>CM029461.1:18344528-19007530 GCA_017140185.1 Eucalyptus polyanthemos subsp. polyanthemos
AGCCAAGACCATTTAACTTTTGGTTGATTACAACATGAGTTCCAATTTAAGAATTGGAGAAGGAAAACAACAGGAAACTGGACTTGTTAATAAGCATAAAAACAGTTATCATCCACAACTGAAATAGCAAACATACGCAGCCACCTGACTAACAGAGAATGAAGACTGGGACTGGGCAGCCTGTAAGAGTCCTTGAGCAGAGGGAGTGGATCAGACAGACCCAAAGCTGCTAACTTTTCATCCTCGATCAGTGCACCAGATGATAGTTGAAGAGGAGCAGCAAACTGAAGATCCACATCATGTCATATTACAGCATATAAGTACCACTTCATGCCCCAACAAGACAATAATACTATGCATACCTGAGACAATAAGTGTGTATGTCCACTAGAATCAGGCGGACTTGCAATCTTCAGAGGTAATTCTACTTGATTTATTGGTGATATTATTCCAGATTTAACATCCGCAAGTATCTGTGGTTGGGTTGCGGCAACATCTTTGTTTGAAAAATCAGGGTTTCCTTCAACTTCTCTTACACGATCCTTCAGAAGTGACGTAGGGTCATGTCCTTCAAATCCACCCCAAGATTTTTGAACAGGACCTGTGATCAAAAGGTCTGTATAAGAAGAAATCTAGCATTTTATATCAGGCAAGACAAAATGGAAGGAAAGATTTTTCCTGTCCTTGTCTAACATGGTTTTCATGTACCTCAATATCAAATTTGAGGTTCATTTTCAAGTTCGGCATCAGATAAATTTCAGCCATTAATCCAAGAATGCCCATGGTCCATGGATTAGGTGGTTGGTACGCCAGACTGTTTTGGCAGGGTTCAAGAACCTGCAGAAAGAGTAGAGTTAGCCATAAAAAGTCAAGGGCAGAGGTAATATCCACTAGTGGAGCAGATTTACAACCCTACCTTTGAAGTAAATGGGATAACTGCAATCATTTTACCCTTCTCATAAGCCTGCAAAATATAAGGATTTAAATAAACAAAAACTCAAATTCTTAATGGGGTGATTCTCATAATCGGATATAGGAAGAGATGAACAGAAGACATTATGCAATTAAACAAAAGAATAAAGTGAAGAAAACAATGCATAAGACATTAAAAGGCAATGATGTTCACAATATACACAAAGAAATTTCCCTGAAGTGCAAGCACCTCAATAATCAATGACTTTGGATCTATTTCACGAGCCCTTAAAACTTGATTCCTGCCGATGGTTAATTTCCCAAGCCAGCTACCCAAGTTCTTCAACAGTGAGCTCTTCTGAACTTGATTTTATGAGCTCAGATCCTAGAAGGACCTAGAAAGTAAAAAAATCCTGAGTCATCCCACTTGTAGTATCCATCAAATACAGAGCCAACCATATTAGTGGTAACAAACCTTGCAGTTCTCATAAGTCGCTTGAACAATCTCTTTATTTAAGGCCTTTGAATTGACTTTGTCCAAAAACTTCAAGTATAGGTCATGAAAATTTGGTTCAATGCTTGCTCTGCCAGGAAATTTAGCAAAAAGTAAGGCATGACTAAATACGTGGAGCCAAACCCCTCATAATATCTCAGGATTACTACACATGCAGATGTAACAAAAAGAGAGAGACAATGTCGGAAGACATTCATCCTTGAAATAAAAGGATTTTTTTTAATTTCTGAATAAGGTGTGGAGGCATCTATGAGGAGCGGAATAGTAAGAATAGTGCATGTAACTAGACTTCCTCAGTATAAGATTCAAGGTATGAAAATATACTGGTGCATGCAAAAAATGCTTAAAAGTACAGCAGTTGTTGAAGTTTAAACCTTTTCATGACCATGTATTGCGCAAACCATGGGTAGAACTGCTCTTTAAAAATTTCAGTGAACTCTTTCGCTTTAGCTTCAATATTCGTCACTGAAATGTTGTTGATAATGAATGATATCTTGTCTTGAACTTCTGATGCCGGAGCCTGCATACATTAAGTAAACAAAAGGAAACAGATTTCAGGGACAAATGATCCTAATCACTAAGCAAAATCCATTATGTACATAAATGAGAATCAGCAGTAACTCACATACACAGCCTAAGTAGATTCTGACAACCAGCACTCATATATTAAGTCATCATGATATACAAGCCAGTGAGATCAATCAGAATAAAATACAACTTAAAACTAAACTGCTCACAACACACTCTGTACCACAGGCATACAAGATATTATGACCAGCAGACAAGTAGGTGCCCTAATATGAGCAAGACACAGCTCAATCAGGGTTGAGATCGCAAACACATTTCAAAACTAACCTGACTGAATGTTCTCTGATTTAGCACAGGGATCCAACAATTTTCATAGACATATAAGAGATAATCCAAGGCAACAAACAAAATAGCTTTGATGTAAGCCACAGTATATACCATTTGACTGCCACAGTGTATGCCATTTGACCAAAATGTTGTAACATTAACTTCTAACACTAATCATAATGTTCCAACAACATTTATAGGACCATGTGCATGTCAAGGCCATGTTCCAAAGCAATGGCCATATTACAAAGTATCATGCTTTTCTACAAAAATAAATGCTGTTAAAGAAAGAATCTTCAGTATAACACACAGTAGTGAGTGACCTTCACCATTGCCTCCAGACCTGATCTACCAACTGTCCAGACCATCAGAAACATATTCCCTCAACAGATCACAAATTTCAAATCGTATTCCACACAGAACACATCAGGTTCCATAAGATTACTCGGAAGACATAACAAGACTATGAGAGGGAGTAACAGTTCCACGAAAAAGGAGCATAAAATGATTTCAATTCACATGGTTTTCTGAGACTAAATAATCTCCCTCTTGTATGAATGAAAATTAGATGTTTTAACTTTTTCGAGCATGCAATACTATGCTATCTTTGCCCACGAAAGCATTCCCAAGATTTCAGTTCTCGATATAATGATAAAGCAGTCTGGAAGATAGCGACCGGAGAAGTACCTCTATAGGAGTATCTCGTTTCTCAGCAGCAGCAATGAGGGTCTCAATGTTCAAAGCAGAGCCAAATCCTGCATCAAAATAAATCACACGTTTAACATACTCATCAAGAGTTCAAAAAACCCTCAAATGTACATGGCCATGTAGGTGATTGCAACAATGTAGATAAGGTGACTATTACTCTCCCATATATCTTTTCATGCATTTTCCGTATAAAAACCAAGCTCAATGAGGACGCACGAAATTTACTAGCCTATCAGAGAACAGTCGTATTTCATTTTATAGTGATGGTTCATTGACTTTCGATCAGAAGGATAAGCACAATGCGGTGTGCTGAGTGTCCTCAACAGAACATCTGGACATTTGTTTTCATCTGTTAACAAAACAAGGGCCTACGTTCTATGAATACATTTAAAAGCGCACAATGTCAATAATCAACATCAACTTTGACTTCACAACATGTGATCCTCATTGTGCATCTCGATCAATGGATCATTTCCATGTCAATTCTTGAATAAAGCATTTGTACAAGTCCCTCAAGATATCAAACACAATAACACACATATGATTTACACAGGATAGTAGGAACCTACGGGCAGAAGAAGGAGCCCTGGGAGACGAACAAAACCAGGTGATGAAGACAATGATACAGCAGTACTCAATGCATTCTGGCTCTGCAACTTACAAAAGCAATTCAGACTTAGATGTCAGTAATGGATATCAACAGAAGGAACAGTAAATGCAGCCATGGCCTAGTAGCAAGTATACCTTGTGGATATTTGAAGATTCAACTAATGTGCTAGCTGGAGGTTTCCCTGGTGCAGGTACCACAGGTTTCACCTCCATTACTGAAGAGGCATGAATCTTATGCCTGTCATCTAGGATGCTTCCTGTCTCTGTTGAAGCTGGAATGACAAAGGAAGTTGCTGTCCAGCAAGAATGCCTGAAGTGCTATTCGCCTGCAACATTAATCCAAGCCTTTGAGGACGAAATGGATAAGTCAACAACGTGTCAAATAATGATAAGTTCATTAAACAAAAACATAATTTTAGAAGGAAGACACAAGCAAAAATAACTCCACCACAAAATAGACAAAGCTTTGACTATTTAGTCATGGAAGTTCAGACATTCTCCTCATTCAGCAACGCTGATCACATGGAAGCAGCTTCACAGGGCTCTAACAGGCCAGTTCAGGAATTTATAGCACATCATCAAACTCTAGACAAAAAGGAAAGAAAGGAAAAAACGTACTTTATGTTCTTACATAAGATGTCCTAACATAAAATTCAATGTGACCTTCTGGTGGACTGAAATGGCTTGATCACCCCCCAAAAAAAAAAAAAGAAAAAAGAGAGAGAGAGGACATTGTCCACATACTTTACAATAGAAGCATCAGCAATCTCACAAGTATGCGAATAATCCCAATTGCATATGTCTGTATCCTTTCTGTGACCTCGAGCTCACATTACGGTATCACAGTTTCCAGTAAGGATGATACAGCCAGGTGTGGCTTTAGCAGGAAAAAACAGAAGCAGGCAGAAAACTTCAACAGGAATAAATGTGAAACATGCAACTAGAACGATGAAGGAAATTTAAAATCCAATGGCATTGGTTGAAGTCACTCAAAACACTCCTGCAAAGGCAACAGTACCACCAAGAAGAAAAAAAAAACCCACAGCGGTACATGCAGCATATCCCTGAGGAAAATAATGAAAACGTTGATCATGCCATTAGCTTAGGATGCCTGGAATAGGAGGCTTACCATGCCACAGAGACATCTCAAATCAACTTCCAACATACAAACAAAACATTATTCCAATCTCCTCCTCCGGTCTCAAAAAAATTCAATTCTAATCCCAAAAGAAATTATGTAATAAATGCAACATGCCAGAAGACAAACATTGTTCTGACCTCCATATTTGCAGCGCCACCTTGAGGTGGACCATGATGAACACTCTCGCAGGATTGTTGCCTCCATCAGGATCTGAATGACTCGATGATATTCGCGCAAGAGTTCGCTCAATAAAAGCAACAAGATCTGAGTGAGTGCCCCGAAGATGAGATATTTGTAGAATATGATTGCAATACTGTGGCCATTCTATTAATCGATCCACAAACTGCTCCAATGCCTTGGTTCCGAATACAAACATCTGCATGCAGCCAGGCACATCAGTACAGAAATAAATAAGTGGAACTATATGTCTCAAATAATAACACAAACCTTTGAATCTGGGAGGCTTACGGAGCGCATCTAAAACACAACGCAGGGCAATCCCAAGTGACAGATGAGTTACAAGTTGGTGCTTAATGACAGAGCCTGGACAAGTTTTAGAATAGCAGTGTAAGGAAACAAATGAACAAGAAGAAAACACAAGATTCTCAAAAAAAAAAAAAAAAAAAACTGAATGACAAACACCCAAACTACATACAAAAACTGTAAGGACAGGTCAATTTACTTCAAGTGTGCAACCATTATTTTTCTAGATTGACATAACAACAACAATACCTACTTTCTGGACTATTTATAATCATGTCAAATACCAGCAGAGTTCCCAGCCAGGAACATATTATGTAGATAGAGCAGGGCTAACAGACAAACGCAAACAGATTATACAGTACACCTTACCAACTTCGTCATTAAGAAATAAGGAGGATCCCTCAGTAATTTCCAGTCCAAACATCTCCAAAAGTCATGTAAGCATATCAAAAATGTCACCATAACAGGTCATGTCATAATTCAGAAGATTCCACTTGTAATTATTTGAAGAACTTCTAGTTCGCTTAACAGTGGAATTTCTTAGTCTAATGTCCATATCTACTCAAATACCAAAACAGCAAAGTATACCCGCATTTCACAAGAATATCAAAGAAAGGGTTGACCAAGACCTTCTGAATTGGCAATACTTCTAAAGGCTTGCCTAACCTATCATGCTTTTACTATTCTGCCAATACTTTACTAGCTTCCAATCCTGCCCCTAAATATTAATTCCAGTTCCAATTCTACCCCAGTGATCTCACTGTCTGTACTCAGTTAATCTGGGCCATTCAGTGTTAATCAGACTGCTAAAAAGAGCAATCTCAAGGCCCCCAATGTGGCATTGACTACTTCAAGTGGCAAACATATCAGCTATATGATGCACACATAATCAAACAAAGTGCCATATCAGCATAAGAAACAGAGAAAGGCATGACTAAAAACCTCAGCAGTGAGTTTGTACCAGGAACCAAACCATATCCTCTCATTCATCGTGGAGAACTTGACAGAATTTATCCTCATATATTGTTTGATAATGTGGTTCAGTATTCTTCTTTCCATAGTTCTTTAATAATTTTAAAAGTAGTTGTACATTTTATCCAGAACGTGAAATTCTGAAGCCATTCATAAAGTCAGTGCCACATCATTCCTACGTCATGTCAGCTGCTGCTGCCAGCATTTACCGCTCATACTACCAGTCAGACAACTCGTGAAGGCAGGATTAATGTCATTCGAATTGAAGGCTTCTAAGCAATTAAGCAAGCCTTCTGTATATTAGAGAATACAACCCTTATATATATATATATATGCAACACAAGTGCTCCCATGTACATTAAGCAATTCCTAAATAGTAGGAGAACATCAACAATAATTGCCACAATGACACTCACCAAAGAGTACTGCAGCAATTTTAAGTTGCATTTCTGGATACTTGGGAAAGAACTTATATTCCTCAAACAGGTTGGCAATCATGCACTCATAAATAGACTGCTCCCTGCAGTTATCAAAGTAGCTCAAATCAATATTCACAACCAATATTTGAACATTACATGAAAAATTTCAAAAAGAGGCTCACCGCAATATTGTATCCATCTAATTATCAAAAACTCATAAAGCAACTACAGGACTTTGGCCGCATTAATAAATATACCAAGAAACAATCAGCTTCATGCTTTTGCTTTCCTCACATTCTTGCGCATGCATCAAAGTGATAGCACTCAATGTTCGCTCTCTAATGTTATTCAATCCTTAACAGCCCCATTATGGAAGAACTAATGGAGAGCACGTAATAAGTTTAGATACACAAAATATTGAATACTAAATAGCTTTTAGATTATTACAGGATGTTATGATTGCCAAGGCATTCCTGACTGATATCCATTCGCAAGATATATTGGTCTTAACAGGAAACACATCATATTATAATCGCTGACATCATAGAAGTCTTGACCAGTGTCCGGTGAGATTCTTTTCTAACTAGGACCTGATCCAAATAAGTCAGTAACCAACTTAGCAGGTCCACATCATGTAGAACATGTAATTTTATCTTTCTATGACTTTCATGCTTGACATGGTGGAAGAATGACTGCATTCTTGATATGCATCAGGATGGCAAGCAGTAAAATTAGCACCATACACATTTGAATGATTTATGCTATTTCTTCCAAACTTGCTGTTCTTAAGTTTCACAGGTAACTTATTTGAGAAGATAAAGGTCCAATGGAAGTGGTACATGATGACTAGACTCAACAACAGTGTACCTTTTCACAGAAGATTCCTTGAACCGTGTCAGCATTTGAACCATGGCATCAATCGTTAACTGGCCAGAAAACATTTGCTGGAAATATGAATTAGCTTCTGTCTCTATATCCTCAGCATATTCCTCAGAGGATGCTGAATCTGCAGTCCCACCATTTTGAAGTCTCATAGATGAGGTTGTAAGTGCTATACGCAATCTCTCCAATTCCTCCAAATGTTGGTGGGATGAGATCAAGCTTGCATGAGCCACAAGCGTCTGCAAAAATGATAGTAACATGATTGAATTTTACTCGGAGATAAATTTACACATAATTAACCCAGATGTCCGACAAGTGGCAACAGAACCTTGAAGAAGATAGGGATTGCATCCAGATAAAGATTCAAAAGACTGCCAGAACGCAGAGAGCCCTTGGCAGTAATATCCACTGATTCACCAGATTCCATAAGCTTCAGGAATTGAAGACACTCCTAGACAATTATAAATGCATCTCAGTAGGAACAATAGTAGCTCTTCAGAATTAAAATTCAAAATGAGAAATCAAGTATAGCATCTCAGCATCACTTTTTAGAACAATCACTACCACTTCACAGCCAGGGAAAACAAACTACTACCTCAAAGAAAATGTGCTTGTAAGTATTCAGATTATTGCTCAACCAATTTTCAAGGTCTATGAGTTCCTTTCGTGAAGCAAGGGCAGCCAGTCTGATGCCAAAGGAAGAAGGAACCATCTCTAGAACTTGAGAAAGTATCTGGCATCATTAGCAAGCCATGTATCAGTGCAACGGAGAAAAGAGCAAAAATCAGAACAAAAACAGGTTTCTCTGCTAGCACGAAAGACAAAAGTAGTAAACAGAAAAGAATGAGCCCAATCAACTCAAAGACGTTTACTATCTTTCCTACTATAAAGTTGGGATATATGGAACCACTTTCATATTGGTTAAAAAGAGCTCCACAATCTAATGCAAGATGAAGACAGCAGTGTCAGGGTATCTGAGCCATACAATACATAAAAAAACCCTAAAGAGTAGATCCATAAAAACTACCGGCTGTATCTCACCTTAAGCTCTTCGCAGATGTCCAATATTCTAGTCATGCAGTCTGGATCAAGACTCGCAGCATCAACAAACCCCCTCAACACAAGAATCGGGTTAACGTGCCAGAGGTAAAGTATCATACCAACACCCCGGCATTTTTCATTATCATGGGAAACACAGCAAAGGGAGACTTCAGACTGCAGGAGATTATATACAGTCTGCAAGCAAAAGAATACATAGATTAATATTCAGGGAAGATTATATCAAGACAAATGATGAAACTTGTCAATGCACTGCCAATGAAGAGGGAGTACATTAATATGTGCCATTGCGAGAAGCAAGACTTCTGGACAGTATTTAAGAGGGTATTCAAGCATTGCACGAACAGATCCAGCGTAACCAGCTTCAGCAATTTGACACAACACATCTAAGAGGTCAAGGCACAACCAAGCATGGTTTGGATGTCCAGGCTGGAGCTTATGACCATTCATCGCATCAACATAAGCCTACACAGAATTTTTTACCATATAATTAGAACCAAATAAACAAGAAGGGAAGAATTACAAGTTCTATAGCACATACCAGCTGCCTCCCAGAATGAGCAAAGGTAAATACTTCGGGAGGAGCTGACACAGCATATTTTAAGAATGATATCTGGCCCTCAATATTCTTCCAGACAGACCCGCATATGGCCTTCAGAGGAAAAGGATCCTGCACAACCCAAGTTTAAGATTCCGTAAACTTCAGGAGATATATTGCTAGAGCTCCCAATAGACCTCCATGTCCAGGCAAAATAACTTTCAAAAACCAGCCAAGACATGCAAACACACCTGACAAGCACATCGATAAATAGACATGAAGAAAGAAAATGCTTCCTCATTAGGCAAGTAGAATCCTTCATGATCCAGGCTTTCGATTACTGATGCCCAATTGATTCCAGGCGCCTGTATTCAAATATGTGATTCTTAGTATGCGCTGTACACTTACCATTAAAGCCTAAGATTGAATGAGAAATGTCGAACTCACAAGCTGCTTGATTGAATCTACAAGAACATCAATGTTCCAAGAGCTTGGAGATGGAAGATCAGACCAACTGTCGTTGCCAAGTGCCATAGCAAAACTCGAAGCTGTGCTATGATTATCTTCAAGACCAATACAAGTACGGGCAATAGTACCAATTATTCTAGAGAGTGTGACTTCAGTTAGTGGAGAAAACAGAGATAAGGTCTCTTTACACTGCAAGTCATTAACTGTGCAACCATAACCTAACTCCCTCATGACATCACCCATGCCAATCTCCTTCTCCATTTCTGCCAAGATAGCATCAAAATCATCTTCTTTGCAATCATACAGTAGATCCAAGCTCCTGCAGCAGAAAAATATTAAGCGGGACAAAACATTTTACTTCAACAAAATCAAGGCAACGAGTTGAGCATAACTGGCACCTCATTGTATTGACATCATGCAATTCATCCGAAAGCAAAGGGGTTAAAATGAATGAGGCGACATCTTTAGGCTGCACCAAAGACAACATCTGCATGAAAGAATCTACATGCTCGCGTAGGTCGTCCGAGCGCTGAAGGAACAGTATAATTCCCTGGATCTGCTCAGCAGCTTTCAAAGGAGCAGGATTTGCAGACAATTCTTCAATCTGAGCCATACAAAAGTTCTTCCCTGGGAATTATGTCAAAATTGTGCTATTGTTCAGCAACAAAACATCGCATTAAAGGAAAACTAATAAAGACCACTCATTTAAGAATAAAACTTACCACACTTCCTGATTTCAAGATTTTCAGAGCTTGACAAAGCAAGACCAATGCTAATTTTTTCACACAGGGATAAGCATAATGTATCAGAAAGATTCTCCAGAAAAGCTTCACTCAGCACTCCACTTTTTAATGAGAGACAAAAGACCGTGCTAAAGTTTGGCTTCTCCAAGATGTACTTGAAAATTGACACTAAAGCAGCTTTAACATGCGAGTTCAACTCTGCCCAGTGAAGATTCAGGTAGTCCAGGCAGGTTTGGAGCAGCAAAATGCTTCCTTCAACGCCATAGCCAAGAAACTGCATGGAGGACAAAAATGGTGTCAGAAAGAAATGATGCATGCAAAAAGCCAACAAATTAGTGACATTTCCCCGTCTGAAGCAGGATGAAGACTTAATGACCATCTTGATGACAGCTGTTATCACTATTATAATTCACGAATGGTTAAATGAGATAATTTGGCTCATTGGCAAGAAAGAAACAGGAATGCCTTTGAAAGAGAAGAATCCTCTTGAGACTCTTTTAGAGCTGAGTGGTTATGCACCCTTCACTTTTGGTATAGTGGACAAGTTCAATATCATTTTTTTTATGGGTAAAAAAGATGAACTATAGGGCACTAGAAGTGCAAACCCATAAACCAAAGAGCTCAAAAAGCTACAGCCATATACAAAAGAGCTCTCAAAAACAAAAGGGAGCTCAATTGCAGGACAGATCATCAACTATATCAACCAAGGCATTTACATCCATATGCAAGTTTCCACTCTACCAAGTGTATTAGTTTAAGCCAATTTCCAATAAAATCAGAAATGGAAGATTACTCTCCATCAAAAGCAATCTCGTTCCACTTCTCCAAATCAACCAAAAGACAGAGAGAGGAATCTAGGCAATTTTTCGTTTCTTGTTGCACCAGCCAAGCCCAAAGTTCTGTATTATAGAACCTCCAATAACCCAAGCTAATCTAGTGCAAGCACAGAAAGCAGTCCAAACCATACTCATCCAAAGGCAATGAAGAAAGAGATGCCACACAGTATCAGCGTCCTTTAACCAGTACTTTGCCTCTCTGTTGTAGGTCATCTAAAGTAAAGATTCACTGCAAAATTGCTTCTCAAGCAAAAGAAGAAAAGAAACTCTCGTCAGAACCCTCACTTTTCAAACTGCTTTCCCACTCCAGTCTACCACCAACAACCTCTCTATGTAGCAGCTTGTAGTAAGACTTTCTAATAGATTCCATCTCTTCCATTGGTCCACACCTAAAACATCCTCAGAATTAAGAAAAATCATACAAAACATTAAAAAAAAAAAAAAAAAAGGCAAAAGCTCCAAACTCCAATCTTGAGCTTGCCTCATGAAATTGATATCCCATATGATCACACCATCATTTAAACAATAACAATTTTGCTCCCAGCGATGTCAAACAGATTCAAACCAATCTTTTAATGCTGCGTCTCCACACCAAACGTCAAGCCAAAACTGTATCCAATTTCTGGTACCTAGTTTAAGCGAAGCAAGAAGAAGGAATTCAATCCATTCAACATTTTGCAACCGCTACTTCCCATTAAGGATGTTAATTTTCGACACTAAACAGCCAAAGCCATTTACTGAGAGGAGCTTTCTTGAATAACAAGGGGCTCAATGGCTAAACCACCCTCACTTGTCTGCCAGCTTTCCAATCTACCCAACGGAACTTCAAGCCTCCTTGGTGGAAAAGTTCAATATCATACTTATAGCTTACTGGAATGATAGAAATGGTATTTTGTTCCTAAATTTTGTACATGGGATACATCCCTTTAAAGTTGTTTAAGTTGTTTGTAAAGGGCGGTACCCCTTGGTAACTTAATATAATTTGTTTGACCTTCACAGGAAAGAAGGGGGAACAAGAGGATGAATTTCGACTTCAAAAATGTTTAACTTTTCCCTATCACTGAAGTCACCCCAAACCTTTTCAATTTTATAAATTAAAATATGTCTGGTGGGGAATTCTCACGTAGCTTATTTGGTCAGCTTAAAGCCAAACCAAACAGCCTGTACTTTTATCATCCTATGCTAAAGCAAACGGGACATTCACTTTGACTACCCAGAATATGGCAACGTACTGAGATGTCTTTGATTCTATGGAATATTCCTTGAAAGAACTACCCAAGGAAAGAATGGATAAACTCTCATCTGCTAAGAGGAAGAACTATTCCAAACACTAGTTATTACTGAAAATAAACACTTGCTGTTATACAATTACTAAGGCAACATGCTAAACACATCACCAGAGATGCACGCAAGAATTCATTTTAGCATGACAAATGGGTGCTATCTACTCTGTTTTTTTTTTTTTACCTTGAGAATGTTATTACATGCTTCTGGTTAAGAAAGGAAGTATCGATTGCAGAAGTTATAAGTAATAATAGATGGTTTCCAAGATACTCTAGATGCTGTCGGCTGGAGGCCATGGAGGCTGATTACAGGGACTTTATCCTGATCAACTCCCGTAGGATGCAGTTAAGATGTTCTGCTTCTATTAATGGCAGAAACTCTACTCCCGCTAATTCAGAATTGTTGAAAAATAGAGGACCTACAATTTATTGGATAATGTTAATTTGGTTCGCTATGGTCGGGGTTAGGTTGTCTCACGGACAGAAAGAGGTCATTGGATTACCATGAGACGTCAAGAGGAAGACAAGTTTCACACCAAGACCTCTTCAATCTTACTGAGTTCGCACCACTAAACCAAGCCTTAGTTTACTTCGGGCAATGGAAGTCATCAAACGATCCATCCTCTATAGATGAAAAAACAAACTGCAGCACGTTGTTTTGGATAGAGAGCTCATAAGGAACGTTACTACTTCATCTTAGGGCCGCTTATTGATGAAATCGCATCGATGCTAGACAAGAAACCGAGCCAGGCAACCTTGGAACAAACACCGTCTCATGTTCTTTAAATTTTCCCTCCTCATATTTTCCGTTTTGCTCTGGCGACCATCACGTATACCAGAATTCCCAATCAATCTTCAGCATCACCCAATCCAGCGACAAAACAAGTGTTCTCAAGGGAAGGAAAAAGAGAGAGAGAGAGAGAGAACATCAGAGTGATAATCCTATAAACCAATCCAGTAAAAAGAAGTCGACCAACATTCGATCGACAAAGCCTCCAATAGTTAGGGTTCTTCCACCAAAAAAAAAAAAAAAAGAGCAGACAAGAATCAAAGCGATGTTCGAATGTAAACTCACAGAAGGAGCTTAACCTAAAGCGCTCGAATCATCACCACCAAAAAAGAAAAAAGAGCAGAAAAAGCCAGTGCAGGTAGCGGAGAAGCAAGCTAGGGTTACAAACCCCAATCAGCACAGACGCCAATGCTACTCCCTAAATCGCGCGCGCGCCTCGAGAGACGAGGACAGCGACAAGCTTTTCGCACGGGCAGCGACTGGGTCCGTTATAGAGAGAGACCGAGCGAGAGAGAGGTAGAGAGGGAGAGAGGACGAGACCTGGTAGAGCTCGCGGAGGACGGAGTCGAGGTTGGATTCGTCGACGCTCTCGAGCAGGAAGCGAATCTGCTTCGACACGATGTCCGAGAACTTCAGCATGGTCGGAGCGCCGATCGGGAGCCGCCTAGGGTTTCGCGCAGAGAGATTTGGGGGCGAGATGATGGAGGAGGAGGAGGAGGACAGGGAGGAAGAAGAAGATGAAGAAGACGATGAGGAGTGAAAAAGGACTTCCCGATTGCGTCTGTCGAGAAAGAGCGGCGAAATAGAGAGAGAGAGTCGCGTCAGTGGAGGAAACCGGGCGGGTGACGGGCCGGGTCGCTTTGGCTCGGCGACCGCCGACTCCCGATCCGCCACGTGGCGACGCGGGTGAAATTCGGCCCTTTTACGGAACGAGCCCTAATTTGTTCATCAATTTGATTGTAGGTGTCGTTATCTTTGCAGAAAATTTGATCGAGGAGGGCGGAATGGCAATCTCTCGAGGTCGTGGGAGAATGAGCTATTTCGAAAGTCGAGAATGCTCCGGTGAGGTTTACGTCTTAATAATTGGTTGATCGAATTTGATATTCGATATAACTTTAGTATATGTTTTGATAGATATTTCACCGTTATAAATTGTATAAAAAAATCCGATACTTAATGAGATTAAACTTGTCTGATCGGTTAAGCTGGACAATGTCTTGATGAAATAAGTACATAATTGATTACTTTCACTCAATGGAATTTAAAATCTCGCCAATCATATAGATTGAAATCATAGATAAAGATCATAATTCCATTCCTAGTAAGAAATTAATATTATCCGGGCCTTGATTTTGAATTATTGTCAAATCACCTTTCATTTGATTACAGTACTTAGATTTGTCAACACTTAAAATTCAACATCGACCTACTTAGTAACCTAATTAAGTGATGGAAACTAAACTTTGACACTAAAGCTGTATTTGGTCGGCTCGATTTTTTTGTCAAATAGGATAAGATTGAATAGGATAATGACGGGATTTGTAACATCATACGCACATGTTATATATGTTCAGAGGTGGATATAGGATAGTTAGAGAAACAAGAAACGGTTCATCACCAGCTTCATCATCTTTATTTTTCCCTAATTTTTCACGAGAAAGTGTCGATATACAATTATTTAAAACATGCTACAAATTTGAAAGAAAAAAAGAATCTTCGCACATAGAAAATCTATACTTGATGCTAGAATCTGAAAAAGAAATTACTAATATGATTCCTTACTTATTATGATTCCTTCTATTTTACTTATATCGTCTCAATTCAATCAGCCCAACAAGACTAGTCCGATGATGGCTAGGTGAGTCACCACCCGGCAAGCTTTGGCAGCTACCGGCAACGCTCCGGTGAGGTTACCAACTCTCGTCTGGCCAATCGCCAAACGATTGACAAACCACTTGAAGAAGAGAAAAGGACAAAAAGGAAAAAGTAAAAATAATTATTTAAAAATTAAAATAAAACGATTTAAAATATAAATTTTGAAGACGATATCAAACGCAACTTTATTACGTAATCAAAAATTTTGTACAGATTCTGCGCTAAAATGATTATAAATTATTTTCGAAAACAGAATAAAAAAGAATCATTTTTAATTAGAAATTGCTCCATAATAATTACCGCTGATATAACCCTTTGTCTCATGATTCGAGGTTAAGAGGATCGGAATTATGCGAGAGAATGAATTATCACATCTATACATATCAAGCGCTGTAATTCTATCAAACGGGCAAGTTCGCCCCGATGAATGTGTTAGAAGCATCTTACACGGTGTCGCATTCGAATTTTCCCTCCGTATTTAAACGTCTCGCCTCGCGTCTTATTTTGCGCGGTGGTGCAAACGGGTTCCGTCGAGCATCAAAAGAGCGAATGAGGAGATATCTACCTTGTTTGCAATTCTTATCAGTAATTAGATTTAGCCACAAGAAGAGATCACCAAGCCCAACCAAAAGGGCCCGCTACTTCTCCTGACAAAACGCCTGCAAAATGCCTCGTCACAGGCCTTTCCACCAATCAAGCCCATGCCAAGCCCATCGGGAGTTCAGGCCATGCATTAGTCCATCAAGAGTCGAGCTAAGGACGAATCGTGTTCGAATTGCATGTGTAACCAGACTCTTCGAGCATTTGACTAATTCTCGTTAAATTGAAATATCATGAGTAAATTAGGTAAGCTTGCAAATTAAATGACGTCGAACCCATTTTTACCCATCTGCTTTGTATTTTTCGTTTCATTCTAATGACACCTCCTCATCTCATTTGATAATTCGACACGACTTGACTTAGGAAACAGAAATGCTCGACTGGCTTTCCTTTGGAAAAGCAAAGAAACCAAAGAGTGAGAAAATAACATAGAGGGGAAAAAAAAAGGAAAAAAGAAAAAGAAAAGGTGGGACGAGCACACATGATTAATGCAGCGAGAGAGCAGAAATCCGTCACTCCGAGCCCACGCAGAACGATGCGGAAGCAAGCGCCTTCACAAATCCTCACGTCATCCCCGTAACTAACCGCGCCGGCCACGTCAGCAGACCTCGAAGTCCCGCGGGTGACGATAGCCTTGCTGCCGCTGCTGCTGCTGCTGCTGCTGCGGCGCCGGCACCTCTCGCGCCTCCTTCTGCCGCCGCAGCTCCATCACCTTCCGGTGCGAGTTCGAGTGCTGGGTCAGCACGAACGTCGGGCTCGCCGCCGGCCGGTACTCCGGCACCAGCCGCCCCGACTTGTACCGCACCCCGCACGCGTTGCACAGCGTCTTCGGCCCCAGCGGCCCCGCCCTCCACTGCGGCGTCCTCTCCGACGCGCAGTGCGAGCACCGCCGCCCGCTCCCGCTCCCGCCCCGGCCCCTTCCTCCGCCGCCTCCGCGGGCCCCGCGCCCTCGCTCGGGGCCGCCGCGGAGCGCCCGGCGGCCTCGACCGCTTGCTCCGCGGCCTGCCGCCGGAGAACGCCGCGTCCGGGAGTGCGGCCGGGGCCCCCGCCGCGAACTCGCTCGCCGGGACGTCCGCGAACGAGTCGTCGACGAACCGCGAGAGCCACTCCAGCTCCGCCGCGTAGTCGCTCTGCACAGAGAAGAAAAAGCACCATGAGCGACCGCGCTCCGAATCGCAGCACGAAACAAGCAAAAAGCAATCAGTCGATATCGTAGGAAAAACCGTCTGCGGAGCGAAGCGGCACGCAGCAAAAACGCTGGAAGTCGAAGAAAATCCAAACGGACGCCCAAAAATGCGCATCAATCTCGGCGAGATTTCGGCGAATTTGACTGAAACTATGAATGCGAAACAACAAAAAAGTCGCGATCTCAGTCTGCCTTTTCCCGAGCGAAATGAGGAAGCCGTTTCGTGCCGAAGCCAGGCTTCTCCCATTCCGCCAGCGCAAAGACGACGACGAAACGCGCGACTCCGCAAAAACCGATGATGAAACTTCAGAAAAATTCTCGAAAAAAACTGAAAATCCACCACAGAAAAAAAAAAAAAAAAGAGGAGGAAAGCGGAGATTCCGGCGAGAGTGAGCTTACGGGGACGCAGAGCTCGTGCGCGAAGTCGGTGGAGAAGGCGGGGAACGCGGCAGACGACGCCGGGGGCGGGGAGGAGGAGGAGGAGGTGGAGGAGGAGGAGTCGGCGCAGGCGCGGTGGTGGCCGGAGGCGGAGGGGTGGTGGAGATCCGGCGGGGGAGGAGGGGGAGGAGGTGGTCGGAGGGGGAGGGGGAGCAGAAGAGGGCGTCGTTGGAGAGGTCGAGGAGGTCGTCGATGGGGAAGGCGTCGAGCGGCGCGGCGGAGAGCCCGTACAGGTCCATCGCTCGGGAGGCCTTTCCGCCGGCGGGGAGCTTCGCGCCGGTGCAAGCGACGGCGAGATCGAGCGTAGAGAGAGAGAGAGAGAGTGTTGTACGGTGGAGGGAGGAAGGAGGCTTTGTGAAGGGGGGATATATCGAGGGAGGGGGGGAGAGGTGGGGACAGAGGAACGTGCCGAGAGGATATATAAATGTGATATGCCGTCGTTGGCCTCATTAGTCATTTTCCTTTTTCGTTTCTTACGAAAAATTACAGTTCTAATCCCTCTGTCGCTTTTCGTTTGCGATTTCGTCCTTGAGGTAGCAATAAATATTTAGAGCGCGTGTGATAAAATTTCTATTTCTCTATTTCTCTGTTTAAAAACAGGTTTGAATAAAATCCATTTGAATGTAGCGATTTGATTTTTCATTTTGGATAGATTTAAATAATAAATCAAAAACTAAAATTTTTAACTTCTCAATATATGATTATAAATTTTGTCACGTGCACCCTTACGTAGACGATGAATACTGGTCATGGTCAAAAAGGAGGGAAAAAAAGTTGAAAAAGAAAACCATCGTTCAAGCCCGTGTGAAAAAAAAAAATGAAAAGAGAAATGATGATTACACAATGATTTGCCGTTCATATACTTTTAAATTACTCGATGTGGTCCTTGAATTTGGCTCAATGTGCAATACTATTTCCGAATTTTCAATGAGTATTCAATCTAGTGCACAAACCGAATGAAGATATGTAAATGTTATCCTTCAATTGATTCAAGTTAACAGGATTTGTTAATTTGGTTTTCAATCCGATAAGTTTGAATGATAGAAAGAAAAATAGAGTGAACAACGTGAATTATCCACGTTAAATATTCGACTCAAATTGAGGTATAATAGTCCACATTATCAAATAACACGGATGATTATTTTACCATATTGAACAAATTAAACAAATTAAAGGGATTATATATCCTAATTTGAGTTGAGTATCTAATGTAAATATGAAACGTTTCTAGTGTTCATCATTCATAGTACCGGATTGAAAGCCAAATGAATGAATTCTGTTAATTTTAATTAATAGGAAAACAACATTTAACATTTTCAGATCATTTAGAGATTAGATTGAACACGTACTTGAAATTCAAAAATCACGCAAACAAATTAAAAATCCAAAGGCAATATTGCACATTAAATTAAAATTCAGATATCATTCGTGTAATTTTCCTAAAAAGGAACAAAAGAAAGAGAATGGAATTGAGCTTTATCCAAATTATCTTTCTTTTCAAAATTTCACGAAGTGAAATAAATGCATAATAATTGGAAGAAATTATTTCATGTGAATATCTGATATATTTACTTCTTGTTTTTTTATGGAACATTTTGGATTGCTTAGATTTGACTAATTGGGATTAAAATCACGTAGATTGTGTAATAAATGTAAAGTTCTCTATAGCCTGATCGCCATATGTGCAATATGTACAAAAAATGTGAATATTTCTTACTTATTTAGTTAAAGTATTATGCATTGATTGTCCATTGGGTTACGACAGAAATTGAAAAATGTCAATATTTCTTATAGGCTCATTCAAAAGCATTTTCTAAATGCGGAGTCTCAACTTCGATACTTCCACAATCCTATCCCAAGAAATTATTTTCGTTGAGACTAGATTCAATCGTTTACCATACTGAACAAATTAAACAAATTAAAGGGATTATATATCCTAATTTGAGTTGAGTATCTCATGTGAACATGAAACGTTTATAGTGTTCATCATTCGTAGTACCGGAATGAAAGCCAAATGATTGAATTCTGTTAATTTTAATTAATAGGAGAACAACATTTAACATTTTCATACAATTTAGAGATTAAATTAAACATGTACCCTGAGTTCAAGGATCATGTCGAACAAAGGCAACATTGCACATTAAATTATAATTCAGAAATCGTTCATGTCATTTTCCTAAAAGGAAGAGAATGGAATTCGAGCTTATCCAAATTCTTTTTCTTTTCGGAAGAAATTATTTATGTGGATATCTTGATATAATTACTTCTCGTTCTTTTATGGAACATTTTGGATTGCTTAGATTTGACTAATCGATTAAAATCATGTAGATTGTGTAATAAATGTAAAGTTCTCTAGCCTAATCGCCAATGTGTCTTGCAATAATAACAATCTAGTAATTTATTAGGGGCAATATGTACAAAAAATATGAATATTTCTTACTTATTTAGTTAAAGTATTCCGCATTGATTGTCTATTGGGTTACGACGGAAATTGAAAAATGTCAATATCTCTTATAGACTCATTCAAAAGCATTTTCTAAATGCGAAATCTCGACTTCGATACTTCCACAATCCTATCTCAATAAATTATTTTTGTCGAGACCAGATTCGATCGTTTATCGAAAACATTTCCAAATATTCACACATCACAACACTTTATACCAAACCTGTGATAAAACGTCGTCGCGATTGAGGACCCGTTTCTCGAGGAATCATAGAATTGCTTTCACGGCGGCGAACGGAAAAGGTGGTTGTCATATGGAAAATTACGTGCTTGAGTTGACTATTGCAAGAAAAGGCAGAGGGAAATGAGCCAAGGGTGATGGAAGCCTGCATTTTCACGAGGAATTGCACCTTTTCTTGTTGCAGATTTGCAGGATCTCAGACCTTTTTTTTTTTTTTGGTCGAAAAGGCAGTGCTTGATATTAACGATTATATAGAGTATTTACAAGAAAAGCCGTCAAGAAGGTCGGAACATTTATTTCCCTTATTGTAATGTTTCGCCAAGGCGAGAGCGGATGCGGTTGTCAATTTTGATCACCGTGCCCCTTGGCCAAGCTAATCTCTTTAGGGTCGGCGCAGTCGACAGCGGCACGAATGGACTAGGCGGGGCCAGGACGAGAGAGATTTTTGACATGACCCGAATGTGCTCAGTCAAGAATTTATCTGACGAGAGAGAGGGAAATTTCCTAAAGCAACTTGATTTCTTTTTGTGCTTGACCTTTACGTTGAAATTGTTGTCCCAAATTGCCTGACAACGGGTCATAAATAATCTACATATATGTATATAGGGTCTTCCTCCACATATTAACCTAAAATTTGAATTGGATTTTTCAATATAATGTCAAAACCAATGCTTATCCATATCTCATATGTGTGTTTACCGACATCAGTCAAATTCCACGCACCTCTTCAAAATTGGCATGCATGTGACGTGTAGGATTGAAATATCGTCTCACATCATGCGACAACAAATCGTGTATGCTTTATTTATGCACATGATCTCCCTCCACCTAAAATCCTAAAATAGCTATAAATGTGCTAGATTATCATGGAATTCCGTTAATGGATGTTCCAAGACACATATTAGGCGAACAATTAAGAAATTTTACAGTTTTTTATACACTGATCATCTTCTATTAGGTGTAAATTTCATTTCGAAAGTGGACTTTTTATTATATGGTTCTCCTAGTAGGGGTATGTTTGTTTGGGGAAAATAAAATGATAAAGGAAAATGCTTTTTTTCGAAATCATTTTCCAAAAAAATGATTATTTTTCTTTTATTTTGTGATATGTGATCGAAAATATTTTGTGATATAAAATAATTTCAATCTCATGAATAACATTTGAACTTACAAAGGAAAATTGTCAATATGAAGTTAAATTAGGGCAATGGACTTGTGAAATTAAGGAAAAGTTCGTCCTAAAAAGTTTGAAATCAAAAGTTGTCGAACGAAATTTCCGAAAGGAGGAACTTGTTTTGAAGAACTCCATGAAAGTGCCATCGTCACCATCAGCGGTTGCTGTCATTGTCATTGCATAGCGTCTCCTTTTCTTTATTGACAAGTGTGATAACTCTATAAAAATAAAGTCATTTTACCTATTTTAGACAATAATTAATGCAATAGTTATGATAAAATATTTTGATTTCCTTTTGATTATTTAAAATTTCCTTGTTTATGCAGAATAATGAGATATGAAAAATATAAGGAAAATAATGGCAACAAAATCGGGAATTCAAATCAAGAAGCAGTGGAAGATAGATATCAAATCAGACTCATCTTATTTACTCCCTGATTTTATGTGCAATTGCTTGGGAAATTGGAGAATATTGAGAGTCAGAGAGTAAAGCTAGGTTTTTGTTAGATCATTTTTCATTTTTCTGGGAGTTTTTCAAGTATTTTGAAGAGAAGACAAAAGTGGTGATAGAATTATTGTTCTTTGACTCAAGATGATGAGTTTTATTTTTATTTTTCTTCTACTATGTTCTAATTTTTTTTTTTTGAGCTACGATATAGCCTAACCATAATGATATGAATTTCATGATTTTTATGTTTTATAATTGATTTCATTCATGTAAGTTATATATTATTGTGCTTAATGCTTCTAAATGATTGGCCACCACTTGAATGATTTGATGTGCATGTTTGAGACTGAGAAGTGATAATATGCAATTGCTCATTATAATATATAACCGTGAATTAAACGTGGATAAAGATATACCGTGTTATTTGTGTAGCTTTCGGTGATAAGATGATTTGAAAGACTCATTGTAAGCCAGGAATATTCATTGTTTTTAATGCGCTCATGTTTATTTTAATTCACATAGAGATATAGTGGATTAGTAGGTTTGCTATACTAGAGATAGGATAGTAAATACATTAGGAAATTCTGCTATCACATGTTTGATATCGTTTTTGTATCCACAACAATTTGAAGTTCATATATAGTGGTTATGGTAAAATCGGATGTTCTAACATATTTATTTGATTGATTTACTGCACTTAGTCTCCCAATTTTGTTTTAATTTATTCTAAATTATATTTTTGATCTATTAGATTAAATTTTAGAATTAATCTATTTTAGTATTCAATTAGTTTATTAATCATCGATCTCCGTGGGACGATACTTTTTCTTATCATTATATTACTTATTCGACACGTTCACTTGCGTTTATAATTTTACGAACAAAGTGCGACGGTGCCAATTGAGTTGCTTCCGTTCGCATCCCTTTTTCTTCCTTGAATCATTCTGGTTATCTCCTTAGCCTATGTTCAAGTTCATCCACTCACATCCCCTTGCTTCCCTCGTTTTCGTCTATCTCTTTCACTCGCCCTTTGTTCAATTTTCAAGTAGAGGGCATGGAGTTCACGTCCATAAGAGTGAAGGGGAGATAAAAAGAGATCTTGTATTGGCGAAAGGCAAAGGCAACGGCGACGGCGACGGCGATGAGGGATTAGGCACTGCTTTGGAGGATCAACCGCCAAGCACAAGCATGAAGGGAAGAAAGAGATTGCGGCTTGTAGATGAGTTCACATTCCTAATTTTACCTTTTAGATTTGAGATAGGGAAGAGAGACATATACAAGCACAAGAAAAAAGAGAGGAACAATTTCGGAATTCGCTTTGTTAACTTTAAGCATAATATTTTTGCTGATTGGCAAATATTTTTGATTGATTAGTCATTTTTGGCGAACCCAATTGACGAAAGCTTGAAAAGCTAATTTTCGAAATATACTTTCAATCAAACAAGCAAGGCTAAGGTTTTTGGAAGGGCTATTAGCTGGCGCTCGTTGTAGCGGTGTAGAGAAAGCAATGAATGGCCACCGGCGACGATAAATGCAAAGACAATAAACGAGCGCACATGACAGGGGTCAGGAAGCACGAAGCGGGCCGTGCGTACTGGCCCGGTAGGACCCGGGGTCAGGGGAAGATTGCAAAATCGTACCCGCTTTTGTACTTTTTTGTTCTGTTCGTCCCTTCTTCCAAATTATCCTGCCCCCACCCCCCTTTTTTCATTTTATTTTCTTTTTTAGCCATTAGTAGATATTTTATTTATGTATTTATTTATTTATTACGAGTGAGGCTATCACGTATAATTCGAGTTTAGCATACAAAATTCTTAGCTCTTTGGCTCTAATTAGAAAAAAAAAATAGTAATACCAGACTTTAGTTATAAATTGATGTGACCTACAAGTAATTATCGCATGCGGGAAGAAGCATATTAAGAACAAGGGATAAATGTGCTAAATGTTTTATAATTTGGTACGAATATGCAATTGAATCTTAAAACTTGTCCAAAACTTGTTACACTAATACAATTGAATCATTTTGTTAACTCAATCCAACTTGATTGACTTAAAATTTCGTCTACTAAAATGGATGGAGTTAACAAAGAGACTCCATTGCATTAATTCATAAGTTTGAGAATTCGATCGCAATTTTTTTTATAAATTTTAGAACTCAGTGGTACTTTTGTTACAAATTTTAAAACTTTTTATATACTTATCATCTAAAAGGAAGCAAAAGCCAAACTCAACTCAACTCGGCTCTCTCTCTCTCTCATATTGCAATGCCCTCCTGTTGCGGCCATGATATCGCCATTTACTATCGTCTCTAATTCTCAATCCAATTATCACCCATAATAATGCCCCCCTCCCTGTATCTCTCTCCCCTCTCATTAGGTCACCATGGCCCCCATATCGACCCAAAAAATCGAGATTTGAGGTCATGGACCTAGTCAATCTAAAACCAGAGATGATGGTCGCCATCTTAGATTGGCCTTGATTTGTGATTTTGCTTTGGCTAATGATTGAACTTGGAGGATCATAGCATGAGAAGTTGAATCACTCGCCCAAATTCACTTATATAAGAAAAAAAACTAATCAAACTTCATTCGGTGGATATGTCCAAGATCATTCTCTAGGCTCACTCATAGAATGAGCAGTGGCCCTATCGAACCCCGTATTTGTTAAGGTACCTAAATTACTAAACACACCTTTTAATGGCTTGATCTCTCAAGATTGTTAGCAGCAGTCATATAAAATTCCATATCCCAGCAAAATAGAAAGTCCCGAATTTGAATCCTTCAAGGCCTCAAGTATACCTCCCCACTCCTATATTTCTACAATTCAATTTTTGCCGAAGTCCAAGTCGAGCATGGGAAGAGGGGGAGTGCTAAAGTATCCAAATAATAGTCATTAAAAGGTCAAACTCGTGAATTTAAACTTATAAATGCAGGGAAATCACATATATTTAAAGAATATATGAACTACATGTCAAGTGATGTATGATATTTCCATACTTCCCATCATGCGCAAGCTGAATTTAGAGTAGCACATGGAGTTGGACCAACTGCTGGATGCATGCACAAAAGGAGCCAAACCCGGCCCCAATACCATATTAGATAGCCACCCTAAAAGTTTATATTTATAAGTAAATGGAGACCACATATATAAACCTAAATTTTTGATAATTCAATGATAGTTAATCTAACATATTAAACTTCTCGAATGGTTATTGATGGTCCTGCAAAATTTTGACAGCAGTGTCTCTGTCTCCCTATATATCCTTAAAGATAGTCCTTGACCCTGTGGACTCTCGGACAGAATTATACGTGGGCGAGACAGAATGGTCTTTTTCACGAGTTATTTTACAAAGAATGCAGCCGACATACCACATGACCTCTGTGGATAGGGAGCAACGCCTTACCATTCATCAAGGTGGTCACTACTCACAAGGTAAAAAGAACAGAGGACGTTGACTAGATTTCAGGCGGAGTTGATTGAAAGCATTGCAGTCTCACCTGAAATCGCCAGTTTCCTTGTAGCAATCGGGCCATGTCTCGATTCAGTTTTTGCACGCGAAGTTACGTTCGGTGCCTCAATTCTATAAAAGAATATAGATCATTCATTGAGAATCGATTTTATTGGTTTTTTTTTTTTTTAAATCTTAAATTGGTGTTCCGACTTACGAGCAGCATAAGGTGATTCCATCTACCAAGTAGTTCAAAGCTAGTCTAGTCTTGTGCAGCAAATTAAAAGGTTCGATTGGGCAATGTCGCTCATGCCTAATTCTACAAAATTTCTGAGTAATTTTAGCAAAATTGTGCGTATGATGTGACTTCCATTGGGCAAATTTTGACAAATTACTTGAAAATAAAAAGTAAAAAAAAACGTATATAAAGAAAACACAAAGTGCATTATCCTTGCACAAAATGGGATTAGACGGTCTTGAGGAAAAAGAAATGAGAGACTTCAATGGATGATTAGGGCAACAAAGGGCAAAGATTTGGGGGCGAGACTCCTCAAAATATCTTTCCTAGCAATCATATATTGCATTTGTATGGAGCATAACCATAGATGGTTTCAAAATAAATCAACCGACGTCTATATTATTTTGGCCAAGGTAGATGGCCAAGGTACTTAAAAATGTAAGACGTAGAGCTTTACTTCACCAAAAAAATTAAACATTCCTAGTCGAATGTTGTACTGGCTATTATATGGAGACTTCCTACCTCCATCTTTTTGAATTATTAGCTCTATTTGTAATGCTAGGGAATGCCCCTGAGTTGCTGTATTTCATATGCTCTATAATTTAACATTTTAAACCCCAAAAAAAAGGGGAAGAAAATGATTTTCCCCCTTCATTTCTTCTGTTAATTAAAAATCTTCCCTCAATAAAAAAAAGAGGATGAGTACACTAAAAATCCTAAAATTTCTAACCAAAGTGTAATTGAATTCTAAAACTTTTAAAACATGCAATCAAGTTCTAAATTTATCACGAAAATACAATCAAGTCTTGCAACTTTCAAAAAGTATTATTAAGTCTTAAATCTTGTCATGAAAGTATAATTGAAATCTAAATTTTTTAAAAAATACTATAAACAAAAAAGACTTGATTGGACCACATTAGCAAGCTTTAGGACTCTGATTGCATTTTTGACAGTTTTAAGATTCGATTATACTTTTGTAACGAATTTTAAAACTTAATTATATTTTTTGAAAGTTTTATTATTTATTTGCATTTTCATAATAAGTTTTAGATATTTTAATGTGCTTAATTTTAAAATAAAATGTGGTATACATTTATTGCGCAGAATTTGGCCGACAGGGCGAAAAAATTGGAAGTGGGAGAGATGAGAAATGGTGGGGTGGTGGAGAGAATATTTGATAAAAAATTTGAGAAGATCGATGGAGGTTTTCCTGGGGGAGCATCGGCTGGAGAGCGGGGGAGACCTCGAATCACGTGACCGCCTTTGGCAGAGGAAACCTTGGTGATCCCGAAGAGAGCACCGCCCACGTGCGATCGCACGTGCGCTGCCATGTGACCCCCTGCGTTCCCCCATCACCCCCCCGGGGGGATTATATTAAACACTAATCCGAACGCAGGCACGCGGGATGAAGCATAATCCGCGGCATGCATCCATCCATCCATCTTGTTTGATAATTTTCAATATCGTCCCTTCATTTTTTTTATTAAGATAATATCTATTCTATTTTTCCTCCATTTCTTTTTTTTAACGAAACTAAATTGGATAAAAAAGAGTTAATTTTCAATTTTTGGTCGGTGCAACCACTTGGAGATCGAGTCGCAAGAAAGCACTTCATCGTTAATTCTCAATAGCCTACCTTGATTGGACCGGAGTGGTGGATTTACTTTGGTGCATGAAAGCCAATTCAAAAAACTACCTAATCCTGATTATGATACAACAAATATATATAATCCTTTAAAACTTTAGGATATATATAATTTATTTGCTCATGTTTATGAAAATTAACGATACTCAATCAAAAGTTATAGCTTGCATGTTCCTTTTATCGTGCTCACTGCTCATCCTACATAATGCTTTCTTTCATATCTTGACAAATCTCAACCGTTAATAAGAACCTCAAGTCCATAAATCAATGGTTGATATCTACTGAGGCGCTAAAAGAATTGCCGTCCAGGGTAGAAGGTTCATGTCCAATTTTCCTTTTTTATTCCTACCATATCACATGCAATCTTTATCTCTATGCATAGCCTTTTTTGATTCGACAGTTGTTTCCAATGTACCAGGTCATCATGAATTGTCTTGGTCGAGTTTAATGCAACAAAGGTAAGTGACAGTGTATTGAGTCTTTGACCATCTCTGGGTTTTTTGTTCGTCTGAAAAGTTGAGTATTATTTTATTGCCAAGTCGAGTTAAGGTCGATGTCCCTCCGGCCTAAAGACGAATAGGCAACCCTATATTTTACATTTCGAGCATGTGGTAGAGCCACCAATCACTCCTAAATAATAAAAAAGAAAATCTACCAATTTGAGGAAACCCCCTAAAAAAAATAAAGGAAAAGAAGACCTACACGTACTCTCACCGGAGGCACTAAGCTTGACCAGATTTATTTATTTATTCCCCAAATTTAATTAACATAAATTAAGTGGAAATTTTGGGAACACGTCGCACGTGCGAGGCATTTAATGGGCCGTGTCGGTGAGAATGGGCTGCGGGCCCATTGATCGCAAGGGATGGACAAGTACAATTAATGACACATCACCAGCTGCACATGGTTCATCTCTCCCCGAGCAGACAACTCCGTCAGGCAAAACCCCCGGACATTGCACCTTACACGCAATTGCACTTTCACGTCCGGGCCTCGAGAACCGGACCGAACTGGCCAATTCTAAAAAGGTACCTCTAGATTTCTCGATACAACTTATCCAATCGGTTCATCCATATACGAAATTTCATGTTAAGTAGATCTCATATATGGTTATGAGAACACGGTATCGCACACACTAGCCTTTTAGAGGACCAGAAAATTCATCATCATCAAGTTTAATTTGTCAAAAAATGTCTTCTTGCACAATCTCTAATGTGACAATGTAAACAAATTTGATACTAGTGGGTGAAAAATTGATTGATACTGCACAGGTGCATAAAAAGAACAACCATAAATAGGTGAACACGCGGATGTGAAAGATGAAAGAGCTTGTGGTTTCTATATCACATTAGATTGTGTTTGTCGTATGTATATGATCGATTCGTCCTTGCTGCTGTAAGAAAATATCTTTCACACCGAAGAGACTATGATCGGATAAGTTTTTGGGTACTAATGGAGGACCACATCATGTATCTGCCCGATTTATTGCAAAGCACAAATTGTTTGGTAAACAATTTTATTATTATTATTTAAAATGGATAGTATATCGAGTTCTTTTATGGTTGAATGGAGAAGTCACAAGGTGATTATGATCTATTGAGTACGAAGAAGTCTTTTCTATTCTTCATGTTAACGTGGTATAACTAGTTCTTGACATTGAAAAAAAGCTCAATCCTTATCATGATGCCAAAAAAAACTGTGATTGATTTAAGAGTTAATATCACGAAAAATCCAAAATCGATATACTTATAATAAATTTACCTTAGACTAATTTTTAGATTATTAAAAATCCCAAATTGATATATTCATGATAAATTTACTCAAAACTAATTTTTAGATCACAAAAACTAATGTGAATTTTCACATTAACTTGCCATATCAATTGGAGTTTTATCACGTGCTATGAAACTCAACAATTTCACGATAAAATTTGACGGAAGTGAATGGAATGTAAATATATTATAAATATATCGGTTTGAGATTATTAATAATCCAAACATTAATTTGGGAGTAAATCTTTCACAAATATACTAATTTCGAGTTTTTTATAATATTAATCCTCGATTAATAGATATCATGTCAGGACACACGATAGGGGTATCGATGATAAATAACACTTTGTTGTCCCATCGAGCCCGAGCACCGTGTCCTAAACAAAAGAAACATGGGCTCCCACGGGCCAGCCCGGGAATCCAGCCATTAAATTCCACATTCTATCGACACTAATCAGGCAAATTAGAAGGGGGGGGGTCAATGCAATATATCAAAGAGGGCCACGTGAGGGCCGTACGATGATCGGCAGAGGCAATGCACGTGCGTGCACGAGCATCATCACATGCCTTTACGGGCAATCATTACTTTGCCCAATTTGCATGCCCTAACATGCGGCAGCTTCCTCATGCTTCCTCGACTTCGTCCGAGGCCGCCGCGGAGGAGTTTAGACGGCTAGTTCGGGATGGATTGTTGGCGAGGTTCCTCTCCACGCCTAGGACGCCGGAACATTGGATCGTGAACGAAGAGAAGCACGTTGACTAATGATTACAAGGCTCCAATCCCTGACCGAATGGGACATCGAAGGTCTCTCCGCTTTTCCATCCCTGGGATGGATAGGAAGAGAGGGAAGAGCTTTTTGGTTTTGTTCTTTTTGGTGATATCAAAAAGTAGAATAACGAAAATAGATAGTGCACGTTCAAGTGCACTAGTCTATTAGGTTGCCTCGACTATGTATATCATTGCACTTCCGTTCGTTTGAATAGAAATTGGGACGAGATGGGACATGATAAAATGAATGATGAGACGAGGCCGCTTGCATGGAGCAATGGCGCCTTGTCCCGCCATGGATAATGTTCCGGGAATCTAATTTTTTTTTTAATTTCACAATTTATACCTATTTTGATATTATTTTAACTCATAAATCACAAAAGGTTGCATATTACATAAAAGCTTGAAAATTCTCTCACAATTGCAATTCCAAATATAAAATAAAGAAATATTTTAAAATGACAATCTATTTACCATAAAGGTATCTTAATCCATTAAATCTATCGAATTAATCATTGTTTACTCAATGCACTAATAAGAAAGTAATTATTCACATATTCAACACGCAAACCCTCTTTCTAAATGTCTAAAGCCCCAGTTCATAGTATGGAAAGAGCAAATTGTGGAAGAAATATTAGTGAATATGGTAAATTTTATTACCTAATTAAGCGGAAAAATTGATTACATGGATAATGGAAATTACATGCTAGAAATATTTGTAAAAACAGAAAAAGTATAGCAACCCATACGAAAAGTATTTTATATTTCTTCTTCGTATGGAATATCTGAAAAAACAGAAGAGATTGCAATTTTGTATTGCTCTTTTAATATTTGCAATGCAATTCAACTTTAAAGAGGAAAAATTAGTAAAAATGCAAAAAGGATAAAAAATCAATTAAAAATATTACTTATTCACTCTCCACTTAAAATTAGAGTCATGTAGGAAAAAATAAAAATAAAAATGGCCATGTTCACAATTTCTATTAGTTAAGTTGGATGGAGTTAATGAAAAGACTTATTTGTAACAACTTGACAAGTTTTATAACTTGATTGTAGTTTATTAAACTCTTAGGACTCAATTGTACTTTGGTAATAAGTTTTACAATTTTTTTTTGAGCACTTGTGCTTAAAATTCAAAAATATTAATATGAATACTATATGATAACTAAGTTTGAATTTGGTAACGTCAACTTTTTATGAAGAGAAAAGTCCAGTAGAGAACTCTAAACTTCGAGTTTCGTTTTTTATTTATTTATTAATTTGCATAATTCACCCTTTATTTTTATCAACCCAAATCACTTAGAAACCATATGAAAATTTTCATATATTGACATGTAGACTGTAGAGCAGCATATAATTTTTTTTCTTCAAGATTTTCCAAAACTTATAAGGCATATATTGTTCAAAATTTTTATTTTGAAGAGAAAGACATAAATAGATGTTAGAAGTACTGGAAAACTGCTAGCAAATAGGCTTCATAAGTCTTTGAATTTATTCATATTTATAGCAGCACATCACAATATTCAAACCAAATATTATCAAGTATCAAGCATGATCAATTTGAAACAAAACTACTTCTTGGGTTCTTCCATTTTACTTCTATCGTTTCATTTTCATTATCCACATGAGACCACAAATTTTACGAGGATTGGAATTACACGAGAGCTCACCCATACTACCATACGTATAATTCGTCTCGCATCGAACGCCATAATCGAATGAAACCGGTTGAAAATTCAATCGCATGGAGAACGTGCAGAGTTCACGTCCAATGTACGAATCAGAGGGGTCCGATGGTGTCGTATTTGAGTTTTCTCTCTTAAGGGCCGCTTCCTACTTATCCTGACGACCTTGTTTCGTCATGGGCCTTTTCCATCAATCAAGCCCATGCTAGGCCCATCGAGAGTTCGAGCCCAAGATCAGTCCGTCGAGAGCCAATTTCGTAATCAAGCTCCCCAACATATGCACAATAGCCTTCATCAGCAGTTCACACCTTTGTTGTATTGATGGATGGATTTTCCTTTTGCACTTTGAATCCTGTAATCAAAATTAATTTTTCACCATAAAATCAAATAGCACCGAACCCATTTTAAACCATTTTTCTTTTGTTTTGCTTCGATGACGGTGTCGTCCTCTTGGATTAATAATTCGAATCGAACTAGAAATCAGAATATTCAATTGGCTTTTCCTTAATAAACCGGCAAAAAAGAGAGAAAAGAAAACGATAGAAAGAAAATAAATCATAGAAAGGTCACCACGTCAGCCGACCTCGAAGTCCTGCGGTGGTTTTGCTGCTGTCGCGCCTCCTCATGCCGGTGTAGCTCCATCACCTTCTGGTGCGAGTTCGAGTGATGCATTGACACGAACGTCGGGCTCGTCGCTGGCCTGTACTCCAACACTAGCCAGTAGCCACCCCGACTTGTACTGCACCCCGCACGCGTTGCATAGCGTCTTCAGACCAAGCCGCGCCCCCCCCCCCGCGGCAACTACAGCGTCTTCTCCGCGTGCAGTGCATGCATCACCGCGTCGCTCCTCCCTGCCTCCTTCGGCCTCTACCTTGCTTGGAGCTGCCGGGGAAGTCCCGGGCGACCTCGAGTGCTTGTTCCTAGGCCTGTTGTCGGAGAGCGCAGCCTTCCCGCACAAGTTCGATTGTTGAGTTGGTAAGAATGTCAGGCTCATCGTCGGACTATGCTTTGGCAGCAGCCGCCTCGACTTGTACCGCATCCCGCATGTGTTGCACAGCGTCTTCAGCCCAAGTGGCCCCGCCTTCCACTATGACATCTTCTCTGATGCACAGTGTGTGCATCGCCGCTTCACTCCTCCCCCGCCTCCTTCGGCCTCCGCGGGCCCTGCTCCCTCGCTCGCTGGCGAGTGGATGCGGCTAGGGGCCGTTCGGGAGTGCTTGTTTCGCGGCCTGCTGTCAGAAAGCGCAGCCTTCCCATGTGAGTTTGACTGCTGAGTCAACAAGAATGTTGGGCTCACCACTAGCCTGTGCTTCGGCACATGTCGCCCCGACCTATACTGCACCCCGCACGCGTTGTATAGTGTCCTCCGTCCCAGTGGCCCCGTTCTCCACTGTGGCGTCTTCTCCGATGTGTAGTGCGTGCACCGCCGCTTCGCTCCTCCTCTACCTACTTCGACCTCTGTAGGCCCCGGTCCCTCGTTCAAAGCTGCTGGGGAAGTCCCAAGCCTGCTGCGCGAGAATGCAGCGTCTGGGAGGGTAGGAAGGGTACCGAGAGGGACTCGATGAACTACTGACGTGGCTGGTATGTGGCCAAATTTTAGAATGCCAAGTCACACGAGCGCACCATGTCAGCATTTTGTTGGAAATAAGTTGGATTCTGGACAAAATGCAACAACTTTAAGAAACTGAAAGTTTGGTTCATTTGGTGATTAAATCAAAGTTCAGTAAACTACTTAAAAAATGACTAATGACAACCACTGAAATTTATCCTCCACCTTTGGACACACAATGAGAGTAAATAAGAGAAAACAGGATGCGGAATGAATACCAATCCAAAACAGGCCAACATAAATTGATCAGAAGAAGCAATGATAAAATCCCTGAATAGCACGATCAAATCATACTCTTTATTTAAAACTTAATTTTTGGAACTAGTATATGATAAAACTCATACGATACAGCATATTAATTATAAAAATTAGCCACGGGCTCTTGGTGTTCACAATTTTTAACAAATCCAAACGGGAAGATGTTCCCTCTATCCTGCAATTTCCATCTTTACACAGTCCAACAAATAAATCTCACAGTATCAGCTTTTTCCCTCTATCCAGATCCATCTAGTTGTCCAAGGGAGAGAAGGTGTGCGACATATTGCCGCAGCAAAGAAAAACAGAGACCAAATATGAGAAGCAACAAACTTTGCAGTGCGAAGTTGACACTACAAACGCAAGAGTGAGCTTAAGTTGGAATTTGCGAATACAGGGATTAAAACCTTGACCTCTCCAATGAGAACACACTCTTTGGTCTTCATTCCTTCTTTAAAGGTTTACATATAGGTAATTAGGTATAACAATGTTTATTGGCATCACAAGCTTCAGTAAGACAATTTTTCAGGATCTTAGATCCTTGATCCGTACTAGAGTCCTATCTTGGCAGACGAAAGAATCAGAACCAGCTAAGGATCCTGATCTGCACAACCCTGCCATGCACCAGCAGCTTAAATGTGTAATGTCAAGATGCAGTTTCAATTTCAAGTCTTTCATGAAGGTTGCTAAGAGTTTCACTGCACCATTAGGATAAGAGGAGATAACATAGAACGCCTAATCTATGAATGAGAAATTATTCTTTTCCTCGCAGTTCTTGACTCTTAATTTGACTTAGTTCGGCAATCACAGTAATGTCAAAGCATCTCCCTGAGGGCAACTGTTTTTTTTCCTTGAACATCAGTCAAGCCATGAGGCCACAAAGCAAAGGCCCGCATGGTGAGGACGACTAAGATGAGAAACCAAAACCATTTGTTTCAAATTAGCAAAGAAAGGGAAAATTATTGTTTCCTCCATCTCCAAATGCTTGGTTTTTTCTGATCTATACATAAACTATGAGAGTTTTCTTAATGTGGACTACATTAATTGATATTGTAATTTACCGTTTTATGGGATTGGTTTAAGGTGAGATAGAAGATTTCTTAATTAGTCTAATATGGGGCTGGTTAATGTGAGCCGAGTTGAGCTTGACTTGTAATGAGAGGGCCTGATTGGAAACTTTATAAATAGTGTTCAAGTCTTTTCTCTAACCTTAATTCTCACAAGTATTCTCACAAAAGGAGTATTTACCTAACGTAAAAGGGTGATGGGGCCGTCTCATTGAGCCAGTGATACAGAGAGCAATAGAGGAGAATGACTTGTGTGTGAATTATCACTTTTCCGCTTCTGCATCAAGAACGATGGATTCCAAAATAGGTGCGTTAATCTTTTTACTCGATCATCTATGTTCTTGTTCTGGTTATGGAGATCATGAAATTGCATGTTTTGCATCTTACATGTGGTATTAGAGCAATCATAACCTAGAACTTGAATGCATAGAATTTTTGCCCTAATTTTGTGATTATTTGTTCAATAAAAATTAAATTAAATTATAAATTCGGACTGCGCTTGTCGAGATGAGCAAAACTGTGGGTGGCGCGTCGCCTGGGGAGGCCCCACACGCCCCCACGCGCAGCCACGCCTCGCCAGGGCGTCGAGCACGCGCCCCACACGCCCTCACGCGATCCTACACGCGGGGTGCCGCTTGTGCGAGGGCTGACGTCATGATGATGTCAGTGACCCCGGGTCCGACTCAACCTGGTATGCACCCAACCCCACCCGATACCGGACTGGATCGGACCCGGTCAACCATGGAACGGATTGGTCAACCGGACGGTTGGACTGGACGGTTGAGTTGGGATCGGTCGGACCTATTTTTGAGGAGTCTTGCATACGCGCATGTGCTCTATGCGCCATGCACTCAAGCAGTGCGTGCGGGTGCGTGGAGCCTCTAATGGGCACATGGTTGGTGGCTGTAGGTTCGTATGGCCATTCTCTATCCTGTGGTGTGTTTATTTTACATGTTTGATAATTTTATGGATGTGAAAATACATATGGAACTCTAAATACATGTATTTTTAGTATTTTTTTTTTTTGCATATTTTTCTTGTATTTTTTTGTGATTTTAGAAATACAAGTGTTGGGTTACTGGTATGTTATCACATAAATATTATAAAAGTGTGATGTTTTGATAATATATATAAAGTTTAATTTTTATTAATAAATAAAGCAATGTAATTAGTATGATATGTGATTTTAGTAATATATTGCCCCTATTGCTAATGTTCAAATCACATGTATATGGTGTATGTGAGAAGTAAAGTTTATATCCCCAGTATGAGAGAGTTTCAATGATTCAATTGAGTTGTGACTGCCAAAGTGGGACACTTGATTGGGTTTGAGAAATATCAGTCTCGTATAATGATTTGGATGTCTTCTGGTCTAATACGTGGTCATACTCCCAAAAGAAGTGATTGTGTATTAGTTCATGGAGGGATATATGATTGTGTGATAGAGGAGTGACTGATTCTCGTGGTTCATATGCTTAAATGTGATGAATTCGTGAAGGTTAGAATATATTATCATAACTGCTATCATGTGGGGAGTGTACAATTACATATCATATATTCTGCCCAAATGTGATTATATAATTTTGCATATAACTCTCTGGATGTGTACTTGTACGTCAAGTTATACAGTGCTCACATAATGCTAATTATATATATTGCTTGTTTTTCAGTCACTTTTTTTTGTAAACGATAACTCCGTCACAATATCGGTTTTAAACTTTAAGTAGTGGAAATAGGATTTTCTATTTGGTAAATAAAGCAATTGGATTTGTCTGTTATTCATGAAGCATTTCATTCAGGAACACTTGAAAAATGGTTTACCAACTGACCACACTGTTGAAAGATGATGGAAGCCTTAGTGGCTTGAAATTATGTTTTGTCTAATACCGAAATTAGGATACATCTGCAAGGAGTTTTTAACATAAGATATGATTATTTTGATAAGGTTACGGATTACGTTATAAGGACGGTAGATTTGAAGTTCAAAAATCATACTTATTGTTGACACCTAAATTTTCCCATTTTTTTTCATTTGTGATTTAATTGTCTACTGAATTAGGAATTAGTCGTTTAAAAAAAAAAACAAAAAAAATAGAAAAAAAAAACAACAAAAAAATAGAAAAAAAAGAAGATATAGAAAGGGCCGGGCCGGATCTCGCCTTGGCTGGGCCCATGCCACTTTCTCCCTCCTCCAATCTTCGCGCAGGACCTATAGAAGACAGAACAGGAGGAAGCCGAAGAAGGATCTGCAGAGGATCGGCAACTGCAATTTCATAAAAATGGAAGCAATGAAAGCTTGGCTGTAACGTGGCAGCGCCTGCAGTTGACGAAGCCCAAGAAAACCTGCAGCCGTTGTAGCTGGAAATAGACCGAACTCGGTCCTAAGGAGAAGACCCACTGTAGGCATACATAGAGGCAAGGAGGTTGGACTGACTGAGGAAAATTAGAGCTGAAGATGGAAAAGAAGGATAGCTGGCTTCGTGGACTAGCAAAAGGCATTTCAGATAGAGGCAAAGGGAAAGGAACCAACTGCGGTTTTAAAAGAAAACAGGAGAAGAACAAAGAGAGGGGGCTAGAGAGGAGAAGCAACACAGAAAACACCAGCACAAAACAGAGCGAGGGAGAGAACCGAGAGGTGAGCGGGAGCGAGACTAGAGTTTTTCTTGGAGATACAGAGAAAGACATAAAGAGAGGGAGCTCGAAGGAAAGCCTCGCCGTCGTCAGTCGTCCGCCCGAGAGCTGCCGTCCATCGTGATCCTTTCCCATTAAGCCAGGTAGGAGCACCCCTCCCGTTGGAACTCGCTTGACCATTAGAACTTTTTGACCAAAATCTTGACAAGATGAAGCGAGTTTACGGCGATTAGTGATGTTTTGAGGCTAATGCATCGTGCTTACATTGAGGAGTGCTTCCGGTTTGAACCTAGAACTCGAGTTCATGAACACATACCAACTGCTCAACTTTTTTGCTGAAACACATCTATTTAGGCTTGTATGCATCATCTGTGGCTCGAAAGTTGCAATAAATCTCACTCTGGAACATGTTGGTTAAATCGCATATTAACCATTAATGTCTGAGAGAAGGCCGCAATATCTTTGCATGTTAAAGTTTAAGATCAATTCGCGTTTTGTCCTGTATTCGTTGGATTCGGTTTAATATTAGTATTTTCTGTGGGTCTCTATGAACCCTTGTGGCTCAGCCACATTTTGATCCAATCGGAAGTCGAGGCTTGTTCTTTTTGTTAGTCCACACGCATGTCGGGTTTGAGTGGACTAATGTTATTGATTTCGGATGCTTTTTGACATTTTCATTGAGTCTGGCGATGAGTTCGAGTCTTGAAAATCGTTAATATTATTCCCCCAGTCCATGCTCACCACACATTTGACAATGTGTCTAATCCAGCCTAGGTGTTTGCATTACCGATTCTCGGTTGTTCTTGAACACGTATAGGCAGGTTTCACGTGTTATAAACCTCTTGTTGTTTGTTAGTCTTCATTTGCATCATTAGACGAAATCTAGGCATTCACCTTTTCTTTTCTTTTCGTTTCATTTTGTGTTCCTACTATCTGTTTTGCAAATTTTTAACGTGTCTTGGTGGTGCTCGCTGACGAGGAAGTACTCGGAGTCTAAGATATTCTGTTGGGTTGTCTCTCCTATTTGCACATTATACATTCGCTGTTTTGTGGTCATAAATGGGGGGGTGTCGGCTGCCAACGGTGGTTGAGATGGGCGGTTTGCACTCCTTCAGAAATACGTGATCTGCAATGAGTTCCTTGACATTCGCTGCGTTATACTCATTTTCCCTTGGACCCTTAGATACTTTGGCCGCAAATAACGAATGGCTTCGGATGGGCGATGGTGGAGGTAAACGACGAGCTTAGTAGTTGTTTTGCTCATAGTGCTCGGCGTGAGAGAATGGGTTGGGCGTTCGGCGATGGAGGCTTCGGAAGGAATGGCTGGTTTCGGGTGTGGGAGGAAATTATCGAAGAAGAAAAAGATAAAAAAAATGGGTGTTAAAAGTGAAAAAGACAAAAGAAAAGAAGATGACGCCCGAAGAAGAGAACGTGTAGATAGAGAGGTAGACTAAAGGAGAGGAGAAAAATAAAAGTAAAAGAAAAGGAAAGAAACAAAAAAAGAAAAAAAGAGAGAAGAGAGAAAGTGGCCTTGGGAATAGGAGTCGCTGAAAAGGAGGGAAGTGCAGCAAAGAAAAGACAAAGCAGTGAAATTTTAAAAATTTAAAATTTAAAATTAAAAATTAAAACTTAAAAGAAAATGAATGAAAAATATGTATATTTTAACTTAAAAAAAAAAATCCTTTTTATCTTACGTGGGTCGGACCTGGGCTCGGATCGGATCAATGGGTCGGATTGGTCCTATCCGGTCCAAATCCTTTTTCCGAAAAAAAAAATAATATTATTAAATATAAAAAATACATCAAAAAATTCAAAAATTTTCAAAAAAATAACAAAAAATTCAAAAAAAAATTCCGAAAATTCAAAATTTCAGAAAACACAAAAAAATCTTAATTTTTTTAAATTAATTAAAAAATTTAAAAATTTTTAAAAAAATTAAATTAAAAAAAAGTAAAAAAAAATTAAAAAATTAAAACATGTAGGGCTTGGTTAAGAATTGTTGTGTTTTGCCTTTTGCATAATTAGGCCTTTATTTTCCTGTACCTTGATTATATTGTATGTTCAATTCGCATATTTGATTATATTTGTGGATGTTTAATCGCACGTGCTCAATTTTATTGCAATCAGAACCTTGATAGCTATGATTATTATTTTAATGATTGTGCACCTGCGTGATCACCTTGTATGTTAGTGGATAATCATAAAATCAATTCAAGCTGCATGCTAAAAATTATTTTGATAAAATGAACAAGATTATGTATCGAAATGGCATTAATTAGTTAACTAGTGTAATCAAGTCCTCGACCCTAGATTCTCTGGTTGCGTAGGAAGGGAGGCACGCTCTCGTGCCTCACTTGGTTCCTAGCTGACCCCAACAGGCTTGTGGTGACTCCTTTTGTGCAAAATTTCTTATGAATATCCCAATGTCACGTAGAGTATGGGCTTGGGAGAGTCCGCACCTAATCATGAGCCTTAGGCCTATCCTTTAGGCATTACCCCTAAATCTGTTCCCTCCCCCAGAGGGTAGGTCGCGACACTTATAAAAGAACTCATGAAACCACCATATATTCTTTAGTAGTCTGGGTCCTATGATAGAATCGTTCAAAAAGGATTAGTGACTATTCCACGGTGAGTTATAATTCATCTTGATTTGACTTCTTTAGATTTATGAATAAATAATAAATAAATAAATAAAATTTGTGTTCTTTAATTCCAATAAGGTTGAGTTCTATATATATATATCAAATGAATTGTACATATTGTGTTTAACTCTTAATGATATATACATCTTGTATACGGTTGAAAATGTTGTTTCTAAAAATTTTCTTTCTAAGGAATAATCTCACATATGTCTAAAGAAAGAGTAGAATATGTGATAATGTTGATATTCTGTTTACTCTTAATGGTTATCTAAAGCCTTCTATAGAATATTGTGGAAGTAAAATGATCGAGATAAAGAATAAAACAGTTAGAATTAGCCTTAAAGGTTGTTAAGCCTAATAGCGGCGGTCAGTATTTTGGCAAATATGACAATGCTGAATAGCTTAAAGGGTCATTTGTCAAATACTTGGCAAATTCTGGGGTGGTAACTTAATTTATTATGCCTAAAAATCTTGACAAAATAATTTAGCTGAAAGGCATAATTGCACCATAATGAATATGGTGATGAGTATGATTAGTAAAACTAATTTATTCGGTCTTCTGTAAGCTGATATTTTGAAAGCAGCCTTTTCACATATAAAAAAAAAGTGTTTCTTACCAAAGTTGTTTTCTAAGGCCTTGTTTGTTTGTGTTATTTATTTCATATTATGAACACAATTCTTGTTTTTTTGTTCTGGGAATAAAAAAAGAACAAAAATGCGTTTGTTTGCATTTTGTTCCAAATCTATTTTTTTTTCTTCCCGGGAACAAATTTGTAATAGAAACAAGAAACAAGAAAAACTTGTTTCTTGTTTTTGGAACACTTTCGAGAAATAATTTTTCTCTCTCTTTTTTTTGTTTATTTTCTTCTTCTTTTTTCTTTGGCCGGTCGCCGGCCTTGGCCATGGCCGGTGACGCCATCGAGAGTTGGCGACCTCGCCGGAGCGTCACCATGGCTGGGCAAGGCTCGGCCTCGTCGAGCCACCGCCAGGTCGGCATCGCCTGGAGGTGGCCCGATGATGTGGAGCCTCACTGGTGGCTAGGCAAGCTCGGCCTCGCCGGATCTGGGCGAGCTCGAGCCTCGCCCAGCCACGGCGACGCTCGGCCTCGTCGAGGGCCGGCGAGCCTCGCCGTGGTTGGGTGAGGCCACTGGCCCTCGCCGGCCGGTCGTCGACCATGGTCAAGGCTGGCGACCGGCCAAAAGGAAGAAAAAAAATTATATAAGTTTACCAAACGTGTTCCTGTTCTTTTTCTATTCCAGAAACAAGTTTATCAAATATCTTTTTCTGTTCAAAAATTGTTCCCCAGAATAGAAATAATTTTTTCTAATTCTATACCCTGAAACAATTTTTGAATAAAAACATTACCAAACACACCTTAAACTTCTTTTGAGTTATGAACATGACGTAAATTTAACTTAAATCATGTTAAAATTTAGAGGTGTCATGTAGAAGTGAGATTATATAATCCAATATTAAGTACGTTGCAATTTAGATCCACTCAAAATTATTTTGTATCTTATCCAGATTATTCAAAGGGGTATCAATTTTATGACCCTAATGAAGGTACAAGAATTATGAAATTACAGATAGTAAAGTTTCTAGAGTTCAACGTAATTGTAGAGGATAGCTACTCTCAGACTATTAAGGATAATAGTACGATGGAGGTTACTGCGTTTTTGTCTTTGCCTATACAGATAATTGTGGAATTTCCTATACCATAGACTAAACTTGTTGAGGTTCAAGGTATTATTTTTGATATAGTTTATGTGATATCCGGATTTCACCGGACCTCAAGTACTTGACGGTCCGGGACGGTCGACTGGTTTGTCGTCAGACTACGTCATTGGTACCACTCATGACCCCGTTTCATCATTATCCTCACCGTGTCGAGACATCACATATTGTCACATTCTCGCGATAGCATCTCACCTAGAAATTTCCTTACGCAACGCCACCATTGAGACCGATATTCACTGACATTTGTACCTCTCTAGCCGAACCTTCCATGCGACATATCGAGACACAAACGCATGGCCTTGTTCCTTTAGTGGGCTGTCATCGAGACTTTGTTTAGTTGACCCAAGTAGTCAACTAATAAGAGCTACGTCCACAGCCAACGCCATGCAGGAATGAAGACCTTACCCATGCGGCAGCCATGCACGTTCCTTCTCTTCTTAGGTCAACAATTGGGGGGAAGTTGACTAGGTTGCCACGTCCATTGCATGAAGGGGGCGAACTGGCATGTGCATTGCCCAAAACCTGGCTTCTCTTCGGTTGGAATAGCCACGCTAAGGGTCTTGACCAGCTGGGGCCACGCATCTGATATTGCTAGTATGAGTACCTAGAGGGGGGTGAATAGGTATACAAAGATTTTTCTTGATAATTTCTGTATACTTGCGCAATACTTAGACAGTTGAAAGATGGTTTGCGTTAAGTAATAATCAACGTAAGACTAAGTGAAGGAAAGAGAGAATTAAACACGCGGTTTATAGTGGTTCGGCTTGATCCAAGCCTACGTCCACTCTTCTGCACTGACAGCCAATTCGACTGGATTCCACTATGAACAAAGAAATGTTACAGTGTTGATCTTCCTTGATTTCTCGGTGTAGATGATCTACCACACTCACTCAAGGTATCACCAAGTACAAACACTCTCTGTGTATACAATTTCGCTTAGACTGTATCGACTAATAATCAAGGTGCTTCAGACTCTGGAATTTCTCTATCGACACGCACTCAAACAACTAGAACGTCTTCCTTTTTATACTCCTTTATGCCATCATACCGTTGGCACTTACCAAAGGAATTCCTCCAATCTACCCGTTGGACGGAATCAATCAAGAAGATCATTCGAGCTATAAAAGGAACTCGACGATAGCCCATCAATCTGTTCGCCCATACAATCGATCTTGGTTTCCAAGAATAGAACATTCCAAGAATACTTCGTCGACCATCGGATCTTCAATTGATAAGAATAAAAGAATCCGTTATGATTATCCAGCCAAAAGATCTTCTCCGAGAGAATAGGATTAAATCCTCAACCATATACTTCGCTCTGGATTTCCTTCGTCACGGATCGAAAGATCAATGAGAATAGTCTTGAGTCTTGAGTCTTGAGTCTTGAATCTTGAGTCTCGGTGATCGAAAGTCTTCGACTTTAAACTAGACGATCTGCAGATATCCAAACTAGACCGAAAGAAACGTTTTGTCGGCTTCAAAATATTCGAACGATTTCTCCAACAATCTCCCCTTTTGATGGTGACAAAACTTTCCCCGTAGATTTGAACCACTTTGACTCCGCAAAAACATTTCTCAAGCAATATGGCAATCTCATAAAGATTTAACAAAACAACCGACTCGCATCCACAGAAAATTGGTTAGTCTTTCATGAGTAATACCATATAACAATACTTGAAATGAATGCAAACAAATCAAGCATTTAAATCCACAGCCAATTCATCAGATTCAAGTTCATATCCAAGTTCACTCAAGTTCAAAAACAAACACATTCAAACAAATTTAAAGTCAAAGAAAGTTGGTTGGTTGGTTGGTTCAAATTTCTTTCTCCCCCTTTTTGTCATCATTAAAAAGGTGAGAAAGATGTCATGTCCGCTGGGAATGCGCACAACTGGAAATCCCCCATGGACTGGACTACTCCTTCGAGCTTCTTCAAGTCTTCCTCGCTTGAGCTACCTCTTCTCCCTTGGCATTGGCTTGAAGTTGCGTAGCGAGGTCTTTCATTTTATCCTCCAGGGTGACTGAAGATGCTTGTCCAGCATTCTTCATGGCTTGAATTTCACAGTCCAGAGCATATATCTGGCCACGCATTTCCAGAAGAATGTCCATGATGCGACGAAAATCTGCAGAATTGTCCGTCTGTGTACTAGCATTGGCTTTCTCAGATGGAGTGAATGCAGACGATGGCGCTTCTGTAAAGTCTTGCAGATTTGGTTCTGACGTATCGTGACCTTCTTCAGGTAATTGAGAAGCCTGAAATTCTTCTGGTGCTGCTGGAGATTGTCGTAGACCTTCACTATTGGCAGCATGAGGTGAGGACCTCTCTTGCTCGCCAACTCCCCCTGTCTCTAGGACATCAAGAGGAGAAGAGTGATGATCATGATCTTCTGTATCCTTTTCTCCAGATTCAGCTGCAGACTTTTCTTGCTCTTCTTCTCCTTCTTCTTCAGCTTCTGTCTCCTTCTCTCTTTGCTCTTCTTCTTCTCTGTTCTTGTCTTCTTCTTCTTCTTCTCTCTGTTTCTTCTGCTGTTCTGTTGATTGGGGAACAGAACGTCTTGTCCTTATCAGAGCAGTGATTGTAAGATCTTCCTCCTCCTCTTCATCTTCCAAGATGAGAGTTCTCTTCTTTTTGGTGGGAGCACCAATGGCTTCCTTTCCTTTCTTTTTGGAAGCGACGGAACTCGGAGTCTTCACTCGAATTTCTCCATTGCCTTTGAAAGTTCTTTCGAGACGCATCTTTGTCAACATCTTTAAATCTACCACCATCTTATCGCACGGTCGAACACACGAGAGAGTGTGTGGCGGTTCAATATTCATGTGTCTCAAGATCCCGGTCACGGACTGGATAAGGCAATTGTCCCTTGTCTTTCGACATTGCTCGTACATGTGAAAGAGAATAGTGTGAGGGAGAGAGAACTTCTTCCCGAGTTGATTGCGTACATCAATTTTGCTTCAGAATTAGACACATCGCTTTGATGTAGACTTCGGCCTAATGCAATTGATAACAATTTTGTGCAACACAATGTTGATGGCACGCATCCTTGAATAGATGATTTTTCCCTCAATATTTCTATCTTCGACAAGGTCCATTGTGGCACGAGCAACCGAGACTTTGATCGGTTGATATCGTGCCCGTTCAACTCCAAGTATGTCCGCCAACATGTCCACATCCAACACATAATCCGATCTCGAACACCGAAAGATATTCTATTCGCATCGATAAAGCTAAGATTTGAATAGAAATATGCGATCGATTGTGCATATCCGTCCGTGGTGTCGGTGCAAAAACGTTCCGGTTGAAGCGGTGAACTTTTCTCTCAAGTTCACATTCACAAGCATCCAGAAATCGAAGTCAACACTCCTAGGGTTTATCACCCCTCGCTTCAGCTTTGAAGAACAAAGTTTCCTGTTCCTTTGATTTAAATAACTCCATCCTCTTTCCCTTCACCTTCGCAAAGCAACACCCAATCTCGGTTGAAAATCGGTGAACATTTTGTCATCGTCGTTCCCATCAATCAAATTTGGGCCCGACATCCGAGGGTCACTCGGAATATTTGCAAGCGCTTCCTCTCGCTTTACCTTTGGGAGCAATTCCCAAATCCTCCATTTTCTTCGAAAAATGTACTCATTCCCATAGTTCTTTTCTTTAAGAAAATCATCCACATATTTCATCGAGTCCCGCACTTTTCAATGCACGGTAGAGTTTGTAAATATAAGAGGGTTTTTGGACTCTTACGGGTCTCGCGTTCTCGATTACCTCTTCCTCCGGATGTTGACCCGCACCTTGTGGGGTAGAAGGCGGTGAATGACGTGGTGGAGAATGAGTCGGGTTCTGATGCTGACTCGATAGTTCTTCCTCTTCTGTGAGATCGAAGTGGGTAGGTCCCTCCTTCATCTTCTGTGGTCCCCTTGTCGCGATTCTTGAAGACTTCCTTGAAGAAGACACTCTTCTTGTCGCTGAGAGATTCCTTTGCTTGCTTTCCCAAGAAAAGATGACAACTTTTTCGAGGATGAATTCGAAGTGGAAACCGGATTGAGAGGAGAATGCTTTTAGGGTTTTGAAGATTGAAAGAGAAAAATGTGTATATATAACTCAGTTTTGAAAAGGGGAAGTTCAATCGGTACAAGGAAAGTGTACGAATACCTCTTTTCGAAATCAATAACTGCCAAAATTAATCATTTTGAAAAGACAAGTTTTTCGATTTTCACGGAGACTACAAAATAACTAAACGAAAGATCATACCTTTTCGAGTTTAGATAAAATAACAACTTACAATCTATAGTGATCAAAGTCTGAGTCTGAGAGATTAAAGGCTGACTGATTTGAGTCTGACGATCAACTTTCTGAGTCTGAAGGTTGGAGAGTCTCTAGACTTTAACTTCTTCGAGCTTCAAAATGTTGAGTCTGGAGCGGATAAAATCAAAATGATTTTTCTCCAAAGGCTTTGTGAATATATCCGCTAGTTGACTTTTTGAATCAACAAATTGAATCGAGATTTCTCCACTTTGAATATGATCTCTAATGAAGTGATGTCGAATTTCTATATGCTTTGCTCTTGAATGAAGAATTGGATTTTTGGTGAGATTGATTGCGCTGGTGTTGTCACATTTGATTTCTGTGCATGAGTCTTCAATTCCAAAGTCTTGTAGCTGTTGTTTTATCCATAGAATTTGTGAACAGCAGCTTCCAAGGGCAACATACTCTACTTCTGTTGTTGAGAGAGCTACAGTGCTTTGTTTCCTTGAAAACCAAGACACTGTCCTGCTTCCAAGCAACTGGCAAGTTCCTGAAGTACTCTTTCTATCGACTCGCAGCGGCCAGATCTGCGTCGAATATCCTGAAGATTAAAGTCTCCCTTCTTAGGATACCAAAGACCCATGCTTGAAGATGAAGCAACGTATTTAATGATGCGTTTTGCAGCACTAAGATGAGATTCTCTAGGATCTGATTGAAACCTAGCACAGATATAAACACTCAACAAAATGTCAGGTCTAGAAGCAGTAAGATAAAGAAGTGAACCGATGATGCTCCTGTACAGCTTTTGATCAACTTTCTTCCCTTCCTCATCTTTGTCTATCTTCAAAGAACTTGACATTGGTATATCAGTCTTCTTGCAATTTTCTAATCCAAATCTTTTGACAAGATCATTAGCATATTTTTCTTGGTTAATGAAAGTTCCTTCCTTCAATTGCTTTATTTGAAGACCAAGAAAGAATGTTAATTCTCCCATCATACTCATTTCAAACTCATTTTGCATAGACTTAGAAAATTTCTTGCATAGACTTTCATTAGAGGATCCAAAAATAATGTCATCAACATATATTTGAACGAGTAAAAAGCTTTTGTTTTCCTTTTTGATGAATAGAGTAGTATCTACTTTACCTTTAACAAAGCCGTTCGTAATAAGAACTTACTTAGTCTGTCGTACCAAGCTCGAGGTGCTTGCTTTAGACCATACTGAGCCTTTTTCGGTCCGAAGACCGAGTCCGCTTCTTTGGGTCTTCAAATCCGTGCGGTTGTTCCACATAAACTTCCTCTTGGATAAATCCATTTAGGAAAGCACTTTTGACGTCTATTTGGAATAACCTGAAATTTTTGTAACAAGCAAATGCAAGTAATAGACGAATAGCTTCTAACCTTGCTACAGGAGCGTAAGTCTCATCATAGTCTATTCTTTCTTCTTGCGTGTATCCCTTGGCCACGAGTCTTGCTTTATTCCGTACGACTTTTCCTTTTTCGTTCATCTTGTTTCGAACACCCATTTGGCTCCAATAACGCTTTACCTTTTGGTTTAGATGTCAATTCCCGACATCGTTAATGTTGAACCGTCTGAGCTCTTCTTGCATAGCTTCGATCCAGCTTTCATCGATAAAGCTTCTTCTATGCTTTTTGGTTCAATTTCGTAGATGAGAGCAACAAGACTAGACTCTTCACGTCTTTTGGATCTGGTGCGAATTCCTTCATTAATTTCGCCGATAATGAGATCTTTAGGATGACCGGACTTGTGTTTCCGATTCTTGGTTGATTTTTCTGGATGATGATCTCTTTCTTTATTTGAATCTTCATGAACATCTTGACGCTGGTCTTCCGTGAGTCTCGAGATACTTTTTGAGTAGTAAGCTTTGGAAGGTTCGGAGCGGTTCGGACTCTTCATACCGAGTCTGATCGGGTTCATCTTGCGTAGAGTCTTGAAATTTGACATTCATTGACTCCTCCACAGTATCGGCTCTTCTTATTGTAGACTCGTAGGCTTTGCTTGATGTAGAATATCCAAGGAAGATGCTTTCATCTGATCTTTCTTCAAACTTACCAACTCGATCTTTTGCATTTTTCAATATAAAGCATTTGCAACCGAACACATGAAAGTATGAAACAATAGGCTTCTTACCTTTGAATAATTCATAAGGGGTTTTCTCAAGAATAGGTCTTAGGAAGACTCTATTGATGATATAGCATGCTTTTGAAACAACTTTTCAGCCCAAAATCGTGAAGAAATTTTGCTTTCAATTAAAAGTGTTCTAGCCATTTCTTGAAGAGATCTATTCTTTCTTTCCACAACTCCATTTTGCCGAGGAGTGTATGGAGAAGAGAATACATGTTTAAAACCAGATTCATCACACAATTTTGTGAAATCTTGATTTTCAAATTCACCTCCATGATCTGTTTTTATACTTGAGATAACACATCCTTTCTCATTTTGAACCTTTTTAGCAAATTTTTCAAAATAGGAAAAGGTTTCTGACTTACTTGCAAGGAAATATACCCAAGTAAAGCGAGAGAAATCATCCACAATTACTAGGCAATATTTCTTACCTCCAATGCTCGAGTTCGGTTGGTCCGAAGAGATCCATATGCGATAAATCGTAGTACATGATTAGTGGAAACATGATTTATTGGCTTAAATGAATTTCTTACTTGTTTTCCCGCATACGGGGTGTGCATGGATCGGACTTTTGATATGGTAATTTGGGTAGACCTCGAACAAGCTGCTTTGATGAGATTTTGGCAAATTGCTTCATATTGACATGGCCAAGCTTTATGTGCCATAAGCTTGCTTCATCTTGGATTGAAATTAGACATTGAGATTCATTCAATTTCATGTCTAAGAGGTAGATGTTTCCATGTCTTCGACCCATGAAAGACTGAGTAGAGTCTTTACTAATTCCATAGCAAATTCCTTCTTGAAAGGAGATCTTGAAACCAGTATCACACAATTGGCTAATGCTGAGAAGGTTATAGTTGAGTCCTTCTACTAGAGAAACATTGCTTATTGTGAGATTTCCAATTTTCACAGTTCCAAATCCCACGATGCTTCCTTTGCCGTTTCCTCCAAATGAAACATTTCCGCCGTTTACTTGAACAAGCTTTACGAAGCACTTTGAGTCTCCTGTCATGTGTCTTGAACATCCGCTATCAAGATACAATTTTATCTTTTTCTTGACGGAAACCTGCATTTAAAAGAGAATCTCAAGTTTTCTTTGGTACCCAAATTTTCTTGGGTCCTTTGGTGTTAGTAGGATAAGCATTATTAGGCCATACTTTCTTAACAAGTTTCCAAACCATAGGACATTCTTTTTCAAAGTGATCCTTCTTGTTACACTTTGAACACCTTAGAGCATTTCGACCAAAGACTTTACAAAAACTTTCTTGAAATGATTTTTGTAAGCCTCTCTCGACGGTCTTTTCTTAATTCTTTCTTTAACTTTAGGAAAATCAATCAAGGGAATTGTTTCCGCTGTCATGCCTAAACCAGACTTATTGAAGTAAGGTCTTTGAACTGAAAGAACTTTTTCAAGCTTTTCGGATCCTATCGAAAACTTCTTTGAAATATTTGATAAGTCCGTTTTTAAGAAAACATTTTCTTTCAAAAGATCATCTTCTTTTTCTTTAAGAGCAGAAACATTTAGGTCTAGACTTTTAACTCTTTCTTCTAAAATGACTTCCTTTTGTTTTAGAGCTGAGTTTTCCTTTTTAAGTTCGGAAATCCTTTTGAGAGAAGTCTTAAGACTGAAACACAGTTCATTAATATATTTAGAGACTTTGACAGGGATTTTAAAATCACTTACCTCAAATTCACTTGCTGAGTCTGATCCGGGATCCGAGTCTCGAGTCCGAATGTGCCATCAAACATATGTTGGCATATTCATTATCACTCTCTTCACATTCTCGTATCACTCCGTGTTTCGGCTTTGAGAGCTTTTCGAAACTTCTCAGCTTTTCCTCTTTTCTTCTTCAGAAGAGGACAGTTGGGTCTGATGTGTCCCTTCTTCTTACATTCGAAGCAAACTACATCTTTGTTTGGTTCCTCATCATCAATAGACTTGGTTTGCTGTCTCTGAAAACTTTGTTTCTTTGAGTTGAACATTCTGCCTTTTCTATTCAGTTTTCTGAATCTTCTTATCATGAGGGCGAGCTCCTCATCATCCATATCATCTTCAGAATCTGCATCATCAGAGTCATCATTTGATTTTAGTGCAATAGATTTCTTACCTCTTGGATCTTCGTCCTCATTAATTCGTTCCACTTCATAAGATCGAAGAGTTCCAATCATTTCGTCGAGATAGAGGCATAATTATTTGCGTCTCTCTTATTGAAGTCTTTATATGATTCCAATCCTTGGAGAGTCCACGCAGTAAGCTTGTTCACCTTCATGGGATCAGAAATTTTGTCCTTGGTTCTCAAGACCATTGACAATATCCGTAAAACGACTAAACATGTCGATTATAGATTCTCCTGGTTTCATTTTGAAGGCTTCATATTGACCGAGGAGAATGTTAATTCTGGTCTCCTTCACTCGATCTGTCCCTTCATAGGTGATGTGTAATCTATCCCATACTTCTTTTGCTGTAACACAAGAAGATATTATGTTATATTCAGTTGGAGATAAGGCACAATATAAAGAGTAAATTGCTTTCGCATCGAGTGCTTGTCTCTTGTTTATCTCTTCCTGAGACATTTCGCTGGTATCAATAGTGTCTTTCCCTCTTTTAGAGATTGATGCAGCAGCAGGAGTGATTCCTCTTTCCACAACGTCCCATTCCAGAGGATCCTTGGATCGTAGGAAGGCTTTCATCTTGTTCTTCCAGATGTTGTAATCCTTTCCGTCAAAGTAGGGTGGTCTTGTATTGCTTTGCCCTTCCATCAGCCCTGGTGCTAGCATACTAGCCATGGATCTTTTACTCTGAAGTAAAACACTTCAAACAAAGTAAGAACACGGGCTCTGATACCAATTGATATTGCTAGTATGAGTACCTAGAGGGGGGTGAATAGGTATACAAAGATTTTTCTTGATAATTTCTGTATACTTGCGCAATACTTAGACAGTTGAAAGATGGTTTGCGTTAAGTAATAATCAACGTAAGACTAAGTGAAGGAAAGAGAGAATTAAACACGCGATTTATAGTGGTTCGGCTTGATCCAAGCCTACGTCCACTCTTCTGCACTGACAGCCAATTCGACTGGATTCCACTATGAACAAAGAAATGTTACAGTGTTGATCTTCCTTGATTTCTCGGTGTAGATGATCTACCACACTCCCTCAAGGTATCACCAAGTACAAACACTCTCTGTGTATACAATTTCGCTCAGACTGTATCGACTAATAATCAAGGTGCTTCAGACTCTGGAATTTCTCTATCGACACGCACTCAAACAACTAGAACGTCTTCCTTTTTATACTCCTTTATGCCATCATACCGTTGGCACTTACCAAAGGAATTCCTCCAATCTACCCGTTGGATGGAATCAATCAAGAAGATCATTCGAGCTATAAAAGGAACCTGACGATAGCCCATCAATCCTGTTCGCCCATACAATCAGGATCTTGGTTTCCAAGAATAGAACATTCCAAGAATACTTCGTCGACCATCGGATCTTCAATTGATAAGAATAAAAGAATCCGTTATGATTATCCAGCCAAAAAGATCTTCTCCAGAGAATAGGATTAAATCCTCAACCATATACTTCGGCTCTGGATTTCCTTCGTCACTGGATCAGAAAGACTGTCAATGAGAATAGTCTTGAGTCTTGAGTCTTGAGTCTTGAATCTTGAGTCTGGTGATCAGAAAATCTTCAGACTTTAAACTAGACGATCTGCAGATATCCAGACTAGACTGAAAGAAACGTTTTGTCAGCTTCAAAATATTCTGGAACGATTTCTCCAACAGCATCAACGAGTCCTTGCGCTGGCGATGGGGGACTTGGATGAAGGCCACGCTCTTGCATGAGGAATGCAAGATGGCGTGCATCCAGGGAGGAGCCCCAACTGATGGACACGCATAGTCCACCTGCCTTTCGTTGCAACAGCTGCCGAGGGACTCCAAATGTTGACTAATGCGGTCAACATTCGGAGAAATTAAGGCAGAAGGGGGGAGAGTTCTTCTTAGTCATTCCCTTTCGTTGCAACAGCTGCCGAGGGACTCCAAATGTTGACTAATGCGGTCAACATTCGGAGAAATTAAGGCAGAAGGGGGGAGAGTTCTTCTTAGTCATTCGGTGACTTCAGCTGCATCATTTTCCACACCAACGACCTCACCAGAAACTTCTGCCTCTCCGCCTGTTTCCCACCATTGACGCCAACCACCGCACACCGTCACACCACCGTGCCATAGGTCTCCTCAACATCCCGTAGCTCGCCACTAGCCGTGTCTCTGTCTACCATTGCGTCGTCCAACTCGTTTCAACCACGCCCGCAGCTCACGGTTTGTCTCTCCTCTAACCCTAATTCTTACAAGTATCCTCATAAAATGAGCGTTTACCTAGCGCAAAAGGGTGAGGAGGCCATCTCATTGAGCTAGTGATACAGAGGGCAATAAAGGAGAATGACTTATGCGTGGATCATTGCTTTTCCGCTTCTGCATCAAGAATGATGGATTCTAAAACAGGTGCGTTAATCTTTCTACTTGATCATCTATGTTTTTGTTTTGGTTATGGATATCCTAGGATTGCACGTTTGCATCTTACACAAACAACAATACAAAAGGGGAAATAAAAAAAGTTCTTTCAATTGTAACAGTTAACCATTGTGGTTTCAATGTGGTCCATAATAGAACAAGGCACTCTTGAATTGTCCTCTCCATCGATAACAGCACATTCATCATGACAACAGCAACCTTAAACAAGAGGAATGCAAAACCAAACTGAGTATATCAACATTTGGGAAGCCAGTCACTTACACCATGATATGCATATGACGCTTTTCCTTGGATGCTCGAAGTGCTTGGACATGATGCAGAACTCAATAGGACCCCACTCTTCCACTTCAAAGCAAATGCCACAAGCAGCTTTGTACAACTATGACCAAATTCATTGATCAGACATAAGTCGTAAATGTTAGACGCAAATTGTGCAACCCCAAGATCTCCATAACCAGAACAAGAACATGCATAATTGAGTAGAAAGATTAATGCACCTGTTTTGGGATCCATCGAACATAAAGCGGAAGCATAAAAGGATTACCCACATATATCAAGGGGATCCACGTATCAAGTCCTTCTCCTCTATTGCCCTCCGTATCATTGGCTCAATGAGGCGGCCCCCCTCACGTTTAACGTTAGGTAAACGCCCCTTAGGTGAGGATACATGTGAGAATTAGGGTTAGAGGAGAGACTTGAGCACTATTTATAGAGTTTCCAGCCAGTCCCCCTCATTACGGGCCAGGCTCAACTCGGCCCACACTAGCCAGCCCATATTAGACTAATTAAGAAACCTTCTATCTCTCTTTAGACCAACCCTGTTTTACGATAACCGTAAAAACAGTAAATTACAATATCAATTAATTTAGTCCACATTAGGAAAACTCTTACATTCTCCCACTTGGACTATATTAATTGAAATCGTACCTTATGTGCGCACATTTGGTCCAGAGATAATTCTTAATAGTCAATCCCATCCCATAAAATTTTAAACACCGAATCATGGCAGTAACTGCGTGTATACACACAGAGCCTTCCATGGTCACGAATGTTCTCAACTTTATTGATATGGATTCAATATGGTAGTATGTCAAATGGATAACGTCTCTCATAGAGAGATCCCATTTGTCAGTCACCATTCTCTTACCTTAGGTGTCACAAAAACTTGTGCCACAAGAGAATGCTTTATGGTTCCAATGAACCCACATATGTCTTGTCCTTATGGTTAACCTTTCTTTATGTATCATAAGACATATGCACAAGGCTAATAACCGGATGCCCGAATGCCCCTAGCCTTCACTCAAGGTCTATACAATCCCTTGAGACTTTATCAATATGTATTCAACATAATAACAACACATTCAAAATATTTTGTTGAATGCAAAAGTTGATACATATCAAACCGTTACTAAGTGTAACGAACCACAGATGTGAACTTTATCAGATAAAGCCATAATAACTCCCACTAAACAACAGTATCCGAAGATACTCCTAAGCCCATGTTAACGATATGTTACTAAAATACACATGGGCATAGGCCTTTAGTTAGTGGATCTACTACCACATCATCTGTGAAAATATGTTATATTATAAGTCACCTTTCTGTACCGTTTCTTTATGGTAAAAAAATGTCTTACCACCATATATTTAGACCCCTTGAGACATCTGTAGTAAATAAATAATACTACAAATTTGTTATCTCAATACAACCGTATGGGTCTATCCATCAAGTTAAAACGATCAATTCCGTCATGAGGTTTTGGAGCCTAAAAGCTCAAGTAACAGCCTAAAAGAATGTTACTAACACTGCTTACATAGCAGAAGATGACATAAGACTTTATTTACTGCACTTACTGCTAACATATGTATTCTGTTATTGATTGCATGTCATCAGAATAGCCAGCAAAGTTTACATCTAAATACCCTACTAACTGCAAGAATTGAATATGGTTATAAATTAGCATATAATCTCTTGTCTTCTTTAAGTACCTTAAAACCTTCTTGACAGCAACCCAGTGATCATGTCCTGAATTTGACCGATATCTGCCTAGAAGTCCCGTCACAAAGACAATATTTAGTCTAGTGCAAATTCGAGCATACATTATACTTTTAAATGCACTGACATAATGTACACCATTTAATTAGATTTTCTTAATATCTAAATAAGGACAATGTGATAGATTTAGTCCATCACCCTTAACAACAGGAGCAATTCCTGGCTTGCAATGATATATATTGAATATTTTCAATATACAATCAGCAAATGTCCTCCGTAAAAATCTAATATAATATGGCAAAAAACAATCCTTACAGATCTTAGTATTATCTCAAGGTCACAACTTGTAAGCAAAATATCATGTACATAAAGTATGAGAAAAAATAAATTTCCTCCCACTGACCTTGCAGTATATTGAATTACTTTGTTCCCAATTGAACAAAATAACAACACTATGAAACTTTAATAATATTGTCTAGAAACTTGCTTAAGACCATGAATTAGAACTTTTCAGTCTATACACAAGTTTACTTGAATCTGCTGCAAAATCATCCAGTTGCACAATATATATATATTTTGTATTTATTTGGTGTAACTTTATATCAAAATAAATTATTAATGCCACGTTCACTCTGAAAGAACATTTAAAGAAATAATTATTTCTTCACTATAAACAATCCACCCCTCTTTCAGAGTTAAAACGTTAGTTACAAATTTGGCTTTAAATTCCACAATCTTTGTTTGAAATTCTTTTAGTTTTGTACGCCAATTTGCAACTAGTAAACTTGTGATCTTTAGACAAGTCAGTAAGTTTCCAAACATATTTCAAAGATTGTATATCGCATTTTATGGCATTTAATCACATACTTAATTGAGAATAAGAAACGACATTTATAAATATGTCATTACATCAACCATATAGTGGATATTGTAATCATGCTCTCACAAATAGACTATATAGTATGATGGTATAACTAATCGTCTTTCCTTAACAAATCTCCTTAATAAAGCTGCAGCCACTTCATTCTGCACTTGAGAGGTTTAAGAAATTTCATTATAAACTATATTAAGAATAGTACCTTGAACCTCAACAAGTTTAGTCTATGGTACAGGAGATTCCATAATTATCTGTATAGGTAAAGATAAAAACATAGTAACCTCCATCATACTATTATCTTTAATAATCTGAGGCAGCTATCCTCTACAATAACGTCAATATTTAGAAACTTTAGAGTATGTAATTCCATAATTCTTATACCTTCTTTAGGGTCATAAAATCAATACCCCTTTTGTATATGAAAAAATTGCTTTCATAATATTAGCCAACAAAAGACCAGATAAATTAGTCTTACTAATCATACTCATCACCATGTTCAATATGGGGCATTTATGCATTTCGACCAAATCTTTTTGTCAGAATTTTCAGGTATAGTAATTAAATTACCACCCCAGAATCTACCAAGTATTTGACAAATGACCCTTTAAGCTATTTCGCATTGTCATACTTGCCAAAATACTAACGGCCACTGTTAAACCTGACAACCTTTTAAGACATTTATTTCGGTCATTTTCCTTAAATAATTTTTTTTTTGGAAACAACCTTTTAATCATATACGAGATGTATATATCATTAGGACTTAAACACAATCTTTGCAGATGTGTCCTAATTTCAATATCAGACAAGACATAATTTCAAGCAACTAAGGCTTCCATCATCTTATAGCAGTGCAGTCCGCAGGCAAACCTCTTTTCAAGTGTTCTAGAATGGAACGCTTCATGGACAATAAGCAAATTCAATTGCTCTTTTCTTAAGCAACAAATCATATGTCCACAACTTAAAATTTGAAGCAGTAAAAAACCTCAATGATGACGGAATTACCATTTACAGAAAAGGTGACTGAAAAACAAGCAGTATATAATTAGCATCATGTGAGCATTGTGTAACTTGACGTACAAGTACACATCTAGAGAGTTACATGCAAAATCACATAATCACCTTTGGGCAGAATACATGACATGCAATTGTACACTCCCCACATGATAAGGGTTATGAGAATATGTTCCAATTCTTCGTGAATTCATCACCTTTGGGCATATGAATCACTAGAATCAGTCACTCCTCCACCACACTATCATGTATCCCTCCATGAACTAATACACAATCACTTCCTTTGGGAGTATGATTACGCATTAGACCATGAGACATCCCAATCATCATACGAGACCGAAATTTCTCAAACCCAATCAAGCGTGCCACTTTGGCGATCACTACTCAATTGAATCATTGAAATTCTCTCATACCAGGGATATAAGCTTTACTCCTCACATTCACCATATATATGTGATTTTAACTTTAGTGATAGGGGCATCATATCACCAAAATCACATATCATGCTAATTACATTGCTTTATTCATTAATATATATATAGCGAACCTGAAAGACAGATTCCAATGAGATCATTGATCACAGTAACATGAGAAATTTCTCATAACAGAGAATAAAACATCTCTTATACACCCCAATTACATATTACCAAAACAACATAAAAAGAATGATGATTTATAATATCTCTCACAAATTAACATCAATAGTAATATAGGGTACACCAAATCGACAAGCTTGACAGCTGATCTATTATTACTCATGAATTCATAAGGCAAAAATAACTCCAAGGCCAACAACTGATTTATTAATCAATTTTAGGTAACAAATATCATTACTTCACCCAGTGGCCTATTAATTGAGTCAAACCAGAGAACCAAATATCTAAAATTTAACAGTAGATACTATTGCTCTGCATAAATGTTGTCATACTCTTTAACCATAAAAAATATTCAACTTAATAGACATTAACAAGTGACCGGATGAATTCATGTACAATATGCAGTAACTTAATTGACATGCATTACCCACATTCAACAGATGTGTTAATCAGTACATCAGTTTGGTCACGATTCCTTAAGTCGTTTATCATTCAAAAATTACCAGTGTGTAAAGGAGTATACATGAGCAATAAAAATTTCATGATTTTTACTGTTTCTCATTATCTCAAGATATATTCAATTATTATCTCATAATGATTGAATCTCATTAAGCCAGCTTCAGTTCACAATAAAGTTTGATTTTTATTGATGAATCACACATTTATAATGATTATGTGATAATATACCTATAACCCAACACTTATATTTCCAAAGTCACAGAAAATATAAGAAAAATACGCAAAAATACACGTATTTAGGGTTTCATATGCAATTTCACATCAATAAAACCATCAAAAATATAAAATAAATATACCACGAGATAGGAAATCACCATACGAGTCCAACGCTGCTAGCCATGCGCCAATCCGACACTCCACGCGCCCTCACGCGCCGCCTGAGTGCGCGGCGCGCGTTCGACGCCTAGGCGGCATGTGGCCGTGCGTGGGGGCGCGTGTGGCCTCCCCCGGAGACGTGCCGCCGACCGTCTTGCTCGTCTCGTCGAGCCCAATCCAAATTTGTGATTTAATTTTATTTTTATTGAACAAAAAATCTCGAAAATCACAAATTAGGGCAAAATCCGTACTAATTAGGGCAAAACCTTTATGCGTTCAAGTTCTAGGGTTATGGTTGCTCTGATACCACATGTTAGACGCAAATTGCGCAATCCCAAGATCTCCATAACCAGAACAAGAACATGTATAATTGAGTAGAAAGATTAACGCACCTGTTTTAGGATTCATCGAACATAAAGCGGAAGCATAAAAAGGATTACCCACATATATCAAGGGGATCCACGCATCAAGTCCTTCTCCTCTATTGCCCTCCGTATCACTGGCTCAATGAGGCGGCCCCCCTCACGTTTAGCGTTAGGTAAACGCCCCTTAGGTGAGGATACATGTGAGAATTAGGGTTAGAGGAGAGACTTGAGCACTATTTATAGAGTTTCCAGCCAGTTCCCTCATTACGGGCCAGGCTCAACTCGGCCCACACTAGCCAGCCCATATTAGACTAATTAAGAAACCTTCTATCTCTCTTTAGACCAACCCTGTTTTATGATAACCGTAAAAACAGTAAATTACAATATCAATTAATTTAGTCCACATTAGGAAAACTCTTACAGTAAATCATAACCAACCAAGGAAAATGTAGTACAAGGTAGAAAGTGCTGCATGATCACAACACCCATAGACCTTATCAGAATCACCCAATAGCTCGGTTCCGGCTAGGTAAGCCACATAATGCTGGTCTAGTCTAGAATATCCAGCTCTAGTACTACAATAGCGACGGCAAAAGTATAAGAATTAGCTTTGGAATATGAATAGTAGGGGATAAAATTATTCAACCGAGTGGAAAAAAAGAAGCAAAGACTCACGTGTTGTTGGTGTGGGCATAGCTCAAGACGACAGTGAAGCAGTAGAACACAGAATACCCCACGAACCTCATGAACTTCTGAATTTGGAGAATATCCTTGAACCCTTCATAAACGATCATCTTCAATGATCTAACACTTAAGAAAAATCTTTTTCCTCTAGTGCATTTAATCAAATGGGTGGTGGGCATTTTGAAAAAGCTTCATAACTAGTAAGGAGGAGGAACTTGGGCCCTCCAAAAGTAGGGAGCAAAATGGAGAAAGAGGGTAGAGAAGATGGAGGCCGAGTATACGAAGTTTCAAGGAGGGAGTGAAGATCAAGCTATGAAACCTTGGCCAGTGAAGAAGATGGATGCAAGTTCGAGTAAGTGCTCACCGTTGTCGGTACATTTTGCGAAATGCTAGATTTCCTGACCGGATGTAGTTGAAGAGCAGTACAAGCACGTCCGGCCCATGATAGTGAACTCCGGTCCAATTAAAAAGTGAGAACAGGCCTAGATGAGCAAGCCAGGCCTTATGCAATATGTTGGCTGTCTCTATTTTGATTGATTTCTATTAGTTTTTGGGTTAAATACCATAAAAAATCTCAAACTGGTACACTTATGATAAATTTAACAAAAACTAATCTTTTAACTATGAAAAACCTTAAATTAGTATACCCACGACAAATTTACATTTCGCTCATTTTCTTTAAATTTTAACGTCAAATTGTTGAGTTGGCTGATATGTGGCAGTTGACGGGAGTACCAATTTTTACACTCTGTTTGTCATAGGTGCAGCAGTTTGTAGTTTTTCGTGATATTAATCTAATTTAAGGAAGGGTAAATTTGTTATAAATATATCGATTTTGGATTTTGATGATTAAAAAATTAGTTTAAATTTTGGGACTTTTCGTGATATTAACACCCTCTTTTTTATACTTATTACTAACCAATGCTTTTGCTGCCCAAGACTTACTATCAGGATTGCTTTTGACCAAGGGGATTCTGAAAGATTCGTGAATAAGAGAAACAAAAAAATCACATGCACTTCAACCGCCCGTTCTTATGGCTCATTGTAACTTTTAAGATGCTCAACATGGAAATCACATGCTTACCAACATTGAAACATGGTCATCCACTCACAATCTGACTCTTTGCATGATAAGCAGAAGATTCGTAAAGCAAAAGACTAAGACTTATATGCTTCTTGAGTTTTTCGTAGAAGACTCGCAACGCAAAGGATTAAGACTTATATTATAACATTTGAGATTTTGACTAGGTCAAAAAATAAGGTGGTGGGACCCCCTTTAAAACATAAAAGAAAAAAAGTTTGAAAAGTCAACAAAAGAAAGCAAAAAGAGGAAGTGGACGCTTGGGAAAAGAAGGAAAAAGAAGAGAGGCAAAGAAAGAAGAAAAAGCAAAAGAAGAAAAAGAGAAAATAGAAATGGCTTTGTGCGTACAAGCCACGATTAGTTTGGAGTTTGGGACTTTTCATGATATTAACCCCCCTTTTTTATGCTTATTACTAACTAATGCTTTTGTTGCCCAAGACTTGCTATCGGCATTGCTTTTGAGCTAGGGGATTATGAAAAATTCATGAATCATAGCAACAGAAAAATCACATGCATTTCAACTGTTCGCTCTTTCGGTTCATTGTGACTTTTAAGATGCTCAATATGGAAATCACATGCTGACCAGCACTGAAACATGGTCATCCCACTCACAATCTAACTCTTGGCATGATGAGTGGAAGATTCGTAAAGCAAAAGACTTAAAAGTCATATGCTTTTTGAGTTTTCCGCGGAAGACTTGCAAAGCAAAGGACTAAGACTTATATTGCAACATTTGAGATTTTGACTAGGTCATAAAAAAGGTGGTGGGACCCACTTTAAAACGTGAAGGAAAAAAAAGTGTGAAAAGTCAAAAAAAGAAAGCAAAAAGAGGAAGTGGACGCTTGAGAAAAGAAAGAAAAAGAAGAGAAAGGGAAAGAAAGAAGAGGAAAGAAGAAGAAGAAGAAAAAGAGAAGAGAAAGGGCTTTGCACATACAAGCCATGATTAGTTTGGAGTTTGAGACTTTCATAATATTAACCCCTTTTTTATACTTATTACTAACTAATGCTTTTGCTACCCAAGACTTGCTATTGGGTCTGCTTTTGAGCTAGGGGATTCTGAAAGATTCGTGAATCAGAGTAACAAAAAAATCACATGCACTTCAATTGTGCGCTCCTACAATTCATTGTGACTTTTAAGATGTTTAACATGGAAATCACATGCTTACCATCATTGAAACATGATCATCCCACTCATAATCTGACTCTTGGCATGATGTGCGGAAGATTTGTAAAGCGAAAGACTGAGACTCATATGCTTTTTGAGTTTTCTGCAGAAGACTCACAAACCAAAGGACTAAGACTTATATTGTAACATTTTGAGATTTGACCAGGTCAAAAAATAAAGTGGTGGGACCCACTTTAAAACTTAAGAGACATTTTTTTTTGGAAAAGTCAACAAAAGAAAGCAAAAAGAGGAAGTAGACGCTCAGCAAAAGAAGGAAAAAGAAGAGAAATGGAAAGAAAGAAGAGGCAAAAAGAAGAAGAAGAAAAATAGAAAAGAGAAAGGGCTTTGTGCATACAAGCCATAGACACCTCGTCGAGCCTAACACAACTACATATCGCAATGTTCGGTAAGTGCTCACACCCCTCGTTTATTCGATCGGAGTAGTTTTTGAATTTAGTGCTTAAATTCGGAATTTTGGGAAATTTGAGCCATGTAATCCATTTGTTGAGTTGTGGAGCTTTGGGCTTCATGGGAATGGTGGTTTTTGGTGTTATGGAGCTATGAGTCATTTTGGCGCAACAGTTAGTCGGAGCAAAATTTTAGGGTTCCGAGACTGAGTTTGGTTTTGCGTTTAGGTTTGTATAATCGCTTCAAGTGAGTGATTTATTAGCATGTATGAGTCATTTTGTTAGCATTTAGGTGACATTTAGCTGATTCGCAATTGTCATAATATTTTACTTGGTTTTAACATCAATTTTCGTTTAATTGATAGGATTGCCAAATCGTCGGCTCTTTTAGTTACACGTTGTTAGGTTTGGACATTCTAGGTGAGTGGTGCTTTTAGACTATTGGGTACATTTAGGCACAACACGGTCATCACATGCTTATTAGAGGATTGAGACATAGCCATCCCATTCGCAATCCTACTCTTGGCATTATGCGTAGGATTCATGAAGCAAAGGACTTAGACTTATGCTTTATAAGTTTTTTAGGGAAGACCCATGAAAAGCAAAGGACTAAGGCTACTGTGCTATGCTTTATGAGTTTTTTGCGGAAGACTCATATGCTTTGCGAGTCTTTTGTGGAAGACTCATAAAGCAAATGACTAAGATTCATATGCTTTATGAGTCTTCTGCATCATGCCAAGAGTAGGATTCTGAGTGGGATGACCATGCTTTTAATGAACATCTAGCGGTTGGGGGTTGTGGCCGAAAACTCCATCCATTTCTTAATAGATAGTGTTCAGAGTGTGAGGGTCCAAAAAACTTTTAAGCATGAGTTCTTTCATGTCCTTCTCGATCACTTCTCTCTGTCTACTTTCTTTCGTTACATTGGTGGTGCCAATGCCCTATTGTAGAGCAATCTCGATTCCTAGAAACAACAAAACCGATCGAGATGCATTGCTTCAGTTCAAGGATAAGATATCAGACGATCCGTTCGGGGTTCTCAGCATGTGGAATGACTCTATCCATTTCTGCCAGTGGAACGGGATCACATGTGATCGTCGGCATCCAAGGATAACCCATTTGATACTTAAGTCTAGGAAACTCGTAGGGTCGCTGTCTCCTTTTATTGGAAACCTAAGCTTCCTCCAGATATTGGACATCCAAAACAACAATTTCATCGGCAAAATCCCCCTGGAGATTGGTAAGTTGTATAGACTCAAATACTTAGGCCTATCGAACAACTCATTCTCTGGTCAAATTCCTGCCAACATCTCAGGTTGCAAAAATCTGGAAGCTTTGAGTTTGGGCAATAATATGCTAGTTGGTGAAGTTCCGATAGCAATTGCTTCTATGTTGAAGCTAACACTAGTTTCTATATACGAAAACAATCTCTCTGGAAACTTCCTTGAATTCCTCGGGAACCTCTCATCTCTGGTGTGCATCTCGACGGGATCTAATAACTTTGTGGGAAGAGTTCCAGCCTCGTTGAGCTGTTTGCAAAATTTGGAGTATCTTTATCTTGGTATAAATGGACTCCATGGCACTCTCCCTTCCTCTTTGTTCAACATATCTTCTCTTGTCGAGTTTGACTTTGGCATGAACCAACTTGAAGGGATTCTTCCACCAGATTTAGGCGTTACTCTTCCTAATCTTGTTTATTTAGATGTTGGGGACAATCAATTTACTGGGCCCATTCCGGCTTCCATATCAAATACCACTAAATTAGAGTCGCTACAAATCGCGATGAACAAATTTTCTGGAAACGTGCCTACTATGGAAAAGCTTAATCAACTACAGTGGATCAGTATTTCGGGCAACCAGCTAGGTAGTGAAGTGCAAGGTGACCTGAGATTCCTTGAGTCAATCAATTCTACTAGGTTGGAGATCCTCGCAATCAATGACAACAATTTCGGAGGTACTTTGCCTGAATCTATAGGCAACTTATCCTCCCAGTTGAATCTAATGTGGATCGAGAATAATCGATTGTCTGGAAATATCCCTTCAAGCATTGGGAACTTGCGGGGCCTAGAACGGTTGAATATGGGCAATAATGAGTTCACGGGCAGCATTCCAAATACCGTCGGAAATCTCATCAAGCTGAAGAAGTTAGTTGTTGAGATGAGTAAACTCACCGGGAATATCCCTTCCACAATAGGGAACCTGACGGAGCTACTAATACTCGTATTGAAAAGGAGCAATTTTCAAGGAAGAATTCCTCTGAGTATTGGGAAATGCCAAAAGTTGATAGAAATCGACCTTTCAGGGAATAATCTGAGTGGAATTATACCATCTCAAGCTTTCACTATCTCCTCCCTATCTATCATTTTTGATCTATCTGAAAACCAATTGAGGGGTTCTTTACCGGAAGAAATAGGTACATTGAAAAACTTAGCTACATTAGACGTACATGGTAACGAGCTATCAGGAAAAATCCCTCGTACCCTCGGTGGATGCACCAGCTTGGTGGAGCTTCACATGCAAAATAATCTATTTGAAGGGAATATCTCTTCATTCTTGAGTTCCTTGAATGGTCTTCAGTATATAGACCTCTCGAGTAATAATTTCTTTGGCCCTGTTCCAACGTTCCTGGAGAAATTTCAATTGCAGTACTTGAATCTATCTTTTAACAACTTCGAGGGTGAGGTACCGAGCAAAGGGGTGTTCCAGAACATGAGTGCGACTTCGCTCAAAGGAAACGATAAGCTCTGTGGCAGTATGTCGATCCTAGCTTTGCCAAATTGTTCGACGAGCCAAGGAAAACGTGGATCATCTACCTCCTGTAATGTTATCATTGCAGTAGTAGCAGCGCTGATTCTTCTGTTGCTATCGATGACGTTGTATTGGTTGAGGAGGAAGAAAAGTGAGGCTTCCCTAGAGACTCCATCAATAAGGGGATTTCAGCAAGTGTCTTATGAAGACATTGTCAAAGCAACGGACGGGTTCAACTCTATCAATTTGATTGGAATGGGTGGTTTCGGCTCGGTGTATAAAGGGACCCTAGTGGATGAAAACAAATTAATGGCCGTTAAGGTTTTTGACTTAAAGCAACGAAGAGCATCCAAAAGCTTCATGGCTGAATGTGAAGTCCTGAAAAACATTAGGCATCGGAATCTTGTTAAGATTCTAACAGCTTGTTCTAGTGTTGATTTCCAAGGAAATGAGTTTAAGGCTCGGTGTATGAGTTTATGGAAAATGGTAGCTTGGAGGAGTGGTTGCATCTGAATCTTGCACCAAATGGGACACCAAGGCATATGTTAAGTTTTGTTCGGACCGAACATTGCTTTCAACATAGCTTGCGCGGTGGATTATCTCCATCATCAATGCCAAATAGCAGTGATCCATTGTGACCTCAAGCCAAGCAACATTCTTCTGGATGCCAAAATGAACGGACATATTGGCGACTTTGGCTTAGCTAGGATATTCCCCAACGGCACTGGTGATTTGCCTGCAAGTCAAACAAGCTCAATTGGACTTAAAGGAACCATTGGCTATGCTCCTCCAGGTATGTATACTTGCAGTAAATCCAATGTCAATCGTCCTCTTATGAGCTCTTTTCTTGCTAAATGCATGTAGGGAACTTGTTGTCTGAGACTATCTAGGCAGGTTAGACTCATTCATTTTCTATGAAAACTCATCTCAGCTAACTTTCCTAAGCCTTGCGGAGCTAACCGGAACTATAGAAACTTAACAATGTTTAAGGGAAGTCATTTTGGTCATTCATATGATTCAATCGTACATAATATTCATAAAAGTACAACGTTATAAAAGTGAAAAATCTGACTATGACAAATCATGCTTGACATGCTATGTTACCTGCCGACAATGACCAGAATTCTTAATCTTTCCGCCAGTAATTTTTTCCCCTTGCCTCTATACGTGCCTCCTCTTCCTTGTCCTTATGATTTGATAAGCTGATCAGCTCATGTGTCAAGTAAATCCAACTACAGAGTATGGAATGGGAAGCGAAGTGTCAAAAGATGGCGACGTGTATAGCTATGGAATCCTGCTACTGGAGATTTTTACAGGAAAGAGACCCACTCATAACCTGTTTAAGGATGCTTTGAACCTTTGCAATTACTGCGCAGCGGCTTTGCCAGAAAGGGCGGCAGATATAGTGGATCAGCAGCTCCTGTTTTATGGGACAGAAGAACCATCAATTGCAGACACAATGAGCAATCAAAGAAGCATGAGTGCTCACGTTCAAGAGTGCTTGGTGATGATATTTGAAATTGGAGTTGCCTGTTCTGCAGAGCTGCCCCAAGAGAGAATTAAGATAAGTGATGCGGTGACAAGATTGCGTTCGCTGAAAGAGAGAGTCGACAAAATGGGATTCCGCTAGAAGCGATGGAGAAATATGCACAACATCAGAAGATTAGGAGTTGATTGTTCTCTGTTTCCTCAATTTCTTGTTTGGGAATGTGGGTTTGCGATGTGTTCCATGTTGATTAGTTACTGTTTCGGTTGTTTCAGGTTTCAGGGGTAGTCGATATTTTTCGACTTGCTAATCCTGATAAAGTACAGTCCTTAAAAAAAAAAAACTTCAAAGACCTTTATCTTTTAACAGCTCTAATTGCGTATTCAGTAGTGGCTCTTTTACGCCTTTATCACAAGAAAGAGAAGAAAAATGCTCATACTGATGAATAAAAAAAACAAGAATCCTCAAACAGTGACTCAGCAGAGCCCAGACAACGCCATTGTTTGCCTAGAATAATCTCCGGAGCCGATTTTCCTCGAGAAAGGCTAAAATCAAAGAACAGGGGATGAGAAATGTACTGGCCGTTTGGAGGCGGGTTTGTGAATAGATGAACGAACAATGGTGGGGGGAGAGGAACGAGGAGCATTCAGGGAAAACCCTAGAAAAGCCCCAACATCCTCAACCAACCACCATTGAGATTTGGCACAAAACCCCCCACTATGATGTTATTTCGATTTTCTTAATGTTCAGGGCTTTGGGTAGCGGGCAACCTATAGAGAACCCATAGGTGTTTCAGAGCCACTGATATCGCATCGCTCTGCTCTGCCCCAATTAGCTTCCACCAGCCCTCGACTTTCATTCCTCTCCCTCTCCCTCCCTTGCCACCCCCCCCCCGGGGGCGCAGGTGACCAGCAACTAAGAGAACCAAAAATTTCTTCACCCGTCATTTGTATTTTGTACGTGAAAGTTTTGGGACGTAGAGCGTGACAAAGCACAATAGAAAAATGGCGGCCCATTTAGGCCCACAAGGCCCAAAGCATAAGTGAAGCCTGCTTAGAATTGGAAGCCTTTGCTTCTTTGATTTCAGTCCCCGCTTGGATCCAACATCTTCTCCATGAACGGCCCCAGGCAAATGTCAATGACTCTAAACGGATACCTATGACAAATTTACTAAAAACTAAATTTTTGATCACAAAAAACCCAAAATCAGTACACCTGTAACAAATTTACCTTATGTTAGTTTTCATTAAATTTTTCCGTTTTGCTAAGTTAGACGACACGTGACAGTTGACGGATGTATCGGTTTGAGGTTTTACCTTTCATTTGTCACATGTGTATTAGTTTGTGATTTTCCATAATATTAAAATCCAATTTAATAAAAATTAATGGAGGATAAATTTATCACAAATGTACCAATTTGAGGGTTTTTTGTGGTTATAAAATTAGTTTGTAGTAGATTTTTCATTAGTGTAATAGTTTAGAGTTTTTCATGATATTAATCCAAATTTAAATGCCTTGAAACTTCGTACTCATGCCACCTTTCACCCTCTACATAAACACCGTGTTAATCTAAAGTGCTGCTAAAAAACAATGAAGCATGCTTCTCTCGAGGTACAAGATGGGAGGAAAATGAAGTGAATTCCATTTGAGATAATTGGGGCACTGTGAAACCTCTTTTAGCCAGCTTGGATTAGAGATCCAACTTTGATGTGGAAAAATATTTATATAATTTCTTTCTTTATCAGACGTCATATCACAATTCTTAATCGAATATGCAACTTCTATTAGGATTGGATTCTCTTCACAGGCTCAAAATTGAGACATAATGTCAAAATTTTTATTTGGCTATTGTTTTTCTATGTAATTGCTGATTCATAACAATTCAATTTGTTAGGCTGCAGGCTTGGTTTTGTTAGCCCAAAAGGAATTATATATATATATTGGAATCTTGTCTTTGACGCAGTGATGCTTGACAACATATTGTTTTTTCAATTGCTAGTATTAAGGGGGTGACATCAAAGCAAAAAGATTGAGGATAATAAAAGAATAAAAGAAAACAAAGGTGTGGGATGTTACACTAGTACTAGTCTTCCCTCGACATAGCATGTGAAAAAGTAACCTTGGTCTTGAGAAAGTGTCAGCTTTTATGTTCCAGGGTTCTTGGCTGTAGCATGTTCTTACATTGCTGAGGCTGTGAAGATTGTTGCAGATGCAGAATTGCCCTAGAGATAGATAAGGAGCGAAGCCGTCGGGTGCATCCCTGCATAAAGCGGGTTGGTTCAGCTAATCGGGTTTGCTATGCTCATCTACTTCTCTGGCCATTGATTCTTGACTGCCAATGTCAAATCACTTATAGCAGTTAGCAATCAATCGCTGTCCGAAACCTTCAAGGTCACTTGCAATTACCGGTGGTGCTTCAAGGATTTTTCCTTTTATTGAGTTGCTCGCTATAGAGACTTGATCCGACTTTTCCTCTTAGCATATTTTCATTCTATGTTTAGGGCAGAAGTTAGTAACTTCAAAAGAGTTTAAGAGAGGAACCTCTCGTTGTTCATTTTTCATTGCGCAGTTCTAGCAAAAGGATTTGAACTTGGATTGTTGATCATCATCCGTTTGGAAATATTCCCATTTCTTGATCGATTGATCAAAAATCTCAACATCGGTTTCTTTGCAAATTCTGTTTGCCAGCAATTCTCATTTTGAGGCCTACTCACAACTTCTCAACCGAATTTTGAAAATAAAAATATGTTCTTTCAGGTTCGAAATATCTTGAAAAGAAATTAGATTCGATTTTTCATGCCAAAATATCTTGGAAGGATTCTAGTATCTCAAATTAAATTGAAGTCGAAGTGTAAGTCACAGAAAATTCACAAAAGGTCTAACACTGGAGAGTGGAAGCCCTCTGAAACAAGGCCCATGGCATTCTATCCACTTGCAAATTTAAGACTGAATCAAAAGTAGAAGCAGTTCTTCCTCCATTATCTTAAGTCGATTTGATTAGTCTTCACCTATTATTAAAACCAACGCTTTTGGTGCCATCGAGACTGCTTTTTAGGCCAGAGGATTCAAAAAGTTGCGTGGAATTGAAACAATAAAAAATTCACAAACAGCTTGGGTTGCTCCGCTCCTACGGTTCTCACTCATTTAGCCAGCCATTGCTTCGTCTTTTCTTTTTCTGACGAGGGACTAGGCTCACATGCTCTGCATCTCCTGCATCATGCGAAGGGTAGGATCGCAAATGGGATGGACTGCGTTTTGAATGCACATCTAGCAGCCAAAGGCTACGGCTGCCGCGGCCGTTGGGAGGACAAAGAAGCCGAGATTTAAAAGCTTGTCACCTTGGTGCATATTTGATCAGAAGCTCCATCCAATTTCTTAACTGGCAGAGTGATTAGACAGCGAGGGGACAAAAAACTTGCAAGCATAAGTTCTTTCATGTCCTTCTTAATCATTACTCTTTGCCTACTTTCTTTCGTTACATTGTTGACGTGCATCTTTTCTTTTAGAGCAATCTCATTTCCCAGAACTAACGAAATTGATCAAGATGTGTGTACCTCTGGTTCAAGAATAAGATGTCCGACAATCCATTCGGGGTTTTTAGCATGTGGAATGGCTCTATCATTTTCTGCCAATGGCATGGGATCACGTGTGGTTGTCGACATATAAGGATAACCCGTTTAATACTTCTGTCTCTAAAACTTGTAGGGTTGCTATCTCCTTTTATTGGAAACCTGAGCTTCCTCCAGATATTGGACATCCACGACAATGGCTTTATTAGCGAAATCCCCCCGGAGATAGGTAACTTGTATAGACTTAGACACTTAGGCTTAGAGAACAACTCATTCTTTGGTCAAATTCCTGCCAATATCTCCGGCTTCACCATGTGTGTGCATGGTTTCAGAAGTAGGTGCCACCGTTGACATTTGTGCAGTCCACATTTGTCTTGTCTCCACAGCCATTCTCCTATAAATGGAGGATGGCAGAGGGCGTAGAGAATGTAGAGCAAGAAGTGAGCTCAAGAGTATGAGAGTTGAGAGCTCCAAGAGATTTGTGCGCGAGTTGGGTCCATCTAGTTGAGTTGTTAAACATCGTAAGTATTAGGTATACACTAGGGCTGAACACTCGAGCGTGTGTAACCCTGTAATTTTCCGATTTATAGTGGATTATTTGCTGACTCTTCCCGTGGTATAGGTTTCGACATTTGAACCAAACTATGTAAATTTCTTGTGTCCTTTTCTCGTTCCTCATTTTATTTATATCGATTTCTATAGCTCTAACATAATTGCAAATTTACAATTAGCTTCCATTGCGCCGCCAATTACAACAATTGGTATTAGAGCTAAGACTTTGCAATTATGTTTGGAGCAAAAGTAGAAATTCAGAAATTTAATGAGAGAAACAACTTTAGGTTATGGAGCATCAAGATGAAGGCACTATTATCAACTCAAGGTTTAGCCAAGGTATTGGAGGGCAAGGCTAAGTTGCTCGAAACAATGTGACATACTGAAAAGGATGAGCTAACGGAGAAAGCAATGGGCATAATCCTATTGAACTTATCGGATGAAGTGCTAATAGAGGTGGCTGAGGAGAAGGATATCGTGGCGTTATGGGCAAAACTTCAAGCCCTTTATGTAATGAAGGGTTTGAACAATTGCTTATACATATTGGAAATGATGTTTTAGTTCTGATATAGTGAAGGTACATCCATTAGATCCAAGCTAGATGAGTTTAATAAACTGATGATGGACTTGGAGAATGTCGGTAAGATTTCAGATGATGAAGAATAAGGTATGATGTTGTTGGCATCTCTACCAGAGTCATAAGAGCATTTTATTGATTCCTTATTATAAGGGCATACTACGATTACCTTAGAAGAGGTAAAATCCGCCCTATTCTCAAACAAGTGACAGAGAAAGTTGCATGATGACAGTATAGTGCATGATGTAGCGCAAGGACTGGTGATTCAAGGTAGAGACCAACATTAGAGGCCTAGTAGCAGAAGTAGAAGCAAAAGCAAGTCAAAATCGTGACATAGAAAAGCAAAAGGTTGCGTGAAATGTTTTGAGTGTCACGAGTAGGGGTGCGCAAGGAGAGATTGTCCAAAGCTAAGAAATAAATGCGGTGGGCAAAATGCCACAAGCAGTGTGGCACATGTTGCCGAGGAGAGTATTGGTGATGCCGAGGCCGTCCTATGGTATCTACAAGTTCATTTAGAGATGCATGAGTGCTAGATTTTGGATGTTCCTATTACATGACTCCTCATAGTTACTACCTACAAGACTGTAGATAGTGATATAGTTCTTATGACTATTGACACCTGATTTTTAGTCGATATGTCATTAGAGATAGAAAATTTGAGATTAAGGTTTCCAATTGTGACATAGCCCATTTCTCAACCAAAAAGTGTCATTTTTTATTTCTTTCTTTTGCTCTGTCATTTTTAAATGATTTTGTATTCATTTCCATCAAAAACTCAAAAAGTCAAACGGTTGACTTTTTGATTTACTTTTTGGTTAATCATTTAGTCAAAATTCAAACTTGGATCAAAAGTTGACTTTTTGCACAAAGAAAATCCTAAACGGTCTTAATTTCACTTTAGCAAAGTTAATTTTCGAAAACTTCAAAATTTTGACACAAAAATCAACTTTTTATAAAAAAGTTAACTAAATTGTTGACTTTTGGTCAAATTTTCGATCAAAAAATTGAAAAAAATAAAAAATCCACAAAACACTTCATTTTAGTTTCAATTTGACTTTAGCATTGAAATTTTTCCGAAAATCGATCAAGAATTTTATTTTCCAAATTTTCCGATTTTAGGTTCGAAATTGGCTAAAAATAAAATTAATTTCATTCTAGTCATAATTATCCTTAGTTTCTTTTACGACATTTGATCTAGGGACCATCACTCATTCACTCGTTCATTCAGTTTCGAGAATGGTCATGTTGAGACATGAATTATCACTTTTAGCCCTAATTAAGGGGTCCGGGTCGATTTTTTATGATTAGCGAATGGACACTCACTTTCCAATCATTTTTGTGAAGTAAATCTGAATCCAAGGTTAATTTTGGAAATTTCACTTAGGAACATTGCGATTTGAGGGACATAGCTTACCCGAACCTAAGAAAACTAAGCTAATGAACTTCAATTGGCAAAATTCAAATTGACCCATTCAAGACTAAGGCTTGATTTCAAGAATTGAGATCTAATTTCATCATTGGCCTTCAATCCAATCTTAGCGTAAAAGTCGCGCCACCTTTTCAAGGTCAATTTGAATGCCATGGCATGGGATATTGGATCAATTGGTGCCTAGCAACATTAAGTGAATTTAATTTCAATTAGTCCTCCTAGGTTTCCTTGCAATTAGATCCCTAGGAGGACTAAATTGCACGAGAGAGAGAGAGAGAGAGAGAGAGAGAGAGAGAGAGAGAGAGAGTTGAGACTGGTTTGTTCCGACCAATTGTTGGCGCTAGGTGCCGATTTTGTCTCCCTCCAGTGACCACCATGAGGTGGTCCATCCCATGGCCAATGTTCTCGTGGCCTTAATTTGCAATTCTGAATTTTACCTTGGAATTTATGAAATTTGCAAATTGACCCCCTATGTTATGAAATTTGCAAGAAGACCCTAATTAGTCCACAATTGATTATAGCCATTCATTAAGAACACATTGTGGCCATTGAAATAGACATGTGCTCCATTAGGGTGCCCTTAACAAATTTAATAAACCAATTAGCTAAGGAGATCAAACCTTAGCTCTTTGATTAATCCAAGGACTAAGATTTGATCTTGCCCTAGACCATATAATCAACTTCCCCTTAAAAATTGAAAGGGGAGCCTTTTTCCAGTTCTGCTTTCTCTGACTAAAACTCTCTCTCCATCTCTCAGAACTCGGTCGAGCAAGGAAAAAGCGGGGGAATTCTTTGCTCGCGTTCTCGCCCGCAAGAAGGATTCCCGTTCATTCTCTCTCTGGATCAAATTCTCTCCACTCAGCCTCTCTCTTCTCTGTCATTATTCATTCGGACAAACTTTGGGCAAAGTGGAACGACTCCACTTATTCTCTCTCCGATCGAACAAGGTTGAAAACTCGGAGGAGCGGCTGCTTTTGGCTGTTTATGCTAAAGGAAGAAGAGAATTCCACTCATTCTTTCTCTAGCGCCTCATCTCCACTTATTCTCTCTCCTTCATGGATCCATACGTTGAATACTCTGATGAAGATAGAAGGAGTTCTTCGTTGTTACTTGACCATCAAAATCTCTGAAGATGCTTCGGAGTAGTTGATGTGCTGATTTCTGGAAAATTGCAGAATAAAGATTGAGCTAAGTCTTCTCAATCTTTACTTGTACATTTGTCGCGCTTAGATTCCGATTTCAGCAGATTCCATTGACATTTTTTTTTGACGAGAAACAAAGCTGATGATATTAAATAATAGGCGAAGCTAATACAGCATGAGCATCAGTACAAAGTAAATCTAAAAGAGCAGAAGGGGGACTAGACACCCAGTTGTTAGGAAGAAAATCAAAACGTCGGGCTTTTGCAACCCAGTCAGCAACCCGATTAGAATTCCTACTGCAGTGAGCTAAAGAAAGACCAGAAATAGTCTCCAGTTTGTGCTTGGCCCGGTCCACGAGGGGTTGTACTGACCAATTTAAAGTAGATGACGACAATAGACTGTCCATTAGCAACCGACAATCAGATAAAATAAGTATTTCTTTCTCTGGGGAATTGGGGATTAGGTTTGCAGAGATAAAATCTAGGGTTTCAACCAAAGCGACGGCCTCCGCTTGTTCAGCCGAACTTACCTCAATATGCTTTGCAAACCCATCTCGAATTCTACCAAAGGAATCTCTGCATACATAAGCAATAGCAGCCCGAGGTCTTGGTCTTGTATGCTGAGGACCAAAAGAAGCAGATCTTGTCTGGTAATAGCCGAAGTCAGCTTCCGTCGTCTCTCTGGATTGGGCGTGGCCAAATGCCGAAGATAGAGGTCTTGTAGCAGGCCGAGGGGTGAGTTCAGGTCTGGGATGAGGGGCTTCTCTTTCTTCAACAACATAGGTGCGTGGGTTGTTAATTTCTTTTTCCCTCTCTTCCGAATCACAATGCCTTCCCTGGTGAGCGTCGGTGATGATGCTATGATGCTGCTGTTGAGTTGGGTAGTCAGATCTGGTAGATTTGAGGTTTCTGTCTTCGATTGTAGAGGCCATATGCATAGCTGCGTTGTTTCCGGTGCCGTGGCTCAGAGGAAAGACTTCTGCCTCTTCCAAACTGCCATGGTGGGCGTCCTTTGTGGGTGTTGAGATTTGCAGTGGTGCTGGAAGTGTAGATCCGGTGAATCTGAGAATTTGTTCCTCAGTTGCAAGGGTAACATCTTCGGCGGCGATAATTCCGCAGGTCAGGGGAATGCGACCGGTGAGATCTGGTCTGGAACTCGAGCCTTCTTCCACAGCACGGGTACGTTTGTTCCTCGATTCTTCTTCCTTTTCTTCCGGGTCGCAATGCCTACTGCGTTGAGTATCGATAATGACTCTGAGATTCTGCTGTGTTACTGGGCGATCAGATCCGGTAGATCTGAGGGTTGTTTCCTCAGTTGCAGAGGCAAAAAACGTTCGTTTTCTATGATCCGAAGCGCGAGGCTTGCCATGGTGAGCGTCTTTGGCTGGTCATTTGTGTTGCAGTGATGCTGGGTATACAAGTCCGGTGAGTCTGAGATCTTGGTATTCTGTTGCAGATGTAGAGAGTTGGATGTGTTGATCTTCGGATGCAGAGGCAGAGGGTTCGGTGGCGATGATTCCTCGGGTCGGGTGGAGGCGACCATTTTCCACAGCCCCTGCAGTGCATAGCTCAGGTGGGAAATTGCTGATATAGGGATGGGATTCAATCGGTGTTTCCAATAATCCCGATCCATTCACCATTGTAAGGGGGGTGCTGTGCAGGGGGATATTTTGACCTTGCTCTTAAGCTCTATGTTTGTATATCCTGAGTGGGCTATGGTCTTCATCTGGCTGTGCTGGACTTCTCAACTCTCTACTTGGTGAGATAGGTCTATTTTCTTCCTGTGAATAGCGTTCCGGCGACATGCTAGTGTCACGGACCGAGAGAAGGCCGATCCGTGAGGTTCCTCAAGGACGACCCCAACTCGTCCGTGCAAGACCTCTTGCTCCAACTCGGGTTCCCATCAAAGCTTATCCCCGAAGTTTCCAAGGGAGGACGACACCGTCATTTTGCCTGACTCTAGAAGCTTCCGTTATTTATGTCGGTAGACGGTAGTTGAATACTTATGTCGGTAGTTGAGGCGGTGCGATCCTGCCCGTCAGATCAAAAGTAGATCAATGGTTGTAAACCGAGGCCCTCCACTATAAAAGGGGGTGTCCTCCTTCATTTGTAAGCACCCAACATTTCAGCAATACAAAAGCTTCCGCTTCCTTTTCAGAGCTCCTCTCTCTAACTTTCTCTCTCAACGATCCGGTTAAGCGAGCGGGTAAGCGTTCGATCGAGCAAGGCTTGGCTCGGGTAGTCCAAATTCGCCCGAGTCGCCGCGCGGTCACGATCCCAATTGATCGGCCCGTGACAAGTGGTATCAGAGCAAGAGAGAGATCCGTTCGAGAGATCAAGGAGTGCCAACTGTTCGAAGGAATGTCGAGCCAAGAAGCTGTCATGGTTGGAGAGACCGTGTAGGTCCAAGAGGATCGCGGTCGTGGAAAGAGAAGAGACGCCTCAAGGGACGTCGTAGCTGCGTTCGATGAGAAGATCGCGAATGTCCGGAGCGCTGTGCAAGAGCTCATGGAAGGTCTTGACGACGTGCGAGACCGGATCATGGAGGTCGACAGCCACTCCGTGAAGACTTCACTTCGTGCATCAACGAAGCTACCGCCCCACTACACGACAAGGACGAAGCCCTTGAAGCATCGATCGATGTACTAAAGGAGCGCGTCCAAGTGGTTGAGGAAGAAGCTCCGCGTAGGGACGAGATCGAAGCCATGAAGGCCGAAATCCAAGAGCTCAAGACCGAGCTCGCCCTGTGCAAACTAAGCATCACTAATGGTGCTGTGCCAAACCAAGCGGTGCCCAAAATTGAGGTGCCAAAGCCGAAAGAATTCAACGGCAAACGATCCGCCAAGGAGGTGGACAACTTCGTCCCCCCGGAGCATGGAACAATACTTTGGCGCCGTCAACATACACGACGAGTCGATCAAGGTACGAACCGCGTCCATGTTCCCCGTCTCGATACGGCTATGCTTTGGTGGCGCAATAGGTGTGACGAAGTTAGACGAGGCGCTAATCCCGTGTGCACATGGGACGACTTCGTGCGAGAGTTCCGGGACTACTTCTTCCCCGAGTTCGCTCAGCATGAGGCCCGTAGCAAGCTCCATCTCCTCGAGCAAAGAGGCACGGTCCAAGAGTACGTGAAGGAATTCACCGAGCTCAAACTCCAGATTCGCAACCTGAGCGAAGAGGAGGCTCTCGGAGCGTTCATGGATGGATTGAAGCCATGGGCGCTGCTCGAGTTGAAGCGGCGGGACGTGAGTAGCCTGGCGCGTGCGTTGAGCGTGGCCGAGTCGCTCGTCGACCTTACCAAGACCGAACCAAGGAGTCGGCAAAGAGATTGGAGGAATGATCGACCTTCCGAAGATGAAGCTGGAAGAAACACTCCCCGGGTTGCGCATGATCAAGGCGGCCGAGCCAAAGCGTGGGGAGAAGGGTCTTCAAAGCCAGCCTTCCAAATGGGTAGACCACCAACGGACTACGCGAGCAGGTTTGATCAACCCCCGCCTTCTCCTTGTTTCATTTGCCAAGGTCCGCACTGGACCCAAAAGTGCCCGAAAAAGGGCCGAATCAACGCCCTCCTTGCCATCGAGGAAGAAAAGGAGGAGACAAAAGAAGACAAGAGACAAATCCGACTTGGAGCCGTGAAGATGATCAACTCCGTCCAAGCTCGGTCACCAACCAAAGAACCTGTGTCGGACACAGAAATGTTCTTCGTGCAAGTCGACGTGTGCGGCTGAACGCTATACGCCTTGGTCGACACGGGTGCGTCGAACATGTTCATGTCGAAGGAAGTGGCAAGAGCCCTAAACCTTCGTGTGGAGTCGACCGGGAATACCTTCAAGCCGGTCAATTCGGAAGGCGTCCGTGGCGTAGGGTCAACTTCAGACGTGGACATCAGAATTGGCGATTGGAGAGGCAAAATGGATTTCGAGGTAATCCCGCTCGATGATTACGATCTCATTCTTGGTATGCAATTTTTCAATAGCGTGAGATCCATGATCGACATGAGGACCAAATGCCTCATGATCCTCGACCCGGATTACCCGACGACTGTCCCAATGATCAAAGGGATGGTCGACACCAAGACCATCGCGTCGATCCGACACCTCGACAAGAGCTTGAAGACCGTCATATGCATCAACAAGCTGTCCGAGGTCAAGCCGAAGGTCAAGTTGGATCCTACTCCAACAAATGCCATGCCGATTCAGGCACTCTTCCCCGAGGTTGAGTGCGCACCGTACGCTCCGTCCAAGCCAAAGGCCGAGTCGCATGCAAAGTCTGACTTCATCAATGAAGGTTGCGGTCCGTCATATGAGAGCGTCCGCACCAAGCAAAACAAGAACAAGAGAGCCCGTGCCAAAGCCCGTGCTCGTGCCAAGAAGGCCAACCTCCGAGCTGTGAGCGACGAGGGCGTCGCTCGAATGAGTGGGGGAGAATGTCACGGACCGAGAGAAGGCCGATCCGTGAGGTTCCCCAAGGACGACCCCAACTCGTCCGTGCAAGACCTCTTGGTCCAACTCGGGTTCCCATCAAAGCTTATCCCCGAAGTTTCCAAGGGAGGACGACACCGTCATTTTGCCTGACTCTAGAAGCTTCCGTTATTTATGTCGGTAGACGGTAGTTGAATACTTATGTCGGTAGTTGAGGCGGTGCGATCTTGCCCGTCAGATCAAAAGTAGATCAATGGTTGTAAACTGAGGCCCTCCACTATAAAAGGGGGTGTCCTCCTTCATTTGTAAGCACCCAACATTTCAGCAATACAAAAGCTTCCGCTTCCTTTTAAGAGCTCCTCTCTCTAACTTTCTCTCTCAACGATCCGGGTAAGCGAGCGGGTAAGCGTTCGATCGAGCAAGGCTTGGCTCGGGTAGTCCAAATTCGCCCGAGTCGCCGCGCGGTCACGATCCCAATCGATCGGCCCGTGACACTAGCATCACACATAATTTCAAATGAGGCATCTATATTAACTATGAGAGTTCCAGGGGCTGGAGGATGCCATTTTTCAAATTCCTGTCAGCGTTGATTCTTTTTTGGGGCTTTCCTATTCCAAGCAGAGAAACAATCCTTTGATGTGGTGGCTTTGAACAGGGTTCGGTGCGGGTTTAAGGTCTGATGACTGAAGATGAATTGATTCCGATCCTTCCAAATACACCAAAGAACTGTGGCAACCAGTTCAAACTTATGTGAGTCTGCTTGCCTCCCAAAATATTTAGACAGCCAATCGTCAAACCTTGTTAAGCCAACGCGATCTGTGCATGTTTTCAGGGTTGGGTCTTTCCAAATTTGGGTTGTCTAGGGGCAAAGTAGCAAAGTATGCTCAATCGTCTCAGCTTCCAACTTGCATATTGGGCATATCGGTTCAGGTATTATCTTTCTCCTATAAAGATTATCTAGGGTAGGAAGCGCATTCTGGCATGCACTCCATAGAAAGAATTTTATTTTTGGTTGTACCGCAGATTTCTAAATAAGCTTCCAAATGAGTGGGTCGAACTGGTGTGATGTTGTTGGCGTAGATTCTCTATGAATATCTGGTTTCCTGTTTGAAAAGTAGCTACTCTTAACCGTATATTTTCCAGATTTGTTATTTGCCCAAACCAACTTGTCTTCGGTAGTTGGGAGTCCGAAAGGTGTTTCCTTAATTGCTGTTGCTAGGGATTCATCAAATAGGGATAGCAGTAGGTCTTCCTTCCAAATTCCAGCTTCAAAATCAATCAATTCAGCAACTTTGGTCGGTTCATTGTGCGTTGCCCTTCCTCCAATCCGTCATAATTTGAGCCATTTATCCTCTCTAATGGAAATTTTCTGTCCGTTACCCACAGCCCATATAATTTGGGGAGCAATCGCATTTCTTCCAGCCAATAAACTTTGCCATCCCCACGATGGGCGAGAGCCTTTCCCTGCTTGCCAAAAGTTACAGTTTGGGAAGTAAAGGCCTTTCATGAATTGGTTTAAAAGCGTATTCGGACCCTGAGAAATCCTCCAGGCTTGTTTCCCTAACATAGCCATGTTAAAAGCTTGTAGATCCTTAAAGCTAAGGCCGCCTTCGTCCTTACGTAGTTTTAACGTATCCCATTTACGCCAGCGTATAGCAGAATTCTTGTTAGAGCTTCGCCACCAGAAGTTAGCGATTTTCCTTTCAATTGCTTTGATAATGGATATTGGGATTCTGAAGATTGACATAGCATATTGAGGTATTGCCTGAACTACTGCTTTGAGAATAATCTCTTTTCCAGCTCTTGAAAGTAAATTATCCTTCCAACTTTCCAACTTCGAGTTGACCCTGCCCAATATCCAAGCGAACATATCTTTTTTTAAGGACCCCTAGTCTGAAGGGATTCCTAAATATTTCCCAGTTTTCGCAATTTCGGGAATTCGCAGCACCGATAACATATTTCTTCTAAGGCTATTTGGACACCCTTTGCTGAAAAACAGTTCGGATTTGTTGAGATTTACGGCTTGACTAGATGCGAGCAGTAGTGATGAAGTATAGTTGACAAGTTTTGACATTCTTGTACTGAGCAATCTAGGAAGAAAATAGAATCATCAGCAAATAGTAGGTGGGACAGGGTTGGGCAGGTCCGGTTTAGCTTGATGCCGTGAATTGTATCCTCTACTATTGCTTGCTTCATCATATAAGATAGGACGTTAGCTAGAATAATGATCAAATATGGCGATAATGGATCCCCCTGACGAATACCCCGAGATGGCTTGAAATAGGGTAAAGATTCACCGTTGAGATTGATGCTATATGATATTGTGGTAACGCATTGCATAACCCATTTCACCCAATCGGCACTAAATCCCATTTTATGTAAACATTCCTGCAGGAAGTCCCATTCGATTCTATCATAAGCTTTCTGCATGTCGAGTTTAAGAATAGCCTGAAATTTTTTCCTCCTGTCTCGAGTTCGTAACCGGTGGATAACTTCTTGAACAATTAGGATGTTGTCCTGTATTTGCCGATTCCCGACGAAAGCACTCTGCTCCTCAACAATGATGTCTGGTAAGAAAGGTTTGAGTCTATTTGCGATGATTTTCGAAATGATTTTGTAAATAAAGTTACACAGACTTATGGATCGAAATTGTTCTAACCTTTATGGGTTTGTGTTTTTAGGATAAGAGTGATTCGGGTTCTATTCATGGCTGGGTTTATGGTTCCAAACTCAAAGAAAAGCTGCACTTCCCTGAAAATATCCACACCTATGTCTTGCCAGTGCTGATGGAAAAATAGGCCATTCAGACCATCCGGTCCAGGAGCTTTGGTAGCACCCATTTGGTGAGTAGTTGCATATACTTCGTCCACAGTGACCGCTTCTGTTAGTTTTGTGTTCATAGCTGCATTAACTGATGATGGGATTTGGTCAAGAATAGGCTGGAAATTTCGCGGTCCTACCGAAGTATATAAGTTGTTGAAGTAATCCACTGTCATATTTTTGAGATTCTCAGGATTTCTCACCTAATCGCCTTTGGCGTTCAATAGCATCGAGATACGGTTCCTGTTTCTCCGTTGTATAGTGGCCGCATGAAAAAATTTGGTATTCCTATCCCCCCATTTCAGCCGCTTGACTCGAGATCTGATAACCCAAAACATTTCTTCCCGATGCCATAGGGAGTCGATTTCTTTTTGGATATCTGAATTATGCTCTGGTTATACTTCAAGATAGGGTTGTTCATGTGAAACACAAGCTCATTTTTCAACCCGTCAATTTGTTTGGAAGCATTAGGAAAACGTTTTTTGCTCCAGGCCATTAATTGCATCTCTACATTAGATAATTTATCCACCATGTTCTTCCTGTAGGACGCCTCCCATGACCGCTTGACAATTATTTTACATTCATCATCCTCCGCCCAAAATGGTTTGTATCTAAACTGACGCCTTTTTCGTGTTAGAATAGGTAAAGTTGACAAGATAAGAGGACTATGATCTGAACCAATGGCTGGTAAGGCTGTAACTTCAGCATTCGGGTAAGCTATTCTCCATTCCATGGTGCATAATGCTTTGTCTAGCCTTTCTTTGACATTTTCATCACCCTCTCTTCTGTTCGTCCAGGTAAAGGCGCACCCTTTGGCTTCCATATCCAGCAATGAACAAGCATATAAGAAGTCTCTGAATGCGATAAGGTGACAATGTTCAGCCATCCTCTTTCCTACCTTTTCCCAATGGTATAATATTTCATTAAAGTCTCCGATGCATATCCAAGGCCTATGATTGGAGATACTAATTCTTTGTAGTTCATCCCAGAGTACATGAAATGCATTAGGAGCATGGAGAAAAGTAATTTGCATGTTCTGTCTATTTTCATGCAGAAAACATTGCACGTTTATATAGGAGGTAGAGTGAGATTCGATTGAAATAGAAACTTGATCATCCCAAAAGAGAGCCAGACCTCCCGATAAACCTTATGGATTCACCACAAAATTGTGAGTAGTCTTAAGCCTTCTTTTTAAACGATGAACTTTCTGCTCTTGATTCTTTGTTTCCATGAGAAATATAATGTTGGGTCTTTCCTGAGTCGCAAGGACTCTAAGGGCTTGAATTGTTAAGGGAGACCCCAATCCCTGACAATTCCAACTCAGGAGTTTCATGGATGCACCGGTGGCTTATTAGGGCCAGCCACCAAAGCCCATTAAGTAGATTCCTCTTCCTCCGTGATCGGGATTTCTATAAGTTGTAAGTTTTCAGCATCAATTGATTTTGTGGACTGAGCTCCATATGGGCAGAATCTTTTTCCTTTCTTGGATGTAGGAAGTTTGGTAGACTTTGTTTTACCTTTCACTGAACTTCTTACTGATGCTAAACATGGCTGCTTCTCTTTTTCAACTGCTTTGAGGTGTTCCTTATGGAGGGTGAGCATAGATTCAACATCCAAGCAACTGTTGTCACATTTCTGTGGAGATTTACCTTCCATAATAGTCAAAGCTCGGGAAGAAACAAGTTGGCCAGCTTGCTGTTCTTCCTCATAAAAAGGCTGTGATCGGGGAGGTAGAATGGCCAGCTTTCCTGCATTTGATGGTTGCTGAGTTTCATGGATTTCCGCTTGAAGGCGAGTTTCCGACACCATTTCCTCTTCTTCAATGAGCTGGGATTGTTTGCCATAGAAGATTTTGCCATATGGGCTTAGTGTTCGTGCTTCAGTTCGCAACCAATTCCCAAAATTACCCGGTAGGTCTTCATCCAATCTTGTAGATTCATAAGGAATTTCCTTGCAAGCAGTGGCGTAGTGGCCAATTCTACCACAAGAGTAGCAATAGTGAGGTAGCCGCTCGTACTTGAACTCGATCCACTGCTTTTTGCATCCTAAGTTAACAACTACTTCTGTTTTGAGAGGTGTAGCTAGGTTGAGCTTAATCCTTGCCTTCCCAAACTTGTAAATGCCATTTCCTTTTGCTTCCAGCTTCACCTCAAGAACTTCGCCGATCCTTGAAGCAATTTCTCTAACTACCTCCATTGTAACTCTGCCAAAGGGGAGGCCAAACATATGCACCCAAAACGGGCAGTTGGAGAAATCATAGCAAATATGAGGGATATCCGGGTCACACTGCTGAAGCACAAGGAGATTGCTGGAAAAAGACCAAGGAACAACATCGAGGATTCTCTGTTTCTCAGCTTCAGAATTAAATGTGAACGAGAAAAATCTTGGTTCTAACGAGGTACACGAAACATTTTCTATCTTCCAAGCCCATTTCATAGTCTTAAGGAATGGCGGGAAATTAACATTAGGATGGGAATAGAGCTTGCCAAATAAGGTACATCTACATTCCGCAAGTTTTTCAGCTGAAATGCCTTGAGTCACATTTATAACGTCGTCCTCAGACCATAAGTTGCCAAGACTTTTACAGAGCGCCTCTAATCGGCTCGTTTCTGTACTAAGATCTACCATTAATTCAACTGTAATATCACTAGGAGAGAAGCAATAAGACAACCTGATCGGGTCAGGGTGCGAGCATACGTCTGCCAGCACTTGAGCAGGAACTAAGCAGCAGATAAAGCCAAATTCGTAGCAAGGCGTGACACCCACCAATCGCAAGGGAATAGGGGTGGGTTGAGGCTCGGTGGAGAGGATGATTTTGTTGGGCCGCGAGGAAGGGAATGGAAAGGAAATTTACAGCGAAGGAAAAGTAGAGAGAGGATAAACGAGGAGGCCCAGAAGAGTGGGCTGACGAAGAGCCAAATTTAGGGTTAACGGATAAAGGATCAGAATTCAGTGGAAGGATTGATCGATCCGTGGATGGCGATCATGGGAACAGAAGATGGGGGATTTCAACGCCATGGAGCTGGGTCAATCAAACATAAGAGACACCGACGAGGGCCTCCAGTCAGAGAGAGCCAAGCTACCAGAAGTTAGTGGAAAACCCAGAGAGGATGAGAGCTGAAGATGACCGATGAACAACACTGGTTATCCGAAACGGGTGAGGGAGGCTTAATCCGGTGGAAACAGTTCATAATCAGCCATGGGTAGTGATTTTAGGGTTCAAGCGAGTGGGTTTTTGGGGAAAGAGGGGTAGCTATCACGTACGGGATAGAGAGAAAACTCAACATTCGTTGAGAGAAGCTTTTCCGTCTCTGGCTGTTTTGATTCCGTTGACATTTGATTTCACTGATTTTGTTGAAGAAGTAGCTGAGAAAAACGCTTCTAGATTGCAACTCGAAAGAAGCGTACACCATCTTCAAATCGGCAGCCGAGGCATTCATTCGATGAGCTTGAGGATCACAAGTTTCATTACCCGGATCCATATCTGAGATCATAGCAGCAAGACTAAAGCGATCTTATGCTACTGCAATGACTTCATCTCGGATTTTACCTTGATTATAATTGGTGCAGAATCAAAGGCCAGCGTTCTTCATTTTCCAGAAGTTCCAATAACAAAATCGAAGCTAAGTATTTGATTTCCTCTTTTCTATTTCGGTAAGGAGTGTTATTAGATTCAGATCCTCCATTGATTTTAGTGCATTTTTTTGTTAAATAGCAGCTTCATTGTCACTAAATGGTGGACATCTCTGAAGGTCAGTTCTTGGCCGATTCGTTATAGACCAAGGTAGGAGCGTTAAAACTCCTTTTAATAGCATCTGATGAGGCGAGAGCTTCTCATATCGAATACATGATTGACTACAAAGGTTCGGGGCCAGGATGCACTGCAAATCTAATTAGAATCAATGCTTATATGATTTGGAGCTATTTATAGTTTGATTCTGAGGTTCTGTTTCGAGTCTGGATGAGCAGGTTTCTGTTAGTCCTGTTTTGAGCTCTTAAATGTGGTTATCTTACGAAGTGATGAACTAGAAGCTCTATGTACACATCTTAAGCTTCAATTTGATATATTATAGGCCCCAATCGAACGCCGTTTACTAGCTCAAATCTGCTTCAAAACTTCATGAATTTGCTCTGAAATCTGATTTGTGATCTGTTGTTGTGATAGCTGAACGTACTGTCTGTTGCTAATTTTATACTGATTTTTGTGTTTAGATTTTAGAGATGCTTTCTTCATGGAAATTTTACGAAAATGTCTTGATCATATCATATCTTGTTTTCAGAATTTTTTGAGTTGATTTGATTAGGAAAAACCTTTAAAAATCGTCCTTCAGTCAGTCAGTCCTGTTCTGAGTCCGACCTATGTTTGCTTTGAAATGAGGTCTTAAATGATTCCATTTGAATTCCTATCTTTCAGAAGAGTTGTAGTATTCATTACAAGCTTTCTAACTAGGTATAATTTGCGCCAAATGATCATTGTTTACTAGGTCAATTTCGCACACAAAAATGCATTAATGCTGCTGCACTTTGCGAAGTCCATTGTACTGTTTTGTTTTGTCATTTTTGTGTAGGCTCATGTGAATCAAATTAGACATAGGTGTCATTATGAAAAATCATCATGACATCGCATTCTATATATAGAATTTTTCATAAGATTTTAGCATGTCGTTAAGTTATAAAAAATTACTCATGTTTTGTACTAATCTTATTGTGATTAAGGTTGATCACGAACCCATGAAACTATCTTCGTTTGAGATCCTTAAGAGGTCATGCAGTCTTCTAGACATGTTAAGAGCATATCATGAGATTTGCATTGATATATGACATGCCTCATTTGAATGTCATTTACCATGTGAAAACGGTGCATCAATTTGGCAAATCATAACTGAAATTATCTTGCATGTTGTCCTTAATGATAAGTCACCCTTTAATGTTAATGAATTCATGTGACTTTTTGCACTTCGATTTAGGGTTAAATGTATTAACCAAACCTTCATCGCATGCAACCTTAGGTCGTGTGTGAATTTCATATCTTTTATGCATTGTTTAGGTGGTTTTACAAACCATTAACCATGCATTATTTTCTTATTTGCTTGTGGCTGATTAGCATACTTTTGTGATTGTTGCTATTCGACCATGAATTTGACCCTAATCGAACTTGACATTTCTTTGAAAGTCTTAGGGAACGTCTCAATCTTTCCGATGACACTGATTTTGCATGATTTGCATGTCATTTGAGTTGTTTTCTATTTTTGTCAAATTTGTCTAGAAATTTGTTTCTAGTAAAATTCGGAACCCTTGTTTTGCCCTTGTTGAGTCTGACCTCTTTTTATTTTTGTGTGATTTTCTCGTTAAAGGATTTTGAGGTTGGGTCATAACGAAGTTTGTTTTTTTTTCTCTTTTCTACATTGGTAAAATTTTATATTTTTTAGACTTTGTTTACTAGGTCGAATCACTATTGATATGCCATGATACCCTACTGTTTTGTTGCATTTCTAATGTGATGCTATGCATTCTTGAATTTTTATAAATTCCTACATAACTCACGTTAGAAAACTTTCTTCATGAAAGTTGTTCCTTGTCATGTTCTTGATGTTGTGTAATTTTCTTGGAACCAATTATCCATGGGTTCCTTTTCAATTACTTTGATTTTATTTGTCATGTTCTGTGATTTTTGTTGCATTTGTTTGGTGTGATTTTCTTCTAGAATTTTTTAGGACATCTTGCATGCTGAATTGAGATAACTTGTCTTCACAAACTTTGATCCTTACCTTTTGAACTTCATTTTCAAGAATTCTCGAAAAATAAGAAGCACTTTTATCATGCTTTTCAGACCGTTCAATTGTCATGAAATCATATGAAATTTCATGTTCTTGTTAATTTGAATTTGATTTTGGTTCAAGTAATGCTCGTGTACACAAATTTCATGTAATGTTTTGCATTCCAAAATTTCAAATCATGCTTTTGGCTTGACTTTGATGTCGTCTAAGGTTTGCAACATATTTAAGGCGTTTGCAACGCTCAATCAGAGTGCATAGGATGCACCCAAGTTAGCCTTGATGATTAAATGTGTTCCATAACCGTGACACAACTTTATTATGCCATTAGCATCTTTTTTTATGACTTAATGTTTAATTGTTCTTCAAATGACTTTTGAGCATCATTTGAACTTTTATAACCTTTGACTTGTTTTCTTTTCTTGAACGCTTGTGATTGTGTTTGGCGCTTGTCGATTGAATAAGTGATACAATATTAGCTCACGAAAATTGTCCGATTGATGGAGAACTAGGGCCTGCCTGCATGTTTACTTCCTACTATGTATGTAATTTTTAGATGTATGCATAAGTACGATGCATGATTTTGTGGGATACTCTTGGGATACATTTAGAACTTATCTTAGGGGCTTACAAGTATTGGTTGCCATGCAAGAATACAAATGGTAACCATTGACTATAAGCCATAAAAAGAATTGGGATAGATATCTAGAGGGACCAACGAATGAATCTCCAAGGCCGATCCTGAGGCCAATTTTAATCAATTGCGCATTTTACTTCAATTACTTAATTGTTTTTGTTTGTGTCATGACCGTGATTGCTGTTTTTGTGATGAATGATTATGTCTTTCGCATTGTATATACCTAGGCCTAAGTTTTAGATTAGGATAAGAATAGGTCCCTGAGACATAAAGATGATCGATGGTCAATGTCCTATCCAACCTTTGTTTTGTATTCATTTGTACTCGATATATGTTTCTGGTCATTTTGCAGTGTATAACCACTCGCTGAGTTACGGGTTTATTTCTTCCGTTTCATTTTCGTTCATTGCTTAGGATTGCATGTTAGATTTACCACTTCCTGTAAACTGTTCACTTTGGTATTTACTTACCACCTCATTTTTAAATTTCAATTGTTGCCTTCTTTTTTCTTTTATAAACATTGAGTTGCATGAAATCAATCATCCACGCATGATCACTTAGTTTCATCAACTTGAAAAAGTAAAAAAGACATGAATGGTCACCTTAGGAAACATGACAAACTATTAGGTACCAAAATTGTGCTAATAGAAATATTAGCTTAACCCAAATCCCCAAATCTAGAATCTCTATTCGCACAAAAAAGGATCGAACTGGCCAATTCTAAAAGAGTACCTGTCGATTTCCCAATACAATTTATCCAATCGGTTTATCCGGATATGAGATGTTGTGTCAAGTAGACCTTGGATATGGTTATGTGAATGTCGTATTGCACGCATCAGCCTTTTAGAGGGTCGGAGGATCTATTAAGATGAATCATGTTTGCTAAATAGATTGCTTGGCCAACGGACCAATAAGTTTAATTCGTCGGAAAGCTTCTTCTTGCACAATCTCTAATGTGACAGTGTAAGCATAAATGGGTGAACACGTGAATGGGAAGGATGAAAGAGCTTGTGACTTTGATACCGTATTAGATTGAGTTTGTCATATGTATATGATTGGTTCACCCTTGTTGCCGCGAGAAAATATATTTCGCACTGAAGAGACCATGCTCGGATAAGTTTTTGGTACTAATGGAAGACCGCATCATCCATATGCCCGATTGATCGCGGAGTACAAAATGGTTGGTGAATAATTTTTTTTTTTTGGGAAATGGATTATATATTGAGCTCCGTTTTAGTCGAGTGGAGAAGTCATGAGATGATCATGATCTCGCGAGCATGTGAAAGTCTTTTCTATTTTTCATGTTACTGGGGTATAACCAGTTCTTGAAATCGAAAATCGAAAAAACCTCCGTCCATATCATGTTGCCAAATAAAAAATTGTGATTGATTTAAGAGTTTTTAATATTATGAAAAACCCTAAATCGATACACTTATAACAAAATTCAAAATTAGTATATCTATGATAAATTTACCAGAAATTAATCTTTAGATTGCTAAAATTAATATAAATTTTCACATTGACTTGTCATGTCTATTGAGATATTGTCATGTGTAGGGCTGAGCATGGTTCCCGGGTTACCTGGGAACCGGAACCGAATCGGAGGAGGTTCCGGTTCGGTTCCTGGTTCCAAGGGGGACCGGTTCCGGTTCCGGTTCCTTTTTTCTAGGAACCGGGAGTTCCGGTTTTCGTTCCGGTTCCAGGCGGAACCGGAATCGGAACCGGAACCGGAACCGGAACCTGTTTCGGAACCGGAACCGGAACCGGTTACTTAGGGCAGAAAAAGCTCGACCTTGGATATTCTAGTGACTTGTATGTGATGTTCTAGTTGAATTTTGGCTTTGGCCTCTAAATGAAAGTTGTAAAGGACTTCTTGGAGTATAACATACTCAAATTTGGGACAAAAAAACAAGTATAAGTGGGTGAAATCGTTATTCTTTGGAAAGACTGGATCTGGAGATTTTGGGACCGACCCTTGATGAATGCATGGACTGTAAGGCAACCTTTTTGTCGAAATTTCACTTCGGTTTCTTAACAAAATTTGTAAAGGACATCCTGAGGTACCACATATAAAAAATTTAGAGAAAAAAAACAAGAATAGGTAGGTGAAATCGTGGTCTTTTGGAGATGGTTAGATCTGGAATTACGGTACTACGAACAGGGATTTTAACCGTTCATATATAATTATCTAGGACGAATTTGACTTTGATGTTTTCATGAAGTATCTACCTTATGGTCTTGGCTATCACATAGTCCAATTTCATAATTTTTGAAGGTAATTTGGGTATTTAATCGGAAATGTTTCTAAAAATGTGCAATCTGATGTGTTCGGATCTTGTAAGTTGCAATGCGTGGACTATATCATTTTGTATGAGGTTCTTTTGGAAATTTGTTCTGCATGAAATATCTCTCTTCATGTCTTCCCTACAACATATTTAAATTTCGTAATTTTTGTAGTTCATTTGCCTATTTAACCAAAACATTTTCAAAAACTGTGCAAGTAGAGAATAGGAAAAGTAAATCGATTTTATCTTTTAATCCAGAACGAATTGGACTATGATTTCTTCATGAAACTTGTACCTCTAGGTCTTAAATACAACGTGTCCAAATTTCAGAATTTTCTGAGTTCATTTAAGGGTTTAGTCGAAATTGTTTTCAAAACTTGTACCTCTAGACATTCTTGTTCTAGTGGTGTTTTATTTCTACTTTCTAATTTGCTATTTGTTTTGAAATTTCTAATTATATTCTATTATTGTTGTGTAGTGCGAAGTTAATGTATCAAGATAACATGTCAATGGGAAGTTACCGTGTAGTATACACATACATTATAGTTTTTTTTTTGGTAACGTGCGCATACGTTAATTTTTTTTTTTTAGTAACGTGCGTGCACGTTATAGTTTTTTTTGGTAACGTGTGCATATGTTATAGTTTGTTTTTTTGTAACGTTCGCGTACGTTATAGTTTTTGGTAACGTGCGCATATGTTATAGTTCAAATATGAAAATAACAAAAAAAAAAAAAAAAGGAACCTGTTGGAACCTGGAACCGACCATGGAACCTGTGACAAGATAGGTTCCAAGTTCTCGGTTCCCATGGGTAGGTTCCAGGTTCCTCATTTTTGAGGAACCTGTACCCGAGGGTAGGTTCCAGGTTCCAGACGGAACCGAACCGGAACCTGAAACCGCTCACCCCTAGTCATGTGCCATCCAGCTCAGTAAATTCACGATAAAATTAGACGGAAGTTAATGGAGGGTAAGTATATCACGAGTGTATCAGTTTAGGGTTTTTAATAATCTAAATAATAATTTGAGGTAAATTTTTTACAAATATTCTAAATTTGAGTTTTTTATGATATTAAGCCTCGATTAATAAACATCATGTGGAGACGCGATGGGGTATCAATGACAAATAAAACACTTTCTTGTCCCATCGAGCTTGAGCTCCTTGTCCTAAACAAAAGAAACATGGGCTCCCACGGGCCTGCCCGGGAATCCAGCCATTAAATTCCTCATTCTATCGAGACTAATCAGGCAAATTAGGGGGGTCAATGAAATAAATCAAAGAGTGCCACGGGGGGCCGTACGATGATCGGCAGAGGCAATGCACGTGGGTGCACGAGCCACATCACATGCCTTTACGGATAATCATTACTTTGCCCAATTTGCATGCCCTAACATGCGGCTACTTGCTCATGCTTCGTCGACTTCGTCCGAGACTGCAATAGAGTTTAACCACCTAATTCGGGATGGATTGGCATGATTCCTCCATACCTCAAATGCCGGAATATTGAATCATGAACAAAGAGAAGCACATTGACTAATGAGTACGAGGCCCCAATTCTTAATTGAAAAGGACGTCCTTTTTCATCCCTTGGATGGATAGAAAAGGAGGGCGGAGCTTTTTGGTTTTTTTTGTACTATCAAAGAGTTGAACAATAAAAATAGATAATGCATGAATGATTGAATTGATCAGTTCATATAGAAACACAGTTCAAGTCTATCGGTGTGTTAAGATGCCTTACCTACTCATGTTTCATTGACTTTGAGTAGGGATGGGTGTGGGACACGATAGGATGAATTGGAGGACAAGACAAGGCCACTTGCATGGGGTAATGGTGCCCGCCGGTCGGGCCTCAACTTGCTGTGCGTAAAATTCCAGCAATTTTTTGTTTTTTTTACTTTCACAATTTATCCCTATTTTGATATTATTTTATGTAATAAATCACAAAAAGTCACATATTACATAAAAGCTTAAAGATTCTCTTACAATGACAATTTCTAATATAAAAAAGACGAATATTTTAGAATTAAAATCTATTACCATATAGGATCTTAATCCATTAAATCTATCGATTTAGTCAGTGCTTACTCAATGCACTAATGAGAAAGTAATTATTTAAATGTTCAACACGCAAACCCGCTTTCTAAATGTCTAAAGGCTAGTTCATAGTATGAAAAGAGCAAAGTGTGGAATAATCCTAGTGAATATGGTATATTTGATTACCTAATTAAGCGGAAAATTGATTGCATGGATAATGGAATATACGTGCTAGAAATATCAGAAAAATCAGAAAAGTATAGCAACCCATACGAAACGTATTTTATATTTCTTCTTCGTTTGGAATATTTGAAAAAACAGAAAAAATTGCAATTTTTTAATTCTCATGTACCTCTCGTGTACTTATTCTTTTAATATTTGCAATGCAATTTAACCTTAAAGAGAAAAAAAATTAGTAAAAATGCAAAAAAAGGATGAAAAAAATAATATTAAAAATGTTATTTACCTGCTCTCCACTTAATATTAGAGTCATGTAGGAAAAAGAAAATAATAAAAATGGCCATGTTGGCATTTTCTATTAATAAAGTTGGATGGAGTTGATGAAATGACTTGATTATAACAACTTAATAAGTTTTATAATTTGATTGTAGTTTCTTAAAATCTTAAGACTCAATTGTACTTTCATAATAAGTTTTAGAACTTCTTTTGAATAATTGTGCTTAAACTTAAAAAAATGTTAATATGAATACTATTCGATAACTAAGCTTGAATCGCAACTTCAACTTTTTATTAAGAGAAAAGTCAAGTAAAGAACTCTAAATTTCAAGTATCATTTTATTTATTTATTATTAATTTGCATAACTCACAGTTTATTTTTATTAAACCCGAAACACTTAGAAACCATATGAAAATTTTCAAATATTGACATGTAGACTGTAAAGCCACATATAATTTTTTTCTTCAACATTTTCCAAAACTTATACGGCATATTGTTCAAAATTTTTATTTTGAAGAGAGACATAAATAGATGTTAGAAGTACTGGAATACCGCCAGCAAATAGGTTTCATAAGTTTATGAATTTATTCATATTTGTAACAGTACATCACAATATTCAAACCAAATGTGATCAAGTATGATCAATTCGAAACAAAACTACTATTTCGGTTCTTCTATTTTACTTCTACCGTTTTATTTTCATTTTCCACATGAGACCACAAATTTTACGAGGACCAGAATTACGCGAGAGCTTACCCATACTACGATGCTTATGAATCGTCTCGCATAGAATGCCATAATCGAATGAAATCGGCTGAAAATTCAATCGCACGGAGTACGTGCACAGTTCACGTCCAGTCTGAAAATCAGAAGTGTCCGAGGGCGTCGCATTTGAGTTCTCTCTCTTAAGGGCCTTTTCATCAATCAAGCCCATGCCAAGCCCATCGAGAGTTCAGGCCTAAGATCAGTCCGTCGAGAGCCATTTTGTAATCAAGCTCCCCAACCATGCATAATGGCCTTCATCGCCAGTTCAAATCTTTGTTGCATTGATGGATGGATTTCCTTTCAAAATTAATTTTTCACCATGAAATTAAACAGCGTCAAACCCGTTTTGAACCATTTTTCACTTTTTTTTTTTTTAACGTTTTGTTTCAATGACGCATTGTTATCCCGGATTACTAATTCGATTCAAAATATTCGATTGGCTTTTCCTTAATAAATTGGCAAAAAAAAAAGAAAAGAAAATAATAGAAAGAAAGATAAATCATATAAAGGTCGTCATGTCAGCCGACCTTGAAGTCGTTCGATCCTTGTTGGCGGTGGTTCTTCCGCCATGGCGCCTCCTTCCGCCGACGTAGCTCCATCACCTTCTGGTGTGAGTTCGAGTGCTGATTCGACACGAACGTTGGGCTCGCTACCGGCCTCTACTCTGGCACCGACCGCCCCGACTTGTGCTGCACTCCGCATGTGTTGCACAGTGTCTTCAGCCTCAGTGGCCCCGCCCACCATTGCGGCGTCTTCTCTGACGCCCTCGCCTCCTTCAGCCTTCGCCTCGCTCAGAGCGATTGGGGAAGTCCCAGGCGGCCTCGAGCGCTTGTTCCTCGGTCTGCCGCTAGAGAGCACAGCCTTTCCGTGCGAGTTCAATTGCTAAGTCAGCGAGAACGTCAGGCTCGCCGCCGGAATGACTCTGCTTCGGCACCAGCCACCTCGACTTGTATCGCATCTTGCGGGCGTCCTAAGAAGCTGGACTTTGTGAGGACATTGTTAATCGACAACTACGATAGTCACACATACAACATGTATCGGGAGTTATCAGTTATCAACGGAGGTAAGTCATTTTTGTTCATTGCTGTAAGAGTTTTCCTAATGTGGACTACATCAATTGATATTATAATTTATTGTTTTTATGGCTACCGTAAAACAGGGTTGGTCTAAGGTGAGATATAAGATTTCTTAATTAGTCTAATATGGGCTGGCTAGTGTGAGTCGAGTTGAGTCTGGCTCGTAATGAGGGGAACTGGTTGGAAACTCTATAAATAGTGCTCAAGTCTCTCCTCTAACCATAATTCTCACATTATCCTCACTTAAGGGGCATTTACCTAACGCTACACGTGAGGGGGCCGCCTCATTGAGCTAGTGATACGGAGGGCAATAGAGGAGAAGGACTTGCGCGTGGAACATTGTGTTTCCGCTTCCGCTTCAAGAATAATGGATCTCAAAACAGGTGCGTTAATCTCTCTGCTCAATTATGAATGTCCTTGTTTTAATTATGGAGATCTTGGGGTTATACAATTTGCGTATAACATGTGGTATCAGAGCTTCCATAACCCTAGAACTCGAATGCATAGTATTTTGCCATAATTTTGTGATTTTCAAGATTTTTAAGTACAGTAAAAATTAAATTAAATCACAAATTCGGACTGGACTCGATGAGGCGAGCAAAACTATGGGCGGCGCGTCGCCGGGGGAGGCCCCACACGCCCCCACGCGCGGCCACGCGCTTCCGAGCGTCGAAGATGTGCGTCCATGGGCCCTCATGCGCTCCCACGCGCGGGGCGCTGCTCGCGCCTGCGGTGCACGCGGGTGCTGACGTCACGATGACGTCAGCGACCTGGACCCAAATTCAACTCGAACGGCGACCGACCTGACTCGACCAAACCCAGGACCCAATCCGACTCGGTCATTCGTTGACCGGCTGGTCAATCGGTTGGACCGGTTTTGACCGGCCTTTAACACCCGCGCTGTGGGCTCCACGCGCCGCTCACTCAGACGGTGCATGCGGGCGCGTGGAGGCTCCAATTCACGCGTGGCCGGCGGCAATGGACTCGTATGGTTATTCCCTATGTTATGGTGTATTTATTTTACATTTTTGATGATATTATGGTTGTGAAAATACATATGAAACCCTAAATACGTGCTTTTTAGTGTATTTTTTTCTTGTATTTTTCTGTGTTTTTGAAAATACAGGTGTTGGGATGTGTGTTATTCATTAATAATATACAATAAATTTGAAGCAATGTAATTAACATAATATGTTATTTTAGTGATTTACTGCCCTTGTTACTAAAGCTAAAATCACATATGTATGGTTTATGTGAGATGTAAATTTTATATCCTTGGTATAAGAGAGTTTCAATAATTCAATTGAGTTGTGACCGCCAAAGTGGCATACTTAATTGGGTTTGAGAAATTTCTGTCTTGTATATTGATTGTGATGTCTCCTGATCTAATGCATAGTCATACTCCCAAAGGAGGTGATTGTGTATTAGTTCATGGAGGGATACATGATAGTGTGGTGGATGAGTGGCCAATCCTAATGGTTCATATGCCCAAAGGTGATGAATTCACAAAGATTAGAACATATTCTCATAACCGCTATCATGTGGGGAGTGTAAAACTGCTTGTCATGTATTCTACCCAAATGTGATTATATGATTTTGCATGTAATTCTCTAGATGCATACTTGTGCGTCAAGTTACACAATGCTCACATGATGCTAATTATATATATTGTTTGTTTTTTTAGTCACATTTTCTGTAAATGGTAACTCCGTCATTATTGAGGTTCTTGCTGGTTCGAATTTTAAGAGATGGAGAGAGGATTTTCTGTTTGCTATGGAGATGGTAGATGTTCATATGGCTCTTACTACTGATCGGCCGGTAGATTTAATTGCCGAGAGTACAGAGGCTCATAAAGCAAATTTTGCTGCATGGGAAAAGAGTAATAGAATTTGCTTGCTATTCATGAAGCGTTCCATTCAGGAACACTTGAAAAATGGTTTACTTATAGACTGCAATGCTAGGCAAATGATGGAAGTTTTGATGGCTAGAAACCGTGTGTCGCCTAATGCTGAGATAGGGACACATTTGCAAACACTTTATACTATGAAGTATGATGGTTCTAGTGGAGTTAGAGATTATGTTCTGAGGATGGTTAATTTGCAGACAAAGCTTCAAGCTCTTAATGTTGAAATTTCTACCGCTTGCATTGTCCATCAAACTCTAAACACTCTTCTTCCTGATTTTGGGATTATCAAGATCAATTATAGTTCCTAAGATGAAACCTGGTTTGTTAATGACCTGATTGTAAGGTTGGTGGCAGAGGAAGAGAAATTGAAGAAAGATAAAGGACATATTGCTCTTTATGCTTCTAGTTCTGCTAGTGACAAGGGTAAGAAGTTGAAAAACTATACTCACAAAGGCGATTCAGAAGCTGCTGGTCCTTCCAACAACAAAGGAAATTCTGAAGGTGCAGGTCCTTCTAACACTCTAGGTCATAAGAAAGCATTCATCAAGAAGGATGGTGTTCTTTGCTACTTTTGTAGAGAGAGATGGCACGTAAAGAAACGCTGCAGCAAGTTTAAAGCTTGGTTGTCTAAGAGAACCAAGAGTGAGCCTAAAGGGGTTCATAAATCAAAGGACGCCAAATCAGGATGAATCAAAGCTCACTGTTGGAAACAACGTTGGAGTTGACTTTGAGTTTGTGGGAGATGTTATTTTGATTTTAGATTCTGGTTTTTGGATGGTGTTAAGAAACACTTTTTACATACCTTCTTTTAGGCGGAATTTAGTTTCTGTGTCTTGTTTGGACATGTGTGGATACTCTTTTGAAATAAAGAGTAATATTATTTCCATGTTTTATGATTCAAAAAATATTGGGTGTTGCAATTTATCCGATGGATTATATCGATTGAGTTTATCTCCCAACGACATGTACGTTGCTTATTCAGTTGAAAAAGTTGTTTCCAAAAGGCCTCTACCTAAGGAACAGTCTTATGTATTGTGGCATAAACGTCTTGGTCACATCTCTAAAGAAAGAGTAGAAAGGCTTATAAAGGCTGATATCTTGCCTACTTTTAAAGGTGACCAAGAGACTTGCGTAAACTGCTGCAGAGGTAAGATGACTGAGATAAAGAAGAAATTTGTTGTACGAAGTTCAGACTTGTTGGAGGTTATTCACACTGATATTAGTGGATCATACACGGCTACTTTGTGCATAAATTTTTATTTCATCACATTTATTGACGACTATTCTCGATATTGATACTTATACTTGGTTAAAGAAAAGTTCGAGTCTCTTGATAAATTCAAGATTTTTCGGACTGAAGTGGAGAACCAGTTGGGAAAAGTTATAAAGATTGTTAGATCTGATCGTGGTGGTGAGTATTTTGGTAGGCACGGTGATGCTGGACAACTTAAAGGGCAGTTTGCTAAATACTTAGAGGATTCTGGGATAATAGGTTAGTTTACTATGCTTGGAAGTCCTGAACAAAATGGTGTAGCTGAAAGGTGCAATCGTATTCTTATGGACATGATGAGAAGTATGATTACTAGGACCAATTTACCTAATTTTTTGTGGGGTGAAGCTTTGAAAACAACTCTTTATATTCTAAATCGTGTTCCTACTAAAGCGGTTCCATTGACTCCTTTTGAGTTGTGGACTGGACGTAAACCTAGCTTGAATCATCTTAAAGTTTGGGGATGTCCAGCAGAAGTGAAGTTATATAATCCAATATTGAGTAAGCTGGATTCCAAAACTACTCGGTGTTACTTTGTGTCTTACCCAGATCACTCAAATGGGTATTGGTTTTATAACCCTAATGAAGGTACAAGAATTGTGGAATCTCAGACTGCAAAATTTCTGGAATTTGATGTAGCCGAAAAAGGTAGCTGCTCACAAGCTATCAAAGATGATAGTATGGTGGGGATTACTGGATCACTGTCTCATCCTGTGCAAACAATTATGGAGCCTTCTATGCAATAAATTGAGCCTGTTGTGGTCTAGGATTCTATTGTTGAGATAGTTCCTGAAGAAATTCCACAAGCTCCTCAGATTCAAAATGAGGATGAAGTAGCTCCAATCAGAAGATCAACTAGGGAAAGACGTTCAACTATACCACTAGACTATCTAGTCTACTTGGGAGAGCATGATTATGATATAGGCTGTGTTGTTGATCCGTGACTTATACTGATGCCATCTCATGTCCTCAATGAGATTTGTGGTTAGATGCGATGAAAGATGAGATGTAATCTATGAAACACAATGGTGTTTGGGAGCTTGTTGAATTACCTGAAGGTTGTAAACCTATTAGTTGCAAATGGATATACAAGACTAAAAGAGATGCCAAAGGAAAGATTGAAAAGTTTAAAGCTAGACTGGTAGCTAAGGGTTTCACTCAAAAAGAATGAATAGATTATGAAGCAACATTTTCTCCAGTTTTTTCTAAAGATTCCTTTAGAGTGATCTTGGCATTGGTAGCTCATTTTGATATAGAGTTACACTAGATGGATGTTAAGACTGCTTTTCTAAATGGAGACCTTGATGAGGAGGTTTATATGGTGCAGCTTGAAGGATTTGCAGCAGATGACTCGGGTAAGCTTGTTTGTAGATTGAAAAAGTCTATTTATAGCCTTAAGCAAGCTTCTAGACAGTGGTATTTCAAGTTTCATAGTGTTGTTACTTCATTCAAATTTATTGAGAACAAAGTAGATCAGTGTATATACACCAAGATCAGTGGAAGGAAATATATTTTTCTTATACTTTATGTAGATGATATATTGCTTGCTAGTAGTGACATTGGTTTACTGCATGAGACAAAGCAGATGTTATCAAAAAATTTTGATATGAAAGACCTTGGTGAGGCGTCTTTTGTTCTTGGCATTAAAATCCATAGGGATCGTTCACGCCGTTCATTGGGTTTGTCTCAGAGGGCATATATCGATTGCATTCTAGAAAGATTCAGTATGCAAGATTGTAAACCAGGAATTGCTCCTATTGTTAAGGGTGATAAATTGAGTCTTTTACAATGCCCTAATTCAAATTTTGAGAAAGCTCAAATGAAGGATGTGCCTTATTCTAGTGTGCTTGGAAGTATCATGTATGCTCAAGTTTGCACAAGGCCAGATATTGCTTTTACAACAGGGCTTCTAGGCAGATATCGGCAAAAGAACGCTTCAAGTGCCATAACTTTGGCCAAAGGGACACTTAAGTGCCATAACTTACGAAAGGTACACTTAAGTGCCACATTCGAAGAAAAACGGATCACTTGAGTGCCACTCCGGCCAAAGTCCGGCCAAAATGCCAACGTGGCGTTTTTCCGACGAAGCGCGCCCAAAACGGCGTCGTTTTGCACACTGACGTGGCCAAAACGGCATCGTTTTGGGCTGACGTGGTAAAAAAATTTAAAAAATTAATTAAATTAAATTAAATTTAGTTAAAATATTTAAAATTAAATTTAGTTAAAATATTTTTAAAAATAATAGTTTAAAACTTTAAAAATTTGAAAAAAATTAAAAAAATTTAAAAAAAAAAAAAAAAGGAATGGGGGTAGGCGGCCGAGAGCCCTCGGCCCGCCACCGCCGCACCCGCCCCGCCGCCGCCGGAAGGGCCGGTGACGGCGGGGAGGGTCGGCCGGGGCGCGGGGCCCGGCCGGGCCGCGACCCCGGCCGACCGGCGCGAGGGCTCGCGAGCCCTCGCCGGATCTGGGCGAGGGCCGCGAGCCCTCGCCGCCGGATGCAGGGGGCTCGCGGCCCTCGCCCGATCCGGCGAGGACTCGCGAGCCCTCGCCGCCGCCGGGCCGGGGTCGCCGGGCCACGCCGAGGGGCCGGCGACCCCGGCCGGCCGGGCGGCGGCGGGCTCGCGAGCCCTCGCCGCGGATCTGGCGAGGGCCGCGAGCCCTCGCCGCTGGATCTGGGGGGGCTCGCGGCCCTCGCCCCGGATCCGGCGAGGACTCGCGAGCCCTCGCCGCCGGTCGGCCGGGTCGCCGACCCACGCCGGGCCCCAGCCCCCCGCCGACGGCGGCGAGGGCTCGCGAGTCCTCGCCGGATCGGGCGAGGGCCGCGAGCCCCCTCAGATCCAGCGGCGAGGGCTCGCGGCCCTCGCCCAGATCCGCGGCGGGGCTCGCGAGCCCTCGCGCCGCCGGCCGGGGTCGTCGCCGCCCTTGGCCAGGGCCCGATGACCCCGGCCGACCCTCCCCCGCCGTCGCCGGCCCTTCCCGGCGGCGGCGGGGCGGGCAGCAGGGCGGGGGCGAGGGCCGATCCTCGCCCGCCTCCCCCACTTTGCTTTTTTCTTTTTTTTTTTTTAATTTTTTTAAAATTTTTTTAATTTTTTAAAAAAAAATTAATTTTTTAAAAAAAATTTAATTTTTTTTTAAAAAAATTTTAATTTTTTTTAATATTTTGACTAAATTTAATTTTAAAATTATTATTTTTTAATATTTTAACTAATTTTAATTTTAATTTTAATTTTAATTATTTATTTTTTTCCACGTCAATCCATAACGACGTCGTTTTGACCACATCAGCGTGCCAAACGGCGTCGTTTTGGGCACGTTTCGCCGGAAAAACGCCACGTTGGCGTTTTGGTCGGATTTTGGCCGGAGTGACACTCAAGTGATCCCTTTTACTCCGATTTTGGCACTTAAGTGTACCTTTCGTAAGTTATGGCACCTAAGTGTCCCTTTGGCCAAAGTTATGGCACTTGAGGGGTCCGCACGTCGGCAGATATCAATCTAATTCAGGACGCGATCACTAGATTGCTGCTAAGAAGGTTTTTAGGTAGTTAAATAGAACAAAAGATTATATGCTGATTTATAGACATATTTCAGACTTGCAATTAGCAGGGTATTTAGATGCAGATTTTGCTAGTTGTCAAGATGATAAGAAGTCAACGACAGGATACATATTTATGTTGGCAGGAGGTGCAGTATCATGGAAGAGCGAAAAACAGAAATCCATATCTTTTTCTACCATGCAAGTGGAGTTTGTAGCATGTTTTTCAGCTGCTACTTAAGCTATTTGGCTCCAGAACCTCATTAGGGAGTTGTCAGTTTTTGATTTTATGGATAGACCCATACAGTTATATTGTGACAATAACTCCGCAATGTTGCTTATTAATAACAACAGAAATCTCAAGGGGTCTAAACAGATGGAGGTCAAGTTTTTGACTATAAAAGAATCGGTGCAGAATGGTGACGTAGCAGTAGATTATATTCATATAGATGATATGGTTGCAGATCCACTAACTAAAGGCCCGCGCCCGTGTGTTTTTAATCGACATGTCATTAGCATGGGCCTAGGAGCGTTTTGGGATGCTGTTATTTAGTGGGAGCTGTTTTTATTTTTCTTTAAATAAAGTTTACATCTGTTTTGTTACAATTTAGTAACACTTTGATATATATGTCAACTTTTGCATTCAATAAAATATTTTTGAATGGATTGTTATTATGTTGAATATATATTGTTAAAAGACTCAAGGTATTGCTTAAACCTTGAGTGAAGGCTAAGGGCATCCAGGCATCCGGTTATTAGCCTTGTGCATATGTCTTGTGATACATAAAGAAATGTTAACCGTAAGAATAAGACATATGTGGGTTCATTGGAACCATAAAGCATTCTCTAGTGACACAAATTTTTGTGTCGCCTAAGGTAAGAGAATGGTGACTGACAAATGGGATTTCTCTATGAGAGATGTTATCCATTTGCCACACTACCATATTGAATTCATATCAATAAAGTTCAGAGCACTCGTGACCATGAAAGGCTCTGTGTGTATACATGCAGTTACCGCCATGATTCGGTATTTAAGACTTTATGGGATATGATTGACTATTAAGAATTATCTCTAGACCAATGTGTGCACATAAGGTATGATTTCAATTAATATAGTCCAAGTGGGAGAATGTAAGAGTTTTCCTAATGTGGACTACATCAATTGATATTGTAATTTACTGTTTTTACGGCTATCGTAAAACAGGGTTGGTCTAAGGTGAGATAGAAGGTTTCTTAATTAGTCTAATATGGGCTGGCTAGTGTGAGCCGAGTTAAGCCTAGCACGTAATGAGGGGAACTGGCTGGAAACTCTATAAATAGTGCTCAAGTCTCTCCTCTAACCCTAATTCTCACATTATCCTCACCTAATGGGTGTTTACCTAACGCTACACGTGAGGGGGCCGCCTCATTGAGCCAGTGATACGGAGTGCAATAGAGGAGAAGGACTTGCACGTGGAACATTGTGTTTCCGCTTCCGCTTCAAGAACAATGGATCCTAAAACAGGTGCATTAATCTTCTACTCAATTATGCATGCCCTTGTTCTTGGGGTTATGCAATTTGCGCCTAACAATTGCATGCATGTTCCGGTTCAATATCAACTTCTATCCTTATTCTTTCTTGATCCCATTCATAGAGCATTTGGAGGATGAGAGATGTTGGGTTTGAGTGTTTGTGAAATAGCTGTACGAGCAGCAAGATCTTTCTTATTTGCTATGTTATTTGCATTTGTTGAATGTGCATTGGGGGTTCTGCTTGAGCTTGTTCCTTCTCAAAGAAAATGAAGGTTTAGTAATCTCAATAAAAAATTTGGAGCTTGGATCAAAAGTCTCATCTTGATGCTGCACTTTATTCTCTTCTCTTTCACAGGTGTGATTCTTTTCTTGATTTCACTCGTATTTATGTTGTGAACAGTGTAACGAAATCAGAAAGTTGAATAACAACCTTGTTGTGATTGTCAAAAGTGTAGGAAAAATATGGCTTCGAATTGGGTGGAACAATGAAGATGGATATTCAAAATACTCAAGTCGGACTTTAAGGTGTGATATCACTTTCTTTAAGAATTTATTTGCCCCACAAAGTTGCTAATGGTCACCGGCAAAAATCCTCTAGGATACAACAAAGTCTCAAATGAGAATACTAGATAACAATCTAGTATTTCTCCAGGATCTCTCTAGGAAACAATAAAAAAATTGGCTGTAGTTTTTCATAAAGAAGACTCGAAAATGACCACTCTTTTTCTTCCAAAAATGACAAGTATATATATAAAACAGTCTTGTAACTCTTCGTGAAAATTGCCAAAGAATGAACAAACATGTCCTTTAGAAAAATTATTCAGATAAACAAAAGTGACTCTTTGAAAGAAGTCGAAAATCAAACAATTGCAACCCTTCGGGAAAAGTTGCAAACCGAATAAGTAATTTTCCAAAGGTTGTCTTGAAAAGACACAAACAAAATTCGGAATAATAATTTTTAATTAATTTTTTAAATAAAATTTCGAATTTTCATTTTATATTTCATTTCCGAAAATTCTCAAAATAAAAAGCAACATTTGAATTGATTATAAATAAATAAATAAATAAATAACAAAGGGATTAGTGCTAATTAAACCGCGGGCGCAAGCAGGCGTGCTAAGTGCGCCAAATAATCGTGCACCCGACGCGATATGGTGGGGTCTAGCCCCACTCAATCATTCCTTTAAATACAAAAAGGAAATCCTACACTTTTAAATTGGCCCACTCCTCCCACTTTTCCTATGTGGGACAAGGAAAAACACTCGGTTTATTTTGACAAACAAACCTTTAACGAAAAGTGCTGCCGACATCGATAGAGATGTAGAGAGAAAGTAAATCACTTCGATATGGTATGATCGAAAGTCGGCTTGCATGAAATTGTGCATTATGGATATTGTTTACAAAGCTTTGTTAGATGATGAGGCATCATTGATGCTTTTCAGGGGAATTAATTTGGACATCCAAGCATTAAAAAAGTTAAACCATAAGTATCCTATTTGATCTTTGTAATCTGTTGATGAAAATATTTGAACGATTTGTCAATCGAGCTTGAATATTCCTTAAATGGTCAGCTTGTGGAAGGTTTCTGGTGTTTTATTATTATGTGCAATGTGACTGAAGACTAAATAAGTGCAAGTGGCTTTCAAGATCAAATGGCTTTTTTGTGCTTTTTTCCACCTTTTGCACTAATGCTTTTTTTCTTGTCTTTAACATGCAAATTTAATTTTGGTATCTCAATGTTGCTAAGTAATACTTGTTCCCTAGGGCACCACTCTAGCAGATGCAGGTGGAGGGAACGCATAAATTAAGCTTTTGGACACTGCCACATGGGAACTGATTGTAACCCTCTCGATTCTTCGTCGAAAACAGCCTAATCCTTTTGATAAAGGCAACGAAAAATTTGTCCTCTCTATTGCATGGAGTCCTGATGATGGCAAAAGGCTTGCCTGTTGCTCAATGGATGTTTATCGATACTTTACAAGATTGTAGAATAGTCAAGGGGTAGTTGTAATTTTATCTTATTCTGCACTTAACTTTCTATTTTGTTGTGAATTCAATTAGAATAAGAAGAAGGCATTTGTCTTGCAAAACCTGGGCTGTTGATGTTGTCTTGTTTTGCAAGTTCAAATTGCTAGTCCTTACTGATAAGATTATGATCTTATCACCATTATTTAAAAAAAAAAAAAGACCCGAAACTCGACCCGCCTAACCCAACTTGGATTTTTTCTTTAGGTCATATGCTTTTCGGGTCGGGTTGGAATTTATGTTCCAAATCTATTTATGGAGTGAAATTTATTCTAGATATAGAAAAATAAAATTACATTATCAAATGGAAAAATAGTTATGAAACAAGTTTATTTTAGAAACAAGTTTGGAACAGAAAAATAGTTTCGAACAAAAATAGAATGGTTATTATGCACGCCCTAAGCTTGGGCGTGCACTGCCTAGTGGGTAAGCTGTAACTAAACGAAAAGGAGGTTAGGATGTGATCGATTGACCACTATTCATTTGCTTTTGATGTTTAGATAAATTTATTATCGTGGGATGGGAGTGTGCTTAATATAATAGTTTGTGCCTTATTGTTCTCCTTCATTGATTTTGATTTACTTTACTTTGAACTCTTATGTATCATCTTGAGATATTGAGATATGAATGAATTATTTACTTTTGACAAAAAAACAAAAAAAATTCTAAAGAGTTCATGGGTTTTTAAATGGTAACTACCTATATATGTTTAATTTGATATGATTTTAGATAAATTGAGAATTGAGAGGGGAAAAGGATGACTTTGATAAGTTCTTAAATTGTAAGTATCAAAATTATAAAGAGAAAAAGTAATCTCTCGAAATGCAGAGAATATCCCTCTCGACATGCAGAGTTTTCGTCGCCCATGGCTACTTAAGTTTTTTCAAACCCTAATCCCCAAATTACATTATCATTTTTCTCTGACACTTCCCCCATGGCAGTCCTCCTCTATTTTTCATCTGAATTGCTGGCTTCGTGATTGCTGCGACTCCTTCCAGACTGGATGGTGGGTCGGAATTTGAAGATGACATTCTCCTTCGCCTCCCTAGCTTCATTCCCACTTGGTTCGCTTTACATCCTCCTCTGTTTTTCATTCGAATAGCTGGCTTCGTGATTGTTGCGACTCCTTCCAGACTGGATGGTGGGTCGGAATTTGAAGATGACGTTCTCCTTCGCCTCCCCAGCTTCATTCCCACTTGGTTCGCTTTACAATAAGATCATAATCCCCTGTTCTCTTATCAAATCCTGAGTAGATTTCGGCAGCGTTTCTTTTTGCATATGGGGCTTTCATATATCAGTGAATTTAGCAAACAGTATATCTTCAGTTTTGACCCAAATTCCGCTTGTCCCTATTTCTCTTTATATGCTCTCCTGGCTGAGTAATGGACTCGGCAGAACATAGCGATTCTGATCGCCTAGCTGCTCTCTGTTCAAGATTGGGCAAACTTACAACAGAGAGGGAAATAGATTGCTAGGATGAAGAACCCTCACCTGCAAAATTGGAGGAATGTGGCTTAATTTTGGTGTGCAGAATTCTATCAAATCCAACTGTAAATTTCTTGGCGTTCCAGAGTACAATCAAGAAAGCATGGAAGACTGAACGGGTTGACATTTCACAACGTGAAGATGGTTTTTATATAGCTAAATTTCATTCTGATGCCAATAAACAACGTGTTCTTGTTGGAGGTCCCTGGCTCTTTTCGGGTCATCTAGTACTAGTAAAGCCATGGCAGTCTATTACTTCACTGCATTGTTATGATTTTTCCAGCTGTGCTTTCTGGGTACAAATCTTTGGTCTGCCTTTGGAATGGATAACTGAAAGGATGATTATTAAGGCAGTGCAAGATATTGGTAGGGTACTAGAAGTGCAAGTTGATACTAAAGAGGGACTGACTTCACGGACTGCTAGGGCGAGGGTTGAACTGAAACTACAGGAACCTTTAAGGACAGGTAAGTTGATTCGAATAGAGGGGAAATTGTTCTAGATTGACTTTCGCTATGAGCGGCTTTCCCATTATTGTTACTCTTGTGGAAGGTTGGGCCATTATGCTTTGTATTGCAAAGAGATCCCCTATGATGAGTCCAAATTTGAAGGAAGAGACACTATGACTTATGGCCCATGGCTTAAAGCTGAAGTTAAAGCAGCAAGTCCTTACTAGCAAACATTTTATAACCCTTCAAAACTCTCGGATAAGCCAGAAGAGAGTATGCTTGAGACGCCCCCTTCCCAGCTTCAGATTATCCCACTCTTGCCCCCACCAATCGCTCCTGCTGCAGAACCAGAGCCCAGACCAACCTTTCTTTCGGATCATGGAGTTACAGCTTCTGTACATCAGGTAATTCAAGAGCCGATCATGGAAGGGCCTCATCTTCATACAGCGCTTATCCCTGCAACAAATAAAATGAAAAGGATTCAATCATCCATTATGGATTTCAAACAATATAAGAAAACAAAGAGTTCTAGACTGCCACCAAAGGTGAGTGTGGCTAAAAAACAAAAACGATATTCGCCATATGACACAAAGGGTGTAGTTCTTCGTGACCTGGATGAAGGAAACTTACTGGATACTCCTGTGCGTGAAGCAGGGGAAGCTGATACTTGGGCTATGGTGGCTGGCTCTCAACAGCCACCACCTCACAAATGAAGATAATCACTTGGAACTGTCAGGGCTTGGGCAATGCCCTGACAGTTCAGGCTTTAAAGGCCATAATGGCCACAAAAAAGCCCGATATAGTCTTTTTAATGGAAACGAAAAACCCTGAAGTTAAGCTTCAACAAATTCAGACTACCCTACATTTTCAGCATTCATATATTCTCAACCCAGTTGGTTTGGTCGGAGGATTATTAGTGATGTGGAATGATCAGGTAACTATAGAAGTGGCTCGTTCTTCACAACATATGGTTGATATGACTTGCAGGATAGTCCAGGAAGACAGATCTTTTCGCCTAATATGTCTTCATGCTCCTTATAACTATCAACAAAGACAGGTCTTTTGGGATGAACTTAGGATGTTTAGCCGTATGAATCATTTCCATTTGCTGTGTGCTGGAGATTTTAATGATTTTCTCTACCCTTGGGAGAAGTTTGGCAAACGACCTGCGGACTTATCTAGGATGCTATCTTTTCGTGCTGTCCTGAATGATCGTGAGCTTATGGAATTAGAGAGTAAAGGGTGTAAATTCACCTGGACGAATAATAGAGAGGGTGCAGAGCTTGTGAAGAAAAGACTGGATCGAGTTTTGTGTTCAATGGATTGGCACCTTATGTTTCCAGAAGCAGGGGTTTTTGCGTTACCTGTTGTAGGTTCAGATCATAGCCCTTTGATTATACAAACTTCAGCCACTTATAAACGACACACTAAGCTTTTTCATTTCGAAGCCTACTGGAATGACGAAGCTGAATGTCATGAGATTATATCAAACGTATGGGGCTCACATTATGCAGCTCATCCGGTTTTCATTGCCAAGATACAGAAAGTCATCACCGCTCTATCTACGTGGAGTCGTAAGAAATTTTCCAATGGGCATGCTAGGGTGATTGCTTTACAACAACAGCTACAAGACTTGACCAACCAATCGACTTTCTCTAATTATAGAGAGGAAGCATCAACTATCAGAGAGGAAATTAAAAAGACTTGGCAAATGGAAGAGCAATATTGGGCAATGAGATCAAGAATACAATGGTTGCAATGGGGGGATAGGAATACGCGATTCTTTCATGCGTCCACGATCCAGAGAAGAAATAGAAATCGCATTACAATGTTGCAAGATGCAAATCAGAATTGGATTCGGGACCCGACGTGCTACAAAGTATGACTACTGCTTATTTCTCTGACTTATATACATCTGGAGGATCTAGGAATTATGGCCCTATCCTTGACCAATGTCAGCAACTCGTATCCTTTGAAATGAATGATCAGTTGATCGCTATGGCAACCATTGAGGAGGTAAAACAAGCAACATTTCAGATGGGGGCTACTAAGCTTCCTGGCCCGGATGGATTAAATGGATTTTTTTTACCAAAAACACTGGGACATTATTAAGGATGATAATCTGCTCCTAGTGCAGCATTTCTTTCTCTCATCTCAGATGCCTTCCAAGCTCAATCAAACATTTATTGCCTTGATCCCTAAGACGCCTCATCCAGAGCAACTGGAGCAATATTGCCCTATAAGCCTCTGCAATTTTGCTTACAAAGTTATCTCTAGGGTACTAGCCAACCGTCTTAAACTTTGTTTGAATTCTTTAATATCCAAGGAACAGTCAGCTTTTGTGAGTGGACGACAGATTCAAGACAATATCTTAATCGTTCAAGAGGTTCTTCATCAATTCAAGACCAGGCAGAGAACTAAGAAATTCAATGCAATCTTAAAGATAGACATGCAAAAGGCATATGACAGAGTTGAATGGGATTTTCGTCACGATTATCTTTTGAAATTGGGATTTATACTATCTGGGTTCAATGGATTATGCAATGTGTGACGACAACAACTTTTAGTGTGAAATTCAATGGCGAACCCTTGCCTTACTTTACTCCTTCTCGCAGCCTCCGACAAGGTGATCCTTTATCTCCATATCGATTTATTTTGATGGCCAATGTCCTTTCAAATTTAATCAATCAAGCAGTCAGTGTGGGACATCTTAAAGGCATCAAGTTTAATAGGTAGTGTCCCAATCTTTCCCATCTATTTTTTGCAGATGATGCAATCTTTTTCCTTGACGGGACAATAACAGATTGTCAGAATCTTGCGACTATTATTACTCAATACTGTTTGGCCACTGGTTAGATAGTGAATCGAAATAAGTCTAGTATTATGTTTAGCAAATATTTTCCGTCTAGCTTATAAGAAAATATGTCAGGGGAACTTCGATTGCCTGTGTTGCAACGATATGGTAAGTATTTGGGAATACCTTATGAATGGGGCCATTCAAAGAGGGAGATGTTTTCTTGGCTACAGGCACGAGTCCATGCTAAGACAGAAGGATGGAAAAGTAAGCTGATATCCAAGGGTGGTAAGGAAGTTCTAATTAAATCTGTTATACAAGCTTTGCCACACTATGCTATTTCTATCTTTCAGATTCCTCTGTCAATTTGTAAATCAATAGAGAAAAGTATTGCAAGATTCTGGCGGAGAAATGATCAGAATAAGGTAGGCATTCATTGGCGTAGTTGGAATGTATTGAAAGGAAGTAAAGATACTGGCGGTTTGGGCTTTCGTGACCTTATAGCTTTTAACAAAGCTATGCTTGGAAAGCAGGCTTGGCGCTTATTGCAATAGCCTAACGCTCTATGGAGTCAATTATTTAAAGGGTTGTATTTTCCTACAACAGACTTCCTCTTGGCGACATCAGGTTCTCATCCCTCCTGGGGATGGACGAGCTTATTGACGGGTAGAGATGCTATCTCTCCCTAATTGTGTTGGTCAGTTGGTAATGGTCAAAACATTCGCATAAGAGGTGATCGCTGGCTATCGATGGGAATTCTCTATGGCCCCAAGACTCTTGAGAAACCAATGCTAGTGGCGGATCTTATTGACCCGATACACCATGATTGGAACCAGACTCTGCTCCTTAGACTATTCGGAGACGACATTACTGAACAAGCTCTGCAAATTCCAATTAGCCCTCTGGTTTCCACAGATAAATTGATATGGACAGCTACAAAAGATGGAGTCTATACAGTAAAGAGCGGATACCACAACATTCTCAATGTAGCAGACCTCTCCATAGGTAACAGTACTTCTACATCCTATCAAACTCCTAAATCCCTTTGGCAAAGAATATGGAAATTGAAAACTACACCAAAAGTCAGGATGTTTACCTGGGCGGTTTGTCAGAATGCGATTGCTACTTGAGCCAATCTCTATCAAAGACACATCGTTCAGGACCCTTGCTGTCGACTCTGTCATCTGCAAGCTCTTGAAACCACTGAGCACCATTTCCTCCATTGCTCATGGACTTGAGCTGTTTGGACAAACCCGAAGATTAATGTTTACTTTTCCCCTCAATCTGTCCATCGCATGGACCACTAGTTATCGAAAAGAACAACCATAGAAGGCACAGCCCAATCAACAACTATACCTGGCATTGAATTGATTGCCAACACTCTGTGGCAAATCTGGCGGATGCGCAACAATTTCGTCTTTCGTGATCAAGAACCAGACCCCAATCTTGTAGTGGAGTTAGCGATTGCTCAGACCAGTACTTCTGTAGTTCCTACGGTTACTCTTTCGCGCTCCCGACGACAGATTGTCAACCCTGATCATTTGTGGCGACCTCCCGATCTAGCAGTTATTAAATGTAATATTGATGGGGCATATCATCCAAGAAGCACAAAGGACTCAATGGCGTGTGTCTGTAGAGATAGTCAAGGTAGAATCACTGATCTGTATTCAAACTCTTTTCGATCTCACTCGGCTCTGGAAATGGAGTTTAAAGCACTAACCTATACCCTTCATCACCTGCTGAGTCGGCATCTACAAGACTGCAAGCTCGAACTTGAAACGGACTGCCTTATTGTCATAGAAGTTGTGAGGAATGAAGGATCGACACCATGGGAGCTTCAGTCGCTGCAAGTGGAGGTTGTCTTTTTGCTTTTACGTTTTCCTAACCTATTGTTGAATCATTGTAGGCGAGAAGAGAATAGGGTTGCCGACTGGGCCGCGAAGGCCCATAGCAATGCTTTCTCGGCCTAGAACTGGCTTTTTAACCCCCTTGCTGCTTTGCTTGATCTCTTGGTTGCGGATTCTATTGCTTCAGGGTGTCATCTACCGGTTATATAAATATGAAAGTTCTCCTTCGACCAAAAAAAAAAGTATCAAGATTATAGATGAATTATGAATTATTATCCCACGAATGTTATTTTTTCTTCGTGAAGTACGTGGCTCACCACAAGCATTTCAGTCAATGGAATTTAGAGTAATTTCTTTTTTAAAGGTAGGAATCTGTCTTTGCTTTGTAGTAGTATAAGCATAGATATTGATAGAGATGAATCCCCTATCTAGCAAGAGCAGAAGTGAATTAATATAAACTAAATGGAGATTTATCGATGAAATATAATTTTATACACTTTAAAATGAAAAGCTGTAATCATAATTCTAACAGGATAATTTGCATGTCATGATTTTTATCGGTGCTCTATATTTTTGAAATACTATTTTAAAAAGAGCTCAACTCATGTATGCCGAATAGCTTAGCTTAAACAATAATGTCGTTTATTTCACTTTTGTATTTCTCATTTAGTCCTCATGTATTATAAATTCCTTTGATATTTGTCATGCATTTTAACTTCCAAGAAAATGTAAAATCACGCTAAGAAAAGGGATAAAAAGGTGAACTAACGTAATTATTTAATCGTTTTTACAGTGCAACAACCAACTTCATCCCCCTCTTATGAACTCGTGAGTGAAAAAATTAATTCTTTCTTTTAGTCTCATCAATTGGTAATTTTCGTGAAAGCGAACTGAAAATGTCGATGCCTCGTATTGGAGGATTAAAATCCGAAATTTCGTTCGTCTAATTTCTACATTTTCAGCGTTCTCAAATCTGACTTAATGTCCCTTAAACAATTTCTATTTTTATTTTTTCCTCGTGCTTTTTTCTGGGCCAGAAGCCTCTGGGCTTCTAAAGTTCATCCATCTCCGGATCATTGCGGGCCTGTTAAATTTGAATCTGAAACTATAAATATTAAGGACGATGGTCCCAGACCGAAAAACCCTAAAATCCCACAAATTGACTGCTTCGTCTTTTGCATTGATTAAATAAATTTATTATTTTTAAGCGATTTTTGTTGGTGTTTATTTTTCAAGTCTAATAGCACTCAAATCAAGAAAAGACAATCGAAGAAAAGACAATCGAATATATATATATATATATATATATATATATATATACATATATATATATATACATATATAATTATTTGGCTTCTTTTGGTGGGGCCATTCTCAATGCGCACGAGTTCCCCCACTTAAATATAATTACGTGGGGTTAAGCTTGATTAGTGGTCTATTGTGTCATGTTGATATGCCCTGTGGTCGCAATCATCGAAGCAAATCACACCAATTCGTACGTTGACATGTTGATTTTTTAGGCCAATTCACATTACTTAGAAAGATATGAAGTGATGAGTATAGATCAGGTGAGATGAGAGTGGACTGGACATCACCAAATTGATCGTGCACTTGCCGCCGTATGCTTACAACGATCGACTTCATGTTTTCAACGTTGTTTGACCTTTGAATCATGTAAAACTCAATCAAGATCTATTATCATCACTAATTTCGTGATGGGTCTTGTCGCAATCGTGAACCAAATCGAAGTAAAGGGTGGAGGCATAATTATTATTTGTAGGTGGAACATCATATTCAAGAAAACAAAGGATGAGTTCATACTTTGTGAAAACTTTAAAATTGAGAAGCTATATTAATCATAGGTTTATAAATATTTTGAATATAATAAGCCTTAGAGATGTGTTAGAACAAAACTTCCTACCATCGTATTGTTGATTTAACAAATCAAATCAATAAAATTAGTCTATCACATAATTTATGGCTTGAATTTAGGGTGTGTTTGTTTTGCGTAAAGGGAACGATGTAGAATTCTCTTAAAAACGATTTCTTATATTGTTTATGAAAATGAATAAAATAAATATTTTTATCATTTACGAAAATATTTATAGATAAATTGGTTTTTTTGCTAATTATTTCAAACAATACAAAAGATCATTTTTATAAAAGTATTTTCAAATTATCATTTTTTTACAAAATAAATGGAGCCTTAATAAAATGAATTATTTTAAGTAACTAGCGTGTCCTTATTTTTTATTTTATTTTTTTTGCTATTTGAAACTAAGAGTTGGAGCAAACCATGCATTGGTTGTCTTTTCGGATCTTTGGTGTACATATAGGTGCATAACATTAATGGCTCGTCTGATCGGAGTAATTGAATAAAATGTAATGCGATAGCTATCATACTGTAATGTAATAGAGCTGTAAAAATTATTAGAGGGTTTGATTTAAGTCAAATCTAACTCATTACACTGTATGGTTTAAAAAAATTACATATAATAAGGACTTATATCATTAGATTCCCGAAACACCCCTAGAATCAGAACTAGAGAGGATATAATCATATCACTTTTATAGCTAACATGATTCGTGAGTGCAATAAACCATTTATATTATTAGATGTTATAATTTATTGCAAAATTATTTATTTATGTTCTAAAAATAATCTATTGTGATAATTATAAGTTAAGCATGTAGCATGTCATAAATTCAAATAACATTATCTTATTTTATCACTCTTATAGCTAATCGTGAGTGTAATACCCCATTAGTATCAAGATATTATCGGTTAATATATGTGACTTTTTATCTAGTAATTAAGAACTTATTTATGGCTACCATACAAAGTTCATTAAACATAATGTTATTACGTATCATTACATTATTAATAGTACGATTGGGAATAATAATTGTATAACAATGTGAGCACTCACTAATACAATTAGCAATGGTATTAGCTTTATTAAGAAAACTAGATAATCATAGCTAAAAGCAAGCATCTAACCACTCTTGGTGTGAATTTGCTTCAAAAGAGGAGGAGGAAAATGTGACTTCCCATCTACTTGGGTTAAAATTTGACTAACTTTAAATTGTGCTATGAACTAAGGATGCGTTAGAAAATAAACGATTCGTATAGTTATGGATAAATCGGTATTAATGCTTTATTACACTACCTTTTATGAGATGACTTATAATCGTTACTTATATTGGAATCCTATATCATTGATATTCTTTTTCTTTCTTAGAATTGAAAACACTTTGTTAAAATATAATCGCTTCTCTCGCTTATAAAAATGAATGAGCAATAGATATTTTCGTTGTTCATAAAAATGTTTAGATATGAATTATTATCAATAATGAAACTTTTTCCATCAACTAATTTTTTCAAACGATATAAACCATTATTTTTAAGAAAATACTTTTAAATCATTAATTTTTTTGCAAAATCAAAGAGCCAATAGCTAATTATTCAGTTTCACTACGAATGTTCGTTTAGTACAGCCAAAGCTAAATTGTGTCATGGATGACACAATTCCCATGTTTGGTAATAAATGTTCCAATATGCAACATCTTCCCAACATATCGTGGCAACTTTTGAAAACTGAAATAAGAAGAGTTGTGATTTGACATTTGCCTAAATGCCTTATCAAAGCTATCACACCTCTTTTCGCACTATTGTGAAAAAGGTTGTCCCAAACGGACTTTAAGTAGTGCTTTGGGTCTCTACATGCTTTGGTCATACTACCTCACTCAACCAAAAAGAAAAATGACTACCGTCGTTGTCGTGGCTTCTGGCAATGCGATTCTTCACCGGAATATTGAGTTCTTATCCTTCACATCGAAAATTAGAATCTGATCATGAAATTTTTTTGAAATTCTCAAATCATCGAGATGAACTCAAAGACCAAATTTGGCTGCAAAGATCTTATGGTTATGGCATGATATAAAGCTCATATCGATTTTCAGCCGGAATAAATACAAATTCCATCAAATCAAATTTTTGAAGGTATTCCTGAGGAAGAGTCCAGACGGTACTGGAGACCAAATTTGTACGTGCAAATCTGGAGGGAGACCCCAGCCTCTGCTCTCCTGATATCTTGTGGGCCCGCAGAGATCGTTGTGATACACATGCGATGTGGGCCTGGGCCCTATTCCTATGATGGATGCATTTTTTTTGGGCCCCACACGCAAAAGAAGAGGTTGGAAGCTTTCCCAAAAAAATCTTATGCACTTTTCACCCTTGAATCGATTCTGAAAATCTGCAATTTGCATCTCCTGAGGAAATCACCGAATCGAAAAAGACGAATCCGTCCCTCAAATACAGCCAAACGCTAAACCCGTCATCTCCCCTCCTTTCCCTTCAAGGCCGAACCTACACCGATATTCTTACATTGTCACTGAACTTGACCAATGCCGTGCCGACCCAACCCGAGCCAAGCCCCCCTTCTCTCTCTTTCTCTCTATGATGCTCGATGATGAGTTGAGCTCGACATCATCGGTAGAGCTCGACCAAGGTTTAGGCTTCTTGACATGGCGAGTGGTGATGCTGTGCAATGCTTGCCATTGTGGGTGGCACTAGGGAGGAGGGGCTGAGCTTGAATTGGATTGGGGTTTTGACAAGGTGGATTTTATGGTAGGTGGGCTTAGAGAATTGGGAGGGATAACTTTAGAAGGAAAACGACAAATTCGTAAATAGTATTTAAATTCAGATGGAGCTTGAAATGAGATCTCAAAAGTAAGAATGGTTGTTGTAGGTTTTGCAAACTGGGAAGAAAATTTGACATGTGAGCACAAAAATGATATAGAAATTTTTGATACTTAGTCTAAAAATTGCGAATGCAAGTCTTTATAGCCTCGTGGTCATCATTATGTACACACAATTAAAAACATGTACTATATGTAAATTGTTCACAGATCTCATTACTATTGTCATATTCGCCTAAAAAGTTACTAACTCAATAATTACAAATATGAAGGCAACTTTAACATACATCGTGAAAATCTACATGACATTGAGATAATTCCGATGGTAAGATAGAATTTAATGATTCCTATATAACGTTGCAAATGATTATGTCCATCAAGAAATTCTTGAGTATGTTTATTCCAATACGATAAGCCCATCACATACAAGAAGACAATCGACGCATAGATCATTCACACCCCAACTTGGGTTCTTGTTCAAAAGAATCAAAGTATTCAAGCACCTACCCTCGAATATATGCTGTGCAAAGTACTCGTGGAGTCTTTCGTCGGCCTTACGCCATGTACAAAAACCGTCGCCTTCAAAGAGAGATTACCCGTTAAACCGAGCAAGAAAAGAGGACCATGTCTTGAAGGATTAGTTGATGATTAAGGTCTAATCAGTGAATTAACAGATGATTTAACTTGACTCGACGACAATGAGTTTGCCAGATAGTGACGAGTGATGCTAGGGCAGACCGCGATAAAAGCAGGATCGATGGCTTTGTCGTCTTATCATGAGATACGCCTGGTGGGCAAGTAGAGCAAGTGGTGGTAGCTCCTGCCAACCAAACCAGCCTAAGGCCTCCTCTTCTGAATGTCTCCATCGCTCATCATGACTTTCATTTTTGCCGTCCCACCACGCAGTGTCAATCCGACCACATTTAACGTGGCGTCGTACATGTACCTGAACTCATCGAAGATGGGGTTAGATCCATTGAAACTTGGTTAAAAATTTTTAGAATTAAATTGATAAAAATAATAAAATTAAAATTAAATTAATATCCATAAAATGAATCTATAATTGATTGGAAAGTTTCTCACTATGATAAAATCTCTAAGGGAAAACATTCTCATCCTAAGAAGATGGGTTTCGTCGTTAGAAATTCTAATGGCGCAATATTCATTAGTGGTCATATGCTTGGTAACAAATTGTAGTGATGATACTGAAATAAGTCATTGCTCCCTAGAAGTTCAATTTTGTCGCCAAAAATAGTTTTTTGAATGACTTCTCTGGCAACGAAATCCATGAGCTTCCACCATAAGTTATATAGCAATGAAATTGATTAATAGAAAGTTCTCAAAGTTCTAGGAATGATAGCAGTCATTTTCATTACTAAAGGGGTCCTATCGAGACGTCTTGGAAAACATTGGGGATGGAATTTCACATTTCTATCTCTCGATTTTCAGATATTGTTATTTGATTTTATCATTACATATTACCAATTACCCTTTAGCAACGAAGCACAGTGTTTCTAGAGATGAATTCGAGTTTCGTCGCTATAGGCTGCGCATGATAAACTTTCTGTTTCGGGATTTCTCGTTTCTCTGTTTCCTAATGCGGTTTGGAACAAAATTCGTTTGGTAATGCAATTTGATTTCTCTTTTCTCAAACAGATTTCTATTCCGAAATAGATTAGAAGAAGAAATCGAAGCTAAAATTTTTAGCTTCGGTTTAAAATAGAAATTGAGAAATCAATTTCGGCTAAATCAATTTCTATTCCGAAATTTCGTCATGCGCACCCTAAAAGGCGTGTTTCTTGTGGCGCACATACTTTTTAATCATTTTGCAATGAATTAGGCCGTCATAGGTCGACATATCCACTTTTGTCTCAATTTCATGAATGGGTATGTGCGCATGCAAGCTCACATATAAAAAAAATAGCAGAAAGGAAAGAGTGAGGTGCATAGCATTAGCGGTCCCTAATTTGAGTAGTCGTGAATAATAAAAATGATCATGACCCAATAACACCAAATTAATTTTTATTTCAGTTGACTACTTCGTCCTAAAGGATCCACTAGTTTAGTGCTCCCAGTTATTGTAATCAAACTTTATCATCTCCAAGCACTCATCAAGCCTTTGAAGCGAAGTTAAATAATTACAATAAAATCCTACACACGAAAAAGCGAAATATCCATCATGAGGATTGCGTCGACTTTATGTTAATTCGAAGGTCTAGATTGACCACCTTCCCTTGTTCCATGCTAAACCTTAAACGGGGAAAGAAGAGGAAAAAGATCCGATCCCCCCCCCCCCCCTCCATTTTCCTCGTCATTATTTTCCTGTGTACGTGACGCATTGCACAGTGGAGTAGCTCCGTGAGAATTTCAACCCTGCGATTAAGAGATTCTCAATCAATATTTTATTCAAGCACCAAGCTAAAGAGAGTTTTGCCACATTTTTCAATGAGTAATTTAAATATGTATTGATCAGGGAAAGCTATTAGGGATGCTGAAGTGACGATATCATTCGATCATAACAACATTGGTCATGTACTGAAAAAAGTATGACCCGCTAATAGTCATCTTGATTATATCCAGATAATCACATAACATGAGTAAAGTATGACTCGTAATTACATCGACAAAGTCTTAGAAAGAACACGGTTTTTGATTGATATGAATATATTAATACTTATTTTAAGATAGATGTACAAGGTATTAAGATTTTCACAGTTTTCATAAGAGAGATTTTTTTTTTTTATATAGTGATTTTGATGTATTATGGAGATAGCTTGCTTTCTAATTTTCTTACGTCATAGTGAGGGCAATAACACCTTTTAAAAGAAAATGTCATACACACACCAAACCCTATTTCGATTTTCATCTACAACATATTTTCTCTAACGATCGAGGTTGATTAATTTGATGGTTAAAGAATAAATAAAAATAAATTTAATGACAAATAAAATGAGATATATTTAATGATTTATTCTCATCAAACTTTATCATCTCTAAGCACTCATCAAGCCTTTGAAACGAAATTAAATAATTACAATAAAATCCTACACACGAAAAAGCGAAATATCCATTATGAGGATTGCGTCAACTTTATGTTAATTCGAAGATCTAGATTGACCACCTTCCTTTGTTCCATGCTAAACCTTAAACGGGGAAAGAAGAGGAAAATAAAGATCCGATCCCACCACCTTTTTCGTCTTCTTTTAATTTCCTGTGTACGTGACGCACTGCAGAGTGGAGTAGCTCCATGAGAATTTCAACCGTGCGATAAAGAGATTCTCGATCAATATTTTATTCAAGCACCAAGCTAGAGAGAGTTTTGCCACATTTTTCAATGAGTAATTTAAATACGTATTGATCAGGGAAAGTTATTAGGGATGCTGAAGCGACGATATCAGTCAATCATAGCAACATTGGTCATGTACTGGAAAAGTATGACCCGCTAGTAGTCGTCTTGATTGTATCAAGATAATCACATAACATGAGTAAAGTGTGATTGGCAATTACATCGACAAAGTCTTAATTTGTCTATATTGAAAGAACACGGTTTTTGATTGATATAAATATATTAATACTTATTTTAAGATAGATGTACAAGTTATTAAGATTTTCACACAGTTTTCATAAGAGAGATTTTTTTTATAGTGATTTTGATGTATTATGGAGATAGCTCGCTTTGTAATTTTCTTCCATCATAGTGAGGGCAATAACACCTTTTAAAAGAAGATGTCATATACACCCCCAAACCCTATTTCTATTTTCATCTACAACTTATTTTCTCTAACGATCTAGATTGATTAATTTGATAGTTAAAGAACAAATAAAAATAAATTTAATGACAAATAAAATGAGATATATTTAGTGATTTATATTTGAATGTAATACTTTCTTTAATAAAACAAAAGGAAATTACGTCCTCTTATGCATGGGGATCATCACATGCACTCGAAATTAAGATTTCTTTTTCCAAAATCTTAATTCTTGTTCATAATTCTATACCTTATATTGACTTTACAAAATTATAAATGTCTACAATTGAAAATAAGTGATACCTCCGATTTATAAATCTAAGATCTCAATTCATGATAAACATTTTGAGGGAAAAAGGACACTAAAAATATGATAACTTTCACACAACGCTCATATTTGGATCAAAACTTTTCAAGCAATCGAGTACCAATTTTGTAAGAAAAAACCAATTACTTAAGTGTCATCGCTAATCTGAATAATCGGAAAATTTTATGTGTTGTTATTTTAAAATAATAGTCTGATGTGGCTCATCGGAAAGAGCCACATTGTACTTAAATATTATGATGGACTAAATTTTTTGTTCACGTTGGACATCAATTTTTTCCCCAATTCATTTTGCAAAGGATTACAATCAAAGAAGAAGAAAAAGAAGTAGAAGGCGATGAGTGCTGATGAAGATAAGGAAGGCAATGAAGACCTGGACACATAGGTTGAAGACGAAGGAGAGGATGAAGATAACTTTTTAAAAGCTAAATAATTACTTTTTGTGAGATTTGTAGGACTACAACCAACTATTTTAAAAGTTTAAACTATTAGATGAATATGTGGTTTATTATTTACATATTTTAACACTCCCTTTTATGTTTAATTTGGTCATTTTTTCATAGTAATAAGTGTTGGAATATTTAATTGGAGAGGTAAATAGGGTCTAGAAAGATTCGAACTAGGACTTTTAGTTTGGATACGATGTGAGATTTTGTGGGCCCACGTCTAATTATTCTAAATGTTTTAACTATTAGATGAAGACGTAATTTATTATTAAATATTCTAATACCACTCACGTATTTTCCCTAAACTAATGAATTGGGGATAACTTCGTTTTGTTTTACAAATTCAAATCCCTCAATATTTCTCTTTTTCCTCCATCTTTGGTCATTGTTGGCCTCTATCCCAATTGTATTGCTGTCATCATCGTCAACTCCCATCCTTCTACCGTCGCCCTAGGCAAGCCGAATTTGGGCTCCGACCTCCTAGAAATAGGTTTGTGTCAAGGTTCGTGATTCTCCCGTACCTGTGAACCCTTGGGAGTGAAATTTGGGGTTATCGAGTGAAGAGTGAGGATGCAGAGAGGATGAACACAACTGGTCTGTGGGAGTGGCGTTAGTACGGTTGGTGCTAGGAGTTCTAGAATAGAAGGATAATATTACTTAGGAGCTTTGAAAATGGGGTTGGCCTCTCGTGCACAAACTGGTCAGGAGCTAATACTGTTCTCTTAATGAGGCTATGGCAGGTTGAAACCAGTTGTTGAGCCTAAAGAGGGCTACTGTCTCGCTCGATGCACTAAACGCTCAAGCAAAGCTAGGCGTAGTATGATCTCGTATAAAAGAGCTATTTGTCGTATTGTTCATTAAAACAACTATAGAAGGAAGGCTGGCATAACGAGTTTCGCTTGCCAGGCGCCGCACGGGTTGATCCACAACCAAGGAAACTACCGACTCGTGACACTTGCCCTAACTTCGTGCGTTGGTCCTTGACCCCACGAATTTCCTTAAGAAAATGTCAAGATCTTGCTCCTCGGACAAAGCGACGACATCAAGGTTGAAGTCGCAGTACCCAAACTCTGTGCGAACACAAATTTGTCCTCGCCATTTAGGTAACTGCAGATTTGGCCCGTGATTTTGATCGAGAGCTCTCTCATATAGTGTTGGGTAGTCTTGAAACTCTCTTATTTTAAAAATTAGCTCAAAAGGTAAGGTTTTTCATCGTACTTATAAACCGATCGCAAGCTCATTCCACAATTGATGTGAGACAATTTCAACAATCTCCTCCCCACACATTGAGCTTGAGTCACAACTGCCACAACTTGTAACCCTGCTGTATGACTCTTGGATTCAGACTTATTGGCAATCTGTGTCTTGGTCCTCTCTAATCTCAAAAGTTATATAAAAAAAATGTGAGGTTTTTCTTTACATTTATAAAAGACCACAAGTCTATTCCATAACCGATATAGGACAATCTCAATATGTTATTTCCTTCTTATTCCGCTTGCTAATTGTCATGGATTTTTGTGTTTGTACCTATTGCTACTTCGTCTTTCTCAAATTTTAATTTTTGTTCAAGTCTTCACTTCTCCCCAATGGATCAATTCTTTGTCAAGTCAGTTCGAATTCCGAAATGATTGCCTTTTTTTAGCTAGTCATTATCATTTGCTCTTACCGTGGAAAAAAATTGTTTGCTAATGGTATGCATAATAATTATTCTAATTTCTGCCAAATCTATTTTCTAGCTCCTAGAAATAGGTCTGGAAAAAAAAAATTTCATTTGGGAATGCAATTTCATTTTTTATTTTATTTCTAAACGAGAAGTAAAATTTTTATACTTTTATATTTTTGGAATAGAAATGAGAAGCAAAAACTCTTTTTCTTGTTTGTTCTCTTTACTAACTAGCCAGCCATCTGCCCCTCCCACCACTTGTCACCAGTTGCCATCCTCCCTCGTCCCCCACTGCCCATTGTCCTCTGCCACCATCTCCTATCGTTGGTTGCCATCCTTCGGTTGCACTTGCTACTAATTGGTAGTAGCGGTGGCGGTTAACCGAGTTTGAGAAATTTTGTGTCGTTATCAAATGAATTTCTATTTTGAGAATATAAATTTTGTGTCATTATCAAACGTGTATTTTGCACAAAAGCTTGTCTGAGGAATAAAAGTAGAAAAATTATTTTTTTAGAAATTATGTCGAAAAATATGATGATTATCATTCGTGCCCTAAGTTTGACAAAGAACTTTTCTGTTTTGAGTTTCACAATTGATGGTCTTTTGAGTATGAATGAATTGGCCTTCCTTTTTCCGTAAGAAAAGTCAAGTAAAAATTAAACTTTATTAAAAATGCCATATAGGATGAATCAAAGGGATTGTTATAGGATGTACATGGATGATCATTTTTTCTTTCAATGTAGCACTAAAGTGATTTGGCGAAAAGTTTTAACATTACAAAGAGCGCCATAAATTATGATAAACATCATTTTCTCCATATCTTGGTTTAACAATTATGATATGGAATTTCTTACTTTTCCCAAAAAAAAATTATGTTATGGAAGAATTTTCTCTTTAATAATGTAGAAATTCGAACTTTGAACTTGCATAATTCTCGCAGCACAAGCGGCCACGTATGCGTGCATCTAGCAAACAAGTCCTTTTCCCAATATTAATTTTTGTTTAAAATTCTCTATCTTAAAATATTGACTTTATAAAATTATAAATGTCTATGACATAAAAATAAGTGATACCTTCAATTTATAAATCTCAAACTTTTTTGGGTAAAATAAATCTCAATTTCGAGTCACAATATATATGGTTGAACAAGTATGATTCGGCGTTTAAATAAGTGATACCCTCAATATATAAATCTATTTTCTCTTTAATAATGTAGAAATATGAATTTTCAACTTGCATAGTTCTCCTGGCATGAGCGGCCATGTGTGGGGATAAGTACACTAATGGTGCCATAAGTTGTGTACGACGCTCACTTTGGTGCCAAAAGTTTCTGCCGGATCACTTAAGTGCCAAATCGGAGAAAAAACAATCACTTTGGTGCCACCGGTGAGAAATTCTGGCCAAAATGATTACGTGGCTGTATATTTTAAAAAAAAATCGATAAACCCTTTAAACAACGTTGTTTTTTGTTCTACTTAAGAAAACGACGTCGTTTTGCCGTCCTATGTGGATGGCTTAGGAAAAACAACGCCGTATAGCTCATTTGTGATTGAAATTAGGGTTTTTTTTTGTTCATCCTTGCCGACCTAGCTTGCTCGGCCACCGTCGCTTAGCCACCATGCTCGGCCACCATCGCTCGGCTATCGTGCTCGGCCACCATCGCTCGGCCAAGAAGTGATGGGAAAATAGGAGGCGAGGGCGGAGGAGGAGGAGGAAGAAGGGGGGTTGAAGGTGTAGAGAGAGAGAGAAGACGAGGAGTGCGAGGGAAACAAGGAGGGCGCAGATAGAGATGGTGGATTGGGCTCTGTTCAGAGAGTGGCTGGTGCTGGTGTTGTTCTTCGGGGAAGAAGACGCCGCCGCCATGGCTTCTCTCTCTCTCTGCTGGTGTTGTTCTTCGGGGAAGAAGGCGACACCGCCATGGCTTCTCTCTCTCTCTCTCTCTGCTGGTGTTGTTATTCAGGGAAGAAGACAATGGCTTCTCTCTCTCTGATGGTGTTGTTCTTCGGGGAAGAAGACAACGCCGCCATGGTCTCTCTCTCTCTCTCTCTCTCTCTCTCTCTCTCGATTTGGGGATTTAGGGTTTCGACTTGAGGTTTAAGACGCCAAATGACGTCGTTTGGTGGTTTACACGCTGACTGGACTCTCCGGCGAGCCACATTAGTATAAGAAATTAATATAAAAAAAAGGCCACGTCGGATTTTCGGCCGATTAGATCGGCGTTGGCATCAAAGTAAGCGTTTTTCAAATTTTTTGGCACTTAAGTGATCCGACGAAAATTTTTGGTACCAAAGTGAGTGCCGTACACAACTTATGGCAACTTATAGCACAATTAGCGTACTTATCCCGCCATGTGTGCATGCATCTAGCAAACAGATGCTTGACTAGCATGAATGACAGATGCTATGATTTGAACACCAAGTTCAACTGCATCTCGATCAGATGGGTCAATATGCCCGGTCAACTCCTTCGGATTAGACGTTCAGCATGGTTGAATTATTCAAATAATTAATGTGATCTAGTCAATCTCTAGATAATTGAACTTTAGTTAAAATCATATTCAACAATTCCTCTTTTTTTCTTTTTGTTGGTTACACAATATTTTCGTACATCCCTTGAGAGTTGAGGTCAAGTAGAGGAGGGGATTTTGTTGTTTTGTCATAAATGGCCAGGCCAGATCCAGTGGAGCTTCTGTACTTTCACAAAAAGAGCGACTGCAGTACCAAATGAAACTACTTATGGAGTTATCGAGTGCTACTCCAAAACAACTGGTACGCAAACACCCACCACTTTTCTCTCGGGCCATGTTTTCCATCAATTCTATCATTCGATAACTGAGGTACAAATTATGAAAATCACTCGAATCCATGTTTTCATGTATGAAAATAAACACGGCCTGAAATTGTCCAAAAAATACCGTTGTATTGATATGAACCAGAATTGGGTCTCAAGCTTTGAGCGCTTATCTTTTCATATAGTCACAAATAGGGATAGGAGCATTAACAATGTTGGTATCAGAAAAGCAACCCTGAAGTGTGATTTTTAATGGCAGAACGTCACCAACCTAATCTCCCAAACCTACTCAATATCCGACCGAACTATACTGAAATCAAGGAGCAATTTCAAATGTTTAACAATAGTGTCCATTTGATGACATCATAGCAACAATCCCCCATTCATCAGGTGAGTTGAAATTCTTTACACCCGATTAGGACATTGCAAATTAATTTTCCCAACTACCCAGCTGCCACAGCTGTGTCTTCTTCAACTCTCGTCGATCCTTTTTTCTTTCCAAGGAACAAGAAAAGATAAGAAAAAGAAAAAGAATCCACAAAGCAATAATAGAGGCCCTAGATATATTAAAAAGCCTTCAATGAATTCTGCACAAAAAGAAGAAAAGAAGGAGCTAGAGCAGCTTTAGGTACTATGAATCCCATGGACGAGAGTAATCCAAGTGCGCATTGAATTCCCCTCATTTTATGGCAATTTTCAATCAAGAACCAAACTCTGATAGAGACACCACATGCCTTAGGGGAGACCCTCTTTTGCCATCACCAGCCACCCTATATCATAGTGTTGGTACATCCACATTTATATAGCAAATATTACCCATAATATTTATTAAAAATAATACTCTAGGTATAAATAAAATAATACATAGGTGGCCATTAATTAAGTTAGTCCCATTTGATCTTACTTGTTAGCTCGAATATTATACTACAAGTCAGTTCAAAGAAGAGGAGACCACAGAGGAGCACAGTGGAGAGACGAAAGAAGAACTCGATTATGACATGAAAACTCGTGCAGTTCACTTGGGTTCTTCTGGATTTACATTGTTTTTCAAGGAAACAACATAGAGGAAAACCACAGTAGATCAAACAGTGGTCTCGCCTAAAACAAAGAGAAAACACCATAAGACACTATAGGATATATACTGCTATATGTGTATGCAACTTGGGTGATTTACATTTGAGGGTTGAGATATCTAGTTCATATTTCCCACTAGCACATGACATCCTTGAGAAGCTTGTACCTGCGGGTGGCGGTCCGCGGCGAGGGGTTCTTCCCCTTGTCAGCGGCGGCGGGGGCGGCGGTGGTGCCATCCTCGCGGTCATGCTGCTTGATTATCCGGTCGCCGGAGTACTCGGACTTCAGGACGCCCACGTTGCCGTTCACAGGCCCAGACCCCCGCGACGAAACTCCGTGCGATCTCACGCTTCTCTGCTCACTCTGGCACCAGTCACACCGTGCGATCGGCTCGGAAGCTTCGCCGGAGTAGCTACTGCAATACCTGCGGGACACCAAAGTTTGTGTGTATCATCTCATATTTCTAAGCAAAATCAAAGATAACTGAAGATAGAGAAGTTTCTCAATGTAATTATCGTCGATCAAACATATGCAGATTTGGTTATTACGACAAAGCTATTCTAGCTAGACAAGTACCTAAGAATAGTATGGAGTTTAAGAGCTGCTGATCATCATCTTCTATGTCATGAACTGGAGGACACATGTGCATGATATACATGCCCATAACGCTAGAATCATGTAACACGGACCACGGCGGCGGCGGCGGCGGCGGCGGCGGCGGCGGCGGTTGGTGAGGAGGTGTTTCGAGGAGGCGTTTGGTGAGAAATTCAGTTAAAGGTAACTATCAAACACGGATGTGTGAACATGGGCCTAACAGACACAACACATGCGCACACATGTCATGCGTCGTCACTATGACGGCCACGCATGGAACAGGTGCGAGCGGACAACACACACATGGATGCATGCGTATCAGAGACACTCTCACGATGATGATAATGAGTGGGAGTCCGTACGAGTGTTGGAAGCGGTTGCGGCACTTGCTGCAGCGGAAGAGCTTGTCCGGGAACCCGACGTCGCCGCACATGCAGCACACGGCTTGATGATCCACCATCGTCGACCCCGAAATCAGCTCGAAGGGAACATGTATCTGCAGCACAGAGAAGAGAGAGAGAGAGAGGGGGAGAGGGCGAGAGGAAGAAGACGATGGAGGGAGGGAGGGAGGGAGGGACGCAGAGAGAGAGAGAGAGAGAGAGAGAGAGAGGTATATAAAGAAGATGACTGGCTTTGGGTCTTAGTCCATGAATCCAACGTGATGTACGCGGGTGGTGTGCGTGCGTGTAGGTTCGATAGAAATCTGTGGAATGTGTGTTACAGGTAGACCACAGGTTGCTTCGCAGTCGTTTTCGGGCGGAGAGCGAGAGACGTGAACCCTTAAATTTATAATAGATACTATAAAGATTTTTCATATTTTTAACACCATTGAAATGACGGTTGTGTCCTGCCAATGGGGTTCCCAACCATTTTATTTTATTTAATTTTTGTATTTCCTGGCTTGAAGTCTTTTTTCTCTTGCTTTCAGACGAATATTGAAAAAAAAAAAAAAGGGTTTGTCCCCATCTGGGTTTTTGGCTTTTTTTGTGGTACGCATAATTCGAAGTACGCAACATCATAATATAATGTGGTAAAACCCCCTCCTCGTTGGGTGTGACAAATCCCATCCGCACACTTTTTTTATTTTATTTTATCGGAATCCACATACTCAAAGGCACATCCTTAATTTAACCAACATCCGTCTTTCAGCTGCTTTGGAAAGCGGGAGAACGTGAAATTATTATCGGAATACCACAAACATTTTGGAGCATACGTGTCGACATAATAATATTTTAAACTTGTTTCGTATTATTAAAAATTTTAAATTATACCTATTGTGATACTCATATTTAAACATCTTTAGGTTATGAATAACCCTAAATTATGTTTGTTACAAGATCAACACTCCAAACTTTTGTGGCTTTTTGAGATGTCGGTAACAGATCGGCAAATTGTAGGTTTTTTTTTTTTTTTTAAAGGTGAATGGAGGTTATTTATTTATTTATTTATTGTGTCACATTGATATAAATTTGTAGTTTTGACAATATAATTGTTTTTTTTTTTGGCTCTTTTAGAGTGCCACGATGGGTATAATTATAAGAATTTTGGCAGTATTTCTACTTCAAGTGCTGATCATGTTTGGGAATTTTACCATAGGTTTAGTTAACATATCGAATAACTTGAGTCTTTGAAAACCATGATTTTGGCCATTTGCACTTTATTCGGGAAAAGAAAGTAGGAGGGGAAGAAAATAAAGAGATTGAAAATGAAGGTGAACAGATCGGTGGAGGAAAATAAATAAATTTTGTTTGGTGTTGTTTGGAAAGATGACAACGAAGATGGAGAAAATGAACGCATAATATTTTTAGTGATTTGTTTATTTTACTATTATTACCCTTTTGGCTTTTCGACATTGCTTTGTACTTCCGAGGGCAAAGATGGGAAAGTGACAAAGAAGTTCACATTCCAAGCCACTATCTCTCCAAGTTGGAGAGAATTAAGTATTGGGGGACCAGTGGATTTAATTTCTTTTCGAAATCAATCACTTTTGTACTTCCAAACAAGGGATTTCGACTTTTTACCAATAAGATTCTCCCCACGCTAATCTTGCCCTTCCTTATCCGCCTCCCAAATGGCAACTCATCTTTGTGCCAAATCCGTCATATTTTTCAGAGTAAAGATAGGTTTTTTTAAATGTTGAATGTTGGACCAGTTTTGGTTAGTACATTACTTTCATAATTATCTCTTATATTTATATTTAGGTAGGTTTGTATGTGGATATCATGCATCACTTAAGGGAAAATGTCCAATGTCCAATTAGTCCTAAATTTGGTGAACAATGCCAATTTAGTCTTAAAAGTTTTAAATTTTATCAATTTAGCTTTAATCTTTTTAGTAAAATTCTAATATAATCACTTTGTCTAATTTTTATCGAAACCGCTGACATGGCGACATGTCGCGTAGGACGTTTGGACCGCCATATCAATCAATTCTAGTAAAATTCTAGAAATACTATATTAGAATTTCATCTAATGATTTAAGATTAAATTAGCAAAATTGAAAAGTTTATCCGTACAATAAGTCCAAGATTGGTTGGGCAATATTCCGAAATAACTTATGACGCACCATTTAAAAATAGGGCAGGAGGAAATTTCTTCCAATCATGAAAGGAGAAAATAAAACCTTTTTTTGCTACTGAGTATTTATAAACCTACCAATCTATCCCTCGGAAATCAAATGAGTAATTATCCCTTCGATGGATATTTTGAGTCGGACTCCGTTTTCTCTTATAAGCTTTTACTTAGGAAGTAGCATGTAACCTATTATTTCCTTCGTTAATGTCTGTCCCCTTTCATCCCTCGAAATGACAAGCCCTAGGTCTTAGAGGGGCTTTGGAGACTCTTTATGAGCTGCTGAGAGCTTTTGTATCATCTGCGGAAGGCGACACTCCACGTTTCTATCGTCACGTTTTGTCCGCACATTTGGAGTTAGAACTGGAATTACGATGGAAAAATAAGCGTTGCCACCGTCGTTATTGCTACCCAACATCTTGTCCAAGCAGTGGAAGTTTCAGCTGGAGAAGGAAATCTTTTAGATGACGAAGTGTCGTTTCTTGTATGCACTCATTTCTTGCCAAAGGAGCTGTCGAATATCATGATTTTTCCACTTCGATCTTTGCTTAAATTGGGTGTTCATCTTTCTTAAATTTTAATGTTTCTTCGCCCCGATAATCTTTCATTTCGCCAACCATAAATTTATTTATATGTCTGTAAGTTTTGGGGTTTGGGGATTTTTGTCCTACCGTTGAATCTGTCAGTTCTCACGGGTTTGGAGGATTTTCTGATTGCCAGCTACTTTACTCGTCAGTGAACCTGTTGCTCTAATTGCAGGGCAGAACGAACAATGGAGGTAGAAAACTTTACGGACTAATAATTGACGGGGCGACGGTCGTGCCATGCCCACCGACAGCAATGCAGGCAATTGGTAGAATTCTCAAGGAAGTACTAAGGGCCCGTACCTCATCACAATGACTTACTGCGAGAGACAATCATTCAAAAAATCTTAAATTCATTGTAGAGTTACCAATTTATTTCTAAACTTTTTAATTCTGTCAATTCAATTATTAATATTTTAACGAGTGTCTAATAGCTCATCCAAGTAACTTTTGCCGGAATTGTTGATGCGGTGATGGCCGTAACATGCGTCACGATCGGTATTGACATGAATGATTTTTGTAAATTTTTTGAATTTTCTTTCCTTGGGTAAGGGGTGTGATACCCCAGCGTAAAAACAAGAAAAAAGAAAAGGAAGAAAAAAGCAAAAAAGTTCAAAAAACTAGAAATAAATTACAAAAATTATTTATGTCAACATCGTTATGCTATATAAAATAGATAGATCACCTTAGTAATTTCTAGCTAAAATTAACCGAATGAACTTTAATAGATAATTGTCAAAAAATTTAAAATTAAGAATTGAATAAGTTATCGTACAATAGGTTTATGACTTATTGGATAATTTGTGGCTAATGGTTGTCTCAGGAGACTCACCCATGTTTGACCATTGCAGAAGTTTTCTTTAGCGGGGACGTATGAACGGGACAGGCAGTTGGTCATGTGCCTTCGTTGATGAACATTAAGGACAGGCTTTTTTCGCTTTTAGAGACGATTATGCTCATCGCCCATTGTGTTTTTCCTATTATTGAGGATAAAGTCTTGATGGGTAGTCGTATCGCCTCGCTTTCACTCACTCCATCACTCCTAAAAATGAGCATTTGCATGCCCTTATTAAGCTAGGAGGGTCCTGAAAATGATTGTCCACATTCCCAAGCATACCCTACGTGGGCAAGATCAAAACCTAGGAAGCTTCATAATAAATGGAAAAGGTGGCCCGGAAGTGGCTTCGCTTCATACGCCTCCCCGGATCTTCCTTGTTCATGTCGACTAGGGTTTATAGAGAGAGTCGCGTGTTGCGTTCGTCCACTTCCGCACATCCCACGCCTTTTCATCCCCTTGCCAAGCCGACCGACCTACACGCCACTCTCGTACACGTTACGTACCCACCATTCCTTAACTGCACACGACGGACCCTCCCCCACAAGCTTGATGTTCCTTGCTTTGTAATTGATGTGACTTTTTGGGAATGCAAGTTGGAAGAATGATTGTAGCCCACGGATATTATTATGAGAGGCTGGGATACCTAAGAGACTCGTAAGGTTATGAAAAGTTGCAACTCTTAACTTCATGAAATGTGTAAATTCTTATGAGAAATTACAGTTCCTATAAAAAGATGTCACTCTTTTGAAGATAAAATGTGTCTTGATGGAAAGCTGATATTAAAGTCATTAATGAGGATATTTATTGATAGCCTATATAAATATGGTTTGGTCCTCTCTCCATACAAGACAATGAAAAGTTGTATTCTATCATCCAGTCAGTAAAATACATTAAAATAAAAGTGCGTTTAGGGAGAGAAATTGGATTTCTTCATTTTTCCTTATTTCAAAAGTAATAATTTTCTCAAGGTTATTGATTTCTCCAAGTTATTGTCATGGATAAAGTTATGTTTTCATCTCTCTTATTGTGAATACATCATGAATATCTAAAATTCTTTGAGTTTGAATTTACTCTAGTCTTGTGATTCTATCGATTAAAAAGTGTTTTGTGAGTGACGTTTTTGGTGTCTTGATTTTCGTCTAGTAATTGTTCTCCAAAAATTGATAGCTTGAGTCCTTTTTATCGCTTGTTCAAGTTTTGATCATCGCTTGTTGTATTGAGTCGAGATGAGTTGAGTTTCATGACTAGCATTTATTATAAACAAGGAAATTAATGTTTTTATTATAGCCATGTAGAAAAGGAAAAGAAAGATACCTTGGAAAGCTTGGAGGGCAGTACTAAAAAGCTATACGTGGTAAGCCCGTCAAGGGTTTCGTTAAGGATAAGAGTTCTTTATCCATCAAACGTCCCATGTGATCTTCCCAAGAATACCATTTTCTCAACCCTTGTTTCTTTGGATCTTCCTAAAAACATAATTTTCCGATTCCTTATCGCTTCGGTGGCCTTTGATGGAGGGGTTGAATCGCGTCTTTGCGTGAGCGAATCCTTCGGAGATTGCGATTCTCATTCATTTTTCCTCTTGGTGCCAAGCATGTTAGCAACGTATTCCTTCTTTGTCGAACGGGGGGAGAGAAGACCCCATCTTGCGAGTTGATCTGCTACTTTAGGGAAGGCGTCTTTGGAGGTGATTCTGCAACTCCGGTGGTCCACAAACTAAAGATATTCCGTGACGGGGCATTGGTGTGAAGTTCCTATGATAAACACTTTGAGAATGCAGTTCCGTGGATCACCTCTTTCCACCCTTTGTATTGAGCTTTGGTTGTCCCCAAAGTTTGGCTTCTCTCTCTAATGACATGACACTCTGGTATTATTTATTTTGTAGAAAATTAATAACTTGAAGAACATTTTTCTTAAACTAATAACTTGAAATAATTAACTAGTAAAAAAATATTTTCATTATTAACAATAAGTCACATCTAATTATTTTCTTAAACGATGGAAATATTATTTATTTATTTTCGTAGGTGATGTGTTATTTAAATTAGCTATTTTTTTTTGCGATATAAATACATTTTCTGTCTGTCTTAGGTGGACAAACTCTCGTATCATCAACCCCATGAATGATGTAAGACGTGAACCTAAATCCATATGAATACCCTAGACATGAATTTTCTGAATTTCGTACTTCTTGATGTGAGTTTCTTTCTTAATATGCTTTTGATTACACGTCTTCTCCTCTCGTTAAAAGGTTCCCTTATCTTTTTCAGGCTGTTCTTTTAATACTTTTAATTTTTCTTCCTTTTGTAATTTCGGCGTGATATGCAAGTCTTTGCTTTTATTTTTGGTGATATGTATGTTTTTACTTTTTTACCATGGACGCAAGTGCAAAAACTCAACTATCCGAAAGCCCATAAAATGATGCCGCAAGTCTCACAAAGAGGTTAGAATTTCATATTTTGGACTTGTGTAGGTGGCCTCAACCCAAAATAATTTACATCCAATCTTGGAGAAGACATTCTAAACTCTAGATAGATAAATAGAGAGAGAGAGAGAGAGAGAGAGAGAGAGGATCATCGGGTCTTTTGTTTCTGATGGGAGAGGAGATTATTTATTGGGCCAAATTGGGCCTAGAGGATTTCTTAGGCCCATGAATCGTGAATGAACGCCTTCGTTAAGCTCATGGTCCATTACTTCACGAGTCAGGTTGAGCACGTATGATGGGGAAACATGGGTGTAAGGCGGCAGATGGGACCAACATTAGATTTTAATTAGAATAATTTAACTTGGTGAAATGGATTTCACATCTAACCTTCAAGAAAAGGGATGGCAAATTATCCCGGGTTAGCCAATCATTGTTGAGCATGGGGTCAAGACGACACTGGGGACATGAAAACCTCAATTTGGTTAGAGGTGATCATTGGGTTGACTCAGATCGGATCAAATGTATGGCCTCAGCCAGCTGAATACTTGAATTTTATATAGAAGTCTTCGGCTATGGTTGGACCAAGGTTGGGTGGCAGGGCCTTCTTGGGCTGCCCTTCCAATTGATCACATTCAATTTAGGGAATGAGATAAATAATTGTTGCAATTTCTAATTCACAAAGACAAAATATCGAAATTTGATATGAAATTTTAGAAAATATATCATATATTTGACTACAATATACTATATCCCAATCAGTGGGGGGATAGCCCTCCTAGCTCCCTTTCCATCATTGGGGATGGACATGAAATTCTTACCCCCATGTAACCCGTCAAATGAGGACGGGATTAGAGGTGGCAAACCCCTCCTGCCCTGATGGAGTTACTTGAAAACTGATCCAACCCAATTCGAACAGAACGAGAAAAGTCAACAATCCGCATCTGACTCAATCCATGTTCGAAATACCTTGAATTGAATAAGAGCACGAATCACTCAGCCATCTCAACCTAGAGCACTTGAATTATTGAATTGCTAGTACCGACAGGGCCAAAACTAACAATAACTGACTCCTAATTGAACCACGTCTCGATGTGGGCTGGACCCATGCAAATTAAAACTGAAAGCGAAATGGTAGGAATCGAAATGATTTGTATGTGAATAAGACAAAAAGGGAAATTTCAAAGCGGATCTGATTCTCAACTAGTAATGTTTACACCCGACTTGAGCTACATCCACCCAATTCCCACATGAAAGTTTGTTAACCGAAAAGACACGTGTCCATATATGACCCAAATAATCGAAATTAACTGAACCAAAACCGATTTGACCAACCAGTTTGTCACCTATAGATCAGACTTCGAAAACCTCACCTTGCCCCAGATCTGCTTCCACCGTTATGTATTGGTTAGGTTCAACCTGATCAATGGGTCGGCTTGGGTAGCCAATCCTACTACGGGCTTAACGTGTCCTTACACAGACCAGTCGATGAAAAAAAAATTGATTATGTATAAAATTGACCAGGAGTAGTTAAGCTTAGCTGGGTCGAACTTAAGGAGGGATTGACTTTGTCCATACATGCTAATTTTGCCTTTCGGCCAACTGGGCCTAGGCGGGCCCATTAGACCGCTTGCGAAAGATCAGATCTGGAGCTATATGTTCTTTTCCTAATATGCAAACTAGTGTGCAAACTTCTGTCGTTATCCATTATAAGCATGCACTATAAGCTACCTAAATCATTTTTTATTTAGGCCTTTTTTTATGTTTGATTGTCACGATTTTCACCATTGTAATTTTTTTTAGAAAAAAAAAAGCCTATTTGGGAATTTTCTCAATTTGTATATTTCGTATTCCTTTTGGTTAAATCTAGATTTATATATTTTTGTAAATTTCTTCTCAATTATTTTTGTACACGACGTGGATGATCGTTTTTAGGAAATTCTTTCCAGATTAAAAAAATGCACCCTAAATCTCACCGAGTAAAGTCAAAGGACCATATGTATTTCTCAACTCATCTTGGATAGACTTAGTTGTTATATGGATTGATTATATTCAAAATTAGGTGCTATAAATGGGTTCGGAATAGTAAAATTCAATACAATACGCGTGTTAAATGGATTTTCAATTTAGATCCAATTTACCTTTATAACTTTCTCTTTATTAGTTCTCACATTTACTCGATTTCATGCTCAATCATTTTATGTTTTCATCTCGCTTAATGTATGAATTTTCCTATATTGTGCTAACTATGAAAATGTTTTAGTAATTTGTATTAGGTTAAGGGTTAATACCCTGAAAAATTCCAAACTAGTATATCTATAAAAAATTTACCCCAAACTATTTGTTTGACCATCAAAAACCTCAAACCGGTACACATGTGATAAATTTACCCAAATTGACCATAAAAAACTCTAAACCGATACATTTATAACAAATTTACCACAAAGTAATTTATTTGACCGCAAAAAACCCAAAACTAGTAAATTTGTGATAAATATACCTTTCGTTAAATTGGATTAACACCACAACAAAAATCACAAAAATTGTAAACCGTGACAAACGAAGCATAAAATCAACTGTTACGTGTCATTTAATTTAATAATTTGACAGTAAAATTTAATAAAAACTAACATGGAGTAATTTATCACAAGTGTACTAGTTTGGAGTAAATTTATAAAAAAAATATACTAGTTTTGGTTTTTGGTGGTAAAAAAATAATTTGGGGATTTTTAGGGTATTAGCCCTTAGGTTAAATATGTGTCACTATATTTATATTATATAGAAATAAATCAAAATAGGTTCAAAGAATCCTAGATCTGTATTTGCTATCTGCATCTAGCTTTGCTGTTGAGGCGGGAGGGAAGAGGAGATGGGCTTTCTTTCATTGAAAAATCAATGCCTCTCTATGACCGACAGTAGTTTTAGGCGGCGTCTTGAACTCCAGGACCGCACTCTAAATGTCGGCCTCAAGTTCCTCGGCTAGGCATTGATTTTGATAGGATAATTTTTGACCGCACCCGAATCATGTTTAACGCTGTAAGGGTAAATCGATCACGCGGAGGGCACGTGAGCTGCGGCTGCCCGTATCGGAGCGAATCCGGGATGCAGACCTGCGGGGAACACGAAAGGAGCCGAGGAGAGAGCTCCACGTGCGATCCTTTGAAAAGTCGTCTCTGACTCTCTCCCTGTCCCTCGCTCCTCCATTATCCACTCACCAGTCACTGCTACTGCCACCACCATCTCCACCACCACACCCTGAAAAGAAAAAAGAGAAAAGAAGAAGAAGAAAAAGTTGGCAGTTGTATTCAATGAGAGACACAGAGAGAGAGGCCCTTCGCGCTCGTCCTGAAAAATGATCACGATCATCATTCTGTCTGCAGTTCTGCATCGAATCGCCTGGGGTTGATATTGGAGTTCCATTTTCCAACTGATTTGACGGTGGTTTATTTGTATCTTGAACCGTGGAGAGGACAATCTCCATCGGAACTTGTATGTCAATTGTTAAATTCTAGCATTATATGATAGCCATAAATTCAAAAAGATTGCTACTCTCTCTTCACAATATCTGAAATTATATACGGGGCATGTATTCTATGTATGTCCCATGATCTAACAAGACATTGTGAGTGACGACTCGAGAAGTTGATTAGGTTTTCATGTTAGCATTAAGCATCTCCTATGGGAAATGTTAGTTATGTGGAAAGAATACTAACCTTGAGGTGGTGCTCTAGGGGCAAAGGCATTGGGGATGGTGATAAGTCATTATTGAAATGATTTCTTTGCAATGGTTATGTTCTTAATTCAATAATTCCATGAAGTTATTTGTTCACACTCAATTATACTTGATTATGGTAAATCTTCTCATTCTTAGTAAATTAAAATCTTATTTGTTCTGGGTAAACATTCATTTTGAAAGGGATTGAAAATTCTCACTGAAGCAATGGTAACAATCAACAATTGCTCATTGATCATTGGAGAAGGTGACTAGATCTTCTCTGGCTACAACAATAATGAAAGTTGCATAGGACTCTTACCATAAATTAGGTAGGGGTTTGCGATGATTGTGCCACGCTAACCAGTGACAGGTAGGGGTCACGCAACCCTTGTCATCAATAGGTGAGGGTCACGTGTGATCCTTGCCATTGCTCCAATTGGGGTTCTGTAAGAGCTATTGCCACCACTAGACCACCTTAGTTTGTTTTAATCTTTTCCACGTTTACAAATATCTTTTTTGGGTTTCTTTTTAAACGTTTGTAGTGTTAATTTACTTATCTTGTTGTTTTTCTCAACGTGTTAAGTAACCGTAACCATTATTTGGTTTTGTTGACTAATTATTGCCAATATTACACTCATTTCTAGTTTAGAAACATCTTCTTCTTTTTTTCCCTCTTTAAACCAATTTTAATTTTTTTAACTTAATTACTGTGAACAAATGTTTTTACCACCATGAAATATTTTACCACAAATGAGAATTATTTCCTATAGATACATATTATCACTAAATATAATTATCTTTTACCAAGAATGATGGGCAACCTAGGGTGCGCATGATAACGTTTCTATTCTGGGAAACTATTTCTTTTCAGAAAGAGTCTTTTTCTATTTCTACTCTGAGAACAATTTCTGGGTTAACCACCGCCTGCGGTGGCCGCGATGGTTAAGGCTTGGTACCCCATCCGTCGGGGGAAGGGTTCGAGACTCCGCGTCCGCAAACGCGCGATTCACCTGTGGCTGGGTCAGTGGTGGGGGCCCAGTTCACTCCAGGGTTTACTCGGCCGTGAAGCGACTCACGGAGGTTCCTTGGGTCACAAAAAAAAATTATGAGTAAAATAATGTGTTTTGTAATTATACAAAATTTCTATTCTTGGAAGAGAAAAAAATAGAAATGCGTTTGGTAAAAATTTACAAATTTTTGTGTTTTTTTTTTCTTATTCACGAACCGTTGACCGTCGCTTGCCGCCGCATGACGGCCGCACGATTGTCGCACGATGACCGCACGACAACTACACGATCACCGCATGAGGGCCACACGATCACCGCATGACCGCCGCACAATCGCTGATCGCTACTAGTGACCACCGCCGCAGGATTGCCGCCCATAGCCTATCGGCCGCGAGAGGGGGTGGTGGCCAATGAGCTATGGGCGGCGGTCGGCGGCGACGGTCGACTGTCATGCGGCAGCAAGTGGCGGTCGTTCAGCGATTGGTGACGGTAGGTTGCCGGTGGATAGTGGCGGTCGTCGGCCAGTGGGCTACGGGCGATGGCAACCGTCGCCAGTGGTTAGCTGCAAACGGTGGCCATGGGCGGCAAGAGGTGGCCAATGGTGGGTAGGTGGCCTCGTAATAATTGCAACAAGGAAGAAGAACAAAATAAAAATATAAAAGAAAAAAAAACTTATTTATAGAAATTGTTCCCCAGAACAAGAAGCTAATTTTTTTTTATTATTTATTTCTTATTTCTGTTCCAAATCTATTCTCCGAGACACTTTTCTATTCCGGGGAATAGAAAAATAAGTTGGCGTTATCAAACAAATTTGTATTCTTTTTTTGTTCCGAGAAACAAAAGAACATAAATCGGGAGAAATAGAAACGTTACCATGCGGTAGGGGTGTCATGACTCGAACCAAAAATTGAATCGAACCGCGAACCGAACCGAACCGAAAAATTTGATTTTTTTCGGTTCAGTTCGATTTTCATCAAAAACCGAAATTTTTTTATCGGTTCGGTTTTTATCGGTTAACCAAACCGAAAATCGAAATTTTTTTATCTGTTCTCTCCCAACTCCCGTCTCTGAATCCTCTTGTGTCTCGTCTTGGTTTTTATCGGTTCCCGTCTGAGTTCTCTCAACGGCGACGACTTCTGAGAAGGAAGCAGCTCTCGCTGCCGTCCCCTTCGATTCTCCCACCATGTAAGTCCTCCCTCCTCTCTCTCTCTCTCTTGCTCCATGCTTCGTCAGATCTCCACTTCCGTCCGACATTTCCATCTCCTGTGCCACGTTGAATTTTGAGCGTCGATTGCTGTTTCCATCGGATGAGGAGTCATTCGATTGTTGATTCGACAGTTTGTAGGGTGTGTAGTCATGACTAGATGCGAGGTCTTTCAGTCGCGAATCGTAGGTGACTGGCCGATCGAGCTCGAGGGTAAGTGAGAATCGGTGTTGGGGGCTTGCGTGTGGTGGAAGACTCGCCTGAGAAGTAGCACGCTCGAAATTTTACTTTTTTTCGTTTGATAGTGCACGAACTTCGAGCTCTAGTCTGCAGGGTTCTATTAGTTGAAAAATACAAATGGAGGTTGTCGAGAATTGCTTTGGTGCAGATGATTTACCATCACTTTCATACTTTTTTACAAAGAAAACATCAGTTAGTCGGCCTGCTGCCTCCGTTTGTATGTTTCCTAATGAGAATCCTTTCTTAAGGTCTTGTATTGCTGATGATAATTCTTTCATAATTCTTCATGATGTAAAATTCAGTTCGGGACTTCCCTAGAACATCCTTATGACCTTTAATGATCTCAAATTGATGGCATCCCTTTCTTATAAACAATCATGCTCAGGGCCCCATGATGCTTTAGTATTGAAATTTTCTCTGCTAATCAATCAACAGCCTGTACGTATGATATCTTTATCCATGCATAGTCGATGACTTACAGCATGAAGTCCCAACAGTCTTTGCCTGCCAAATATAATTTCTATGTCTTTCTTCATACTCTACTTTATTGAAGAACTCCTACCCTATGTTCTTTTTCATGTTCCCATTAGTTAGGCGAGCTCCTAGGTTGTTTGGGGATCTATCCTCTTATCTGTCATACCAAACTTCGATACTGTCATTTGTTTGTGGAATTGGACTTCTTCTTGAAGTGCAGATCCAGTTGCCTAAGGTGCTTGAGCTAAAAAGAAAAATTGGTTTGGTGCGTATGTCTTATCTAGAAGGACAATATCAGGCTTCCACTTAAGGGAATTTCTAACGGTCTTTTTTGCCACCATTAGGATAGTGAAAATGGACAAGGAATATATGGATGAATTTGTTAAGCACTTTTAATCAAGGTAGGAGTTAGCTAAACTCTCTTCCTCCTGTCAGGCTTTTCTTTTTCATATTGTCAAATGATTAGCTTGGTTGACATTACTGTTCTTGAATGAAGCTCCTAAAGGAAGTGCATAGTACAAAATGCAAGAACCATGACTTTAGTACATCACCTATGGTGTTCCTCTTATTTGGAATTAGATTCCCCTCTGCCTTGTTTTATGTCAAGTTCTGGGATTGCCTAGATCTCTGAAGAGCATCAAAGGGTTATCATTGATTGTATCTCTGTTTATAGCTATTGATTGTTTTCCCCTCTAATTTCTGTATTGGAATGTGATGAATCTTGGTGGAATTTCTGGTTTTAATCACCTTTTGAGATGATAGAAATTGAAAAGGTCAGTTGTTGCTGATTTAGTTGTTGTATGTGGGATTTCTGATGGAAGTTCTGGGCTGATGCAGAGGGGCTGTTTTATGGTTTTCTTGGTGGGAATTTTTAGGTCCTCTTTCATGTTCAGTGTAGTTCATTCTCGTTTAACATTGTAGCAGTGATGAGCTTCAGCGACATTTGCTCAACTACAGCTAACTATTTCCTTGGTGATTGTACGTAGACTTTAAGAGAAGACAAAGCTCTTGTTTGTGATGACTGAGTGCATTTTGCCCATTCTAGATTCGGGACCTTTGAAGCTTGATCCAGAATATTTTGGGCCTGAACAGTACTTTGTGGCAAAAAGTCTGATCTCTTCGTGGTCGTTTGAAATAGACGTATACCATGGATTTGGCATGGTTCCTCTGGCTGATCTGTGAGTACTTGTTTCTTGCTAACATTATCATTGTAACATTCTTCGAAGGGGCTTTTTTTGGGGTCAAGATTCTTTGGAGCATTAGATAAAGGGATTAATTTAATAATTTTTTAAGGAGCATATACAGAAGGTAAGCCGTCCGCCCATCCCCACCCCAAAAAAAAAAAAAATCGAAAACCGAAAGCTAAAAACTGAAAAACCGAACCGAACCAAACCAAAATTTCGGTTCGGTTTCGGTTTCGGTTTTGGTTCGGAAGATTTTTCTAACGGTTCGGTTCGTTCGGTTTTTTTTGAAAAACCGAACCGAACCGAACCGCTGACACTCCTACATGCAGGCCCCTAATCAGTAAATCAAACGGCGACATATCTAGAATGAATGGACAGCTCGAACGGCAAAATACACGTGCCAGATATGAATTTCTAAAATTCAAAACAAAATCTGCGACACATCCGCATCTTTTTCACGACTTTGCGCTACAATTGAAATCAAAGAGCCCAGGAAAAAAGTTGGGGGCCACCAAAGGCCAAAACTCACTTTGCTTGCATTGAAAGGAAGGGAGGAGAATGGAAGTGGCATGGTTTTTGAGGTGTAAAGGCTGCAGGTCAAATTACCTGCAGCAGATTCGTCCATAAGCGTAAACCAATGACAAGAACCACGAGAGGAGGGAAGAAAAAGGGAAGGAGAAGAAGAAGCCATAACACGAAAATGGTGCGTGTGCTGGTGCGTGTGCGTGTGCGTGTGCGGGGGCGGGTGTAGGTGTGGATTGTCTCTCTGCGTGTGGCAGGTGAAAGCATGGCTGAATAACAATAACACATGCTTCCGATTCAGGCACCAAAAGACACCAACAGATGCGATGCGTACCTCAAGCTCCATTCGCCAAGGAGTGACCATAAATGATGGTGGACCATCTGCTGCAAACGTGGGGTTTGTTTCTCGACTTAGGTTAGAGGACATGGGAAAGCCGTGTAAGAGTTTTTCTAATATCAACTATATTGATTTAATGAGGTAAGATATAAAGATTCTTCATTAGTCTAATATAAGACTGATTGGTGTGAGACGAATAAAGTCTAGCCCGTGATATAAAAACTCTATAAAATAGTGCTTGAGTTTCCTCTAACCTCGATGTACAAATAACCTCACATAAGGAGTGTTTACTGAACATTAAGGGTGAGAGGTGATTTCATTGAGCTAGTGCCATGCCATGCGCGTGCGAGGTCAACTCTCTCCGACACCCTCCGACACACGGGGTCAATTTTAAAAATTTCTAATATTTGAGGGGTCAAAATATAAATATACAAAAAAGAAGTAACGAAAGAAGTAATAAAAAATGCTATAAATATATGAATACCTTCGGGGCTAAGTCCTTGTCCACCACTCGTGCCCGAACCCCCTGAAAGGAAACCATCACGAAAGCAACTCCTTAAAGATCATGTGTTCAGACGTGGAGATGGAAAAAGATGGAAGTAATCAGATTCAGGTGAAGGCTTCTCGCACTTTTGTTGGGAGGTCTAGGTCAGGTTCAAGTTCACTGAGAGGTGAAAAGTATTGATCCCTCATGTCTTCCGAAACTTTATCCAAGCTCGGAGGATCCCACTGCAATTTCACAATCCACAAGGAATTACACCTAATGAGATAACTTGGCCAAAAATTATAGATTTTGATATTTAACCCACAAATACCAGATGACATCAAAGTTAAATGCATGTTCTAGTATCAATACGTTCAATTGTTGAGTTAAATGGAATCTAATCAACCCACTTAGCTCCACAGGTGAAACATTTAAAAATGCAGGATGGAAAAGAATTACCTTCGGTGCTAAGTCCTTGTCCACCACTCGTGCCCGAACATACTCCTTAAAGATCAAAGACAACTAAGGCCTACGATACACGCACCGGACATTAATTGCTAATTTTGAAAACAAAATCTTCGACAAATCCGCATCTTTACCAAAGGCCTAAACTCCCTTTGCTTGCATTGAAAGGAAGGGAGGAGAAACACTTAGGCTGCATTTCTTTTTTTTTTTCGTCCTCATACTTTCACGATATGTCTAATCAAATTTTTCACTTTCATAAATTTTCTAATCTAATTCTTTCGATCTCAAATCCTACTAAATCTAAAATCTAATTAACGTGGCTTTTGGGGGTAACATAAATAACTTTTTCAACATGGACAACCATGTGGGTGCCCGCATGATCTTTTCTTACTTTGACATTCACACTGGTTGCATTCCTCTGCTGCCCTCTGATCGACGCGCCTCCGCCTCTCCGTCGTCGTCGCCACCCCTTGTCTCAACGTCGGAACCCTAGCCGCTGCCAATTCAGTCGATCGTCGCTGTCCATCGCCGAAAACCCCTCCCCTTCCCCTTCCCAAATCCCTTCCGGGTCTTCTCCGAACTCGCTCCTCCTCTCGTTCACGCTGACCCGCAACGCCCGGCAGGTGCTCCCTCCAGGTAGCCGCGTACCCGAGGCCCCAGGAGATCCAGTGGAGGAATGAGCTCACTAACTCCGTCCAGCTCATTGGGATCATCTCAACGCCCGTCAAGGCTAGGGACTTGTTCTCCAGGGAGGTCGTCGCCTAGACCCGCCTCGCCGTCCGGAAGTCCCCACCGACACGACGTGGTAAATGCGTTTTTTGCCCCCTCCTTTTTTCTCTTGTGGCAAATTATGGGTGTTTTGGGCACTTATTTTTCGTTTATATTGGAATGTGGCTTTCGTTTTTTGCGGATAATTTGGTGGGTTTTAAGTGAAAATTGGCTTCTTGCCTTGTATTCCTGTGGGAGACTTCTGTTGGACCAACGGTGTTGGTGATGCTGCTTGGGTCTTTGTTTATTTTGAGTGGTTGAATTTTCTTCGGGTTCATTGGTTTTGGTATTAGAATTGGTCCATTCTCAGTAAGTTTCGCTCACTCACGGTCTATTCTTTCCTTTTCATCATTCCATTTTCCGCGTGTCCATTCTTATATCAATAGCTCGTGTTCTGTTGTTGCTGGGTCTTCTTGAATCTCGATTCTTTTTGTCCACATTAACTAAACTTTATCCACTTTATACTTTAGCAAGGTCTGATGGTCGCATCAGTTGAATATAATATCAAATACCCTTGATTAGATAAGTTATGAAAGTAAATGAGGTTTGATTATACATATTAATGTTTTTTGAGTTTCAAATAACCCCAATGTACAAATAACCTCACATAAGGAGCATTTAAGGGTGAGAGGTGATTTCATTGAGCCAGTGCCATGCGCGTGTGTGGTTGACGTCACCTGGCGCCTGGAACCGAAATGGCACGTGCGACACACGCGCCTGGGGGGAGACCGAATCGGTACCTATGTAGCACCGACACTCTCTAGGAGCCTTCGTGTCGTGTCCAACACTCTGACACGTGTCCGACATGTTCCGACACGTTCCGACACGTTCCGACACGCTCCGATACGCGAGTCTAGAATTTCGACACGCACGGGGTCAATTTTAAAAATTTCTAATACTTGAGGGGTCATAATATAAATATAAAAAAAAAATAATAAAAAATGCTATAAATATATGAATACCTTCGGGGCTAAGTCCTTGTCCACCACTCGTGCCCGAACCCCTGAAAGGAAACAATCACGAAAGCAACTCCTTAAAGATGATGTGTTCAGACGTGGAGAAAGACAATCTTCACCTTACCTCACAAAAGTCATGAGAAATTTGCTTAGATATTCCTTGTAGGGACATGCGGTACTCACGAGCCAAGCACTGGTCAAGTGTTTGGAACCTCCCTTCTCGTACCTAAAGCACTAGAATACTTTAGAGATCAAATGAAGAAATGCTTGCAAACAAGGAAGACAACTAAGATTCGTCCATAAGCGTAAACTCACTCTGCTTGCATTGAAAGGAAGGGAGGAGAATGGAAGTGGCATGGTTTTTGAGGTGTAAAGGCTGCAGGTCAAATTACCTGCAGTAGATTCGTCCATAAGCGTAAACCAATGACACGAGCCACGAGAGGAGGGAAAAAAGGGAAAGAGAAGAAGAAGCCATAACACGAAATGGTGCGTGTGATATGAAAGCTCTATAAAATAGTGCTTGATTTCCTCTAACCCCGATGTACAAATAACCTCACATAAGGAGCGTTTACTGAACAGTAAGGGTGAGAGGTGATTTCATTGAGCTAGTGCCACGTGCGTGCGTGGCTGACGTCATGATGACGTCACTTAGCGTGTACCGCGCATGCACCAGTGACCATGTGCGTGCGTCGCACGCGCCTGGCACCGAAATGGCACGTGCGACACACACGCCCGGGGGGAGACCAAATCAGTACCTATGTAGCACCGACACTCTCGAGAGCCTTCGTGTCGTGTCCGACACTTCGACATGTGGCTGACACGCTCCGACACGTTCCGACATGCTCCAACACGCAGTCAACGGGTGTTGAAAAATCCGACATGAGGTCAACTCTCTCCGACACGCAAGTCTGGAATTCCGACACGCATGGGGTTAAGTTTAAAAATTTATAATACTTGAGGGGTCAAAATATAAATATACAAAAAATAAGTAATAAAAGAAGTAATAAAAAATGCTATAAATATACATGCATGGGGTCAATTTTTTTTTTTTTCAGTTTTGTTTTTTTAGAATTGTTTTAGTTTTTTTAAAAGTCTTTTACTATGAAAGAAGTAATAAAAAATGCTATATATGATAAATAAATAAATTTAAAAATATCATTTCAGTATTTTTATTTAAACAATGTTTTTTTCCTCTAAATTTTATGTATTATTATAACAAATTAAAATAATGAATGCTATTATTTAATATTTTTCATGTAAATTAATTCTAGGCTATTTTTATTATTATTTATTTATGTATTTATATATAAAAATATATTTAATATATCGCGTGTCGGAAAGTTGCAACTCTTAACTCCATGGAAATGTGCAATTCTTTTGAGAAGTTATAGTTCCTATAAAAAGATGTCACTCTTTTAAAGATAAAATATGTCTCGATGGAAAGTTGATATTAAAGTCATTAATGAGGGTATTTATTGATAGCCTATATAAATGGTTTGGTCCTCTCTCCATACAAGACAATGAAAAGTTGCATTCTATCATCCTGTCAATAAAATACATTAAAATAAAAGTGCGTTTAGGGGGAGAAATTGGATTTCTTCATTTTTCCCTATTTCAGAAACAACAAGGTTAGTGATTTCCCCAAGTTATTGTTACAGATTAAGTTATGTTTTCATCTCTCTTATTGTGAATACATCATCAATATCTAAGACTTTTTTATTTTGAATTTTCTAAAGTCTTGCAATTATGTCGATTAAAAAGTGTTTTGCGAGCAACATTTCTGTCGTCTTGATTTTCGTCTAGTAATTGTTCTCCAAGAATCAATAGCTTGAGTCTTTTTATGGCTTGTTCGAGTTTCGATCATCACTTGTTGTATTGAGTCGAGAGGAGTTGAGTTTCATGACTAGCATTTATTATAAACAAGGAAATTCATGTTTTTATTATAGCCATATAGAAAAGGAACAGAAAGATACCTTGGAAAGCTTGGAGGGCAGTACTAAAAAGCAATACATGGTAAGCCCGTCAAGGGTTTCGTTAAGGATAAGAGTTCTTCATCCATCAAACGTCCCATGTGATCTTCCCAAGAATATCATTTTCTCGACCCTTGTTTCTTTGGATCTTCCTAAAAACATCATTCTCCGATTCCTTATCGCTTCGGTGGCCTTTGATGGAGGGGTTGAATCACGTATTTGCGTGAGCGAATCCTTCGGAGATGGCGAGCTATCTCATTCATTTTTCCTCTTGGTGCCAAGCATGTTAGCAACGTATTCCTTCTTTGTCGAACGGGGCGAGAAGACCCCATCTTGCAAGTTGATCTGCTACTTTAGGGAAGGCGTCTTTGGAGGTGATTCTGCGACTCCGGTGGTCCACAAACTAAATATTCCGTGACGGGGCATTGGTGTGGAGTTCCTATGATAACACTTCGAGAATGCAGTTCCGTGGATCACCTCTTTCCACCCTTTGTATTGAGCTTTGGTTGTCCCCGAAGTTTGTCTTTTTCTGTCTAAGGACCCGACACTCTGATCCTATTTATTTTATAAAAAATAAATGATTTGAAGAATATTTTTCTTAAAATAATAGGTTAAAATAATTAACTAATAAAAAATATTTTCATTATTAACAACAATTCACGTCTAACTATTTTCATGGATGAATATATTATTTATTTATTTATTTATTTTTGTAGGCAATATGTGTTTTCTAAATTAGCTATTTTTCGAAATAAATACATTTTTTTAAAATCTTTGTCTTAAGTGGACAAACTCTCGTATCATCAACCTTATGAATGATGTAAGACGTGAACCTAAATCCATATGAATACCCTAGACATGAATTTTCAGAATTTCGTACTTCATGATGTGAGTTTCTTTCTTAATTTGCTTTTGATTACACGTCTTCTCCTTTCGTTAAAAGGTTCCCTTATCTTTTTCAGGCTGTTCTTTTAATACTTTCAATTTTTCTTCCCTTTGTATTTTCGGCGTGATCTGCCAAGTCTTTGTTCTTATTTTTGGTAATATGTATGTTTTTACTTTTTAACCATGGACGCGAGTGCAGAAACTCAACTATCCTTAAGCCCATAAAATGATCCTGCAAATCTCACAAAGAGGGTTAGAATTTCATATTTTGGACTTGTGTAGGTGGCCTCAACCCAAAATAATTTACATCCAATCTTGGAGAAGAGATTCTAAACTCTGGATAGATAAATAGAGAGAGAGAGAGAGGATCATCGGGTCTTTTGTTTCTCATGGGAGAGGAGATTATTTATTGGGCCAAATTGGGCCTAGAGGATTTCTTAGGCCCATGAATCGTGAATGAAAGCCTTCGTTAAGCTCAAGGTCCATTACTTCACGAGTCAGGTTGAGCACGTATGATGGGGAAACATGGGTGTAAGACGGCAGATGGGACCAACATTAGATTTTAATTAGAATAATTTAACTTGGCGAAATGGATTTCAAATCTAACCTTCAAGAAAAGGGATGGCAAATTATCCTGGGTTAGCCGATCATTGTTGAGCATGGGGTCAAGACGGCATTGGGGACATAAAAACCTTAATTTGGTTAGAGGCGATCATTGGGTTGACTCGGATCGGATCAAATGTATTGCCCAACCCAGCCAAATACTCGAAGCTTATACAGAAGTCTTCGGCTGTGGTTGGGCCAAGGTTGGGTGGTAGGGCCTTCTCATGTGAGAATGTTACCCACATCCACCAATTTTCCCTTTTGGACCTAGGTAGTCCAGTCGGGCTGCCCTTCCATTGATCACATTCAATTTAGGGAATGAGATAAATAATTGTTGCAATTTCTAATTCACAAAGACAAAATATTGAAATTTTACATGAAATTTTAGAAAATATATCATATATTTGACTACAATATACTATATCCCAGTCAGTGGGGGGATAGCCCTCCTAGCTCCCTTTCCATCATTGGGGATGGACATGAAATTCTTACCCCATGTAACCCGTCAAATGAGGACGGGATTAGAGATGGCAAACCCCTCCTGCCCTGACGGAGTCACTTGAAAACTGATCCAACCCAATTCGAACTGATCAAGAAAAGTCAACAATCCGCAGATGACTCACTCCCTGTTTGAAATACCTTGAATTGGATAAGAGCACGAGTCACTCAGCCATCTGAACCTAGAGCACTTGAATTATTGAATTGCTAGTACTAGCCAGGCCTCGAAACTAACAATAACCGAATCCTAATTGAACCACGTCTCGATGTGGGCTGGACCCATGCAAATTAAAACTGAAAGTGAAATGGCAGAAATCGAAATGATTCGTACGTGAATAAGACACAAAAGGAAATTTCACATACTCAAAGCGGATCCAACTCTCGACTAGTAATGTTTACACCCCAAGTAATACTGACACCAACACGCGACACACGACATGACACGACACGATACGCCGACACATTATATCTAAAAAACAGAAAATTCCGATACGTTTGGGATACGTTGTATATTAAATATATATTTCTATATATACATAATAAATTATCATTTTTATGATTATTTCAATCAAATTAATTTGAATAAAATTCATAGATAAATAAATAATTAAAAAAGCCTAGAATGAATATGCATTAAAAACATTAATCCGCCATTTATTAATCTTACTCATTTTTTTTTGTGGTAAAGTTAATATAACTCATTGTTTTAATTTGATAAATTCAACATTATTTTAATAATTCATAAAACTTGGAGAAAAAACAAATGATCCATATTTTGGACTCATATGTTAGATATGTTGAAAGAGGAGAAAAAAAAACTTAAGTGGTGAATTGTGTATCACAGGACGTGGGAGTTAGAAGAGAAAAGAATACTAGGTTTTTCTTTCTCCATTTATTATTTTTATTATTGTGTATTATTTTTATTATTGTGTTTTATTTTCACACGCGCACACACACACACACACACACACACACACACACATCTCTTTTATTGAATTTTTAAAATTGACCTTAATATCGGAATTATGTGTTGGAAACTTGTATGTCAGAATTCCGACTCAAGTGTCAGAGAGTGTCGAGAAAGTTGACCAAGTGTCGGATTTTCCGACACGTATTGACTAAGTATCGGAGAGTGTCCAAGAGTGTTTGAGAGTGTTGGACATGTGTCAAGTGTCGATACATGACACAGCTTTGGAGAAGATCGGTGCTTCATAGTTTACACCCAACTCGAACTACATCCACCCAATTCCCAAATGAAAGTTTGTTAACCAAAAAGACACGCATCCATATATGACTTGAAGAATCGAAATTAACCGAACCGAAACCGATTTAATCCACCAGTTTATCACCAGTAGACTAGACTTCGAAAACCTCACCTTGCCCAAGGCCTGCCTCCACCGTTATGTATCGGTTAGGTTCAACCTGATCAATGGGTTGGCTTGGGTAGCCGGTCCTACTACGGGCTTAAAGTGTCCTTACTCAGACCGGTCGATGAAAAAAAAATTGAACATTATGTATAAAATTGACCAGGAGTAGTTAAGCTTGGCTGGGTCGAACTTAAGGAGGGATTGACTTTGTCCATACATGCTAATTTTGCCTTTCGGCCAACTGGGCCTAGGCGGGCCCATTAGGTCGCTTGCAAAAGATCAGATCTGGAGTTAAATGTTCTTTTCCTAATAAGCAAACTAATGTGCAAACTTCTGTCATTTTTTTAGTTAGGTCTTTTTTATGTTTGATTGTCACGATTTTCACCATTGTAATTGTTTTTAGAAAAAAAAAATGCCTATTTGGGAATTTTCTCAATTTGTATTTTTCGTATTCCTTTTGGTTAAATCTATATTTATATATTTTTGTAAATTTCTTCTCAATTATTTTTGTACGGGATGTGGATGATCATTTTTAGGAAATTCTTTCCAGAGTAAAAAAATGCACCCTAAATCTCATCAAATAAAGTCAAAGGACCATATGGATTAGACTTATCAAAATGGGTCATATCCCTATTTCTCAACTCATCTTGGATAGACTCAGTTGTTATATAGATAAAATTCATATATGTGCTTTAAATGGGTTCGGAATAGTAAAATTCAATACAACACACGTGTTAACTGGATTTTCAATTTAAATCCGATTTACCTTTATGACTTTCTCTTTATTAGTTCTCATCTTTACTCAATTTCATGCTCGATTATTTCACGTTTTTATCTCAGTTAATGTATGAATTTTCCTATATTGTGCTAACTATGAAAATGGTTTTGTAATATGTATTAGGTTAGATATGTGTCACTATATTTACATTATACAGAAATAAATCAAAATGGGTTCAAAGAATTGATTTTGATCGGATGATTTTTGACCGCACCCCGAATCATGTTTAACGGTGTAAGGGTAAATCGATCACGCGGAGGTGCGGCTGCCCGAATCGGAGCGAATCCGGGAAGCAGACCTGCGGGGAACACGAAAGGAGCCGAGGAGAGAGCTCCACGTGCGATCCTTTGAAAAGTCGTCTCTGACTCCTCCCTGTCCCTTCGCTCCTCCATTATCCACTCACCCAGTCACTGCCACCACCATCTCCACCATCTCCACCACCACACCCAGAAAAGAAAAAAAAAAGAAAAGACGAAGAAGAAAAAGTTGGCAGTTGTATTCAATGAGAGAGAGAGAGAGAGAGAGAGGCCCTTCGAGCTCGTCCTGAAAAATGATCACGATCATCATTCTGTCTGCAGTTCTGCATTGAATCGCCTGGGGTTGAGATTGGAGTTCCATTTTCCAACTGATTTGACGGTGGTTTATATGTATCTTGAACCATGGAGAGGACAATCTCCATCAGAACTTGTATGTCAATTGTTAAATTCTAGCATCACGTGATAGCCATAAATTCAAAAAGCTCATGTCTCCTATTCTAATATCATTAAATTGTTTCAAATTGCTACTCTATCCTAACAATATTTGAAATTATATACATGACGAGTATTTTGTTTATGTCCCATAGTGACAACTCAAGAAGTTGATTAGGTTTCCATGTTAGTATTAAGCATCTTCTATGGGAAATGCTAGTTATGTGGAAAGAATACTAACCTCGAGGTGGTGCTCTAGGGGCAAAGGCATTGTGGATGGTGATAAGTCATTATTGAAATGATTTATTTGCAATGGTAATGTTCTTAATTCAATAATCCCATAAAGTTATTTTTTTGCACTCAATTATACTTGATCATGGTAAATCTTCTCATTCTTAGTAAATTAAAATCTTATTTGTTCTGGGTAAACATTCATTTTGATAGGGATTGGAAATTCTCACTGAAGCAATATTAACAATCAGCAATTGCTTATTGGTCATTGGAGAAGGTGACTGGATCTTCTCCGGCTACAACAATAATGAAGGTTGCGTGTGACTCTTACCATAAATAAGGCAAGGGTTTGCGATGATTGTGCCACCCTTACCAGTGACAGGTAGGGGTCACGTGACCCTTGTCATCACTAGGCGAGGGTCACGTGTGATCGTTGCCATTGCTCCAATTGGGGTTTTGCAAGAGCTACTATGGCAGCACAATGGTTGCCACCACTGGACCACCTTAGTTTGTTTTAATCTTTTTCACTTTTGCAAATATCTTTTTTGGGTTTCTTTTTAAACATTTGTAGTGTCAATTTACTTATCTTGTTGTTTTTCTCAACGTGTTAAGTAACCGTGACCATTATTTGGTTTTGTTGACTAATTATTGCCAATATTACACTCATTTCTAGTTTAGAAACATCTTTTTTTTTTCCTCTTTAAACCAATTGTAATTTTTAACTTAATTACTGTGAACAAATGTTTTTACCACCATGAAATATTTTACCGCAAATGAGAATTATTTCCTATATAATACATATTATCACTAAATATAAGTATCTTTTACCAAGAATGATGGGCAACCTAATCAGTAAATCAAATTTGAACCGTCCATACTGATCATAACGTCTTGTAACGGTGAGATATGTAGAATGAATGGACAGCTCGGACGGCAAAATTCCAAAATTCAAAACAAAATCTGCGACACATCCGCATCTTTTTCACGACTTTGCGCTGCAATTAAAATCAGAGAGCCCAGGAAAAAAAAAGTTGGGGGCCACCAAAGGCCAAAACTCACTTTGCTTGCATTGAAAGGAAGGGAGGAGAATGGAAGTGGCATGGTTTTTGAGGTGTAAAGGCTGCAGGTCAAATTACCTGCAGCAGATTCGTCCATAAGCGTAAACCAATGACAAGAGCCACGAGAGGAGGGAAAGAAAAAGGGAAGGAGAAGAAGAAGCCATAACACGAAAATGGTGCGTGTGCGTGTGCGTGTGCGTGTGCGTGTGCGTGTGCGGGGGCGGGTGTAGGTGTGGGTTGTCTCTCTGCGCGTGGCAGGTGAAAGCATGGCTGAGTAACAATAACACATGCTTCCGATTCAGGCACCAAAAGACACCAACAGCTGCGGTGCGTACCTCAAGCTCCATTCGCCAAGGAGTGACCATAAATGATGGTGGACCATCTGCTGCAAACGTGGGGTTCGTTTCTCGACTTAGGTTAGGGGACATGAGAAAGCCGTGTAAGAGTTTTTCTGATGTTGGCTACATTAATTTAATGAGGTAAAATATAAACGACTGGTATGAAACGAGTAAAGTCCAGCCTGTGATTTAAAACTCTATAAAATTATGCTTGAGTTTCCTCTAACCTAATGTACAGATAACCTCACATAAGGAGCTTTTACAGAACGCTAAGGGTGAGGGGTGATTTCATTAAGCCAACAATATAAAAGATAATAGAGGAGAAACACTTGAGTTTTGGGTCATTGATATTTTGCATCAAGAACGACGGATTCAAAATCACATGTGTAAACCCCATTTTCTCTTTTTCTCTATTATTGTGTTTTAAATTCTAATTATGGAGATCTTAGGTGTTGTTTTCGCAGCTAACAAGTTGGTCTAGCTCGAGCTTGGATAACTGTCTAAAACCGATCCGCTTGATCTAGTTTCGAGATGGCTTTTTTTGGAAAGACATGGTTTCATGGTTACGGGATTTGGCCTAAGAATTACCGAAAGAACGGGTGGACTGGGTCATTTCGAGGTTTGGTCGGTCGGAAACCGATTGGACAGGATACCTTGTTTAAAGTGAATATGGCTTATTTTTCAAAACTTATCGATCTTGATGGAAATCCCTATATTACCGCAGATAGAATTACCAACCCTCTTTATTGTTTTAAAGCGATCCCAAATTCATATGGGTTTTCGGAGCAATTGAATACATAAAAACCCAGTAGGTGGCATCTAGATTGACACTTGATCGAGACCGCCAGGAATATATAGGTCACAACTGCATCGTCTAATAAAAAATAAGGAGAGCATATGAGATTATTTGCTACATGTAACAAGCGCTAAATCACTTTTTAGGTGAATCTAAGTTTAGGGAGATCGGACGTCGCTTATCGTAGATTGATTCTTTCCCCTCCTGATACCCTAGAACTAACAAAACTTTACACACCACCAAGAGATTATGCAAGGGTTTTTCTAATATGAAAGCACATGAAGGGTTATGAAGAATAGTACATCCCTTTGATCTGATGGACCAAAATGATGAATGATGGACTTAGTCTATCACCGTCTATCGCCCTCCAAAGACTCCAAAGTTGCCTAATAGTCGCACTCATATAGTACCTATAAACCACGCTTTATAGGGCATTCTCTACATTTCGGTCACGCGTAAGCCGGTCCTCGCATGCGGAGCAGTGAAATGGCCACGACCACATCAATCATACATCGAACGAGGAGGAAAAATAGACACGAACAACACATGCGCGCGGTGAAGGCGCAAGGAAAGCATCGGCATCGAAGCTCGGGAATCTGCGATCATAATAGACCCCCGTTCGACAAACCGCGTTCCTTCGCGAAAACCTCGAAGCCGTCCACATCGCGCCAGATCTCAATGTCACGAGCTGTAGTGACTAGAAACCCCCGGTGAGAAAATTCGAAAGGAACAGCAGCGGCAGGAGGAGGATGGGGATTTGCAACAGAGACACGTCAACGTCACGAGAGGAAATGGAAGCCAGGCAGCGCTCACCGGTGGCCCACGATTGAATTTTCCTCGAAGGTGCAAGGAGGCTTCGGGCGGAGCGTGATAGGAAGGAAGGCCACTACATCCACATGCAAGATTTAGGGCTGGAAGGAACCGGGGCTTCGCAAAAGTCGGAACACCTTCCTAAATCTGCTCAGAAGTCGGCAAAAGATTAAAAAGAAAGGAGCTTTACATAAAGTGGTCGGTCACGAGGAGGTAAATTTGGAATAGGAGGTAGTGAATTTAGATTGTGAGGTGCGATTTTGGATTTTGAGCCCTGAGATTTTCTAGCCTTTTTCTTTTAAGGAAAAGATATGTTCGGGCCGCGATCTAACTCGGCAAACTAGATTGGAGAAAGAAAAAGGAGAATTTCAACATGATCTTTTGTCAAATTGGAGGGATCCCAACGGCGATAAGCTTTGGATAGGGTGGGGCGATAGGTGGCCGGCAGAACGTTTTTTCGAATGGAGGCTGTCGGGGCGGGGGCTAAGGTTTTCTTGAGAACAAATGAAGCTATATAAGCTTTGAGATGGCACAACTCATGATTCAAGAGACTATTTATTTACTACAAGAAATATTACTATGAGCGTTGGAAGTAGTGGTGTTGTGCATACTCATTTGTAGGTTTTAGTGTCCATTGGCGTTGGTTATTGGTTAGTAAATGACACCAACTTTCAGGTGCCTTTTCTCAATAAATTGGTTTTTTCTTTGCCTGCCTACTCGGTATAATCTTTGATTTAGCAAGAATCTAGTTTTCACAATACATTAGACATTAGATCAACGTCTATTTGCTATTGCATGTTTGTAAAATCATTTTATTTAGAGATAATGACACAAATAATCTATGAATTTTGGCCAAATATGTAATGTGGTCCTTCAAAATTTATTTAATATGGTCCATGAACTTTAGCTAAATTTGCAATATCATTAATGAGCTTTTAATTTGTTTAATATATTTCTTGAACTTTTGGTATATGTTCAATTTAATCCATGAACCGTATATAAATATTCAATATTGTTATTCTATTAATTTAAGTTTAGGGATAACATTTAACATTTTTGTACAATCCATAGATTAAATTGAACAAGTTCTAGATATCTAATGGATTATTTTGAACAAATTAAAAGTTTATGTACAATATTGCACCTTGAGTTGAAGTTCATGTAAATAAATTTAAAGTTCATGGACCATATTGCATATTAGATCAAAGTTCATGGACTATTTGTGTAATTTATCCTTATATTTAAATAGTAGATTTTCCCCCTGAGAATTGCTTGGGAAACTTGTACAGGTCATGCTACGGCTTATTTTCATGCTTCACCTTAATAAATAAGCAAGATTATACTAGTTTTGCATACTATTCTTGAAAAATTGTCCTCGATGCATAGCAAGATTACGGACATGGAGTGCGATGGCATCGAATTGACAACCGTGCTTTTCCATTTTCAGCTCGTGTATCTAGAGAACTTATGGGCAATGTTGGTGAAATTTTCTGGAAAATAAAAGAGAGGAAATTATCAAAACGGTTCTAAATTTGTTACATTTGTGTCAAATTTAGTCCTAGATTTTTAACATTTTACCAGTTTAGTCTATCTGACTAATTTTTGCTAGACAATAGATGGAGAGAGAGTGCATATATGTAAAGAGCATATAAACTCCATAAAAAAGCAATCTGTGATACTTAACAATATCTAATACATATAGTAGAAACCACTCCACAGGATACATAGGTAGAATAGATCAAAATTATCTTGAATACCAATTTGGAATTCGAATGATTCCTCATTTCATGTTCTTGATCTAGGTGACCATCTTAATTTGGTCAAATTGCATGCAAACACAACGTGAGTGTGAATTTGGCAAGTATAATTTTATGGTTGAGTAGTAGATTTTTTAGTGTCAAGTTTACATATTGAGTTAGAGACAAAAAAAAAAAAACATAGCATGAAATATACAACCCAAGTACAAGAATGTTAACCTAAGTGGAGATCCATCAACCCTATCTCCGGATATATCACTTATGAAGGAACATCCATGTGGGGATTGTAGCTCGGATCGAGTTAATTTCATTATGCTATATGTTTTAAATAAAACAAACTCGAAATGGTTAATTTTGCACTAAAATCAAGTTGTATTCTCGTGTCAGGGCACGTCGTATCAATAGATTTTCCCTCACATACGATACATATTTTTACCAAAAATTTATAAACTTGGAAACCCAAAAAAAAAAAAAAAAAAAAAAACCAACCCTGCTTAACACATTATTTGAATTATGTTTTTTGACCCAAAAAAAAAAAAGAATTATGTTTTTTTTTCATGGCGACGTGGGACGTCAAGGAATCGAGGAAGTCCAATTTCTTGTGTCGGATTGATTGGTAAGCATCACAGTAAATGGCTCTAATATAAAGTCACCAAAAGAATAAATTTTCATTAACACATGACCTAAATAAGATTAATAGGTGGTAATTGAAAGTAGTTATACAGACATAGCCACGTATCCGCTAGAGTGTGCTTCAGTTCTTCCTATACATGTAAACATATATAGTCGACTACCATGACAAACATAGTCATTGAAATAATTTACATTACTTGATAATGAGATTTATATGCTTTTTATACATGTGTAGACTTCTTATCAGCTACTTTTTTTTCTTTTTTTTTTAAGTTTGACTTTCTAATATTAAAGATGTATTAAAGCATTTGATGATATTTACTACGGATTTATACGCTCTTTCTATATATGTGATTATCGTTTATTTATTAACTTAAACTTTTGGGTTTGACATTCTAATTTTATCATGGTATAAGTGTCTATCTTGATTTATATTGTATGTGTGGCGAGAAGGGTATTGTAGTCCTGTGTCCTTTATTTACGGGATTTATATGCTCTTTATAAATATGTGATCTCTCTTCACCTAATTGTTTAAACTTTTGGATTGGAAATTCTTAAAATTTTTAATAAGGTCCCATGATATTATTATAGTGATTTTTGATAGCCATTTCCCATAAATTCCAAGTCATGGAGTACAGTCTTGGTCCTTATTACGTGCCACCGGAAAGTCCGGTAGGATATGACATGACGCATAAAGTTTGGTGGGTATATGTGATGATGTTTTGCCAATTTTGCGCTTGCAATTTGGAATGTTTTTGTCAATCACATTAAGCCACTAGATGCGATATGTTTGGTCCATGATTAGGATTGGACGTAAGATTTTTACGGATTAGAGGGGTGCAAAGGTACCGACCACTTTAAAGTCAAAATTATGATTATTCTCAATTTCTCAACTATTTATATATATAATATTTTGATTGTTTTCTTCGAGATCTATCATGCGTTTCCATCGCTTTCTGTCCAAAGCATTCGTCTCCTCATGAGAAAAATCAAAGTTGTCCCATTCTCCTGCAACTTCCTCACACAATTTTTTAAGCCTCAACATCCACAGTCCAGAATCCTGGAAATTGGATACCCTAACCATTCGAGATAAGATCATTACGAAACAACAAAGTGAAAAGTTAGGAGGAGCAGCTCGATACCTTTTCCCGACCCCCTCCTTCCTGCATGATTTCAAAGCACACTAACGCATACTTTGGCCGGTTGTTAATGCATTTATTATCAACGGTACAATAATTCAAGAGGTCTAAGATATCACTGATGGACAAACCAATATCATTTCCAAACTGATGCTTGGATGATCCTGGGGCCTCTGTGTTAGAAGGGAAATCTCCATCCGGATTTTCGAGAAATACCGCCGCGACTTCAGGTAAAGCATTTCGGTGACGATTTCTTGAGAATGATTGGACACTCGTTGGTGGACATGCTTCATTTACTTCCGATTGGACATAAGAAACCTCGGTATCAACTAAAGCATAGTCATGACCCATCGACATTGAATGCCCAATTTTCACCCGATTCCCATTTCTTCCATCCCACTCTAGTATAAGACGCACGAAATAAGTACTCGCAATGATGCACGCAACTCTTAACCTAGCAAATTGCATGTCAAGTCATGTATGAGTAATAAGCTGCCGTCCTCACTAATCGTCAAGATCTGACGTTGAATCCAGGGAAAAGAGTACGATCATTTGCATGTGTTATCGAACATAACATTTTATGGATCCTCGGCAATGTTGGTTATGTTATGATTGTACCGTCTATATAACATTACAGCCTCGGTATTCACTTTACCTTGCAACATGCATTGCTGGAATAGGGTTCAAATCCGAATCACCATTTGCAACCGGGTCGACACCATTCCTCGGATACTAATGAAAACCTTATTATGGCTTGTAAGAATAAGAGGAAAAGAAAGCCCTAAAAAGTATGAGAGAGAGTCTTTTAACCTGAGGCACTATGTCGGCAATCGATTGAAAAGCTTGAGAGAGCTCTGTCAACATAGCAGTAGACTTTTCACCCATCCTTACCTTACCCTAGACTAGTCAATATCGAAATACTCACATGGAGTTTATCTTTCCAATTGAAGAGGTCACTTAATTCCCACTCAAGCTTTTTCTTATCAAGTAAGTGGGAATGCGGGAGCAATATTATGGGGTCTTTCACCTCGAGACGGTTCTCTCGCCTGTTCCGTCTTTTAAAGAGTTTGTTCAAGTCCAAGAGAGAAAAGTTTTGTAAGATGAAACGAACTTGCGGTACATACAGATGGGACCGGCGATGGGCAAACACTGGGGGCGGGTGGGGCCTGGTGGCATTGAATGAGGCGGAGGCAAACCCAAGGGGCTAATGCCTGCCGCTGCTTCTTCTGATTGGGCGCACATTGAAGTCCCCGAAAACCCACACGGCTCTCCTTGCTCCCCTACTTTCGTGGGGCTCCAAAGCGCCCGATCGCTCCCCTCCCTCGTCGGAAATCCCGGGATTGGAGCCGGATCCGATGCGATCGCCATCGTCGATTATAAGATTCACATGATCTAACGGTTGAGATCGGTCGAGAGAACCCGAGACCTGTAGATGGAAGGAAGCCATCCTTTCCCCTTACCTTTAGTTACTGCCCTGCTCACTGCCTATGGACTTTCTTGAGTTTTTTTGTTTTTTACTTCGAAGTCTCTCTTTCCTTCACTGAATTCCATTGGAGCTTCGTGTCTCAAGAGGCTCCCCCACTTCACCCTAAATACGTTGCTTTCAAGGGGGCATCCTCGTCATTCCACCACCCTTCACCTCCCTATCTCTCTCTCTAAAGAGATTTCAGACACCAACTCGCGAATAGAGAGAGAAAGGGCGAGGAGGAGGAGGAGAAAGCTGACCAACCCCTCGCAGTTCCATCACTTCCTCCCTGTTCCTCTCAGCTCAGACTCTCACACACTGAAACCGAGCTTAGAGAGAGGAGAGAGAGAGGTACAAGAGAGAGACAAGCGTTCAAAAAGATCTGTGGAAAGAAGAGAGAGAGAAAGAGAGAGAGAGAGGGAGGGAGGGAAGGACAGGGAAGACAGACTTAAAAGAACACGCCATTTGCGTGCATAGAAGAGAAAGAAGCAGAGAGCCCAGGCTCTGCAAAATGGCAAGTTAGGGTTCGGGGTGTTCGGATTCATACTCTGCAACTCTGTTTCTCACTCTACCCCCTCACTCTCTTCCCACCAAAGCCCTTGAAAAAGGAAAAATTCGCACCTTTTGTTTTATGCGCTTCCGGGAATTCTCGAAAATACCCGACATGCTCCCAAAAGCCACTCAATCCTCGCACCAACAAAACCCACCGACCAAAATTCTCAAATTCATGTAAACCTCCAATGATGATTCCGGCCTAAAAGCCGAGACTTCCCCCCAAAAGTTCCCATTTTTTTTTTTTTTGAAAAAACTCCCTTTTGTCAGCTGAGATAGCTCCGACGCAAGGAGGAGGAGCAGCGCCGATAATGCTGGAGTACGAGTGGGGCCTCGGCGCGAACCCGTCTCAGATTCTGATCTCCGCCGACGACCCGACCCATGACCCGACCCAGACCCACCACCACCCGCACCACCACCATCCCATGCTTGACCACTACACGGTCTCGCCTCACCAGTCCTTCCCCAGCAGCAGCGCCGCCGCCGCCGCCGCCACTCACATTCTGTCTAGCCCCAACGCCTTCTCGCCCTTCGCTCCTCCCCATCACCAGCAACCACCCCCCTTCGCCGCCGCCCACAACCACAATGCCCACCACCCGCTCTTCGACCCCCGCACCTTCGGCGGCGCGTCGTACCCGCCTCCCGCCAACCCCTTCGCCCTCGACTGCTTCGGCGGCGGCGGCGGCGGCGGCGGAGGAGGGAACGGCGGGGGTTCCTGATGGTGCCCAAGAGCGAGGACGCCGCGGGGGCCCGGCCTTCGCCCGCGGCGGAGCTCGCCGCCGCGAGGATAGGGCTGAACCTGGGGGGGCGGACGTACTTCGCGTCCTCGGTGGCGGCGGAGGACGACTTCGTGAGCCGGCTCTACCGCCGCCCATCGGCCGGGAGGGCGGGCGGGGAGGGCGGCGGGGTCGGGTCGGCGGCCGCCAACGCGCCCCGCTGCCAGGCCGAGGGGTGCAACGTCGACCTGACCCACGCCAAGCACTACCACCGGAGGCACAAGGTGTGCGAGTTCCACTCCAAGGCCGCCGCCGTCATCGCCGGCGGGCTGACCCAGCGGTTCTGCCAGCAGTGCAGCAGGTAAAAACTCCCCCTCTCGCTCTCTTCCGATATCGCATTCCGTTCACGACGAAACAGATCACGGGACCCAACCAACGACGGTCAAACGATCGAAGGGGGATGGAGCAGCCACTACGATCGGGCATTATAATCTCGTACGCCGCCACCGCCGCCGCCGCCGGCGAGGCGGTAAAAAGACGGGAATGCCCCTTGGGGAGGGAGCTTTCCAGCGGCAAATGATTGGAGGGCTGAGGGCTCGTACGAGCCGGCGGGGGCGATCCCGAGGGGCATTTGCGTCCGGAAATGCCTCGTCCTGGCCCTTTTGGCCTTGCTTAATATAGTAGCCTCCCCGCCCCGACCGTCCTTTAATCAATAATTACTTCATTTTTTTCTCCCTGCGCAACATCAGTTAATAAAACTATTTATTTCCGTTTTTTCTCCTCTTCCTAGGAAGGATAAAAAGATAAAATTCCACCTTTTTGTCTATTTTTTTGTTAATTAGTTCTCTCTCTCTTTTTTTTAGTTCTTTAATTAGTTCGAATTGCAGAAAATAATTCTTGGGAAAATTCGTGGGTTTTTATTTCGTCAAGCCTAAAGAAATGCACCGCGTGCTAACGAGTACGACCGACGAGAAATCTCTATCGTGGTGCAGGTTCCATCTCCTCGCGGAGTTCGACAATGGGAAGCGCAGCTGCCGGAAGCGGCTGGCGGACCACAACCGCCGCCGGAGGAAATCCCATCAGCAGCCGGGCCGCGACAACCTGGCCAAGACGCAGCAGGAGGGCTGCCGGAACTCTTCCGGCGATAATCCATCAAGTGAGTTTCGACCCCTTGCATTCTCTTCCCTTTAGCTTGGCCATCGAGAGACTTGGAATCAGGAATTGGGTCTTCTCAGTTTACGTACTAAATCGAGTTTCTCATCAGTTTCTTCAAGAACACGATGCATTATGTTTCAAAGGGATCGAGAAGATGAGATCCTTTCTCGCGAAAAACCGTCGCCTTTACCTTACATAAATCAAGATTTCCATGTCGACCGGCTCAATAACATACTTTGCAACAAAGGATCAGTCCATTTCTAGTCATGACAGCAACGATGAACCCTTGCCCGTTTGTTTTGCGCCGCTTTGTAGTCTGCTGCATTCTCAGGTTAAGAGGACATTATCATCACATCCGTTCTTTTTTCCGTGTGGTTTTGCCTGGCCCGACATGACAGGATCGCCCCCGGACTCGGGAACGCAGTCGGCCTCGTCAGTCACCGTGGCGCTGTCCCCGCCAAGGATGTCGCTGGACTGTTTCCGGCAGAGCCACCATCGGGGGTACCAGCCGCCCTCGTCGTCCTCGTCGGCGTCGTCGCCCTCGTGCTCTCTCTTCTTCTCCAGCGGATAAAAGAAGCCAACTGCAGAAGGGCTTGTCTCTCTTTCTTTCTGTGCTACCTCTGATCACAGGCTTCTCCCTTCCTTCCCTCCTTCCCTCCCTCTTCGTAGGCACTTTAGCGAGTAGTAGTAAGGATATTCTTAGGGATTTGATTGTCCTTTGATTAGAGATTATGACGAGAATTTCAAGCTCGCTCCCTCTTCTTGTCTCCTCCACGTTCGTGGTGGAAAAGTTGATGTTGCGGCCCGAGATGGGCATCGTTGTAGACATCAAGTGAAGCATCTAAATTATTGTTTTCTCATGGCATACGGCATTATTGTCGCACGTGGAACTATGATTAGCTATGGTGCTTGCTAGCTCTTGTTTTCTTGTGTGTGTGTGTGTGTGTTTTTTTTTGGGGGAGTGATCCAATCGACCGGCAATAAGGAGGCAAGTTCCCGATTGGCAATAGGCTTGAACTCGAGGTCCCTTATGACCGGACCGTAATCAAGCTGAGCTCGAACCGGGTTATGTTTGAGTATTATAATTTTCTTGTTGAGGCAAACTTGAGTTCAGTATTTGATTGAGTTGGAATCGAATTTCGAATGACCGAGCATGCGGATCTAATCGAGCTCGACCTCGAGTGTCCTAGCGTAGTAACCAAATGCTGAAGATATAGATTAATCAAAAATATATATTTATAAATTGTTCTCTTTTGAAAGCGCCTGATTCCTTGAAAAAAACTCCAAACTTTCAGTCTAATCCTAGTTCTGTGTCGATTTGCCTAAAAAATGATCACCAACTTTCATGCCAGTCTCAAACATGTCCTGCGTCTAAAAATCGCCATCCATATCGAGAGGCTATTATTGTTCCATATGAATGTGAGAGTATTGATAAAGACGTGGGTTCTGATGATGAACCTTTTAATTGGTTACGATGTTAATGATTTTCTAGAGAGAGACGGTGATTTTTGGATGTGAGGGCAAAATTGGCCCTAGAGTGAAAGTTTGTGATTTTTCATAAAGTAAAGAAAAATTCGGATTAGGATTTGGATCGAACTTAAAGTCGAGGATCTAATTTTTAGAGGGAATTAAGGTCTATTCGAGGGTATTTTTTTATTATTATCATAAGGAATTAAGCCCTATTCGAAGTGACCCGGGGGGGTCCATAGAAGACAAAAGATGTTATGTTTTGTCCGTTTATGGGATATTTCCGGGCACATGGTGCAAACGTTGTCGCTCCCAATCATGCATTTTATTTTTACGAAAAAGAACAAAAGAGCGGGGGGGAAGGAGGAGGGAGGAGTTTCGGGCGGTACAAACTTTTGCTGAGGACATTGAAGAGGAGCTGAGCTTGGCTCGCTGTCTCCTCTCCGGATGTAAGGAAGCAACGTGATTGAGATATCACCATCACCCCTCTCTCTCTCTCTCTCTCTCTCAAGCTCTCGACATTGACGTTTCCATCCTCGACAATCCCAGAATTTCTCAATTTGACCCCTCGGGATGCTATCCCCCCCACGAGGAGACTTAAGTTGATAATCGAACTCCCTGAACTATTATATTTTAGAAATTAACTTCTACCCAAAATTTGATTTTTTATTTCTATTTTTCAAGCGAGTTTCTGAGTAAAAATATCTATTTGATAATGATATAAAATTTTCACTCATTATTTAGAAATTTGTTTGATAATGATAAAAAATTTCTCCCTCCTAAGTAGCGGTGGGTGGTGGTTGGCTAGAAGCAAGGGTGAGAGATGAGAATAGTCTTTATTTCGTATTATTGTTCTACAAATATAAAAGTTGGAAAATTTCACTTCTCATTTCTATTCGAAATCTATTTCTTTACTAAAAATTTGTTTCGGAAATAGAAAACTAAAATTGCACTACTAAATTTTTTATTTATTCCAAACTTGTTTATGATAACAGAAAAATAGAAAAATAGAGAAACAAAATAATTATCATGCATCTTCCTACCAACAATGCGAATCGGATGTATAAGGCGCATCAAGTTGAGATTAGCTTGTTACCCAAGATTCCGTAAGGAAACGCGCGTGGAATGCGACGGTAGTAGCATCGCCATATGATAAGGCTGAATGATTAGGTTTTGTCATGTCAGACGGTGTGGTCTATTTTTGTAGTTTGATATCATTGGAAAATAACTTTGATGTCCTTAGAAATGCACGTTGAACAACTTGAGGCATAGGACAATCCAATGATTCTATGCATGGGGATGATGCGAACGCTGCATGGGCCTTGTGAAACTCAATTAGTTACCGGCAAGGCCAAAGCAAATGATGATTACTTTGCTTAATCTTTTTTTTTTGGTAAAAAACTTTGCTTAATCTTTTGTGCCTTCAATTTGCAAAAAATAATACATAGGAAGTGAATACAATAAGTGAACCCCAGGCTGAGCGTGCGGGTCCAATTTGAAGCAGATATGTCGATTTCGACACTGGATAACGGTTTCAGTACCAAACGAGGATTGGCTCAATAATCTCGAAAGTCGTAATTTCTTTTTGGACAATAATTCTCGGAGTACGAAAAACATGCCTAACATTTTGAAAAACGTGTGGCAGTAACCTTACTTAAAGTGTAGCTACTTATTAGTATATTATAAATACTCATAGCGAATTGTCGCAAAAGACCCTCTGCACAAAAATCGATGGAACACATATTCCTTCAATTTAAGTTATGTAATTTTACTATTCCTGTAATTTAAATTGTAAAATTTGCATTTACTTTCCTAGCCATAAGATTTCCATCAAATATCAATATAGACCCCCTTTTCATAAAAAGCAAAAAAAAATCAAAATCAAAATCAAAATCAAAATCTACCCTTCTGATAAAAGATTTTTCACTTTTTGGGTGAAATAATTGGCACGACTTTTGATATTGTTGGGCTGCAGTTTCACACCAATTATCTATGTATGAGAAGCTATCAGTTGTCTGATAATAGTTCGGTGATCTAAATAGGTTTGGACTTTATTGGAGAAATTCACTTAAATGCATAATATCTAACTTTTAGGTGGTCGAAAATTTACTTTGTTTGAGTTTTTTTTTTGGATTTAGAGGCATGACTCTTTCATAGAGCAAATCATAAATGGTTAGAATACAAGGAAATGTAAAGTAATGCAAATTATGAGGAAATTGAAGTGTTGGAAATCAAATTGGCTAGAGATGTAGATGTGGCGAAGGTAAATTGAAATTGGAACCGCTAGAAATGTAAAAGGCTTACAAACAATCAAATGAAACAATAAAAGAAACTCGAAATTTATACTCACTAGAGATATTGAATTGAATACTTAATTATGAAAGTAAAGGCTTGGCTACTTGGAGGTCTACAGAACACCCTATAAGTCCTAGAGGTCTACAGAACACCCTATATGTCTCAGTTAACTCGGGTTCTTTAGCTTGTGAAAGGGCTTTGATTATCGTAATTAATATGATTTGATCAAATGACTTCCAATTCCTAAACAACTAATGGTATCTCAATCAATTACTTTAATGGTATCAGGCTGGAATGAAAATATTATAATTGTGCCCCAAAATTGAAAATCTTCAACTCCTAAGTCCTATCTCGAAGGAAGAGAAAGTGGAACTCCTCTTTTTTTATTTTGGTCGAAAAGTGGAACTCCTTTAAAAAGCACCAAATCATGTACCTCCCAAAAAAACAAATGTTTGTTTGGATTTTTGCTAGCGTAAATATGAAACTTGAGGGTTGGACTAAGAGGCTGAGGTCGAAAGTAGGGCAAGTTCTTATCAAAGGGATTGTACATGCCGTTCCTCAATATGATATGTCGATCTCAAGATCCCTATGCCAATTTGTCATGCTATTGAACTAAAAATAGCCAACTTCTGGTGAAAGATAATGATAAACAGGTGAGAATGCATTGAAGCAATGCGATATTTGAAAACTAGGAAAGGTAGTGGTGGATTGGGATTTAGGAACTTGATAGTATTCAACAAAGCTATGTTGGAGACAAGCCCGGAGAATAGCTCAACAACCCTCTACTCTCTGGGGTCAGCAACTAAAATTTTATGTGTCCCCATAGTGACTTATGGCATGCAGGGAAAGGAGTTACACCTTACCGGAGCTTGCAAAGCATCCTGGTGGGTAGAGAGAGCCATAAAATCGTTAGTCATGTGGGCTGTTGGGGATGGGGAGAGTATAAAGATTAGAGAAGACATATGACTGAAAAGAGGTCCGATGGGGGACTTGCTAATATAGGAGAACCACACATGGTTGCTAATATTATTGTATAATGAGGAAGGCCCAAGTTAGATAGGTAAACTCCCTACTCATGTAATATCTGGTTGATCTCATGGATTAGCGCAGGTGAATTAAAATTCGAATGAGCGATGAAATCATAGTTTATTTATTTATTTTATATCTTTGTCATGGCAAATTTTCGAAAGATAAACACATCCTCACTTCTTTTCGCCATGAATTCCGAATAAGTATTTTTCTTCTTCATGGCTTGTTGCTCGTTTTAGGAATGAAACAACCCACTTTCAACTGGGACTCATGCATCTTAAAATTTCGGAAACTTGGGATAATCGTTTTTATTTTCCTTAGGGCTAAAATTATCTCTCAAAAAATCTAAGCGAAATTGAATTCAAGCTTTACTTGATCCTTCTCATCAATGGATGGGTTGCATAGAAAGCCTATAGAAATAAAAATTTTGGTAGTTGAATTATAATTTCGTACTTTCTTCCATTACTTCCACTATACTCTTTGAAATATTTCTGCCAGTAGTGAGATTCACAAGCAGACGAAAATTAATTTTCTATGTCAGGTTTTTTTTTTTGGGGGGGGGGGGGGTGGAGAAGTTTCTATGTCAGGTTAAAAGAATGTGATAATCGTCATAAAAATAAAATAGAAAGCAACATGCGCGATTTATTTGCAAATGGCATACGTCGTACATGCTTCAAGATGATTAATTCACAACGAAAAATTAAGCCTCCATTTTGTGAGAAGCTAAGATTGACCATGAATGTTGCGAAAGCATAATTAGATAAGTGAGATTAAAGTACCATTCATTTCGCGAAAAATATTCTTTCTAAAAATGTTTCTCATTTTTTCGGCTTTTGAATTGCTAAGAAAAATTAGTCATAGAAAGTCTTTTCATAGTTAATGGAAAAACTATGCTTAAATTCAATAAAATATATTTTTTTTTTTTAAAATTAGAAATCCTTTTTCTAAAGTATCATTAGACATCGGTACTTGGACGAGAGATCTCGACACTTGGGCACAAGAGCCTTGACGCATGTACTAGGGTCATTGATGGTCGGTCCCTTGTCCTAGAGGTGGAGTCCAAGTCTCTTGAGGTCAAGCTCGAGACACTAACGTCTATGCCAGGGCATTAGCAGTCATACACGGGTACCTGGCTCCCCCACTCAAGCCACTGGTGCCCACGCTTGAGTTCATTGTGGTGGGCTCCAGTTCCACAAGGGTTCGGCCGCAAGTCCCTCAAGGTTGGGCCCATGCCTCGGTGTTCGTGTGTGTGAACTTAGTGCTCATGCTTGGGAACTTGGCAATTGTGATTGTGCTACCTAGCTCTTGTGCCTAAGTTACTAGCTCTCGAGCTCAAGTCATCGGGTCTTGATTCCTTAGTAGTTGGGTTCAAGTCCATACATGTTGGACCTAGGTCCCTTGAGGTTGGGCCTAAGAACTCAATTTTCGTGCTTGAGTCCTTGGCGGTTGTGCCCATGTCTCTTGTTACCACACCCAAGTCATCGACACCTAGGCTCAGGTCCATCATGGTTGGCCGAAGGTCCATAGAGGTGCACCCAAGCTTACAAAGGCAGTTCTCAAGTATTTATCTCCCAGGCCCAAGTTATTAATACTAGTTGCCCGAGTTCGTGCTTGAGTTTCAATGGTTGGGCTTGAGAGACTTATGGCGCGTTTGGTAACGTTTCTATTAAAAAATTATTCTCGGGAATAGAAATAGTTTTTATTTATGTTACTGGGAACAAATTTTTAACAAAATAACGTTTTTGGTAATTGCACAAAATTTATGTTCAAATAGAAAAAAAAACATAAATACATTTGGTAAACTTGCATAATTTTTTTGTTTCTTTTTAATTTTTTAATATTTTTATTTTATTTTTCCATTTCTTCTTTCTTTTGTTCTTTTTCCTTTTCTCTTTGGCCGGTTGCCGGCCACACCTTTGTGGCCGATCGACTGGGCGACATCTAATGAGCCTCGCTGGCCTCACCTTGGCCTGGTGAGGCTCGCCACCGATGGTCAATTTGGGCGAGCTTAGCGAAGAAGAAGAAGAAAGAGAAAAAGAAGAAGAAAAAAGAAGAAAAAAAAAGTGTTCCCAGGGAATAAGAAATAAGTTTTTTATACTTATTTCTCTCAAAATCTGTTTTCGAACAAAAATATAAATTTTTTGTTCTCAAGAATAAAAGTGTAAACAAACCCGTTTTTATTCTTTTTTTATTTCCTAACAAAAGAACAGAAATTTTTGTTCCAGGAAATAGAAACACAATTAAACAACCAAGGCCTTAGTAGCAAGGCTTGGGGAGCTCGACAATCGGGTCGAAGTCCCCTGAGGTTCTTAGCACTCAAGTCCAGCGGTTTCGAGGCCCTCGAGGCTAGGCCAAGACCTCGTGCCCATGCCCGTTTCTTCAATGGTGAAGTTTAAATCCTTGGGACCTCAAAGGCCGAGTTTGGATCTCCCATGCTTGGATCTAGGACCTTAAGATCTCATTTCAACCCAACATCTAACATATCGTCATTTATTTGGAAATGACTTTTTCAAAAGTATTTTCCAAGATCGCCAAATTTCTAGCAAAACAAAATGGATCCCTAAGACAAAACAAACTAAGACAGGATCAATGGCAGAGTCAATTTTGTTTTTGTTTTTGTTTTTGTTCTTCCCTCCAAAGTTCTTGTCCCCCCACCAAACAAAACAGCACCACATGACTCGCAAGAGAAAAAGGAGCCAAGTAAAGACAAGAGGAAGAAGATGGGATCGTATCTCCAACGTACGACGTATCGATAAGGTTTCGTCCGCCTTCCCCCCCGTTCCGGTCCGGAGGGACCGACCCGCACTTTTCGCGGCCAACGCGCCCGCACGCGCGGCACCTCCAGCGACTTCACTCACCTGTCCAACCGGGGACCGGCACGACACGTGGCGGGACGGCGGGGCGAGTGGAGCGGGCGGGGTTAGGCGCGGGCGCGTGAGGATGGGGTGCGGCAGGCGTCGTACCAAAGGCGGGGATCAGAAGGGCTGGCGTTTGTTGCAAAAGGCTGACACGGAAGTTGACTCTGTTGTACGGAATGTCTCCCTGTGGGGTCGGTTGGGGATTTAAAGAGGGAAGGAAGGAGAAGGGGGGGGGGGGGTGAATATTTTAGTTACTTCATTTACAGTCCCCCTCTCGAAAACATATGTAATATATAAGGCAAATTGCCAAGTGCATAAAAAAATTTTGATATTATAAAAAATTTCAAATCGGTAAACTTACGATACGATAAATTGACACGCGATTAATTTCTATAAAAATTTTCGTCAAATTGATACATTTGTGATTTTCTGTTATATTAATCAAATTTAATAGAAACTAATTGAATGTGAATTTGTCATAAATGTGTAAATTTGGGGTTTTTGATGGTTAAAAAATTAATTAGGATAAATTTGTTATGGATATATTAATTTGGAGTTTTTCATAATAGTTAACCCTTAAAAAAAGTTACTTGTTGGTGTGTAGCACATTCACCATGGTAGTTTGTAACAACCTAGGTTTAATTCAATAATTTTTGTTAACGGATGCTTCGGACAGTTGTTAGGTTTAATTCAGTAATTCACAGTTTTTCATTGTACCGATTTTCTTGCTTTATGAGTTAATCTACATTCTAAAGATTGAAGCATTTTGGTCGAGAAATTGTTTACGAAGTCAATATAGCCTACTTCCTTGGCCTCTAGTTACTTTCTGATCTCTACATGATCACTAAAAATAATTCATCCTAAGCTAACCAAGCAAATGTGCTTTTTGAATGATTAGTTGAATTTATATTGTCATGTGCAAGAAGATAGTAATTTTTTGTCATGTAGAATGCCGGAAGCTTCAAAGAAACATCAATGGGGCAATTGTCCATGTGACTTTGTTGCTAAAGACCTTATATGCTTTATCATCATGTTAAGCTATCTAATTAACTGATTTTTTTTCCCTTTATCACGCTAAATAATCAGAATTAGAGATGATCAGGAAGCGTACACGCCGAGTTCTGGGCACATCCTCTTGACCAATTTTGTCTCAAGAGCCTTGACTGGCGCACATCCATTTTGAGCCAAATCTACCTTTTGAATTGATTAACAAATTGAATGAGGTGATTTTTCATATCATGCAAAATTAGGGCACACATCATATAGTCTCGGCTTTGCCCTAATTTTTTGTGCTCCAGATCACCCGACTACATGAAGAAGACTGAGCGCCAGAACGAATGGGCCTAACGGGCTCAAGACATTGTCCGGTCGAGCGGACTTGGGCCATCATTCCGGCTCAATGCTTTCGGGCCTTACTTGAATTCGTTTTGTCATATGGTGGACCCGATCTTCTTGGGTTTTCAAATCGGGCCTCACCTGAATACGCAAATTTATACATTTAAGAAAATAAGTTTCTAAAAATATGTGGTCTATTTTGGGAGACGAATTTTAAAATTTAAGAAATTAAAAAAAAAAAAGTTACACATTAGAAAGATTCAACTTTGCGTTGGGGAAATGGTAAATTGTCAAGGAATCATGAATTCAAACTTTGAAAATTCAGTTTATTTCTGAATTACTATTTTCTCTTACATTATGTTATTATATATCACTCTTGGTATTTTTATGGAATTCTTGCGAAAGACTTGAGGTCGAATGTAATTTTTGGATTCACCTTATTATATAGAGAGATATATAGGCAGATTGTAAAATGAGCAGTGACTATAATTTTATAATAATTTGCATTCCATGCCTTCAAGTCCTCACTCCAAAGGGTTGTTATACTGATGATTACAAGGATTACTATAAGGCATGCTCTCTTTTGTTTAAAGACGTAGATGTGTGATTAGGGGGATAATAATATGTTGATATTGCATGTCTTTTCAGTCTATAATATGATACTAGAACTTGGGATGCTTGGTGGAGCTTTATCTTCAATTTTGGAAACATCAAGCTCGCGGCCATGGCTGCTTGACTAGAATAGGGCGTGCGCAATGTTGTGTTAACACCACAATCACTAGGCTACTAATACCTTGCAAGTCATTATAAATAGTGGAAATCAAATTGGTCGGACAACCAATCGATGCTCTACACTCGGCGTTCTAGTGATGGACACTCAAGATCTTTCATGTTAGTACATCACTATAGTGTCTTTTTGAGAATTTTTCTGCTAGTAAATCTAATTGATTTTAAGTTGGGTGAAAACTAGGGGTGAGCATCGGTTCAGGGTCAACTTTGGACCAACCTTAGACTGGCACAACCCTGCCGGTTCTGGTTCGGTTTCCAAGGAGATTGGGTTAGTCCTTGGTCCTAAGATTCCTAGACCAACACTGTGCGGGTTGGTCCTCGATCTTGGGAGTTTAGGGTCGGTCTAACTCGAACTGACTCTGACTATCTAATACATTATTTATAATTTTTTTTATATAGAAAAAACCTTAAAATAAATGACGTCAACAACATTAAACAATTCTTTAGTGAGGAGTTCAAATAATTTTATATTGTTCTTTAATAATTTAGATTTTTAATGTCTTTTATAGCGTCAATAATCATAATTTACGAAGAAGGAAAATGTTTTTGTGATGAGTCCTCACGGCGTCCAAAATGACATAAACAGCTTCTTACGGTATCCTCCTTTAGTACTCATTCTCTTTTATTTGATTTGTCATCTTGGTCTTCAATTTGCCAAATCAAAAGAAATAACTTCTCCACTCGCCTCGCTTGTTTTGGGTCACTCGTGCCTCTTGCCGTTCGATGCTCGCTTGGGTTGTTGCTCCTCATTTGACACTCGATGCTCACTATGTTCAACGCTCACCCCACTCGACCCTCATCATTTGCCTTTCTTAGTTGACCTCACTCATCATTGAACTCATTAGGTCGGTCTGGTCCTTAGTTGCCCTTTCAAGGAGTACAAAAAATGAAATAAAAAATTATTGATTGTTCTCGAATTGATCCTAAAACTGGACTGAACCTATTGGGTCAATTCGGTCTTCAATTGTTTTTTTAAGGAGTACAAATAATGAAATAAAAAATTATTGATTGGTCTCGGGTTGACTCTGAAATTGGACTAAACTCATTGGGGTGGTCCAGTCCTCGGTCCCAAAAATTGAGGACTAGCATTGTGCGGATTGGTTTTAGAGTTAGGGGGTGGACCAGTCCAACTCAGACCATGCTCACCCCTAGTGAAAACGTTCCTGGTTCTTTTTGCTTATAGCGAGATCGTTTCACTCAATAGAGTGTATTTTTTCTAGTACTTTTGGACCTCTACAAGGTTTTTTTTTTTTTTTTTTGGGTATATAGACACAAGGGTGGCTACGTGATGGAAATAGAAGAAATTTTGCGTCTCCAAAAGCGCGAAACAATCTCAGGTTCCACTGCGAGAGAATGCCACTACTTGGGCAAATCCCCTAGTTCCGGGGTGAATGGTTGGCCTTCAAAAGGATTGTGGAGGAACAATTGATTTGGCATGAGGAATCTGGCCCGAGATATCACTCGGTCACTACACGCAAAAGAAGTGCTTCAATAAGTCGAGTTTAAGACTTTGTTTGTTTCATGAAAAATATGATTCTGAGATATTATTTGATCATTACACACGAAAGAAGAGATTAAATAAATTATTGTAGAACTTCGTTTGTTTTGCGGAAAATGTAGCATTTCTAAAAAATGTTTTCTAGAAAGTCATTTTCTTGAAAAATGACAATATTTTCTCGGTATCCAATTGAAATCTGAAAATGAACTAGAATATATTTTTAGCCATTCGGTAAAGAAAATATTTTCCTCTATGCACTCTTTTCAATAAATTTTTTATTATTTTATTTTTTGAAAATCAAAATTTTGTAATTTTTTTCTTTTATCTTTTTTATTATTTTATTTTTTAAATCGATAATTTATTTTGTTTTTGTTTTTTCTTCTTCTTCCTTAGTTGGTTTGCCGGCCAATGACTGGTCATAGGTGAGGCTTAAGTTGCCTCGCCTCGCCACAAGCTGGTGAGTTTTGTTGGTTGACCACTGGCCGCCATTGTGATAGGCGACCGGTCAAGGAAGAAGAAAAAGAAAAAGAAAGAAAAAAGAAAAGAAAAGAAAAGAAAAGAATTAAAAAACTATATTTTTTAAGAATAAAAGTAAAATAAAATACAATAAAAGGCAAAGGTGTTTGATAAAAGAAAATGAGGTGAGAGAAGATATGGAAAACGTTTTTCCTCACTTGAAAATCGGAAAACATCTTTTCTTATTTTAGAAGACTTTTTTTTTGTAGACGGGAAATGTTTTTTCCTAACCAGTTCATTTTTCGTGAACCGAACATTGAAAAATCCAAAAAACATTTTTTTAGGAGTTATTTTTCGTGAAATGAATGGGACCTAGTATTATATTCTTCAATGATAGTTTGATGATCATAGTCATTAGAAATAATGCATGTACCCATACGTGTGCTCAACAAATAGAGACTATAAGTTCATGTAGATGCTACGCCAAATTCACCAAATCGAATAGTAGATGAGTGCCAAACCAGGCTCCTATGAACTAGGTGCATGTAAAATTTTTTTCCTTGTAATGCCGCTAGTTAGCCTTACATTTGCATGGTTTTTTTTAAAGAATATTTAGATAATAAACCACACATTTATTTAACAATTTAAAATTTTAAAACAATTGGTAGTAATCCCACAAAATCTCACAGTTAGCAATGCTTTACATTTGCATGGTCTTCCTTGCTTCCCTCGAAGGGGACTCAACATTACTTGAAAGAAGAATCTTAGGCATGTATACATGAAAATTATCCAAAAAGTCATAAGCTTATTGTATGATAACCAATTTAGTCATAAACCTTTCAACTATGTCAATTTAGTCCTAAACCTTTTGGCTACATCAATTTAGTCCCAAACCTTTTGATAATTTATGAATTTAGTCCCAAATCTTTCAATTGGGTTGATTTAGTCCTAAACTTATTGATGATTTGTCAATTTAGTCTTGAACCTTTTGATAATTTGTGAATTTAGTTCTAAATTTTTCAATTGTGCTGATTTAGTCTAAACTTATTGATGATTTGCCAATTTAGTCCCAAATCTTTTAACAATTTGCCAATTTTGTCATTCCAGCCAATTTGAGTTGGAAATTGCTTGCGTGGTGGTCTAGTAAGTGCCGTTATCCTATGTGATATGGTTGGCATTGTTGTTGACCATTTTTGTTTATTTTTAAAATTTTTATGATGTTTTCTTTTTCAAATTTTATAATGTTTTCTTTTTCCCTTTGTCAGTCTTAGGTGAGAGTTGTCATTGCTAGATGGGGTAAGGATGAAAGCAGAGGGAAAAAAAGGGAAAAAAATAAGAAAAAAGAAATGTAAACAATTGATAAATTGTTGAAAGATTTATAACTAAATTGACAAATCATCAAACGGATTAGATAAATTGGTATAATCGAAAGGTTTAGGATTACATTGACATAATTAAAATATTTATGACTAAACTGATTGTTATACAATATGTTTATGACTTTTTGACAATTTTCCCGCATGTATATGATGATTTCTTAGATAATCTTCAAATAATTCCATGCCTGTTCCTGCATGTCTTTTCTAATTTTTGCGATCCATGGGATTTGACCTCAGGTTTCATCCACACCCCCAGCTCCATCGCACCACTAGACCGATCATTCTCGCGCACGGCGATTAATTCAATTGGACACGTGCGGATCGTAGGATGTAGTACACTATATTTGGATTCAATTACAATATTTTTTGCATAGTTTTATGATCTACCGGGTTTTCCGACTTCAAGTGGTAACAGTGATGGTACAAGGTTAGGGTTCCAATGGATATGGAGCCAAGAATGAAGTCATAACTTCGAGAGAGATAATGCTGCAGACTACATCCCTCGTGGTCCGAACAGCTTGGTCAGCCTATTGTCCATGATGATTTTACACGACTAGCGCTCTCTCTCATTAGTCATGACCCGTCTCTACTTGTCCTCTGGCCTCTTCATAAATTGTCTGCAATTCGATCTGTGGACAGAAATTTTCACCTTGTTCTGGTAGTATTCGTATTGTTATTTCAAAATTGCCTTAACACACATTCCATACTAATAAGTGAATCTTAATCTAATTATTGGCGCGGTCGGTCAGTTTTTAGGTGATTTCTACCTCAAGAATTGAATGTCACATATTCAAATTTCACAAAATGCATGTAAACGGCTCTCGATGGGGTTAGATTTATCCCGATGGGAGCAAGAGTAACAATACAGTTTATAATGCCACAACGGCTGGTGTAGTAAGCAAAATCATACAAAAAGAAAAATGGGATACGAAATAACCATATCGGATGCGTCAGATGAACATTAAGTGGTTGGTATTATGCCACTAGGGCCAGAACTTCTTGTTTCCTAAGGTGAATCTATCAAACTTGATCAGCCATTAACGAGTAATCCTAATATGGGTGGATTTGGTCAAGGGGATGCGGAAATAGTACTTCAAGATCCATTCCGTGTCCAAGGCCTTTTGTTCTTCTTGGCATCTGTTATTTTGGCACAAATATTTTTGATTCGTAAGAAGAAACAGTTTGAGAAGGTTCAATTGTCTGAAATGAATTTCTACATTCGCGGATTTCCAATACATCATGGTTCATGAAAGTTAAAGGAGGTTCCATGGACTTTTAGGTAGTCACATCTCTTGTGCTCGTCAAAAGATGAGCGGATGAGTCCATTCCCGAACACACTTGTAATTCAAAAATCACGATAAGGTTGCTATTTGCACATCTACCTCCTCCTGCTTTGTCAGATCGATTAATCAATGTGCTAGGCCAGGCCCTAGCCTGCCCCCTTTCTATTTCCATGGATGTCAAAGCTTTTCATTGAAACGTTCGCAGAGAGGGCAGCTATGGAATCAGAGAGGCAGTAAAGAAGAAAAGAGAAAGCTTTTGCATTTATTGTTACTCCAAAGAGGCAATTTAGAAAAGGCGGGATTGCGTAAATTTTGGTTAGGTGAGGCTCACATTAAATCCGAACGCCCAGCAGCATAATGATTCTCCATGAAACCTCTGGCCACCACCACCCACCGGGCGGCCAATCCGAAGCTGCGAGTACCGCCGAGGTGGTTGGCCAGGTCGTAAATAGGCCGGGTGCTGTCCAAACGGCCCGTGCTGCGATGCCCGAATGCAGTGCATTTTGTGTAGTGACGGACCTGCCAATCACGGACATTCGGATTAGCCGTGGTGCAAAATAGTTGTGGCTTCATCTTAGCATGCTGTCTAGTGTGCAAAACCTCATAATAATATTCATATTTGGTTGATAATATTGATCGCTTCTCCTTGCCTTGTTACCAGTTAAAAAACTTTTTCATGAGTAATTCGCTTATAAGTGACGTGACAATCGATATGATCTGAGCTGTGACATTGAGTTATTACTTGTGAAAATGACAATATCTTGTCCAGGAACAAAAGAATTTATGGAGTAAGGTGCTATGAAGTCAAAGATTGTTAGATTTGGCCTAAAAGAAATCAAGACCCATGTTTTCGTCGGAGGAAATGCAATAACTTCTTTGATGGATGAATTGAAGATATGGATACCGTCCACATTTATGTTTAGTTTAAGTTTGTACCTTGTTGATGACCATGCTTATAATTAACCAATTAAGGCTTGGTTGGAGGAATTTCTCTCCAGTCAAAAATGGAGAAAATATAGCAAGCTTCATAATCATTTTCTTATTTAAAAGATACTTCCAGCCTGACATATCACTTTCGGTATAAAATTTCATCAACTCTCTCGTACCGATTATGACTTGATCGTCCCCCCGGTTTTTTCGTGTTCCTTTGGATCCTTTTTTTTTCCCTTCCACTTTAGAGAAATCCAAGTACTTTTGTTAAAAGCAGAGCAAAACACTGAATCATATCTTAAAATTAGGGTTAGTCTATGCATCTATAGGCCAAACAAGGCTGCTTAATGATAATAGCAAATGCCATTTCTCATTGTTTCTTGAGATGTAAAAGAAAGTGATAAACCAATGTGTAAGATTCCATTTATTTTAAGAAAAATGAATGACTCGGAAAATTTTTTCTTATAAATAATTCCTCATGTTGCTTGAAATAATTAGTTAATGAAAATATTTATTTATCGACAACAAAATAGACCTAAATATTTTCGTGGATGATGATTTTTTTTTTCATTCCCTCATAATTTATAAGTGAAACAACCGATCATTTTTAGAAAAATATTTCCTAAATCATTCATTTTTCTAGAAACAAATACACCCTAAAACTTTGTCCAAGTGTGTATAAATTCCCTAGGCCCATCTTGAAGTATGTAGTTGAGACTCAAGAGGCAAAGTTCATTAATATTGGCACAACCCTAGATCCCCAAATGAATGAACATCAGCATCCTTAAAAAGGACCACAATCATAACATTTTTCAAGATGCCATCTCTTAGTTAGGTTTTGTTTGTTTCGCAAAAAACGAATGATTTGAAAAATATTTTCCTAAAAATGGTCTATTTTATTACTTACAAAAATGAACAAACGAAAAATATTTTCATTATCCACTAAAGTAATTAGACACAAAATGTTGTGAATAATGAAATTTTTTCTAATGTAATTACTCGAATCATTTTAATTAAAAAGCCAAGATACTACTATATAAGCAAGGGCCATGTCAAGGCCACCATCCCTCGCTCACCAGTCTCAAAAGCCGCAACATCAACACTACCATGGAGATGAAGAGATCGTCGTCGTCGTCGTCCTCATCGCTTGTCTGCTTAGTGTTGCTCTTGAGCCTCTTTCTTGCATGCAACGTCAATGTCGAGGGAGCTCGGATGCTGAAGAGCAAGGACAAGGCCGTCCGCCCTCAGAACATCTACGGAGGCACCGGTGGGTACTACTTCCCGGGCCCCGGCACGGGAGGGGCCTTGCCGAACCCTGGATTCGCCGGCGGGATCGGGTTTGGGCCGTCCGGGTTCTGCACGTTCCCCGGCGGGTGCGTTCCGGCCACTCCCATTTTCCCGGGCTCGTCCTCTGGCGCATCGCCATGAGCCAGGGAGAGAGGTGAACGTTGATGGTTGACAACGTTGGGCGTGTGAGACCGTGCCTAAGGGTTTTAACGGGTAGTGCGAACTGCTGATTTAGGGCATTTGCAGATGGTTTCTCGTGTTGTTTCTCTAGTTCTCTTCATGTGAATCTTATTTTCCTCGGTCCTGTCTTAGTCCAAAGGTGTGTGGTTTGGATTCGGAGTGTCTTAGCTCGTGTTTGAACGTTTCATGTGTGATATTATGTAATAAGTTCAACTGAGAGCATAATGATCAGTAGGGTGTTTGTGTGGCTTTCATGTGTGATATTATGTAATAAGTTCAACTGAACATGCTCTCTCTCTCTCTCTCTCTCTCTCATTTGTGGTTCGCCGCCTGGTTTTGAGACCTCTAAGGTCTCATTCTTCAGTTTGTTCGATCAAACAATCGGTAGATGTAGTGCGCGAAGCAAAGATAGGTTGTTCATCTGGTTAAGTAATAGAGGCAATAGTATGGTGACACGCGACTGCAAGCGGCATCTTTAGTTTGAAATTATTTCATGTAGTAGTTTCCGTGAAGCGTGCAACAAACGGGAGTTTGGCATGTTTAATCATGTTACAAAGCAGCTGAACCGTAGAACATAAGATGATCACTCTTCATCGCGAGCGCTAGAAAGAAGGCGGAATCAGCCGAGACAAAAATAGGCCTGTGACTTCTCCTCGATAAGCTCATTTGCCGTGGCATCCATCTTCGCCCTCGAGAACTCATCAATCTTAAGCCCTGCACGTTATAAGCAACCGGTTCCGGTATTAATAAACATATTCAGATTGCCAAAACAGTGTCCTATAATTGACAACTAATCACCATGACTATGATAAAGTACAAGATGCGGCTGGCTCTGATGAGGTTTTTGCATGTGTATAGTGATTCTTTATTTGCATGCTCTTTTAATGCCTATATCGAGATCATGAATTGTACGATAATGCGTTGATGTGAGCATTCTTGCTTTTGCACGATGCACACTACATTCATGTTCGATACAAAATGCCGAAGGACAGGACGATGGAACTGTACCTTGAACGATCGACCATTCTCCGTTCTGACATGAGACGGGGAAAGAGTAAATAAGGCCGGGTGGGATTCCATATGAACCATCCGAGCAGACTCCCATGGAGACCCATGTTCCCTGTTTGGTGCAGTTTCAAGTGATTGAGCGAACTCATAAAAACGGTACGCAGAGTAAATTGAAGACATCGAGTCATGTTGACCACTTGACAATTTATCGATACCTTGGGTGTGCCGAGCAGCCAATCATGCATATGGTCACACACGGCGCTTGCAGCAGATAGCACGCTCGAACGCTTCCGAGCCTTGATGATCGCTTCACCGCGCTGTTGAACGATAGTAATGAAATCCGTATTCAACCTAAGTAAGAAGAATGACAGAAAGAGTCACATCAAGATTTCTTCGATTTTGGTGTTTGGAGTGCGATGCTGTCTTGCATTTCAACTGATTGATCAGTGAACACATAAATCAAGGAAATGGCAGGCTATAGGTCTATAGTATCGAAAATTGCGCTATCGACAGAAACTTTGAGCTACCATTCATCGTCGGCAATGAGATCTCTGACAGATCTCTGACCACTGCTGGTGGCGACGGTGGCGTGATTAACATCTGGATATTGAGTCGACGAGTGGTTTCCCCAGATGATGATGTTCGTCACATCGCTCTCGCGCACCTTCAGCTTTTCGGCTATCTGGCCCAGCGCTCTGTTGTGATCGAGCCTCATGAGGCACGTGATGTTCTTCTCAGGGATCGAAGGAGCAGACTCTTTCAGGATCAGCGCGTTCGTGTTTGCAGGATTGGCAACCACTAGGACCTACGGAGTACAAGTAAAAAAAGAAACATCTTACCAGAGAAAATCAAGTACTATTTCACGTGTTCCTCTACAGGAAAAAAGAGGAATTTGCCCTTTAACCTGAGAAGTGAAATTTGTCCAATCTGTCTCACCTTGCAATCGGCAGCGGCATGCTGCTCCAAGGCCGACGCTTGAGCCTTGTAAATGGAGACGTTCATAGATATGACATCCTTCCTCTCCATGCCTTCTTGGCGCGGTTTGCCACCCAGCATAACAGCTATGTTTACGTCTCTGCAAGCTTCGACAACATCCGTAGTGGCCACGACACCTGATAAACCAGACATGGTAAAGCGACTATTTAGACACTGATTACAGCAATGTTTAAGGTCCACATAAGATGAGCAATCAGCTTGAAGAGGCTTGCCTCTGAGCAGAGGAAAGGCGCCGTCGATCAGCTCCATCTTCACGCCATTCAAGGCCTCGGCAGCTTTTTCGGTATCGAGCATGTGAATTATCACAGGCTGATCGGGTCCTAACATGACTCCCCTAGCAATCATAGGCATGAGGGCGTAGCCGATTTGTCCTGCGGAAGCAAATTAGGAAACTCTCGGCTAAACATTATGGCAACCGGCATGAATTCAAAGGAGAATCCATGCCGTCGCTGTTAGTCTTGACCTTCCAAATTGATGGAACTGTAACTTCAACTCAACGAATCCATGTAATTGGACATTATGCAAGATTCGACATTGATGAAACATCCGAGCACTGAATCCGATAGCGACCATTTGATAAGAATAAAAGGAGGCGATCAATTGAAGCAAAAACGTGCACTGCGCCGGTAACCAATACTTTCACTGGCTCCTTCTCCACATTCATGGAACTCCACATATGTTTGATGATCTTCCAGAACAAAGCAACTGAGGACGAAATGACCATAGCTTTCTCGAAGAGCTTGATGTAATCCATTTCTCAGCAGGATAAAGAACAGTTAAGGATCATGCTATATATATAACGGTCCTAACATTAAGTTGTTACTGTTCAGAATCAACTCCTGATCCCAAAACAAGAAACAAAAACGAAGTCCCCATGAAACCCAAAGGAATACAATTAAACAGTGTCTTGACTAGGAGGCAAAGAACCTGACCCTTTCTTGTTGTGAATTGCAAAGTTATTAAATTATTATCTCTCTACAATCTTAAAGAAAAAGGATGAAAATGGGGGAGGAAAACCAAAAGAACTATTGTAGGAGTGCACATTCCATATAAGAAAAACGGAATAAGTGCATGAGGAGTGTTATAACTTTTGTATGACTCTGAAACGATCATTTGTGAAGTTATTGGAATTTTTGCTATCCTTCAATCAAAAACTCAAGTGATGTTGTTTGCCTTTTCAAGCGCCGACTTCAGCTTTTTGACACACTACGTCGGATGATGTATTATAAATTAATGCTACATCAGCTTTTTCGCCAATGGCAATCAAGTGATTGATTTTTATGAATTTATGACATTCAAGTATGTTAAAAAAAAAAAAGTTATGGTGTTATATACGAAAGTTATGGCACTCTTAGTGTATTTATTCCTAATAAAAAATATGGATAGTGATTCTTCTTTTTTCCGTTAGTTCGCCCTAACAATAATCAGCAATGGTGAAAAACAATTATTGAGGATGGCGATAAAAGATGAGCTTCTAGATGCAACATCAACTCATGATCATGACGCATGATGGGTCTTTTTGTTGAGGAAATTTCCCAAATTAATTTTGAAGATTGACAAAATTTATCGGGAGTAAAAGACTTTGATTTTGATAATAATTTTTGGGTGAAAAATCTGATGGGATATGATCGGATGATATCAATCAGAACCAAAGTTGTGGCTTAATTATTTCCTTCCTTATGTGTTCTTCGGAATTAGTTAATATCCTCGTGCAACAGCTAGTGGTAATTGATTAGATTCCTTACTTTATTTATAAGGAGTTTCAAAAGGAAAGTTCCAAATATCTTTTGAAGATCTCACTTTCCTAGAACGATAGACTTAAGGTGAAACATTCTTTCCAAATTAAAGCACTTAACTTATGGAAACCAACACTGCCACCTAGAATCTACGGGAAGCTTTATTCTCGGCATTTTTGAAGTGATCAAATCTTCTAAGCAAAATCTAGGCCAACAAGTAGATTGGTTGGATAATCCTCTAGGGATATATCCAACGGCCAGCTTAGATAGAGAGGAGTATAAAGGAGGTCTCGAAGTTGAAAGGAAAAATGCAACACGAGAAAATGGAAGCTTATAATTCCAAAGTCTAAAGAGTGTTTTGCGATCAAATACATTCGTCTCCATGAGATCATTGTGTAACCATTTAGAGGTTGAGAGTGTGTGAGAAGTTATACACCCGAGCTCGAGTGTTCAGAGCTTAGATCTTATAATCTCTGATTGGTTCTTCATAGTAGAATCTAGCTAATAGGCTATAGTGCGGGAGAGTGGACGTAAGGTTACAAAAGCCAAACCACTATTATTGTTGTGTGCAATTTTCTCTATCCTTTATCTCTCATTTATTCAATTTATTGCACATGGTAAAGTTTGATCATTACATAGTTCTTCATAAGACGTTGCAGAAGATTTGATCACTACGAAGTTTTTTATTAGACTTTGTTCTTTCATGATATTGGTTTTGATTGTTTCAAGTTCTGCTTTAATTGTTTATATCACCTATCCACCCCTCCTCTAGGTGATAGTTCTAGCCATGACACTTTCCATCTCGGCATATTACTTTAATTCAAGTTGATAAATTTCTCTTCAGAAATCAAATGATAGGCTAGCTTCAAAAACAACACAACTGCACTTTTTCTTCTCTTCTTCCATAGTCAAAAGAAAGAAGTGCTCCTCACATTTATGTCTCATCCAGAAAGAGATTAGTTGGTTTCTACGTGCTGCACTATAAAGTAGTCAAAATTTTCAAATGTAGAATCAAGCTATGCAAAAGCTTTTTTGCACAACCATTAGATTACATGAACGCAATTTAGCCAAACATGGGCTACAAAATAAATTTGAGCAAGAACTGAATGATGGTTGCTCATGGTTCAAGTTCAATCCTTGGTTCAAACCATCAAATCATAAGTTCAAATGATTGCATAAACGAGCCCAGCCTTAACCAAAATGCACCACCTTAGTTATTCATTATGCAACTATGAGTTGAGGACCCAAAAAAGAGCCACGTTCTTCCTTATGCAGCAATGAAATTGCTACATATGGTGAGGCATGAATAGGCAATTGACTTCTCTTTAGTCATTCATTGTGGTGACCGCCTTTGCCCTTGAAAGCTCATCAATCTTGAGTCCTACACACTGTTGAGAAAACTTCTTAATACGAAGAGTGACAAAACCTTTCATAAGTATCTATTGAATCTAACAAAATATTATTTAGGTGATACTCATGAAGAAACGATATTCGGACTCTAGTTATTGTCATCTGGACAGTATGTCTAAAGTTCTGAATAATTTACTTCGTGGACTTCATAAATGGATGGATATCATTAGAGTAATATGATGATATCAACAAAGCTTGCTTGTGAATATTGACAAGATGTTGGGCATCTTCAAATTCTATGAGAAGACCATTTAGACTCGGGGAATATTTCGACTCAAACAATATCATTTGATCAAGAAGTCCAATTAGACTTAGAAAATGACATATATCATAATGGCTAGTGATTTCACTTGGATTTCTTTTGTAAAAAGTGTTGATTATTTATCAATTTTAAAGATTTTTTTGCAACAAACAAACAAAAAGCAATGAATATTTTATTTATTGGCAATTATCCAAAGACAATATATTATTTTCAAACGAAGAACTCTATTTATGGAAATCTAGCTCAATTGTATGGGCGATTGAATTGATGGGAGATTTTGATCTCATGACTTAATGGCTACTTAATCTTTTTAAAACATGCATTTCCAACGGATTGATTGGAGAACGATACTCCGAAGATTGTCTAGCAACTAGATTGGAATTGGAGGAATATAAAAGGAGATTTTGGTGCGGAAGAAAAAATCAAGGTCGTGAACTTGAAATTCCAAAGTTCAAGAGAGCTTTCATGTTACATGTCTTTGTAAGCTGCAATTGTAATATTCAAGAGGCAATTGTTAGAGCAATTGTGTGACTTAGAGCGGTCAATCACACACCCCTTGAGAAGTGAATACTCAAATTTTGTAACCTCTCATGAATTGACTAGTGAAATCTAGCCACTAGACTATTAGCATGGACGAATGGACGTAGGCTTGCAGGAAAGCCGAACTACTATAATATCCGCGCATAATTCTCTTTCATCCCTTAAACTCTTTATCATTATCCTCGACAGTATATTGCACGCAAGAGAAGAAGCAATAATCCTTGAGTAATAAAAAAAAAGAGAAATTTAGAGAAAAAAAAGAAGAAGATAAAAGGGGTTAAAGTAAGCTTAAGCTTGGCCCCACTTCAATCACGTAATTGGGCCGAGACACCTTGATTCTAATGGGCCTACTATTGTTGGGTCACAATTGGGCCTGAAGCGACAGCAACGGGGTGAAGAAGAAAACGATGACAAGCAGCGCAGCGAGGTCGAGCAGTTCATCCATGGCTTCCGCAGCACGAACTTCGATTTGAGCCCTCTTCTCCTGAGCCCCATTTCTCTCTCTCTCTCTCCGTCGCGCCACCGATTGCAGGGAGAGCATCCGCCATCCCTGGTATCAGGTAAAAAACTCGACTTTTCCGAAATTTTGTAAAGAGTTCGAATCATTCCGGCGGTTACCGACGATGATGTTTGCCAAGCGGCGGTTTTTACCGATGACGCCGATGCTAGGGTTTCTGGATTGCTCTTCGATTCTTCTTTATGCTTCTTGAATTGCTTGTGGGATTGGTTGTTGGATGGTAATGCTGATCGTTGGTTTAGCAGCCCTAATCGCCAAGTTGCTTGTCTTGAGAAATGATCCCAATTTTGCCCCAGATTCCAACTCGCAATGACCTAAAAATCTTAAAAAATTGATAGAGAGCCCGCCCCTGCACTCGAATTAGCTCTTGCCTTCTTCCCCTGATCTAGGGTTTCGATCGTTTTTCTTCCGTGTCTTCCTTCCATAACAACTCGCTGGTTGAACGCTTGCGAGTCGTGGGTTCGCGGGCGATTTGGGCAACCCTGTTGTTGATTGTTGTGCACATCTTTTGATGAAAGGGGAGGACTTTGCATCTTTAGGATTCGTGATGCTTTCATGCACTTGCCCTTTTGAGAAGGGCCTCCTGCTCCCTGATAGTTATATATGCCAAAGAGCTGCTGTAATTCTGGGAAGGGAATACTTCTCTGCTGGAAAGATTTGTTCTGGAGAACTGCAGTTGTTTCGGAGCTGTGCATTCGTCGTTATCACTGACATTCTGATGACTAACGTTGCCGGCGTTGGTGCTGGCATTTAAAAGGTGAATTCCTGGCCACAATACTCGGAGTGGAAGCCCTCAAACTGGAGCCCCAATAGATCTAGCAGTCCTAGCTCATCAAGCGACCGGTTGGCACTTGCATCTGTTGCTGCAGGAAAATTCTGACTTCTTTCTGGAGTTGAAAGACATTATAAGGGAAGCTAGTTTGGCAAAATACGCATGTGCACGCGTGTGTGAGGTTGAACTAAGTGCACGGTCGCTAAATGACTGTATTGGCAAATAAATGCATTCTTGCTTCCTTAATAGAGTCCAAACGACTTGTGGATAGCTCGATGAGTCTGCACCTGATCTGATTGGTGCATCGATCAGATCTAAATGTAGTTGAACGGCGTGCTCACCGCATCTAAATTATAAATGCACGACTGACCTTTGATTTAGTTTTGGGTATTCCAGTTTTTCTTACTCGCATTAGGATTTGGATTAGCCCCTCCCTCTGGAGGGAAATGAGGTTTACATGCTGAAATATCCCCTGGATATTTACATATTTTCTCTTTCATTGTGCACAGAACAGCTCTAATTGCGGCATAACTTGGTCCTGGAGGAGTAATAGCACAAAGTGGTCTGCTGGTCATAATTTTTTTATTCCTCATTGATTTTGTGCCATACAACATACGCAACAATGTCGGTGACAGCGGGAGTGAGTGACACTGTAATTGCCGTAAGGGATAAACTTAGGGGTAAAATTGGACAGACTAAGGTCAAACGGTATTGGCCCGGTAAAGTTCCTGAGTGGGCAGATGAAGCTGATGAAGATGGGGATATCAGGATGGCAAGGGCAGTTGCCCTGGACAAAGCTTTTCCTGCTCATGAAGATTCAGGTATTGGCAAGAAAGATGATCCCAGGTTGCGGCGTTTGGCCGAGAGCAGGATAGATAACCGTGATGAAATCAGAGCTGATCATCGTCGCATTCGACAAGCTGAGATCGTTTCTACCATTGAAGAGGAAAACAGAAGACAGGAGGGTCTGGAAGCAGAAGAAGAGGATGCAGAGGCTTTAGAAGAACGGAGAAGAAAGATAAGGGAGAAGTTGCTTCTGAGGGAACAGGAAGAGGCAGCACTCCTTCCTGAAGAGGAGGAGGAGGAGGAAGAGGAGGAGGAAGAAGAGGAATCTGAGTATGAGACGGACTCAGAAGAAGAGACGAAAGGTATTGCCATGGTGAAGCCAGTCTTTGTCGTTAAGTCGGAGAGGGATACTATAGCTGAAAGACAGCGGCTTGAGGCGGAAGAAAGAGCCATTGAGGAGCTAATGAAGAGGAGACAAGAGGAGAGAAAGATTGAGACGAAGCAGATTGTGGTTGAGGAGATCCGGAAAGATGAAGAAATCCAAAAGAATCTGGAAATGGAGGCGAACATCGCTGACGTGGAAACTGATGATGAGCTCAATGAGGCGGAAGAGTATGAAGCTTGGAAAGCAAGAGAGATTGCAAGGATCAAGAGGGATAGAGAGGACCGTGAAGCGATGTTAAAGGCGAAGGAAGAGATTGAGAAGGTGAGAAACATGACAGAGGAGGAAAGGAGGGAGTGGGAAAGGAAGAATCCCAGACCTTCTTCGGCACCAAAGCAGAAATGGAGGTTCATGCAGAAGTATTACCACAAGGGTGCCTTCTTCCAGTCAGAAGTCGATGACCATGCTGGAACAGCTGGATCGGATTACATTTACAGCCGTGATTTCTCTGCTCCAACTGGCGAGGATAAAATGGATAAAACTATTTTGCCGAAAGTCATGCAAGTCAAGCACTTTGGTCGGAGTGGAAGGACGAAGTGGACTCATCTTGTTAATGAAGATACAACTGATTGGAACAATCCGTAAGTCTTACTTATCTATTGATTTTTTCACTCTGATACAGCTCTCCTATTTCTCTTCCTTACGCATCTGCACCTTGTGTGCTCCTCTCTTGTTTGCATAATTGAGATTGAAATGCATTAATAGTAATTTGATGGCTATGGAGGGTGATTACAACAATGTTAACTGGACATTATGCTTGTTGTGATTATTAATTTATATTGTCATTGTTTTATGAAATAACTTGCAGCTGTTCACATGACACATGGTGAATTTACTCATTGGTCTGCTTAATTTTGTTACAAAATATTTAGGTTTTAGAATGTTGTTCGAGTGGAATTGTATGCGAGAACTCATTTCTCATTCCTGAGTGGAAGAAAAGAAGTGCCTTTATTTGGTCTGGCCATTTGAAAAATCATTAATCCATAGAGAAGTTTGTTTTGATTCTATTGATGCCATCCTTCTATGAACATGGCATTCCGTCTTGTTTCCAGTATGTTACCTGGGACAGGAAGTTCAAAGAGTTAACAATTTATTACGGATTTGTGATGACGATAGGAGGAACTTAATTTGATGTTTGCTTGTGATGCAGTTGGACCTACAATGACCCTCTTAGGGCGAAGTACAATGCGAAGATGGCCGGACTGAATGCTCCCATAGAGAAACCCAAAGGAAGCAAGAAATTGAAGGACTGGGAGTCTCGATGAATTGTCAAAGTGCTGAGGAGTTACCCATAGGCCAGATATCCTCCTTAGGTGTTCTGTAGCAGAGACTATATGTTTCTTGGCTGAGGCAGCACTGGATAATGTTGAGGGGTTGACTGCCCCAAAGATGCAGATATTGATGCGATCTCGACGGTCAGAAGAAGTCCAGTGCGTTAGATATTGGATCTAATTAGTTACTTGTCAGTCCGGACACATCTATTTTCCGGCGTTACATTTGTATGTTCGCCAACTTTCAGTGCCTTCCCCAGTATGTTTGTAGATGCTAGTTCGCTGGAGATCCAGGGGAGAGGCCTAGGAAGCATGTCACATGGACAGCTTCTGACTGTTGCACGAATAAGTGAGAATGGTTTCGGTTTATTTCGACATGTGATTATCTTGATGGATCTGTTTCTGACTTGGAAAAGCGGCAAATCGTGGAGAGAGACTGTGCTAACAGCAAAAATGAAAAGAGAAGCACTTCCGATACTGTTTGGTGATTGTATAAGAAATGTTTCATTTTATTTTATTTTTTGGTCAGAGTATCAGAAATGTTCAATGGAAACATTTTTGATACGCTTCAGTATGTTAATCGAAGGAAAGGAAGACTTTGTAAAATAGAAAAGATAATAAAAGTATTGCATCGTACCAATTAACATAATCGGATTATACTGCAAAAATTACAAACGTACCTCTGATAAGGCATCGTTAAAATTGCTCATCCTTCCCCCCACCATGGCCCAGAGCTTCCTCATACCGAGCAACAGTGCTCTCACTTGCATCTGGCTCAACATTCGCCTTTTGCTGTAGTCTTCTCTTTCTCGAAGAAATTTGAGAGGCAGCTCAAAGGTCCATGTCCCTTCCCAAGGACCCTTCTACAACCGGATTTTTGCCTCTCTTAAGTCTAAATATGGCCAAGAGAGGCTGTGCGCTTCGTCAGGGTTCATCAACTTGTTTGGTTTCCATTCCCTTTTCTTTGGAAGTGCCTCTAAGTCCATTCCCAGCTTAATTGGACTCTTGGAATCTGCAGAATCAGCCTTGTCTGTGCTATTTTAGCGACAGGAACAATATCATTGGGGAAAAGAAGGCAGCAGCATCACTCGTGTTCGATCCAGGAACACTATCCAGATCAGGAACTTCTTCTCCAGGGGAACAAACGACCCCATGAACCACCTGAGGGAAAGCCTTTTGATTGTGAGAACAGTGGTTCTGTTCAGCTATTTAATAGGTCCAGTTCAGCCAAGGGGAAAAGAAAACAAAGGGAAGGACTAACAGATATAGAGAAAGCCAACTGGAATGGAGAAGTAGAAAGAAAACTGTATTGCATGAGGGATTGATTGTTAACAGCCAAACCCTGGAGGGATGTGCTGGAGAAAGGTACGCTATGAAATGCTTCTCTATTGAACTTCTATTTTATTGGTCTAAAGTCTTTTACCTTTCTTTCTTTTTTTTCGTCCGAAGTCTTTTCTGGCTCATACATCCACCTATTATGTCACAGCAACACCTCAAAATCGAAATAGTCCAATTAATGTAACAACATATACAATCGTCATCAACCATGCCAAAGACCTGAAGCAAGGTTCACCTCACTACTCGCTATGGTCCCAATCAGTTTAGTACGGAGGGAATTGATACATGAACGACAGAAAGATGAGCAAAGCTAGACATGAAGTAAGACAACTCCAAGAAAGCAAGAATCAGCTTTCGTATGGCAAGCATTGTATATACACCATCAAAGAGAACAGCAATAAAATGGATTAGCCAGAGTAAAACTCTCAAAAAATTTCAGCAGCTTATCATAGGCTATGGAAAAGTCTTTATAGGAAAAGACAATAAAGGGTGGGCACCGAAGTTCATCTCATCTAGAAATTTATTCAATGGAAGGATGGAAAGTCAGAAGCAATACCATTGAGCTCAGCGTAAACAGAAAGGATAGGGTTCTATAAAGATCAAGAGACGCGCCACTGGCTGTGAAAAACCATTAGCATGATTATTCTCCATAGTTGGCTCATTTTCACATACAGAAGCCACAACAGGAGAGTAATCATTCACAGTGGTGCCACTGGATTGTACTGCTCCATGAAGAAGAGGTCCAAGCTTAGCTGCAAGGCTGGTGATGACCCTCTCTCCAAGCTTCCAACACGAAGTTGCGACATTTTAAATGACATTGTACACCCTATTAAAAACTAAAGCAAACAGAAACCACACTGAAATGGCAGAAAAGAACAAGACAATCACCTTATTTTCTTTTAGATCGCTAGCAAGAAGAGGACCGAGGAGCTCCAAGGAGATATCCTCACTTTCACCGAGGATGTCCTGTCATAAAATGCTCCACAGCCCACAATAGGACATCTGCGAGATTCGACCTTGACCAAGAAGAGATCATAAAAACAAGGAAAAGGAGAAAAGATAGAAATACGTCAAGAACTACAATTTTATTCAAATAAGTCATCAAATGGGAGCATTGACCGAGTTCCTTATCGAATGAGTGTTGATGAATAGGATCACTATCTAACGCACAATATACTGCAAAATCCTCGGGGACTGTTTCTTTTCACAAACGTTCTGCTCGTCTCTTCTTCATGCTCAAAACATCTTACCAGTTAAAGCACGTAGTCGTCTTGCCATAGAAGACAAAAAGTTTCATGCAGAAACCATAGAGATTGACCCAGTTTCACACTAGTGAAAGGTGAACTTAATTTTTCAATGTTAGCATCAAGAAAAACACACATGAAAACAGAGAAACAGGAAGACAGAATAACTAAATGAAGAAGGCTCTGGCAGATGGATCCTAGAATCCACGTTGTGTGTCCAAAGAGGAAGGTTTTGCTCTTAAGACCTCTTTGTCACTACTGTCTCTTGTGCTTCAATATTCTGATTTTAGAATAACCCAGCAACCACAGTCATTTACAATAGAATTTGTGGTCATCATAATCAGCTTGAGGCCAAGTGCTTAGTGCAGACCCCCCTTAATTGAGTTTAGCATGAGAATTGTTACCAAACAGAAGAAGGTCCTAGGTACCGAGGAAAAAATTGTCTAAACATTTCATAGACAATGAAAATATTTTTCGTTTGTTCATTTCTTTAAGTGATAGAAGAGATTATTTTTAGAAAAATATTTTCCGAGTTACTCATTTAGAGAGAAAAAACAAATGCACTTTGTCAAAGTATGTATATAACCCTTTGGGCCACTTGGAAATGTATAGTTGAGAGAATTTCCAAATGAATGAACGTCGTTATTCCTGAAAAACGACCCCAACCATGACATTTTTGAAGATATCCTCTCTTACTTGAATTAGAACGCCAAGATACTACTATATGAACAAGGGCCATGTCAAGTCCTTTCTTCTGAAGCAAATTGCTCACGTCGCACACTCAATCAGACACACAATGCCACAAACCCTCGTTCACTAGTCTCATAAACCGCAACATCAACACTACTACGGAGAAGAAGAGATCGTCGTCGTCACTTGTTTGCTAAGCATTGCTCTTGTGCCTGTCTCTTGCATGCGACGTCAAAGTTGAGGGAGCTCGGATGCTGAAGTGCAAGGACAAGGTCGTTCACCCTCAGAACATCTACGGAGACGTTGGTGGGTACTAGTTCCCGGGCCCAGGCATGGGAGGCACCTTGCTGAGCCCTGAATTCTTCAGCGGGATCGGGTTTGGGCTGTCTGGGTTTTGCACGCTCTCCAGCGAGTGTGCTCTGGCCGGTCCCATTGTCTGGAGTTCGCCATGAGCCAGGGGGAGAGGAGTGTTGATGTTAGACAACGTTGGGTGTGTAAGACCTTGCTTGAGGGTTTTAACGGTAGCGCGCAAACTGCTGATTTAGGTGGATTCAGGCATTTTCAGATGGTTTCTTGTGTTTTTTTTCTGTAGTTCTCTTTCTGTGATTCATATATTCCTTAGTCCAGTCTTAGCTCGTGTTTGAACGTCTTAGACAGAAACGCAGATGTCAAAAGCGTGTGTTTTGCAAGATCTGCCTTCTGATGATCAATAGGGTGTTTGTGTGGCTTTCATGTATGATCTTATGTAACAAGTTTAACTGAACATGCTCTCTCTCTCTAAGCATGATCTTATGTAACAAGTTTAACTGAACATGCTCTCTCTCTCTCTCTCTCTCTCTCTCACACACACACACACACACACACACATTTGTGGTTCCCAGCCCGGTTTTGTGAGCTCAGAGGTTGCACATTCAATCGCTTTTGTGCGTGAACGATGGTCTCATTCCTCAGTTTGTTCGATCAAACAATCGGTAGATGTAGTATGCGAAGCAAAGATCAGTTGTTCATCTAGTTTAGTAGCAAAGATCATAGCCTCATGACAAGGGCGATTGCGAGGGGCAACTTCAGTTTGAAAGTATTTCATGTACTAATTTCAGTGAACTGTGCAATAAACGGGAGTTTGGCATGTTTAGTCATGGTACAAAGCAGCTGAACCATAGAAGATAAGATGATCACAATTCATCACGTGCTAGAAAGGATGCGGAATCAGCCGAGACATGAATAGGCCAACGACTTCTCCTCAAGAAGCTCATTTGCCGTGGCATCCATCTTCGCCCTCGAGAACTCATCAATCTTAAGCCCTGCACGTTATAATTAACCGGTTTCTGTATAAGTACTAAACATATTCAAATTGCCAAAACAGTGTCTCGCAACTAACAACTCATAACCATGAATTTGATAAGGTACAAGATGCGGTTGGCTCTGATGAGGTTTCTGCATGTGTATGGTGGTTCTTTATTTGCATGCTCTTTTAATGCCTATCTTGAAATCGCGAATTGTATGATCATGCGTTGATGTGTGCAAATGTGCCCTTGCGTGAGGCACGCTACATCCATGTTCGATACAAATTGCCGAGGAAGAGGACGATGGAACTGTACCTTGAACGATCGACCATTTTCCATTCTGACATGTGACAGGGAAAGAGTAGATGAGGCCCGGTGTGATTCCATATGAACCATATGAGCAGACTCCCATGGAAACCCATGTTCCCTGTTTCATACAATTTCAAGAGATTCAACGAACTCATAAAACGGTATGCAAAATAAATTCAAGACATCGAATCGTGTTGACCACTTGACAATTTGTGGATACCTCTGGTGTGCCGAGCACCCAATCATGTATATGGTCACACACGGCGCTTGCAGCAGAAAGTGCGCTCGAATGTTTCCGAGCTTTGATGATTGCAGCGCCACGCTGTTGAACGGTAGTAATGAACTCCGTATTCAACCTAAGTAAAAAAGATGACGGAAGATCGAAGAGTCACATTAAGAGCTCTTCAATTTTGGCGAGTGCTATGCACCTGGAGTGAGTTACAAATCTAACAGAGTGGAGCAAAATCAGGTATTACGAGCGCAACACCGTCTCGCATACATAGCCTGTTTTCATTTCAACTAATCAACTGGTCATGTATTGGCAGTGCATGGAGACAAACCAGAATGAGGCTAATTGCAGAGAAATGTGACATGATGACAGGCTATAGGTCTGTAGTATCGAAAATTGCGCTATCAATAGAACTTGAGCTACCATTTGTCGTCGGCAATGAGATCTCTGACTGATATCTCGCCACTGCTGGTGGTGATGGTGGCGTGATTAACGTCTGGATATTGAGTCGACGAGTGGTTTCCCCAGATGATGACATTCTTCACATCACTCACGTCCACCTGCAGCTTTTCAGCTATTTGGCCCAGCGCTCTGTTGTGATCGAGCCTCGTGAGACAGGTGATGTTCTTCTCCGGGATCGAAGGAGCAAACTCTTTCAGGATCAGCGCATTCGTGTTTGCAGGGTTGGCAACCACTAGAACCTGCCGAATACAAGCAAAAAAGAAACTTCGTACTAGAGAAAAACAAGAACTTCTACGTGTTCCTCTATAGGAAAGGAGAGGAATTTGCCCTTTAACCTGAGAAGTGAAATTAGTCCAATCTGTCTCACCTTGCAATCAGCAGCAGCATGCTGCTCCAAGGCCAACGCTTGAGCCTTGTAAATCGAGACGTTCTTAGACATGACATGCTTCCTCTCCATGCCTTCTGTGCGTGGTATGCCGCCCAGCATGATAGCTATATTTACGTCGCTGCAAGCTTCGGCGACATCCGTGGTGGCCACGACACCTGATAAACGACACATGGTAAAGCAACTATTTAGATACTGATTACAACAAAATTTCAGATCCACATAAGATGAGCCATTGACTTCAAGAGATTTGCCTCTGAGCAGAGGAAAGGCGCCGTCGATCAGCTCCATCTCCACGCCATGCAAGGCCTCAGCTGCTTGTTCGATGTCGAGCATGTGAATAATCACAGGCTGATCAGGTCCTAACATGACTCCCCTAGCAATCATAGGCATGAGGGCATAGCCGATTTGTCCTGTGGAAGCAAAATGGGAAGCTCAGTTAAAATCATGGAAACTGGCATGAATTCAAAGGAGAACCCATGCTTTCGCCGTTAGTCTTGACCTTCTAAATTGATGGAACTATAACTTCAACTCTTAACAACGAGTCCATGCAATTGAAGATTATGCAAGATTCGACATTGATGAATCATCTGAGCACTAAATCCGATAGCGACCGTCTGATAAGAGAAAATGGAGGTGATCAAATGAAGTGAAAACGTGCCTGCTGCGCCGGTAACCAGTACTTTTACTGGCTCCTTTTCCATTTTCGTGGAACTCCAAATATGTTTGATGACATTGCAGAACAAAGCAACTGAGGACGAAACGACGATAGCTTTCTCCAAGAGCTCGGTGTAATCCATTTCTTATCAGGATAAATAACACTTTATTTGCAGGATCATGCTATATATATATATACACATCACGGTCCTATCATTAGGTAGTGCCTGTTTAGAAGCAACTCCGAGAAGCCCAAAACAAGAAACAGAAATGAAGTCCACAAGAAACCTAAAGGAATACAATTGAATGGCGTCCTAGCTGGTAAGCAAAGAACCTAAATGACCCTTTCTTGTTGTAAACTACAACCTTATTGAATTATTTTTTATCTTTAGTAAAAAAAGAAGAAGAAGAAAATAGAGGAGGATTACCAGTAGCTTAGGGGCTAGAACTGAAATTGCTTGTTTAGCCATTGAAAATTTTTTTGATCACTAAAAACTCTAAATTGATACATTTGTAACAATTTCATCCTCTATTAATTTCAATTAAATTAGCCACAAATTGGTACTCATGTATTTGTTAACTGCCACATGCCATCTAACTCAATAATTTGATAGTAAAATTCAACAAAAACTAACGAAAAATAAATTTATCACAAATGCATTAATTTGGAGTTTTTTTTTATAGTAAAAAAATCAGTGTGAAATAAATTCGTCACATATGTATTAATTTGGGATTTTTTCATGGTATCAACCAAAAATATTATTTAGAAGTTAGAAGTAATTTTATTATGAAAATGATTGTTTGTATCGTTCATGGAAATTAAAAAAATTGAAAAAAAATTTCGTAGCCACAAAGATGTTGAGAATTGTAATTATTTCAAGAGATACGTGCAGTAGAAATCCTAAAACTTGTTGTGAAAGTGCAATTGAGTCCTAAAACTTATTAAAAGTACAATTAAGTCCTAAAACTTGTTACATTGGTGTTGTTGAGTTATTCTGTTAACTTCGTCTATTTAGACTAATAGAAAATGCTGATGTGGCTTCTTAAAAATATTTTTTCTCCCAACATGGCGATGATGTGGCTTAGATTATAATTTATTTAATCAAAATATTAATTAAATAAAAGAAAAAGGTATTTCAAAAAACACAAAGAAGGGAAAAAAATTAAGCTAAAAGGCAAGGCTTTGCTGTTGCCCCTGTTGCCAGGGCCTCGACTAGGGCTAGTGACTCTCGCCGATCGCAAGCGAGAGTGGTCGGCCCATGTAGAGGGCTATCAACCCTTGTTAAGGGCCACCTCGTTGGGCGAGCGTCGCTTGGCCCTTCCTAAGGCACTAATGATCCTCGTTAACCCTTGCTAAGCCCCCATCGACCCTTGCCAAGCCCTTGTCAACCCTTGTTAGTGATGGGTGGGCAGCGGCAAGGGCTGTTGCCAACAAGGGCCTTTGCTACTTTTTTGTGTTTTTTTATAAATATTTTTTAATTAATTTTATGGTTAAAAAATTAGAATTAAATTCAAAACAATGGTGTTTTAGCCTAATGGTTCATGTTTTAACCACGTCATTGCCATTTATGAGAGGAAATATTAAAAAATCACGTCAACATTTCCCTTTAGTGTAATTGGACAAAATGACTTGATTGTACTATTTTGATAAGTTATAAAATGATTTAATTGTACTATTTTGATAAGTTTTATAACTTGATTGTACTTTTTATAAATTTTATTATTTCATTGTATTTTTGTGACAAGCTATATGATTTCTAGTGAAAAATCCTTATTTCAAATTATACAAGATTTATTTTTTGAAAAAGAAAATAACTTTCATGCGAAATCGAATTTCCAGGACAGAACCGGAAAAAAAAAAACGGACGAGGATGACGTGGCACGAACGGTGGGCCCACCAGTCCTAGTCAGCGTCGTCTTCCTCACGAACATTGACTTGCTGAAACGAATTTGTTCTCGTTCTTCAGTGGCCGAGCAGGAGGCAGGCAGGAAGGAAGCAAGGAAGGAAGGAAGGAAGGAAAGCTCTCAGCAGCGAGACGCCAAAGCCCAAAGATGCGTCGCTTCAGAGCAGCCGCGTCGCTCGCCGGAGATCCTCGCGGCCCTCGCTTCCTCCGCCATTGCAGGAGCTTCTGCCGCTCTTCTTCCCTGCCGGACGCCGCCGCCTCCGCGGCGCCGGCCGATGGTCTCGAAAGCCAAGTCGGTATATCGATTATCGGTTCTTGGGTTTCACTTTCCGTATGTTTCGATGGCGATTCTGCGAAGCGGGTGAAACGGGTTCCTTCTCCTTGGTGGGCAGGTGCTGGTCGAGGGAAGCGGTTCTTCGAGGACGGCGATTCTCAATCGGCCTTCGGTTCTCAACGCTTTTAGCACGGCAATGGTGCGTTCGTATGTTCAAAATCTCGTTCTTTGCGGTGTATATGCCGAGTCGCTTCGTTGACGATTCGTTTCGATGGATGTAGTGACGTGTGCTGTTCTGGGTTTTCAGGGTGCGAAGTTGCAGAAGCTGTACAAGAACTGGGAAGATGATCCGGACATTGGTTTCGTGATGATGAAGGTAGTGGGTCTCTTTTCATGCCCGACAGATTACGAGCTCTCATTGATGCTGTGGTGTTCCTCAAAGGAAATGATATTGTTTGGATGTCGAACTTGTGAAGGGCAGTGGCAGGGCATTTTGCGCCGGGGGCGATATTGTTAGCCTCTACCACTTGATAAATAGAGGTAATGCCCGTTTTGATGTTTTACTACTATGCCCGCTTCGAGTTACATCTGCTTCGAAGTTCTTTTTGTATGATCATTTCTTCCTTAGAGAAAGCAAACGAAATATGCTTACATTTGCCTAAAATGAAGCTGAGGGAAAGGTTAATATTGACATCAGTAATTGAGGGACTCTTGAGCAACGAGTGAATGCTTTACGAACTAAAATGTTGAATCTCGAACTATCCGAGCTGCAGTGCACAACTATCTAAACAACAGAAGACTATTCAGGGTTTTCCCAAGAAAAGGCTAAACATTTTATTTAGGTACTCTATTCTATAGATGAGAAAGTGAAAGATTTGGGTGTCATCTGGATTATGTATCTGGAAAACTTAAAAATGGTGGCAACTTATTGCTTGGTTCTTAGCCCAAAACACGTGCGCTTAAAAAAAATTGTCTTGCTGAGATTTCATGGACAGTAGGTAGGTATGGCACTAATTAGCTCAAGTGTCAGGTGGACCTGGCAATTGCCTTTGACAACATTGGCTGCAAGATTTGTGATTCACCCTTTGGCATATTTTAGAATCTCACTTGAGGGGGACAGTATATGTACAATGGGAACTTTTTGTGATATCTACATTTTGCAGTTTATTCTCTTGTTATCTGTATATTTATGGTACTTTGAAGTGATTTCTTTAACGGATTTTCCTATTATATATGGTTTTTTCTCTTGTTTATTTCTATAACCATTCTTTAAAAAAGTAGTCTTTCATGATGATGCTACTTCCTGATAATTTCATCGACTGCTTTTAACTTGATGCAGGAAAAATAGAGGACTGCAAGGACTTCTTTAGGACAATATATAGTTTTATATATTTTGTAGGTACATATTTGAAGCCACATGTAAGTACTGAATGTCTTTGAAGTCTGTCATGATTATCATTATGATTTTAGGGTTGTGTCTTGATCTACTACTTATCCTCTGGTTGTTTATATAGATTTTCCATGTGAGATGCTTGAATACTGTTTCTTACTCGGGTATTTCATAAACAAGGGTAAAATATGCTCACTGTGGGAACATGGATATGTCATTTTTTCAACTAACTACTGGCTCTTTTGATTTGGATTATTGGAAATTTTGATTCCTTGGGCTTGGACACCTGTCATATAGTGTAAAAAAGTTGCAGGTGTTACATGTTTAAGAGGGAGCAGTTTAATTTAATCATCCTTTCTTAGCTAATTTTTGTGCTTTAAGAAAGTGGGAACATTAGACACGAAATTCTAAGGATTACTGCCTGCTTGAGGGGTGTATTATCCAATTGAATAAGGAATAGAATCATAAAGCATAACATGTGTGATGTGAATTTAGCAAAAGAAGCAAGAGAAGTGAAGTAATAATTGGAAATCAAGAACTAAAAAGTTAAATACCTGTCTAAAAAGAACGAAGAATTTAGATGATTTTCACAATTGTGGTCGATGGGAGAAATGATGAAGTCTCTCATGGGGATATCAGCTGGACGAATGTGATGAAGATTTTGCAAAGGAAGTTTCTGTTGAGCAGAGGAGGAGCCTGCTTATGTCGTGTAGGACAAAGCATTGTTCAGTAAGATACCAACATTTATATAAATATGACTGAACTTGAGACAAGGATGCTTTGTGAGAGTATTCAAGGGAAGATAACCTTAGTAGAATGCTTAAGGGGAAAATATTAAGGATGAGATGATTTGGGTACTAAAAATTGGTGGGCTTATGTGCAGAAGGGTGGGCAATAATTTGAAATAAGGTGATTGCGAATATGTGTTAAACTTTAAGTGTACAATAGTGGAGGTCTTGTGCTAGTGTCAATGCAAGGGAAAAAGCTAAAGTACTTCTGTTATACTGTAGGCATCATTTATTGAGCAAGGGAAGAAAGGTTTTCAGCGATGCAGTATGCAAACTTATCAATCATGTGATGTGACTATGGTTTGGTTGGGTGCAAATATCTTTGCTAGCTCTTCTGTTTATCCTTCAATTCATGTTCTCCCTTATACAAGTGTTTCAAGTCTACTGCTTGACTGGTAACTATTGGGGGGACTTTTGAGAGAATGCATTCTGTATTAGGATTATCTGTTGAGCAACTTCGGCGAGCAGCACCAAGAGGATTACCCACCCATTAAATATAATAATTTGAAGTTGAGAAAGTTTTGTATCACTGAATGCCATTATGTCAGCATTCCATCTGATATTCATGTGATCATAGCTTATGAATCATACATAAGTCATCTTATGTGATTTTCCTAATCATATTGATGCTTCACTAATCTAAGATACGATGTCCAAGATTGTATTAAGAGCTATATATATTTAGAAGAAAAAAAAAAGATCATGTTGAGGGGTGCGCCAAGAGGTAACCGAACTGTATAGTGTATGGTGAAGTACAGGTCATGATTACACATTCATTATGTCAAAGACCCTGTTAATTCTAGGATTAACATATCATTTATTTTGTTTTCTCTTGTTAAAAATGTGCTTAAATATTGTATTATATTATTTGGAGCATTGCCAGTCTGAAAGAAGTTTTTCATTTATTTTGTTTTATCTTGTTAAAAATGTGCTTAAATATTGTATTATATTATTTGAAGCATTGCCCGTCTGAAAGAATTTTTTTATGTTAACAGAAGACTAATTATTGACTTTCTTATTGAGGATTTTGTGATCTGTATTGGTTCCCCACGATGGATATAGTTGAGAAGCTTCAGGCATATGTCATTGGTTCATGCATAGTTTCTTGTCATATCTGGCTTTTGCTACGCTCACAGTTTTGGTGATTATAATTGCACTAACAGACTGAAGTGGAATAATACATTAACTCATCTTGAAGTTGCAGCTACTCTTGTTTAAATTGTATAAAAAATAGTAGTTGCATCGTGTGCCTAATTCTTCCCCATGCAAATGACCTTGTTGCATTCTATACACGAGTTTGATGATCTATTCAGTTAGTTGTTATTTTTGCACCATCAGCTAGTGGCTCAATGAGTTCTTGGGTTTGTATTTCCTCTTTTTGTTGCTATTATTAATTTTAATTTGCCTTTGATGTTCCAAAAGTAGGGCGGATATGCTAGATCCAGAATTTGCTTGCCCAGTTTAAGTTTAGTCTTAGCTCAATTGTGAGAAGTTTTTGTGCTCGAACTTATCCGTTAATCCCATTTAGGTGGCTCTGCTAAATGGCATCACAATGGGAGGTGGTGCTGGAGTTTCAATTCCAGGGACATTTCGAGTTGCGACCGATAAAACTGTATATCTTTCCGAGCTCTTAGCTGTTTATTCCACTTCATATTGTGTATTTTTAACATTGTTCTGATTTATGCTTTTTTTCCATCTTTTGAATATCATAGTCATGTTCACAATCTATGCTTGCTTTCTCTCTTGAATGTCCATGTCCTTGGAATTTTTTATTTGAATTTCTTTTTAAGTAATTGATGTTCCAAATGTTATCCTGATGAGTTGTATGGATGATGTACTTATGAAAAGGATTTACTGGAGTTTTATGTCCTCCTTGCAATTCTTTTTCAAAATAAAATAAATCAAGGAACTAGCTTTCTTGATACTTTGTGTCTGATTGAGCTGGAATATGTACATGAGCATGACCGTTTTAGGAAATCTTGAAGCTTTGGTCACTTCATATTAATTTTCTTAATTTTCCAGGAGAGGAATTTGCTTAGTGTAATGTTGGCAGGTTCACTTTTTTGTGTTGCTGACATGAGTGTTATAATTATTAGTTACACATTTTTTTCACTTTCTGAAGCTGGCAGATGCACATAGCGTCTGATTTTGCAACGATCACTGGGTTGCAATGGCCTCTACTACATGTATTAGCAAAAAGATGTTTGTGGTTTGTAGGCATAGCATTTATCTATGTGTTAGTGGAATTTTGAGGCTTGACACATGCACAAAGCTTCAAGTTGCACTTTTCAGAATTCAGATTGAGATGGTTTTGGCTGGTTTTACTGCATTTCAGTCAATGCCAGGGTATTACAGGCTTTAATCATCTGAAAAGGTCAACCTGGAGTATACTGGGAGCAAGTTTCCTGTCTAAATGGTTGAACCAGCTTGCCTGGTTTGGTTATTAGAACATTGGTTGGAAGAAATTACTTGTAATATTCTTTAGGATGAATCCTTGCACAAGGATTGCAAAAATGGTTGGTTTTGCATGGAATAGTATTCGGTGGATGATCGGCATAGTATAATGGGAAATGGGTGCTATACTGCAAAGTAGTTGAAGTCTGCACAAGCTTCCATACCAGGCCGTCTGTCCTTTGGATCTTCTGCACATTTATGAATATTCCGGACACAACTTAATGACCCAATTTTTCTGTAGCTACTTTCATTGAGCTCCTAAAAGTATCATGCCATAGGACATTGATGCCAACACTGTTATCTCACATGGTATTTGACTAAAGCTGTAGCCAGTGATGTTTGAGGAAGTTTGCTAAAGAGTTGGGTGGCAACAAACAAAGATAAACTGGAGGTCTACATTGTCCATGCAGTTCAAAAAAAGTTGATTGGTTGCTCTTCTTGAGGATTGACATTTTTCTTGTCCATATTCAATGGCCAAGGAAGATGATGTGCCATAATTCTTACCAGTGTTGGAGTGAACTGAATACATGCACTTTTGACCAAAATCTATTTTTTCCTTAATTCTAGGGGTGATCGGATCCCTGTCCATTCCAGTCCAATGGAAATGGTTACTTTTTTTATTTTTGCCACTACTTTTTTTCCCATTACTTTTATTCCCACTACTTGAACCAGATGAAAATAGTGTTTTAGTTCATATTTTACTATATTTTTTGAAGAAATAATAAGATAAAAAGTATATTTAGTCGGTCTAGTCCAGTCTGGTCTGGTCCGATTCCCCTTTTGGACTGGGAACCGGACTGCCCGGACACTAGTTCTACTTTTAGGAACCGGGAACCGGACCAACACTTTCGGGAATTGGACCAAATCGGTCAGTTCAGTTTGGTTCAGGTAGCTTCCGGTTCAAGTGGTCTGTTTTGCACACCCTTACTTAATCCCTCTAATTCTTGCTGAGTAGAATGAATATTCTGTATCTAGCATACAAAATTGTCATGAGTGCTCTATCTACTTTCGTGGTATATTTGTGGTTCACGTGTTCTTGGATGTTGAATTAGCTTATATTGCAGGTCTTTGCCACACCGGAGACTCTTATTGGGTTCCACCCCGATGCTGGAGCCTCCTTTTACCTCTCACGTTTACCTGGTCATTTAGGTATTTTGCAGTAGCTTCCATTCTTCTCACAAATTCAACCCTTAGGTGAAGATAATATTTGACATCGTATAGCACTATCTATATGCCCTCCAAGGAAATCCAGTGTTTTTATTTACTATGTTTTGTGGAAGAATCTTTCCTTTGGTCATTTAATAATTTGATAGGTGCCTACCACTGTTTACCTTCTATTCTTAAATAAAATGCACTTGTTTTTGTAGGAGAATATTTGGGTCTCACGGGAGAGAAACTTGCTGGCGCTGAAATGATTGCCTGCGGCCTTGCTACCCACTATACCCTTGATGCGGTTAATCACCTTTACACTTCATTACTCATTGGTGGCTCCTCAATTTAAGATCTATTGCTGAATTAAGTTCTGTTCTCCATGTCATGCTGCAGAAACTTCCCTTAATAGAAGAACAACTGGGGAAATTAGTTACAGATGATCCTTCAGTGATTGAGAGTATGCTGGAAAAATATGGAGACCTTGTCTATCCAGATAAGATGAGTGTAGTTCACAAGTTGGTGCTCTTTCCACCGAAGATAATATGATATGTCTACTTAAAAACACTTGGGACTTGTGTTATACTTCTGTTTTCTCATTCATTTCTTAATCTTTTGATCCTGTGAAATTTACATACTGATGTCAATATTCTGCTTAATCTTCTCTTGTTTAATGTTGAAGGATAGAGTTGGTTGATAAATGTTTTGGTCACGAGACGGTTGAAGAGATTATTGATGCCTTAGTAAGACACTATGCCTGATGGATGATTAATGATTATGAGCTTACTACAGGATAGTTATCTGCATGCTGCATTAGCATGATCCATATATGTTAACTTTGCCTTCATGTGCATAAGCAGTCCTGGGATTTTTTATGCATACTCTACAGAATGAGTGTTCTAATATGCTGGTTTAGTCCTTCTTCCTGGATAAGTGGGTTCTGACGAAATCTTTTACATTACTCATTAAGCCAACTTCAATTTGAAAAAAATTAAACATAAATTAATTCCTTTTGCAAAGTAATTGTACAATTACTTTCCCTTTCTTGGTGTACTTAATGTAGGAGACTCTAAATCGCTATGGTGCCGCATTGTCATTCAGGAAAGCCAAACAGCTGGACTGAAGGATTCATGGTGCAATTCCGCCCTTAGGAGACTTAAAGAAGCTTCTCCATTGAGCTTGAAGGTTTCTTTGAGATCTGTGAGTCCTCTTAAGCATCTTAGTTGTCTTTCCTGTTTGCAAGCATTTCTTCATTTGATCCCTAAAGTAGTCTAGTGCTTTAGGTACGAGAAGGGAGGTTCCAAACACTTGACCAGTGCTTGGCTCGTGAGTACCGCATGTCCCTACAAGGAATATCTAAGCAAATTTCTCATGACTTTTGTGAGGTGAGGTGAAGATTGTCTTTCTCCACGTCTGAACACATGATCTTTAAGGAGTTGCTTTCGTGATGGTTTCCTTACAGGGGGTTCGGGCACGAGTGGTGGACAAGGACTTAGCACCGAAGGTATTCTTTTCCATCCTGCATTTTTAAATGTTTCACCTGTGGAGCTAAGTGGGTTGATTAGATTCCATTTAACTCAACAATTGAACATATTGATACTAGGACATGCATTTAACTTTGATGTCATCTGGTATTTGTGGGTTAAACATCAAAATCTATAATTTTTGGCCAAGTTATCTCATTAGGTGTAATTCCTTCTGGATTGTGAAATTGCAGTGGGATCCTCCGAGCTTGGATAAAGTTTCGGAAGACATGGTGGATCAATACTTTTCACCTCTCAGTGAACTTGAACCTGACCTAGACCTCCCAACAAAAGTGCGAGAAGCCTTCACCTGAATCTGATTACTTCCATCCTTTTCCATCTCCGATAAGTTATATGTGTGAAGTGGCAATAACTGGGATTCTAAACAAGACTACCCATGGTGGCGGCTGAAATTAGTCAGAAAACGTCATTCTCAATTGGAATATGAAGGCTTCACCAAATTGTTGAGGTCCATTCTCTGACTCAAGTTTTAGATGGACAGAATCACCTACAGCGTTCATGCTAGTTGGGGTTTTATCTAGTTTTGGCTAGTGTCATGAAAGTGTTATGTTTCTACTGATGGTCAAGTCATATTTAAACCCTCTTTGGATCCATTTTCGTGCGGTTGCTTGTTGTTTGTCTGGTGGTAGTGGCCGGCATTGACTAAAGAAACTGCGGCATGACGGACTTGGACCAACGAGAGAAATTACCTTTTCCCATTTTCGATTTTCCTGGTTAGGAACATCAATCTGTGTTTCCATAACTAGCAATTTATACTAGTGTGGACAGTGGATATAGCATGGCAACAAACCAGCCCGAAGTCTAGAGCAGAAAGGGTAGCAAATGCATTCCCAAAACCAAGTATACGTTCATATCCAGTATTGATGAATATGGGATTACAATGAATGTACAGGTCAACTGTTGACGTCCCAGAAACCGTGAAATCCCAGAGGGAAGTTAAACTCTTTAGGCACTTCGAGTCGTGCTACCAGAGCGTCGGCTTCTCCGATCCTCTTCGGATTCAAAATGACTAGATAGCATCTCTGAATCGAGACTGCATACTGCAACACAGAAGCGGGACAGGTTACACGATTCTCGTTAGCAATAGCAACGATTGTAATGCACTAAATATGCCGTAGTCGTGTTAAGTCATATACCTCGACCACAAGAATGTACCCGTCATCTTCGCCGGTTCCTTTGGGGACGAAAATCGGCTCGCCAATGAATCTGCGGTTCCTGGTCGACCATGTGCTGCTGGACCCATCGGACAAATTGAGCTTCACGACGGAGTCGAACGGGAAATGCGGCAGTGCGGGACGGGTACCGGAGGTTGTGCCACCGTATATGTACTTGTTTTTCCTCCCTGAAAAATCCGGATTTATCACGGGGAAATCCGTAGGCCGCGTCCAGTTGTTGAGAGGCTCCACGGAGCACTTTCGGCAATCCCCTTCGGCGTCGATGTCGATGGACACCTGCATTTTACAAGCCCTGAAGTAGTGAGAGTACGTACAGAATCCCAAAATTCAGCCTTATTTTCCTCTTACAGGAAGATTGATACTGCAACAGAGATGCAACAGCAAGTACATGCGATGATGCAAGTATGCATGTGTTGGGTAATAAGAGATCACCTGAACCAGATGAGGCAACAAGGCCTTCCCATCTTGTTTGATATTCATGATGGAAGGATCCAATTTACCACTCTGCCAATTATATCCTGTCATGGCCAAAAATATAAATTAAATCCTGCCCAAATATACCAGGATGAAATTGAAAGTATACCTAGAACAAACTTAATGTTCAAGTCTAGCAAATGATCTTTTGATCAACTAGGGATGACCCGTGACCCCAATTCCAAAAGATTAGAATTGGGAATCGAATAGATTGGTTCTGGAACCGTCAGTTTTTGAAACGGCCGGTTTTGGTGATTCAACTATTGATGAGAGCAAACTTTCTTCATTTTTTTTTTTTTTTTTTTTTTTTGAAAGAGGCTTCAAAATTTGTTCTCGGGTACAACTAACAATTCTTCCCGAAATTGGGAACCCAGCTAGTCCCGGCCCAATTCTAGGTTTGCGGGACCTAGAACCAAAACGGGTCTTGCTAGAAACCGCCTTCAACAACCAGTCCGGTCCGGTTTTTCGGTTTAAACCGGATCCAGTGCTCACCCCTAAAATCAACCGATGATAAGGGGGAAGAAGGAGCATTTTTTGCACCCACCACCACATGATTATGCAAGAATTGCAATAAACATAGTGACTAGGGTTCAGCTACTTTAGTTCAAGCGATTGCACCAACACATATATATATATATATATATATATATATATATATATATATATATATATATATATATATATATATATATATCATCACTCCTTGATTAATTCATATCTATTACCCACCAAAGAGCTTGTGGAAATTGAACCATTCGTAAGAACATACGCAGGCCTGCAACCGTATCTCCCTCGTCCCTCCTTCCTCGTCGTCCACGGCCTCGAAGGCGTTGCCGAAATGCAGGAGCCAAAGCTGCGCAGGCACTTCAATGGCGGACCTCCAATCTCTTCCCTTCTGGCTCTCGTTCTGTGATCTCGGAAGAAGATAGATCGGGGACGTCGATTTGCTGGGGTCCACTGATAGTGCCGATATCATCGGTGACATTCCGCACACTGCACTTATCGACCCTGCACGAAATTCCAATTTAAACAGAAAAAAAAGAAAGAAAAAGAAATTGTCATTTTGCCCAAAAATAACAAATTATCATCTTATGATCATCAATTCAATTTATGGTGGCCTTTTACAAAGCAGAAAAAATTACTATTCCTCACGAAGTGACGAACCCACTTTTTCTTTTTGATGGAAATTGTAAAAACTTAATTGAGAGCATGACCAGTTATTTTAAATACTAAGTGTTGAAATATACAATAAGTGAGGCAAATAAGGAGTTCGAAATGATTTGAACTCAAGATCCTGCTCGAAGCAATATAAGATTTTTTACTCTGCTATTTCTTATTTTAAAAATGAAAATTATTAGATGAATGCATAACTTAATATTTAAATTCTTATAACATTACCTGGAACATCAAGCTTGATGCGATTCCCAAATAATATGTAGTGAGTATCCGTGAAAGCCCAATCATGAATCATTAGATGATCGGGGATGTTGAATTCCTTCTCCTGTAGCAGCTTGAAATTTGAGTCGAATTCTACGGTTGCCAAAAAAATACATGTCATTCGCAGTGAAAAAGGCCATTCCATCAATCGGTATTGATTAATGGGATAGGAACATATGTGGATTGCTACGATTATTGGTAGTATTCTATTTAGTTTAGGATTCCAATATACTTTTGTTCAGCCTTCGGGTCAACGAAGATAATCCCGTTTCACTTTATTTTTTTTTTTCATAACACGAGATATTCAAAATTTTTGACTCGACTAATGTTAGTGAATGGAAAACGAATTGAATGAAAATTAATTACCATAAAAGGTGAAGTTACTACGGGGCAACAGCATGTCTTCTGCGTTGCACGACAAAGTGAGAAGCCTATCTTTCCTTGCGTCCACTTTGTAATGTGACAACATTCTCTTCGCCGGCATCTTGAATACTCCTGCATTCCAAAACTTACGTTTAAACATGAAAAGCAACTCACCTAAGAGAAAGATAACATATAGTCCACGAATATATTTTGACGTGCCATATAAGATGGGCTTCAAAAAGCTAGCGGCGACGTCCAACACATCGCCGACGCCGCCGTGCTCCGGCTCGCCACGACCGTCGATCATCTCGAGCTTCCCCACCGTGTTCAATGACCCGGGCTCGATCTCGTACGGGTCGCCGCCCTCCCAGAGGCACAGCAGCTTCCCTCCCCACTTCACCACGCTGGTGTTGGCGACGTTCTTCATCACTTTGGTGTTGCCGACCTTCCGCCCGCCCTTGAGCACCGAGAAGGGGCCCCGGTGCGTGAACCGCCACGTGTCGCTCACCGGGTCGTGCTCCTCGACCTGGGCCTCCGTCTTCACGTACCGGGCCATGAACCCGACCTCCTTACCCTTGGCCGGCCCGCCGAAGACGAAGCCCCTCAGGTAGCCATGCCCGTCGAGAGGGTGTACTGTGGACCCATGGTCGTCGGCGAAGAGCCCCGGGCCGATCAGGTAATACGTCCCGGAGGGGAAGTCGGGTGGCACCGCCCCGTCCACCGCCCGGAGCACGACGGGGTTGGCGGCCTCAGATCGCTGTGACACGAAGAGGAACTGGTAGTCCCAGAACGCGGCCACTCGATCTTCTTCCACCTCTGCCACGGAGACACCCATGGAGCGACCCTCCAAGGTGGAGATTGAGATGGCTTGGGGGACATGGCTGGCGGCCGCGGCGAGGGCTCGGCCCGCCGGAATCCGGTCATGCCTTGGGGGTATAGGGAGTAATTTGGTTGGACTTATGTGGCATGTCGTATTGGCTTGCATACTGCTTTGCAAAGTGACAAGCTTTGGAACTAGCGCTTGCTTGGGGGATACAAAATTACAGACTATGGTGAGGAAGACAATGTGGAATCGATCGGGCTTATATACATATATATAACAATGAAGGGAAATGAATATTTGGCTTAGTGCTTGGGGTTGAAATTACGGATTCGCCATTGCATGTTCTGCTTTTTGTCTTTCTTTCATATATTTGGTGTGCATGGTGGGGTCGATGTTCAGACAAAAGAAAAAAGGTGGGGTCGATGTATACCGGGAACATATGGCACGTGAGGTAGGCACCTACACAAATTACTGCTTCCCCGTTAGTTAATTCTGCAATGGAGGAGATTGGTGGCAGACATATTCACTTCACTTTCTCTAATCAAATATATTAATTCAACTATTTAGGTTATCAAGTTCTAGTGGCAAGGGATATTTCTTGTCGATCGTGTGGATTCAATTATTAAAAATTTAAAAGGAAATGGAGTACGAGTCAATCAATCGACTAAATGGCATTTGCCCATATATATATATTTGAATTTCTAACTTAGGCACCGGTGGGTTGCATCGATTTCGATTTTCGTGTTTAGTGTTGATAAGCCCGTACTAATGATGCGGGCTTGCCCTATTGAATTCACGCTCAAAGCCTTAACTTGATTTGGCGTATCTAACCCAATTAGTTAGGCGTATTGTTTAAGTTGGACGCCGGTGGTGGGGGTTCACTTCAACTGCCGGAAAGTCTTAATCTAGTCTGACGTGTGAAATTTGTTAATAACACTACCGGTCGCAACGGCTGACTATTTGATAAGACGTCGGACGCTTTATTTCGTATGATATGATAGCACCCGAATAATTTCAATTTCATCTGGTGCTGTAAGGGGAAAAAATTATGGAGAACCACCAATTAGAAAAATGGGTTAAAATTGAGGAGGAGCACTAATTAGACAATGATGATTGCGATGATGAGTTTGATGCCAAGGGACGGTTGTTGGGATGATGCTGCCGGAGTAATGACAAGAGATCTATAAGGGGGAAGTCAAAAGAATTATTCCTTGGCCGTCTAATGCGGAATCTCATGACTTCATTCTCCAACTTCGATTTTCAAAATGATGTTCTAATTGGCCACTTGCGTATGTCTTCGTGTACAGGGAATAAGCAAGAGGAAGTGTACCATTTCCCAAAGTCACTTGAGGCTTTTGTCTCATCTTTGTCCAACCGGATGTCCCCAACCAGGACTTCATGATTAGATGGCTTGGATCTAGATTCTCCTTACCTCCTCAATTTTCCTCTTCTATCGTACCGATGAATGTTTCGAAATACTCATCACCCGTACTAAATGGATAGCAAATTTCATTTTTCAGGTGTCGAGCGCATCTAAGAGGAGGATAATCGGATCTCTTGAAGATTTCTCATTTCATTCCCTCATTGACAAAGATTTCTGGGAAGGGGGCAAATACCTTGGGCGTTCTTGTCGATTCCTAGTATATTCTTCTCTCACCTCTTCTCTTCTCTTTTAGAACAGCATCTTGTTTTGAGCTTTTAAGATTGTTAAAAGAAAATTTTTGGGCATCCATACCTCGCACCAAATCCGCCCCTCACCGGAAAGGACATCTCCGCCTATGTCGGGATAGTCGAAGGTCATGCAACTGTCACGGGCTGAAATCTTTCCTGGCCAGGGAGAAGTTCATGCAATGCTTAATGAGTCGAAACACAAAGCCAACCTTTCCTAAATTGATCGTCCCCAAGAATTGAGTATCAAGTCACTTGAACAAAACTAAGTTAATCAAATAAGTGGGTTTTGATCGAAAATTCTTTGATCCAAATTGACTTATTTTTATGCAATACAATTTTAGTAATCTATACCCAACCCAACTTAGGCTCTAATTTTTTTTAAAAAAATTGTTACCTTTAAAGAATGGGCGACTTGATGGTTTGGCTTGCTGAGTAGGCGAGGGAGTTTGGGTCTGATTGTAGGCTAGGAATTTGCGTGGCACACGAGCAACGCGGAGAGGTGGGTGAGTGCCACACAAACAGACAAGAATACCTAAATGGATGGGCTCAGTGTTCAGTTATGGACAAGAGTACCAAATTTTTAGGCATTTATATTAAAAATCTTCCTCAATATTCAAATTCGCAAAAATTGTCCTAAAACCAACCTAATTTAAATTCTTTTCACATAAAAAGCGTGTGTTTTTTGGCTGGCACTATACATAAGAGGAGCAAAAAGAAGAATTATCAGTACAAAAATTTAGACTGATTGGAGCAAAAGCTTTTTTTTTTCTCTTAATGTTTTCTAGCATGAAAAAAAAAAATTCACACCTATCCACAGCCACAATCTCCCAAATTTCCAATGGGCCACAATCAAGCTCTAAAGCCCAAAAAATTCACACCTATTCACACCTTCTTCTTCTTCTTCTTCCCCTACTTCATTTGGTGCACCAAAACAGAAATCAGACGCGCACACGCACACTGCCACACACTATAGCTTCGGTTTCGAGACAAACTTCATCGTCGACAGTGTCTTCTTTTGTGACTTCACTTGATATTTGGAACAACTATTAGATCCAACTATGCTTTGGCCTCATTTGTTCGACTTTCCTAAGGGGCTTTGGGCCCCCAAAGCCCATTGGGGAAAATATCTTGCGTTTGGTTCACACATTTGAGCCTCCATTTACCAAATGCTAGCATTTGGAATGCTAAAAGCCAAAGCAAGTCCAGAATTGCTTTGGACTTTCAACATTTTTGGAATGCTAGTCTTAGGTTTAATGATTTTTTTTTCCAATATTGCCCTTACTAATAATCATGTTTTTCCCTTTTGCTCTCAAAAATCATTGTCCATCATCTTCTTCCTTGACTTGCTACTCCATTGCGAATCTCTACCGGCGGGTGGCGCTCAGCTGCGAGGGGCCAGATCTAGCCGCTGGGAAGCCTTGCTTGAGGTTGCATGACCTTAGGCGAGGTGGCCTGAGGTCAGGTGACATTGGGCGTCACCTGGGTCACTCGCCCTAGGTTGCACCTGAGGTCAAGCGACCCAGGCAACGTTGCTTGAGGTCGTGCGACCTCAGGCAGCGTCACCTAAGGCCACACGACCTCGGGCATTGCCTAGGTTGCGCCACCTAGGCGGCTAGGTCGGTGACCTTAGGCGAGCCGCCCCCCCCCCCCCCATCACCATTGCCACCGCCGCTAGCCTCCCCACCACCGCCAACACCATTGCCGAGCCGCTCCCCCACGATCCTCTCTCCACACATCTGCGCATCTCTTCCCCTCCCTTTTCTTTTCTTTTCTTTTCTTTTTCTCTCTCTCTTTTTATTTTTTCACCTTAAAGTTGCTTTGCAAAATATACACAAAAATAAGTTTCCAACACACATGCCTTTACAAAATGCCCATTTATTCAAAGATACTTGGGGAAATGCAAAATCATTTCCCCAAAATTGAACCAAATGGGCCCTTTATCTATGTCCTGATCAGAAAGACCCGTGTTCTAAGTTTAACAAAGAAATAGGGTATGATGTTAAGACGTTATGACTTAATCCGTCAGCGACTCGAACATGGCATGTTGCAAGAGTGTAAGTGAGTGGTAAGCGTAGGAGGCGTGCCCGAAGGGCAGTGGCAGCAGTGCAGTTCCAATTGTCGTTGCTAGATTGAGATTTGAGGGGTGGCGGTTGGAGGAAGAAAGTAGTGGTAGTTGGGCAACTATATGCATGAGGGTACATTAGTATTCTGGGAATTGGCAACATTGACAAAAAGGAGAAGAAAATGGGGTATGAATAAGCATTTTTAGGTGTAGTTATACAGTCGGCATCAAACTTCGTCATCGACAGACGCACACATTGTAGCTTCGGCTTCAAGACAAACTTTGTCGCCGACAATGTCTTCTCCTTCTTCTTCTTCTACTTCTTCTTCACAGTAGCTTTGGCTTCGAGACAAACTTTGTCATCGACAGTGTCTTCTTGTTGCTACGCCAAAACAGAAATCAGACACACGCACGCACAGTAGCTTCGGCTTCGAGACAAACTTCGTCATCGACAGTGTCTTCTTCCTCTTCTTCTTCTTCTTCTTCTTCTTCCTTCCCTTGCCTTCATTTGCTGCGCCAAGACAAAAATCAGATGCACACACGCGCACACTGTAGCTTCGGCTTCGAGATAAACTTCGTCGTCGATAGTGTCTGCGATTTTTCTTCTGAAACTCATTTGCAATTCTCAACGCCACGTTCGCAAATCGAGTCAACCTTTGAGCTCGGAAACTTGTGAAATCGTGCAAAATGGTCTCCTACGCTTCTAATGGCCGACACGAATCACCTTGATTCTTAGCTTCCGCAAAACTATAATTGCAACCTTCCGGAACGCTGTGCTTAAGAGCCCAGCAATGGCAGCGATAAGCAATGGAAGACAGTGACTTTGCTTGAGTGATGACTCGACCGAAGGATCTCGTCTTAGCTATACAAAGTTAGGTGATTTACCGGTCAACATTCATCTTGATTTCGACCTTTCTTTTCTTCCTTTGTAAGATGGACCGGCTTGAAACTTGATTTGATTATCTAAGGAAGCCCAGTTAGTATTCGAAGCCTAGCCAATTGAAACTATGTTTTTTTCCTCAAAGGACGAGCAATGGCGGCAATTTTAGGGTTGTCGATTTCAGGATGGGTTGATACCCATCCAAAAACCTGGAATTAGATCGGACAAGGTTGGTTCTCAATTTGTGGAACCAAGAACAGCAGTTGCCCCCAATCAATCTCGAAATTTGACCGATTAGTCTATGCCGTTTTCAAGGCTCGTCCTAGAACCATTGACTCTCTTTTCCCCCCATTCCATACAAGTGGGAGTTTCCCAACATTAAAATAATAATAAAAAGCATTATTTTCGGTTTATTCGTTATGATCAGGGGTGCACAACTAATTGATGATCAATTAGTTTTTCACTAGATTTTGTAATCATTACCCTATTACATGATGTCGTATCCACATGTATAAATAATGTAAGAATGTGTGTGCTGTGTAATATTTCCTTTTAATTGGTTTGTTGAGTTTGGTCCTCCAACTCTCATTGTTCTTGTAAAAGCATGTCACTCCTGTTTATTGACCTAGGAATGATAGTATTGGCTATAGTAATATTAGTTTGGAGTAAAAGGTTTCTCCTTTAGGACTATGTTTGAAAGCATTAATCGAAAAACATGAAATCATAGCTTGTCTATTGAATGAGTGATATTATTTGGGTTGAACATCAACATATTATGTAAACATTTACTTATATATATATATATATATAAGAGAGAGAGAGAGAGAGAGAGAGAGAGAGAGAGAGAGAGAGAGAGAGAGAGAGAATTTTGGAGGAATGCTTAGGGCTAACTTCTATATATGGAAATCATTACTCTTATTTCATTGAAAATTAAAACATAACATACTAATTTAGGATTTACTTCATAAAAAAAAAATCACTTGCTCTCGATTTTTCTTTCTCGCTTTTACTCTCTAATTTGTTGTGTTTATGTGTTTAATCCTAACAATTAAAGCAAAAATTGCGTGCATATGCATAATTAAAGTAAATGTACATTTTATTTATGGTGTGCTGCTCCCGTGCTGATTTTTTGACTTTCCGAATCGGGGCAAGAGCCTGGGTGAAAGGTCAACTATTTGTTCACAAGTGGGAGTGGGAGAGGCAAATAAGCAAGTAATGTCACGTGATGGTGGGGTTCAAAAAGTTGATAATAGAAAATGTTGGGTCCGAAAAGTTAATAAGGGAAATAATTCTTGTCCAGATATCGACAAGGACGGGAAAGAATTATACGTATGGATGGCATGGTCGATGTGGTGCAACGACTGGACCACTATTTAATATGCTGTTATGTATCTCAATCAATTTTATCCTTTGATCTTATAGCTTTCCATTTTTTGCTAGTGTCCTCGTCAACATGTCACCGTCACGGCTTGCACACAAAATACCTTTTGATGCAAGTGGTGGTGATGAAAGTCAATTAATTTCTTGAGAATGAGGAGTTAATGGAAAATCATTCACAGTAAAAGAATCAAGAAAAAAAAAAAGGAATTTTTTTTTTTTGGAAAACAATTTCTCATAAATCATTTTCCGTTAACATAAAAATTTTCCTGAAACAAACACGACCTAATATAAGCCTTAACAAAGAAGGAAAAGGAAAACCGATCAAAATTGGCAAAAAAAGGGAAAAGTACCAAAAAAATCATAAACTTATTTAGTTTTAAGCCTTTTAATTGTATTAATTTAGTTTCAAACTTTTTTTACATTTTACCAATTGAGTTCATTTAGCCAATTTTGACTTGAAATCACGAAAGTGGACATTGTCCATCCTATGTAGCATGGCCAACGGGAGGTGGATTTTTTTAATAATATTTGGATTAGATGCCAAATTCAAGAGTTTGCTTTATGATAATTATAGACTCTAAAAAATCCGAAGTAACTTCCTTGGCGAGTCACGCAAACTAAGCAGCCATTGAAGAGGAAAAGCCTAAAACCCAATGAGTTGGATTTCTAATGTTCATACTTTGCATTTTGTGCGGTATTATTGAATTTTTGCATATTTTTATCGGGTTAAACAATAATATTATAGAGAAAAAAAAGAAGCATTTATCTAACAGGGGAATATATACATTTTAGGTATCTTTTCTTATATTATGGTAGGAGAATTTCGAATTATCCAAGAAATGCTTGAATTATCCAATTGCATACCGTGAGTGCTTATTGTCTTACCTGGTAAAGCAAGTGTGCATTTCAATTGACACCCGTGAAATAAATGTAACAAAAAAAAATCCAATAATTATACAGTAGCTGAATATGAATATAAGCAAGTTAATTAATAGGAAAATGCTTAGCTAACTACACCCTTACTCTTCAGCGACCCATGATTTCCCAAGGAAATCGGATGAGTTTTGTGGCCGTTTTCCTTGGGAAATGAAATCCCACTCGTTGGAAATTGAATCCCATAAATACAAAATTTTGCCAAAAATGAGTTTGAAGGGAAAAAAAAAAACCTAGAATTATTATTGACTAAAATTCAAATAATCACAAATATGAGATGATGGTTGTTTTAATTCTTCTATTGCATTTTAAGGTGATTTATCTTTTATTTTGTTTACACCAATCTTCAATCACATTTTAAAGAATCATACTTTCATTACTAATTTTCCTTTTATACGAGTTTAAAAATTCAAGCCAGTAATCCTTTGGTTTTCACTACATTGAACTATTTTTACAACAAACCTAATTTTAATAGAACTTATTAAGCATAAAAATTATTGAAAAACAGTCACAAAACCAAGTTTATACAAACGATTTTGGTTAATTCAGTTCACCTGCCAGAACTACGAATTTTTCTATTGCAAGTGTTGAAGGCTATTTTCTTTTATTAAGTTTTCTAATTATCTATGTCAATCATATCGTCAATATGTGGTGGTAAATTAGTTTTAGACATGCGACAGGAGTATGATTTATTTTTACTTTTAGGGCTGTCAAATAAATTTTGGATTATATGACGAGTGACTTGGTTCGATCGTGTGCAAGATAGTGTTCTCTGTTTGATGCAAACATGTGTTGTAGACAAAAAATTCATATAATTGCAAAAGATTTAGGGACTAAAATATCAATTTTCAAATGCCTCAAATTTTTTACAAAATTAACCAAAATTTAATATGAAGTAACTGTGGATGTAATTTTCTTCATATTGAAATAACTCCATAATTTTCTTTAGTTCACTGGTAAAGAGTCCTTAGTCTAGGTGGCGATCAAAATATGTTATTTGTAGTTTATATGAAACTAGTAAAAAATGTTTGCAATTGTAAGTTAGTATATGATAAAAAGCTAATTACAATATTAATTATTGCTGGTTGCCCATCATTTGGAAAAGAATGTTGGTGGCCCGAAATGCACCATTATCTTAGCATGGCCCTAATTACTATTCATTCAATTTCGAATCTTACATTTACTATAACTCAAAAAATATCATAATCTAACCATCTATATAAACCCACTTCAAGGGGACACTCGACACATATCTCCCACGGTTACCTCTAATAATCAAGCCCAAGTTTCCTCTCTATAATCCTAAAAAACTCTAAACACAATCATTCCTCAAACAATCAAGCTGTCACACTTGGAAATGGAGAAGGATCAAGCCAAGCCTAGTGCATCGGTCATTTTATTGGCGATTACATCTAGTAGGCATCTCTCATCTCTCATTTATTATAATTATTATTTATAAATGTAGAACTGCACTGATGAATTTTCCAAACTCCCTTTTTTTAAGGTCTTGCTGTCTTACAAGCTGCAGAAGAAGGAGGTAAATGTAAATGTGCCCCGCCCTATGTATCGAAGTAGTGTCCTATTGGGTCTCATAAGCTCTACACGCACGGCAAATGTTTCTGCATTCCGTGAAAGCGCCAGAATATCTCGGATGGTCTGATTGGAGGAGGCGCTCGTGTTCCAGATATGTGTCCTCCAAGGTTTCCTCACGTCTGTGTTCGCGGCAAGTGTAAATGTGCCCCGCCTTGTATATCAGACCGATGTCCTGTTGGGTCTCAAAAGCTCTGCTTGGAGCCCGGCACATGTTTCTGTATTCCATCAAAGCGCCGGGGTGTCCCTGATGGTCGGGTTGGAGGAGGCCCTTGTGTTTCAGAGAAATGTCCTGACCGGTCTTGTCCGATCTAGGTACATGATAAATGAACATGTTTTCGACCGGAGCGCAAACGTTGATTTATGTGTTTTGTGAGTGTGTTCGTGAGATGGAGAGAAGCAAGAATAAGAGTCCCTCGAGGTATAGTCGCTGGTCTTCGCTGGTTAGTGTCCGGCAGGGCTCATGAGCACCTGTAAGGTGTGCTAGGACGGATTCTCGATATTAAAAAAAAAGAAAAAAAGTAAGAGGGAATAAGAGAGAGGTGGGTTGCACGTGTCGGAGATTTTTATGAATCAAATTTTGCTCTTATTAAAAAGGGTTGATGATGCTAATGTGGATATCATATCACTATCGTACGGAACAAGAAGTGAGTACATATAAGTCCGTTTTAATTAACAGGAATTTTTGCATTACTCTGAAGAAATTAAAGCAAAAGTTACGTGCATATACATAATTAAAGTAAATGCACATTTAATTATTAGAGGACTGCAGCCCTCGTGGCGCATGAATCTGACGCTCGTGGTACAATTAACTGTTCGATGGTGTGTTTATCTCGTGCTGATTTTCTTTTGTTTTTTAACTTTCAAAATCGAGATCGGGCCAAGAGCCTGTGTAAGGTCAACTATTTGTTCACAGAAGGGAATGAAAAAATAACGCCACGGTGATGGCGTGGCTCGAAAAGTTAATGAAAGAAAAATGTTTGGTCTGACAAGTTAATTACAGAAATGATTATTTGTCCAAAAATCGACGAGGGCGAGAAAGAATCGTACGCATGGCTGCCGTGGTCGATCTGGTGCAACGATTCGATCACTGTTTAAGTATGCTATGCATCTTAATCAATATTTGTCCTTCAATTTTATAACTCTCAATTTTTAGCCAGTGAACTTATCAACGTGTCATTGTGATACAGCTAGTTTATGAAATACCTCTTGATGTGTATCGTGCTAGTGGGAATATCCACATAAGAACTAACCAACCGAATTAAAAGTAAGGATGTGTTTGTATAATTTTTTATTAAAAGAAAATTGTATTCATTGTTCAAAAAGATACATGAGAAGTACATAAACTTTCATAGCAAAGTAAATCGAAGCATAATAAAAGGCCAAAATACTACAAAATATAAGGGGTATCAAATCCTCGAAGATATTATTAAACTCCTAAATTTAAATCGGTAGTGAAGAACTCCTAGGACTAAAATTAAATTAGGAGAGTTCGAACTCTCAACTTTAGAACTAGACCATGAAAAAAGAGCTCCCATATCAAGATTGAAAGGAAAGTAAAAAGAAGAAAAAACAAGAATGCTCCAATAAAATTAATAACAGATGAAGGGGTGGGTGAGACTAGCTCAAACCCTCCCATAGTTGGAGAGAGATCTCTCCTATTCAAATGGCTTTAGGGTGTCTTTGCTTAATTGAAAAAAAAAAATTCCGTGAATTAGTTTTTAAACTTTTATGAATTTGGCTTGCTGAAAATGATTTATCAAGAAAAAAACTATTTACAGTCAAAAGAAAATGGGCATGCTTAAAATTAGGAAAATGAATTGTCTAATCTGAAATCCGTAAACATTTTCCATTATTATAAAAAAGAAAATTTCCTGAAACAAAACACATCCTAATATAAACATTAATAAAGAAAAGAAAAAAAGGACAATCGATCAAAACTTGCAAAAAAGGAAAACAACTATTTCACTTGAATCATCCATGATTTGAATGCCCAAATCTTTTTTCCTAACAAATTTTCAAGTTCAAAACGAAATGGCGTCGAAGAAGAGGAGATGTGAGGATAATTCTCTTTGCGAACGACTAACGAAATTATAAACTTTCAATAAATTGGCGGCTCTCGTGTTATATGTGATTGACACTTTAAAAATGCAATTATGTTTTAACAAGTAGTTCGTGATGCTAATTGATACGATGAACAAAAAATTGAGGGGGGAAAAAACAGAGAGAGCGCACCACGGTTTCCGCATTAGACGGCACCATTATTGTCCTATTAGTGCTCCTCTTCAATTTTGAACAAACTTTTTTATTTCATGCCATATGAATGAAGTGCGTTCGACATTTATTACTTGTTGATGTGAATCGCCGCCCCGTTCGAGCAGATCCATCGCCCAAGTCCAACATAAGCAATTTTGCACAACTAATTAGATTTAATACATCATATTCACACTCCTTTTATTTCGTAAAAAAAAAAATATTTTACTCATTTTTCAATTTTTAGATTGTTTAGGAAAATAAATCAATGGGAATCATACTTAAATTTAGAAAAATGATACTTTTAAAATCGAATTTTTTTTTTTGAAATATGACTAAATATCAGCATTTAGACAAAAAAAAAAAAAATCTCCACTTTTGGGCATGAGAACCCTAACACTTGTTCTCAGGTCCTTAGTAGTGGACTTAGGTTTAGAGCCGGGGTTGGGATCACTAGGATCCATTGAGGCCAAACCTGAGTCTAAAGATGTCGGGCCTAGAACCTCGGTGCCCAGCCTCAATTCTGTGAGGTTGCGCTTAAGAGAATAGCACTTGTGCCTAGGATCTCAATGCTTGTGGCCAAGTCCCTAATGCTCGAGCTTGGGTCCATAGAGTCAAGGCCTAGGAACCAAGTACCTTTGCCTTGACTCATGGGCTTGGCCCATAGAGGTTAGGCCTAAGACCTTGGTGCTTGTGCTTGAGTCCTTGGCGCCCGCGCCCAGATCCATTGAAGTTGGGCCCAAGACCTCGATGCCCGAGACTAGGTCCTCGGCGCCTAGGCTTGCATATAGTTCTTTCAAATATCAATGTTGCTTTATTTCTAAAAATCACAATCATAAAGATGTGTTACACAACATCTTGTCGAAAGGATGCCTTTTCGGGGAACAAAATCCTCTACTTTGTACGATGCTTCTCTTGATGCATCGACAATTTAAGTCATTGATAAACGCTTCATTTTCCATGAGTCAAAGGTTCAGATTTATCGAGCTATTGGAGAGAGTATCGCACAAGATTAAAAAATCCGCATCTGTCATTCTGGAGCCACAAGCCCTTCAAGGTGTGTTAATAAAGAAGAGGCTTGTTGCTTGACCAGGTCTCATTGTATACATTGTCATGGGCCTTTGGAGGCCCAAGAAAGATCCAAGTCCCTTGGGCGTGAGTTGAGAAGACTTGGTTAACAAAGGGACAAGCAATGTATTTATTATTGTGAAATTGTACTCGACATGTTGCAAAAGAAAGAAGTCCTACATTTGGATGTGTAAAGTCAAAGGAGCAACCGATGACGTTTGACTCGAATCTCAATAGAAGAGTTTTGGAGTAGTCATGAGTTTGACGAAACGTGTTGGGTGAATTTCAGTACGAGCTCCCTTCTAGATCTTGTCGGGATGTATTGATGTTATGTTGCACTGTTGCTAGTATATATATGGACAGCCTAGTGTTCGTATCTAAAAAATTATAGCGAAAATAGAGAAACGAATCAAAATGAAGATTTGCTATGAATTGCTTGAAAAGAAAAATGTTCGAATGACATAATATTTATGTCTTGTCATGTCACAAGATAGCGTGTAGTAGGTAAAATGGAATGCCAAGGGCATTATGTATCCGCATATACAAGCAAAAAAGGATGAAGAAGAGACCGTTTTTTTTAATCAATCGTATTATCTTGTATGATGTGCACTTTAATTAATTATTACATTTTGAATTGAAAAAATCTCATTTAAGATGTATGATTGATGAAAAAGAATACCCTCTTGCAAAGAAAGGCATCGGTTGCTCCATATCCTTTCTCCCTTTCGTGGGGCTAGACCATGAATCATGTGCAATTTTTCAACACCAATAAAGGGGAAAAAAAAGTAAATCACATGTTTGCACTTGCGAATTCTTTTATAGACAGTATCGCCCCACTCATGGGATTTCTGGGTCCTCATGCACATGTACAATAACACCCAATTCGCAATCGACACGTGACACCTCCTGCTTTTAATATTTATATCCTGGGATGTCTTGTCACTTCCTTTGGTAACATGGTACAAAAAGACCAATTTCATGACATTGGATTCCCCAATTTTCTGACTTCTCTCTTCCTGTCCTTTCTGAATTTTCCAGTCAATTTCCCGAACAGGTTTTTTCCTTTTAAAATAAGCAATTTGCTTGTCCAAAAAAAAAAAAAAAAAAAAAAAAAAAAAAAAAAAAAAAAAAAAAAAGCAATTTGCCCTCTTCGAGGAAAACCTTTCTGCATCTTTAAGTGCAAAAAAGTGGCAAAACTCTACAAAGCAATGGTGGTATTTGGTCAATTATTAAGAGAAAGAGAAAGAGGGAAAGAGATTATGAGTTTTTGGGCCATTATATTATTAAGGGAAAGCTTATTCCACTCTTTTCCAGCACAGGCTCTTCAGTATTCGTCCCCTATTCATTCTTTATTGGTACAATTGACCCATTCTTTTCTCTCCACTTTCTCTTTCTTGATAAGTTTATAAATTAATACAAAACAGAAAATAATGGATTATATGCAGAAAGAAGATTCAAAAACAGGTATTCCATCCCTTAATGACGATAAAAACATGCTTTAAGTTCTACTATAGCTACAGAAGATGCTACTTTCCACCCATTTCAACCTACTGGTGAGATATTTTCTAAGAAATTCCTTTGGATCGAGCTTTATTTTCTTATTAAGTTTTGATCACTATCAAGTCTAATGAGCCATTGTTAGACTGGTGGGTGTTATGGAGATACATGATTATTTTGCATTCTAGCCCTCGGTTTTCAATTCTGATTTGGATGCAATTGTTGAAAAGTTGCACAAGTCTTGGGATAGAATAATATACTAGGTACTTAATTATTTTTCTTTTTTTGACATAAATTTAATATCTAGGTGTTTGAAGATATTCGTGAATGTTTGTTTGATAGTCTTTATATGGCCTTTCACTATTAAGATTCAGATATCAATCAATTGCCAACGTTAATAGATTATCACTTAGCAATATAGAAGTACAAAAATTAGCTCGATTGCTTCATATTCGATCGAGTTCAATTACCTATTTCTGGTCCTAAGGTCCTAAGGCTCCTGCTGGTGAATAAGCCGAGCGTGGTGATGATCTTCCAAAATCTTGTCTGAAAAAAAAAATCAGTTTGATTGCTTCATATCCAATCGAGTTCAATTAGCTATTGCTAGTCCTAAGCTCCTGATCGTGAATAGGCCGCGCATGGTGACAATATTCTGCAATCTTGTCTGAAAATACTAGTTGGTCACCTATTAAATTTCCTAAGTCATACGATTCAAACTGAACAAGCAGCTCACTGGAATTTTCGTATGTAGAAGAATCAATCTTCAACCAACATCCAACAGCATCATTTCCATGATTTAAGGATATCTAGCTGTTGGTTGGACCATGATATCTTTGATTTAGAATATATTTATCAATCAAGTGTTGGGATTCGGATTTGATCATCCAAGATTCAATGTATGATTTGGAAAAGGCAACTTCTTTACGGCACAGCCTCCTCCTATCTACAACACTCGTGCTTTCGTCATTACTTGTGATTGTTTACCTGAAACCTACCTAGAAGTAATGTAATGGCATAACCATGTAAATCGCCCCCAACAATTTCGTGAACTAGGGGTATCATCGAGATAGATTGAGTCGATACAACTTAATACACGAGCCTTATTTGAAATTGTGTACAAGAAAACCTGATTTATTAACCAATATGAGAATTTACATAATCAAATCACCTTTTATGGTAAGTAATTTACACAAAGCATTGATTCTAATAAGCTGATAATGACATGGACAGAGAAATTCCCAACGAACATACCCAATTTTTCAAAATTAAAGAATCTTAGTTCTTCAAGATTTATTCATAACAAGAGAGATGAAAATATATATTTATCTAGAACAACTTTGAGAACATTATTGTTGCAGAAATAAGATAAATGAAAAATATATAATTTCTCTCCCTTAACTCACTTTAATCTTAAAGTATTTGTTATCTTGTGTAGAGGATAACTTACAATATTTTGTTATCTTGTGTAGAGGAAGGACTAGATTCTTTATACAGGTTAATAACAAGTATCTTGCATCGAAGCACATTCTATTTTTACAACAGGCACGTAATTTTATAAGAATCACACACCTTTATAAAGTTGTGTTTTTTCATAGGCAATAAGTTTTTTTTTAGCATTTAAATAATTATTAAATCATTAATGAACAATAACACGTGGGCCACAATTATTCTTAAATGTTTTAGGCAATATTTTATGAACACGGCAAAACGCATTAGGCTACGGTGTTTTTAAAACAATGGATCTTTCTCTCGAAGGATGATGTAAACCCCTGTAAATTGAACTAATTTTTTTTTTTTTTTAACTTTATTTCTTAAGAAATCACAATCATAAAATGAGCTATACAACATCTTCTCGCACATGGCGATTCTCCTGGTGCAGCAACGATTTCAGCTGTTGATAAATAACCCATTTTCATTATTTAGGGTCCACCGAAGAGACTGCTGTGCGAAATAATATAAAAGAAAAAAAGAAAAAAAAAACTCATCTGACTTTCCGAAAATTGTGTTACTCGATAATCCAAATGATCTTCACGGGCCCTTCAAGTTCGATTAATTAAGGAAGTGGCTTTGTGATCGGCCTTCGGAGGCCCAAGAAGCATCACGTCCTTTGGGCAGCCTCTCTTGATTGCATAAGGAGAATTTGGGCGTCAATTAAGAAGACTAGTTAACAAAGGGTAGAGCAGTGCATCGCACACTTGTGAAGGTGTACTCAACATTGTACCGATTGCGAATGTTGACCACGCCTCGTTAAAGAAAGAAGTCCTACATTGGATGTGTAAAGTCAAAGGAGCAACCGTTAACACCCAGTCGACTCATATCTCAATAACAAAAGGTTTATGATAAACCCGAGTTCAACAAGATATGTCAACGAGTTCAAGTTATGTGCTTCCTCTTGGATCTCCCATTGAAGGTATTGGAGTTCTACCATGCTTTTCCCAACACATATGGATGCCAAGATATGTGGAGCTAATCAAATGAATTATTTGCTATGAATTGTCTAAAGTGACAAATTACATCCTTCAAAAGAGAACATATTATGTATCATCACAAGAGAGTATGTAGTAGGATTTTTTCATTGTCGCCAAAGCTGACAAGTAATTTTTGATCTTGTACACAATATCCTTATTAATGAATTATTGGGCCTTGAAGTTTCTATAAGAAGTCAAAAGACATCCTAAATTGTTTCACATATACTTAGATGAAACTATGCAAACATCTACAGAAAAGGAAAAAGGAGTTCAGAGAACATTATATACCTCCACGTACAACTCATGCACGAACGAAAAGGAAACAATGTTTTGTATCTTAATAGCATCATTATTAACATAGCATATCGGCGAATCGCATTATCTAGCATGATATGCACTCTAATAATTCTTACGTTTGATTTTGGAAAAATCAAATTTTAATATATACAATTGAACAAAAAAGGGAAAAGCCTTCTCTCATGAAAAGGCATTAGTTTCTCTATTTAAGGGAAGAGATTCTTGTCCCTTCCCTCAGGCTAAGCCATGAATCATGTGCATCTTTAAACAGCACGAAACAAAATATGGTGAATCACATGTTTGCACCTGCAAAATCTTTGGTCAACAGCATTGCCCACCTAATACACTCATGCAATTTCTGGGCCCTTATATGTACAGAGACAATAATAACCAACCGGCAATGGCCATGTCATCGTATTGAATTGTTATATCCTATGATATCATGTCACATCGCTTGGCAACATGGTAGCAAAGACTAATTCATGACATTGGATTCCCCCAATTTCCGGACTTCTCTTCCCGTCCTTTCTGAATTTTTCCATGCAATTTCCTTGAGTGGGGTTTTTCTTTAATAAGCAATTTGCCCTCCATAAGGAAAACCTTTGTGATGTCTGCATCTTTAGGTGCAACAAAGTGGCAAACTTTTTCAAAACAATAGTGACATTTGCTTTAATTTAATTATTCAAAGAGAGGGGGTGAGAGAGAGAGAGAGAGAGAGAGAGAGAGAGAGAGAGATTGTGAGTTTTAAGGCATTAATATTAATTAGGAAAAAGCATATTCTACTCTTTTTCCAGCACATGCTCTTTAGTGTTTGTGCCCTATTTCATTATTTATTCATACGTTCTTTTCTCTCCACTTTCTCTTTCTTGATAATTTCTTTTAATTAATCTCATAAAAATAATGGATTATATGCAGAAAGAAGATCCAAAGACAGGTATTCTGTCCCTCAATGACGATAAAAACATGCTTTAAGCGCAACTTTAGCTTCAGAAGATGCTACTTCCACACAAATCGACGTAATGGGAAGAGATTCTATAAGATATTCCTCGGGTCTAATTTATATTTTCTCATTACATCTAGCTAATTATTCAGTTGGTTAGGTCACTTTTGATTGAGTGATTATGAGTACGTTTTGTTTATTTTTCATATTTTGTATTCTAGTCCGTTGTGATTTTTACTTTTTCCATGCGTGTAGTTCGGTTTTGAATTTCTGACGTAGACGCGATTGTTGAAGAGTTTCACAAGCGTCCTGATGAAAAGAAGTCAAAGAGGCAAGCTCAACAGGAGAATATACAATGATAGGCCTCTTTTCCCAATTTAGGTGTTTGAATTTTTTTTTGACAATCTCTTAATGATTCACTAGTTTATGTATGAGCAAGCATAAATATAACCATTGGGGATTAAGATCTCTCACCTAATTGTTAGGATGCATGCATGGGTGATTTATGTTAGAGAAATCCCACATTTGAAAATTTGTGTTGTGTAAAACAATTAATATATTATAGTTAACTCATGACTCATTAGTTTAAGTTTTTGAGTGAATGTGAGCTCATTAAATAGGCTCGGACTTGAACTCCATCTTGGCCATCTCCTTGGAAGAATGTGTTGGGCTTCTGCTATGCACTCCTAACAACTCTCATTAGAGCCACGGTCACGACTTGAGATAAGATGAGCTCACGCGTAGTGTGGAGTGGTTAATATTATTTTAGTTGGTCCATAATTCATTAACTTAAGTTTTTTTTTTTTTGTGTGTAAAAGTAGGTCTAAATAAATATGTTAACAGCTCGGATTTAGGATCCCTCTTGGTGATCTAACAGGAAGAATGTATCAGATTTTTGCTGCATGTTCCCAACACTAAAATTGTTTTGGCATCTCTTTTCTTCTCTTGCGATCTGAATTATATATTTGAGAAGCTGGGGACCTTTTGCTCAACCGTCCTATAAAAAGAATCAGGCAATTAATCAATCACCAATATCAAGAGATTTTCAATCAGCACGCACGAGTACAAATAAGCTTGATTGCTTCATATCCAATTGAATTCAATTAGCTATTGCTAGGCCTGGGGCTATTGCTCGTGAATAGGCCAAGCATAGTGATGATCTTCCACAATTTTGGCTGAAAATACTAGTTGCTCGTCACCTATTAAGTTTTTTTAGTTGAAAGTTCTAATTAGCTCACTATATATAATTGTCAACTTATCAACCAACATTCAACTCAATCATTTCCATAATTAAAGCATACCTAGTTCTTGATTTGTACTATGATACCTTTGATTTAGTATAAATTTATCAATAAACTATTGGGTCTTCGGATTTGATCATCCAATATTCAATGTATGATTTTGAAAAGACGAGTTCTTTAATGCACATCCTTTGCCTACGCACAAAACTTGTGCTTTCATCATTACTTATGATTGTTTATATGAAACTAACCTGGAAATAATGTGATGGCATTACCACGTAAATCATCACCAAACAATTTCTTAACCCAAATGGGGGTGTCGTCGAGATAGATTGTGTCGATACAACTTAATACACAAGCTTCACTCTAAATTATGTACCAAAAGAACCCGATCTATTCACCAATAAGAGAAATTGCATAATCAAATCAGTTTAAGCCAAACTCTAGGTATCGATTCAACCAATGTACAGAGTCAGATCTTGGCCATCAAGTCAACGCACCGAGGCTTCCACGGCACCCATATGCAAGTCCAACATCGACCCCTCAGCACCATTTATTTTGTCGAAATGGAGTAAACTGGGTACTAATTTTTCTTATTTGTTCATTTCACATTTGACAATTTGGCTCTCACTCTAATATCGGGCATGAATCTCCCTTAGTTAGGTCCGAACTTTGCATCAAACCAGTCATTATCACCACAATCATTCTCATCATCATTGTCGGTAATCAAGCTTTTCATGATTTGCTAGCTTGTCTCCCTAGCTATTAGGCCTCCAGCTAATTTTTCGATAGAGCCCACTTTTCCCATCACTCAAGGTTCGGTCCATGGTGACGTCAACGTTTTTTTTTGTGATTATTAGTTTACAAATTATATCTCACCAGACTCGATTTCTCTTCTTTTGGCTTGATGTGATGAGATCTTTAGGCAATTATTACTTAATTGGTGATGGGATCTTATTATTGGGATAATCATTAGATATGCCACTCAACTTAGAAGCAAGTGGCGCCGAGCAATATTTGGTTACTTTTTGATTATTATTATTATTATTATTATATTAAAAATCTAATTTCTCCATTGAATGCATTTATCAATCAAATATCAGGGTATTATCTTTCTTATTTATTAATCGTGTCTTATTATATTTTGGAACTTTCCTCACGGCATTTTGTGTCCTTTCTTCTTTTTTTTTTTTTTTTCTCTTTTATTTTTGCCCCTTATATACTTTGGAATGGAATTTTGGGCACCCCACAAGTTGGCGATGACCCATCAAAAGAAACTTCCAAAAGCTGATAATTCAACTTCATAGATAAGTTAGAATCACTGAGTGCTCCGCGCGTCGTGTAATTTGTAAAATGAATATGAGTAGTTTCAAATTTTTATTTAATCGGTAGTTTCGCATTGAATCTAAAAAAGTATTAGGCAATTATCCATTCTTGATGGTTTTGCGATTTTAGTCTTAGAATGAAATTGAAATACAATATTGAAGTTTTAATGTATGATCAAATGGAGAGCATTAGAAGGAGATCTCCCTTACAAGATATTACAGCCTTGGAAGAGTTCTGAATTGCACTTAAAAGTACAGATGCTATTTGTGCAAAACAACAATGTTGGAGGAACCATCGTGGCTTTGTCCTAATGATAACCGCTTTATTAAAGAAGATGCTGCTTTTAGGTTGTGGCTGGTTAAGCTGGTCATGTTCTAGCTTTTAACTCTTATTTTACTTTGCATGGCATGTCTCCTCATGTCTAGGTATGCTCAACATTTGTGACCTACTTCATCACACGCCAGTCAAATAGGTCAAAATCAAATCTAATCCCAAAACCTAGTAGCGCAAAGCTTCCTATTTAGGCTAATCCTCTGGATCCTATGTCCCCCCAAGAAACGAAGCGTAGAAATATCCCACAAAATGAAAGGACCAAGTTAATTCACTGCCATGCATGCACCTTCCTAGATATAGAATCTAGCTTTCCCAATGTCATAATCAGTTGGGTTAACACTGCTCCTTTTGAAAGGTCACTATCGAAGAAGAGAAAAAGCACTCTATGTACCATCTTATCAAAGCTTTCGATGCCATTATGTAGCTGTAAAGAAACCCTAATTTCATATATGATACTCCATTGTCTTTTCGTTTGTCACATTCTTCACGACTTCTTTCATGAATTTCTTGGATTATCCCTACCCGTCCTTCTAGTGCTTTCAATTTTTGTTTTTTGGCCCTAAAAAGGATGTCCAAAATCAATCGGGTGCCTTGTGGGACCCCCCAACACAATTATATCCTGTATAAGGGTGTAGATTTGAAGGATCTGTTGGTATGGGGGTAGCTCCAAAATGATGGTTCCCATTGAATAAGGGAAGATAATGATAGTGAGGTCACTTGCTACAAATGAGCTAAAGTGGTTTGAACAGGTCTCGTCACTTTTGGGTGCACGAATGAAGAGGCGCCTTGTTTTTTTGGCCTTGCTAAATTGCATGTATTTGGAATCGGGACCAATAACTTTTGTTCCACAATTCCTTGTCTTTGTCTCCTTCGTTGATCTTCATCACATCTTTTAGAAGGTTGATATGGAAGAAGGAATGCATTACAAGCGAGTATGTTTGCTTACAAATGCATTAAATATATAATAATTCTCTTTGTTTGCTCTGATACTGACGTTAGATAATGTGTCAAATCAAGTTCTCGTACATCAAATTAAGTTTATCGATGCGCCGCATTTAAGAATGCAATAGGGATCACTTCCATCTATGCAAATAAGTTTCACCAAGTGAATTTGATTTAAGATCTCATGTTTCATGAAACCAAATGTTCGAGTCTTATTACTGGCCAGCTTGGGCTAGTCTCTCACAGGATTATGCAGTAATTAATCCATTATCTTTAGATTAGTGAGTACACGTCACTCAAAATTCTACAGTCACTTGTACACAACTCCTCCTTCTACAGTAATTAATCATAATCACTGCGTACCAATTCTATGCCGGTACGCAAGATTGTCCTAGTCGCAAGTACTGCGATCTGTTTTCCTGCTAGGTCAAAAAGATGGAAAATCACACTAGCCCTCGATGAACCAGTACACATACAAAACGATCGAAAATGGTTTTGGCTCGCACGTAATAGTAATACCTAATCTCCATCCACATGTCCTGCATGTGATGTCACTATTTACGTAATATCACGCGAGGATAATATATTAGGGTTGAGTGATGGGGAGGTTTCCTGGTCAATATTACTATAGAAAACATCTTTAATATTTCTTTCTTGGTGGGTCTAGAAAAAGCAAGATTGGTACAAAGGCGATTGGCAAATTGCCAATCAGCCGCACGAAACCCCATTTTTCGTTATGTATATAGGATCCAAATCAACACTCGCATTTAAGTAATCACTCGAAATTAATTTCTGGTGGTGTGTGCTCGTAAGTTACAGCTAGATCTGAGCAAAACCCCTCGTCTTGCAAGAAACTCAAACCATCTCTCTCTCTCTAGAAATTTGCTACGTTGAAACCAAACTCAGAAGTGACCCCACGCTTTCTTGAGCGACAGAAACTTGACATTTTCCCAAGTGGGTGTTCTTGGATTCAGAAATCGGGAAGGACGAGGAGTCTCCATCGAACGAGAGGGTTGAAAAATCTTGTCTGAACCTCAGATCATGGTGAATCGCGCGGCCTGAGCAAGTCGCGTACGTAGTTGCGAAGTGGATTTTACAGAGCTCGACGAATCACGTCGCTCGACTCACGGTGGACCGGGTTCAGACAAGATTTCACCCTCGATAAGGACATGGCGGAACATGTGCACGAGCAAGCAAATTGATCTATAGCACAAAATGAATATACGCTTCAATGGTCTAGAACTAGAAGTAATCCCATGCCAAGTACGGCTCCTCGAGCCGAGACCCCGAGTCCGCCGCGCAAACCTGCCACGAGAGGGAAGGACAGAATCCGAAGCGGTTCGGTTGATCCACGCACAGATCAGGTAGATCGAACAAGGCATCTTCGTTGTCATTTGAGCTACAGTTCGTCGACTCCTGCGAAGAATTCGTGTCGGACAAGGACCTTTCGGAAGTGTCCCGCCTCGGGTTGGCTCCCGTGCCATCCTCGGCTCCGCGCTCCGACGGGAGCGGCGCGAAAGACGCGGCGGCCTTCGCGGCGGCCTGTTGGATGTCCTTCGGGGAAGTCGAGGCCGGGCGCGGGAGCTCCGGCGCCAGCTCGGGGAAGTTGAGGACGGCCGAGCTGCCCTTTATGGCCAATGCCGCCACGTCGTGGGCCCGGGCGGCCATCTCCGCCGTGGGGTACGTCCCGAGCCAGATTCTCGACTTCTTCCTCGGCTCCCGGATCTCGGACACCCACTTGCCCCAGTTCCGCATTCGGACCCCACGGTACGTCGGGTGCTCGCCGGAGCCCCCGGCCTTGTGCCTCTTGCCGGCCGGCTCCTCCGGGTGGGCGCCCGGGCTCGGGGACTTCCCGGGGCCCTTTTGAGAAGTGCAATCCTCGCTTCTTTTGCTCGGTTCTAGCGCCGGATCCGACCCGGTCGAGGAGGTGGAGGAGGAGGAGGTTGTTGTTGTTGTGGCGGCGACCGCCACGGCGGAGGAATAGGAGGAGGATGAGGTGGTTGCGGCGGCGGCGGGGGCGGTGGTGGTGAGTGAAGATGAGCTAGGGGAGCTCTCCTGGGCACCACTCTCAATGTTGATATGTTGTGCCATTAGAGGGGCTGGTTCTCATCACACTCAACGGACGCTGTTGGGGCCTTTTATGATGCCTCCCTCCGTAAATAGGAAAATAAAATGTTTTTATATAAAGAGAAAAAGCAAAAGGAGAAAAGGAAATTAAATAAAGGAAAAGACGAAGAAGAGGAAAAAAAAGGAAAAGGAAAAGGACATAAAAGAGGGGTGGGGCCCAATGGCACTGTTATGGGAAGGAGGGGAGGTGGGGAGAGATCTCATGATTCTCGGTCATCAGCAATTTTGTTTCCTATATGGGCAATGAATAGCACGCATTTGTACCTTGCCTTTGGCCTTGGCAAATTGCAATGATGCTAAATGCTTTTTTACTTGCATGCAATTTGTTACTTGGCTTTGGCCTTTTCTTGTGTCAATGCATTGTCCCTAGTTTGAATCCTTTAAAATACTTTGCTCTTTTCGCGTGTAAGTGCACTTGGGTACATTGGGTCGTCCCTTTTTTCAACCCTCATGACAAACTCCCCAATTTGTGAATGCAATCGAAGTCTCGCACGGATCTTCCAATCTCTTGGCGATAATCTGTCTCTAATCGAATTTGAGACAGATCGACATTTAAGATCATTTTGTAACTTAATATAATTTATTTACAATTTTTTGAATGAAATGACCTAATCAATCATAAATCTATTATACATATGTCAATTCAGTTTTAACTTTTTCAATTTATTACTTTAGTTTCATACCTCTGTATGGAATTCCAATATAATCCTTCTTTCTAGCCAATTTTCGTTGGAGATAGCATTCATGGCGATCCAGTAATCATCGTCCTATGTGGCATATGGCCATGTCATCTATATTCGCGAAAATTGACTGAAAGAAAGGACTATATTGGAATCTTGCACAAAAATTGAGGACTAAATTAATTTGGAAGACTTATGATTGAATTGACATTTCGACAATAATTTTAGGATTAATTTGACAATATTTCCCAATTTCGTTTTCAATTAGTACTTATTGGATGCTAGGGCCAAATGGGTTTACGCATGACCACGCACGAAACCTAATTTGAACACGCTCGATTTCAGAATGGATACATAACCCCGCATTAAGCTGAGATTAATTCAACTGAGGGGATCTGCTAGACGCATATTGTGCCAATTGTCCTTCCAATTTGATGCATCATATTTGATTAAGTTCCTCAGGAACGAGCTTCATAAACCACATGCCATTGCCAATCAATTAAGAAGAAAAATTATCAGAAGAAAAACGGTAGGCCGAAACGGGTCGGTGCCCCCACCCAACCCATGATTTTCATGTGATATATAGATCTTTTTCAGCCTTAAATGGGTCCTCCATTGGAGCCTGTTGTCGGATACGCAGCATCTAATTAAATAAAAAGAAGGAGGAAACCTGCTTCTTTTTTTCTTCTGTAGTTTCATTTTCATATCCCCCATTCAAAGGACGCAAGCACATGCCGCCGATCCGCACACCAAAGCACCAAAATCAAGTATCCCACGTTTTGACCCCATAATTTTCTCTGACATGTTTTCCTCATGAAATCATATTTTTCAAGAAGGAAATAAAGATAAATTGATGATCACTTCCTCCGTGGATTGAACTCGTCGAACGCGACCTCTTGACTGTATGAGAAGCAAAGTGAAATTCTCTGACTCGTATAGGACCGCAATCAGGCATCTGGTGCAATCAAAGGACGAAACAAATTTAGGCGACCCACAAACCTAGAGAGAGCATTGGCTCTCAATTGATCGAATGCGGCGTAGGTAGGGATGAGTGGTTCCGGATTTTGTATAGGTTCTACTTGAACTCGGAAACTTACTCGTTTGAGTGGGTTGTTCAGGTTTTTGGAATCTGGAACTTACTTGTTGGAGTAGGTTTCTCATTTTTTGAAACCTGAAACCTACCATGTCCATGTATACTTTAGAAGTTAAAACATTTTAAAATATTTAAATAATAAATCACACATTATATTATAACTTAAGTTTTCAAATCGGTTAGTAGTATTCCAACAAAATCTTACTTGGTATAAGAGTTAGAGGTTCAAAGTTCGAATATTTCTAGATTCCATTTGCCTTCCTAATTAAATTTTCACGCTTCGTACCAGACAAAAGACTAGACTAAGCATAAATGGGAGAGTTTGAATATTTAAATAATAAATCACACATTTATTTAACAATTTAAGTTTTTAGAACTATTGAAAGTGGTTTCACAAAATCATATTAAACTTACCCTGTCACAAGCTTCAAAGTCAATTCCAAGGTTTACACAGATTCCACTTATATTATTAATTAAATGATTGTAGTGAATGGATACCGCTCGTTGTTATACTTCATTGATTATAACTTATATGTAGACACACTAAGAATATGAAACAATGACAAATGAAAAGTCCTAGTCATAAAATGGAAACTTAGACTAGTGATTACAAATTATATATTCATCATTGGACATCATGCAATACCGTATGATTGAACGAATACATAGACCAAGAAAAACAAATAAACTTATTCTAGATTTCAAGTTCCAATTACCTAAAATCTGGAATCTATTCGTTGAAATAAGTTTTTTAATTTTTAGAGTTCGGAATCTACCTTACATATCTTGAAATCTAGAATTGAATAGATTCCCACAAATTCGGTTTTAAGTTCTAGGTTCTATCTTGGAATCATGCCTATCCCTAGGCATAACGATAACGACTTTCAATCGGTCCAATTAACTCTTGCAACAACCACCCGCCTCTTGACATCTAGCTGGTTCAATGCCCAACAGATGGACGGTAGACCATAGGCAAGAAGATGGTTGGTCGTGAAACACACGACCTGGGGAAAAAAAACATGTTACAAACGAAGTTGGGCAAGAGAAGGAAGGGTCTTCGGAAGGAAAAACCAATGAGGAAGTTCCCACGTGGAGGGCTTCGGCCACTGTCGGGAAGAAGACAAAAAGCGAGTCGAGGTAAAAGACAAGTGAGTCACCAGTCCCGAGTCGTCTTTCGCCTCCGTCCGAATATTTTATTTAGCAAGAATGCCTACTGGCCGTCGATTTAAAATACTAATTGAAGTAGATCTCGATTTAATTCTTTTTCTCCTTTTTATTTTCATCTGGGTTTTTCTAAACACATGCTGATCCATGATTTGCGACAATCTTGACGGCGCTACGGTGGATCTAGAACCGCCTAAGGTAGAGAGAGAGAGAGAGAGAGCTTTGCGAGATGGTAACACATGGCCACATGAGTGGGGCCCAATCCAATTCAACATCGAGGTGGGGCCCAATCACGTTTCTGGCCAAATGAGTCAACTACGAGATAATCAACCCCCCCCTTTTTTTTTCTAATTCTTTCTTTTTCTTTTTTCTTTTGTATTTTATTTCTTCTTTTTGCCCTTTTGCACATTTATTCTCCGGGGTCTTTCTCAAAGTACAAGGCTTTGCTGAGAATTATTGGTTGGCTATGGTAATTTTGATGGTAAGGGAATCAAACCACACATATAGGCATGTGTGCAAGTTGTTCTTTAATTAGCTTTATATGGGCTTTGCTTTGCTTTTTCATTTTTGGGTCCTTTTCTTTGTCTTGAGCTTATTACTAAACTTAATTCTCAAGATGGGGAAAAATTGAGCTGCTTTTCTTTATTACCTTCCCACGTCTTCGGGCGATCGGCGGGTGTTGGCACGTTGAGCTGAATTGGAAGACTCTACGGCAAGCAAAGGCGAGGATGAAGAGGAGTATGAGAAAGAAAAAGGAAAGAAAAGGGTTCGGATACCTAAAGTTGGCATACATTTTGTGGGTTAATCCTTCATAATATATTGGATGATTACAGAAAAGATGGCAATGATGAAAAAGCGAAGATGCTACTAGAAAAGTAATAAAAATTGTCATGTTTTCCATATCAACATAAATAATCCCATAATAAATAAATAAAATTATAAAAAAAGCCAATGAATTTTTCTCTTTTTACTTTTTCCTAGGGATAGTCGTACTAGCCTCGGTTAAAATTCAGTAAAATCCTGATCTTTTTTTTGTGACATTTTTTGTGACTATCAACAACTATTCTAAAAGTTTTAAGTTAATATGGTAGATGGAAACCACATACGTTTAAAAAGCATAAAAACCTTACTGTTAAGTGATATGAGATATTTCAACACTCCTTCTCATGTGCAAATCAGGTTAAACTAGTATGTGGAATTTGACTAATGGGTGTAGACATATATATGAAAGGATTAGTTGGCTTTGATATCATATTAAAAAGTAAAATTCAAAAGCATAAATTGTTAGATTAATTGTTAATTTACTATTTAAAATATTCTAACATATTCTATGCCTCGTGAAAAGTGAAGATATTTAAATGTGATGATTCGAACTTATCACAATTAACCATGAGAACCAATTTCTCAAGGATTTGACACAATTTGCTTCAATTGCTACTTTTTTGTCCATTTATTGCCTCGTTGTTGGTCAATGTTCATAGCTGTCATCCCGTGCATCGAGTGAGAAGCGAAGAGGTGCATATTCGAGGAGTTGACCTTTTTCCACCCTCTTGGATATGAGGGCCAATTTCTCAACACTATACCACCATCCTGTTCGATTGAGAATGAGGAATTGAGAGGAGAAAAATGATTTTAGGATTCCGCTTTATGTTCCATCATATAGCAAACAACACACATTTCTGTATAGTTACGGAAATATGGAATTGTTTATGAACAAAGAGTAATGATTCCGTCCTGTCCATTAGACTGGGTAGGACTAATAACAACCCGTTTGTGAAAGAATCCATAAAGTTCGTTGATCATGGCCCCCATCCTTGGTTATGGTTCTACTCGATTATATTACGGATTTCACTTGTTAATTTCATCGGATACACTAAACTTTCATGTGCTTCTAATGTTTGAGAACCAACTCTTTTTTGTATTCCTAGCAGCTTAAAAAGACTACAAATATGAACTCATTTAACGTTAGTTGAGGTAATCTAGTGTCAACCTATTATAAGTTCGGCAATATTTGTTCTTTTCATGCTTGGATGTTGAATCTTATTTGATAGCAAATGCCTCGAATCTTTGCAAATTCATAAATTTCGACGCACAAGGTCTCTTCGAATTTTTACACGTTTTCATCCTTTCAAAGAAGTCAAAACATTTCCATAGTGACAGAGATAGATCACCATCATCACCAAGATGCCATTATAAACCCCAAGGAGCACAGCGCCTGCATTCTCAAAACGCCCGCAAATATCATATGCTAAATGACATAATTTGCACGAGGAGTCAACCTAATTGAACAAGCGAGATCAATCGGTCTCACCTGAAATGGATTATCTTCCTTCTTGTTCGATATCGGCAGCACGAATCCTAGCCAATGTTCGAGCATCTCGTGTGGGAGGATGACAAAGGGAGTCGACCTAATTAAACAACCGAGGTTGATCGGTTTTACCTAAAACGAGTTATCTTCTATCTTGCTCCCTCTTTGCTTTTCGACGAGTTCTTTTAACCGGTGATAACATGTGCAACGAGAAGGGGGCACGACGTTCGAGCGTCCGTAGCGTGTGCGGGAAGGTGACAAGGGATATTCCACCGAGTAACCACCGATGCCTTGTCCTATCGAGGAGCCGGACAATTTGTACCCTCCTAAGACTCCAACTTGACGTTTTCTACTCTCAAGTTCCACCGAAGATCCTTCTCGGAAACTACCCATCAGGAAAAGAAGGGAAAAAGAGGAGAAAAGCAACCGCAATAATTGCAATTAAAATCCAAAACCCTAACCATTAGGAACATCTAATGCCCAAGCACGCACGCAACGTAAAGTAATGGGTTTATATCGCAAGCACGAGTCGCTTTTGGGGCCAAGTACTTCGGCTTTTCCATCCGATTACCTTTGCTTTTTACGGCATTACTCGTGGTACTTTGGTTGTTTATGCACACAAGAAACGAGGCGACGCCAACTCTGATTCGAGTTTAAGTCAAACCATTGGTGAAATTCCAATGTAGGACTTCAAGATGAGAAGTATCTTCAATTCGCATATTTCTTGTCCGACCATACTTCTTACTTCTTATGCAATGTGTATAACCATGAATGTGACACATAATTGTTTTATGTTCACCCACCGGTCTTTCTAGGGTTTGGTAATTCATGTTATAGTATCATAACCATATTAATAATTTGTGCTGCGTCAGGTTACCATTAAAACGCGAAATATAACCTTTATTCAAAAAAGTAAATCATGTTGTAGTATCATATTCGTATTAATAATTTGTGCCGTGTTAGGTTATCATTAAAATGTGAAATATAACCTTTATTCATAAAGGTAAATCATTGATAATGACCAAAACATGCTATAATCACACGTGAACATCTAGATTCTTTTTTCTCTGTCTCGTACCCCGTAAAAGAATGTTGTTGAGGGTATTCCCAGCCTTGCAAAGCCTAAATATTTCTGTTGACAATAAAAATATCTTCGGTTAACATATTTGTCTAAAGTGATAAGAACGATTACACTTAAAGTAAATATTTTTTGCATTTCATTTGTTTCAACGAAATTGAATAAGTACGATGGTTGCAAATACGATTTAGAGGGTTAATCTTGAGAATGGTTTGTAACATAAAGCAAGGGTAGGTTGCAAAATGTATAAACTAAACGATGGCTTTTAAAACAAGTAGCCCAAAATACATTGATATCCAACAAAAATCAACCACAACGCTTGGTATATCAATTTTGTAAATTTGTCCTAACTCACTGTTGTCGTTTTAACACGTCTTCTGTGCTAGAAATGGCGCTAAGTATGTTCTTTCTTGTGACCTATCGCATTCGACAAGAGTTGTGTCAAATGTTTAGGTCAAATGTAATGTCTCCAAGTAACCGCATAATGCACGAAAGGAGCTAAAATCAGTTAGGACATTGACATCTTCTCTTTATAACAACATAGTTGATCAAGCAGGGACGCTCTCCATCTCTTATTGCTATCCTAAAGAATTAGAGGATTCCTGAGGAAGAAAGACTGGTTAAAACATCCATTCATTTGCATTCTGGAATGCTTTTTATTTATTTATTTATCTCTCTCCTTTGGTGTTTGTTTTTGAGGAAAATTATGAAAGAAGTTTTAAACTTATTGTACTTGCATCAATTGAGTCCCAAACCTTTTTATTTGACTAATTTAGTCCTAAACAATTTTTTTTACAATTTGACAATTTAGTCAAAAATGTTTTAGTGATTTGCCACATAAACCTTTTGACGATTTACTAGTTTAGTCCTTTAGAAAACACTGGTATGACGGTCTTGTCAACATTAGTTGTTGTACGTGGTACGGCCAATGCCAACAGGAACAATTTTCATACATATTTTTTATTTTTAAATATTTTTATTTTTTTCCTTTTCCTTTTGTTTTCCAACTAGTTGCTAGCGAGGTCACCAACCAACCCTTGAGTGGCTTGGGCAAGGTCCTTGCCTATGGTCGGTGACCTTGGAAAAAAAAAAAAAAGAAAAAAGAAAAAAATCATAAAACAAACAAAGCAAAAATTATTCACGTTAGCATTAGTTATCTTACGTAGAAAGGTCAAAGTTGACTAGACTGCTACATTAGTGTTTTCCAGCCAAAATTAGCAAAAAATATCAAAAATCTTAGAACTAAATTGACAAATCATCAAACTATTTAGGACTAAATTAGCCAAATTAAAAGTTTTAAGATTGAATTGGCACAAGGGTAATAGGTTTAAATATTTTTTGATAATTTCTCTTTTGTTTCTATGACTGAAAAAGCCCATATTATGTAGGTAAACCTAAACATAATCTCATGAATCAGACAAGATGTGAGCGAAAATTGGGATGAATGATCTGACGTTAAAGTGTTTTATATTGTATGGTGTAAATTTTTTTAATTTTTTTCATAGCCTTAGGATTTTATCTTACCACTCGCACTTTAATCTTACATTTCAGTGCTTCTTTCCCTAGCTAAAGGATTTCACTTTTTATATAGCCCATCTAGTACATTTACAATGTGAGTCATTAGTAATAGAACTTAGTAGGCATATAGGGGAAATTGACCGATATGATACGTTGTCTATAGATGACTCTCTCCATGTAGATTGATAAGTCCGAACATCTCTTAAATTCATTCACCAAGAGATGCGAGGGGTCTTTATCGATTGTTTGAATAGGCCTTCTAATTTCAATAACTACTTATGAAATGTGATGTCGCTAGAATCGTTTTGTTAGTCATTGTTGTAGCACATTTTCCGGGGGTATATCCCAATACTATGAGGTTGCGTTTGGCAGTCATGATAAAATTCGGGATATGATATGATTTATCCTATCCTATGTTTGGTGCTCGCTCAGGACATGATAAAGTCGAATATAAAGAAGATATAAACAGGATAAAATTATCCAATGAGGGAGGTGTGATAAAGGTGGATAGGATTTCTAATGTCCATACTAGGAAAGTTATTTCTCTTGAATAACAAACTTATTAAATTTATATAATTTAAATTATATTTCAATATAAATAATATTTGAATGATAATTTAATAAATTTTAAAAAAAAAATCATTTTTAATTAATCCTATTTTAATTTATATATTCAATTTTAATTATATCTTATAATAAACATTCAATCTATAAATTAAATATTTATATTTATTATATATTTTAGGTGTTTTTGTATTTAGGTATGTTAGTATAGTTTACTATTTGATAAATTTTATTAAATAATGATGAAAGGGGGAAAAATAAATAATAAAGAAAATAATATAAAAAAGAGGAAAAATAAAATAAAAATAAATTAAGGAATAGTGTTACGAAAATTTTCACTATCTTTGTTTATGAACATTTAAGTTCATTTATAATGATATGCCGTTTATATAAAAAAAAAATGTACATGATATGATAAAAAGATATTCGACTTTAATACTGCGATTCACCAAACAATGGATATGATATCAAAAAATCCCAGGATTTCATATCTTATCATATTCAGTCTTATCCCGATTAGAAATCTGGACAACCAAACGTAGCCTGAAGGTGTTGTTGAGGGCCACGCAAGTCAAGCATTATGTAGAAAGATGAGCCCAGCCAGACCATAGTTGGGCTGGAGAACATGAGAGTTGGCCCAAACTGAAATTAGGGAAGTCCATGTCCAGACAACAAGAGAGTTAGCCCAAACCGAATTACATTCCGGTTTGGTCTAACCAGTGCAGAAGCCCAAATTTTAAAATTTGCTCTCGGTTCTAATCCTTTAATTTAATTAACCAAATTCTTAAATATCTAAACATACAAATCCTCTTTAATATTGCATTCATTTCTTGAAAAATGTGTGATTTGGAAAAAAAATTTCGAAACATAATTGCTTATATCGTTTACAAAAATAAATGTATGGAAAATCTTTTCATTACCCATGAAAATAGCTAGGCGTAGATTATTATTGATGATAAAAATATTTTCCATCGACTAATTTTTTAAACAATATAAGCAATTATTTTTCAGAAAATGTTATCCAAACCACTCATTTTTCAACTCTAAATATTTTACTTTCTAACCGTCTAATTTGAATCATTACATTTCAAAAATCTAAACATGCAAATTCTTTCACCGATGAAGCATAGTAATTTGTTAATCAAGAAAGCTTTTAATGACGAGCAAGAGAAAGATCTGGTAAAGGGAAACAAGAGAAAGTGTGGTCGGGAGACATGTTCCGATGTTTTTATTTTATTAATTTTCTCATTTTTTTTATTGCACACCATATTAATGTGTTTAATGCAATGTGATCGACTATATCTATGTATATGTCTCGCAAATTGATGTTCAAATGGAACTCGATGGTGAAGTGTCCACTGTGATTAGCCCATTATCGTCTAATGTAAAGGCTTCAGTTTTATAAATATTCTCAAATTAAAGAGATAGCCTCTTTTCTGCCTTTTCTTAGGGGCTAAGTAATCAAGTACTTTTATACCTAGCAAAAGTGCGCACACATGTTGCACGAATGGAAAAAATTGATAGCTAGATAATTTTTTGTGGAAAAGAAAAATAATTTAAGATTAGACTTCTTTTTGTTAAGTTTATTTGTAAAATAGAATAGATTCAAATAGATAGGGTAATGACAATGGAAGTCTTAAAACTCGAGTCAGTTCATCACTACAGTCCTAAAGCTTCTTTTGGTCCTTCCATTAATTCTGTGATTTTTATTGGACAGAAAATCCATCCGGCACTTTTGTATTTATTTTCATTTTATTTTTTGTATGAATGGAATTCATGCGGCACCAAATAGGCAAAGATAAAAAATAAATAGAAAAATGAATAAAACTCAAAAAGAGAAAGAAAAACAAATTTCAGAGAGCAGAGAGAAAACCCTTTGTTGCTAGTAAGGTTTAGGAACCCTCACCGAGGGCGAAGGGCGAGCAATGAGCCCTTGCTGGTGGCCCGGGGAGGGGCCACCGCCCTTGTTTGAGGAGGTGAGGGCAGGGGCCCTTGATTGATGGCCACGACGACCATCGCCACACCGGGCCACCAGCAAAGGTCCCCGATCCTCACCGGCGATGAAGGGAGCGGCACCTGCCTCATTGTCCTTCACGACCCCCTCCCTCCTGGATGGAATAGAATCAAAATAAAAGGAAGAAGCCAGCTTAGATTTTTTTTTTCGTCAAAAGTTAACGGAGGTAATGGAATGGACAAGTTGTTAGATTTAAATGAGCAAAAGAAAGTTTTGGAACTAAAATCACAGATGGATGCAACTTTAGAACTTTTGTCATTATCCCAAATACTCAAGAGAGAAAATAGAAGTTTAATTCACGGATCATTGAATTCTTAATAAAATAAGAACCGATATATCGATGAAGGGGGAAAAGGGATTGTGACTCCTTATAAAATAGGAGGTTCTTTGCTTTTTATACTAGTAAATGTGTGCACGCATGTGCAAGAAATTGCCATTCAAATCATTAAGCAAAATCACTTTGTATATTTGTATTTGTTGAATAATTTGAAGAAATTATTGATAACAATATATAGGACAAAGAAATTGTATAAATATATGTGGGAAGAGAAAAATATTGCAAGATATTAAATTATTTTAGAAAAGTTGTTCAAGATAGAAAAATATCAAAATTTTAACATGGAAACACTTGTGCGATAAAATGGAAATATCCGCAAAATGTTTGCAAAATAGGTATTAAGCGTATGTCAGAAAAGAAAAAAAATTGAAATCCCTTAAAAAAGGGGATTTTTTGTTTTTGTTTTTGTTTTTACTTTATACAATTAATAAGGAAGAATATGCTAGATAGCTTCTTTGTTTTGTTCACCTTGTTTTATTTCATTGTACATTATTAGCAACGGACGTTACTATGGGAAAGCGCCGTGTGGACCACAAATTGCCACTCAATGATAATGGTCAACCGTAACTATAACGCGCAACAAATTTGGAAAATAAATCTTAATAGAAAATTTTCGGATTTTGGTCAATAATTATTTTTTTCTATAACGAAAATGAAACTACCAAAAAGGAAATTTACTTGATGCTTGTGAACTTCTTTGATACTTTGAATAACTACTACAATGTAAAGTAATTTTTTTTTTTTGCGGCGTACTCTTGAAAACATTTTTACCAATTCTAACTACAATGAAAATAAAATTAGCAACCCACACATGCATTTTACCTAATTAAATGAGATTTAAAATAATTACCAAAAAAGTGAAAAAATTTGAAAGTTGGGTAGCATGGTAAAGAAGTGAAGTTGTACAAAAAAAATGACAATGAGGGAAAAAAAATTAATCAAAGAAATTTTATGTACTTTATGGCTTTGCTTGTTTTATGAAAAATAAATCATTTAAAAATATCTTCCAAAAATGATTACTTATATTACTTAAAATAATTAATCAATAAAAAATATTTTTATTAAATATAATAATTTATATCTAAACATCTTTGTGGATGATGAAAATATTTATCGTTAATTCATTTGTGTGAGTAATATAAATGATCATTATTTAAAAAAATTTTTCAAATTATTTTTTCTCAAAACAAACAAAACCTAAATTTTAAATTTAATTTCACTTCTAGTTAGTCATGAGACGGTCAAATTTTGATTTCGAGTTAATTTTGGATTGCCATCAAGTAGAGTTTATTGATGCTTTAATTTGCATAAAGTAGTATTTGAGTTTAATTTTGATAATTGTACTCATTTTGCTAAATCGACGAATAATTTCTTCCACAATTACCAGTGTGAAAAATGTTTTATAGTGGAGATGCGGCTAGCATAAATCTTACATCTATTTTGTCCTGTAATAAAAAAAAAATGTTTAAAACGTTCTTTCTAACATTGAATGTAGAGATGTAATATATTTTTCTTTCGATGATATTTTTAACAAGTTTCTTTTTTCATTTCTTTCTTTTTTTAATGTGGCGCCGTCACCCTCTCATTTGCCTTGAATCTTCCACCACAGTTTCTTGGGTCCCATCACCCTCTCATTTGCCTTGAATCTTCCACCCTAGTTTCTTGGGAACTACCGTCAATTCTACTGGTTACTTCCCACGGCCAAAAGAGCAGCATCCCTTCTTCGCGCGTTCATGGCGCATCGGAAATTTCCCATCGATTATGCAGAGAGCCTTAGCCGCGTAAGCTTTTTATCTGCGCGTAGAAGAACTTGTTAGGAAAACCCAGATCGAGAGAACACGGTATCCCACTTTGATATATACACAGATCTTTGCTTGTCCTGCAACCAAGATACAAAATTTGTGCTGAGAACTCCCGATCTCTCATTCTCTCACTAAGTTCCTCGCTCGTTCCCTCACCGTTTTTTCTGCTGCGAACATGGCCGCCACGAGACTCGAGCAACCTCACCACCATCAGCAGCACATTGTCATCATGCGCCATGGCGACCGCCTCGACAACGTCGACCGGTCGTGGCCAGCCACGGCCCCCAAGAGGTGGGACCCCCATTGGCCGAGGTCGGTTGGGCCACGGCGCGAGAGACGGCCGAGCAACTCCCCTACCAGCTCGGGTTCCCGATCCACCGGATTGTGGTGTCTCCGTTCCGGAGGTGCATTGACACCGCCCTTGGATTGATTGCCGGTCTCTCGGCCCCAGGCGAGGACCCCAATGCAGTGACAAGCGACAACGGCATTGACCCATCGAAAGTCAAGGTACATCGGTCTCTCCTTTCACATTCATTTGAAATTGTTTGCTCCTGTCTGCATTTATTAATGGTGCCTAGGTCTTTAGTCCTTAAATTTTGTTTATAATAATATCTTAAGACATTCTCTTTTTGGCAGATATCTATAGAATATGGATTGAGTGAGATGTTCAATGACGTGGCAATCAAATATCCTCCTCCTAATCCTGTGGACCACGCGGATTGGAAATTCAATAATCCCGAGATCGAAGCTTTGATTCCAAAAGACACTTTGGATCGTACAGTGAAATCGGTGTTTAATGAGGTACAAAAGATTTTTCATGTTCGTTCTATGGGATTCCAAACGACACCGGATTATAATGAGATCCACTTGCTAAACTCTTCCACCTTAAAATTTCTTGCCATAGGACTAGGTCAAGCAGGACTAATGGACAAATTTTTTGACCGTTTGCATGACTTTTGGTCTTCGTTTCTTGCTTAATTTATGTTCGAGATTTTCGTATTGTTTTCTCAAGCATAAAGACGAGAAGGGAAAAGACAAAATTTTATCAGTGTTTTACCTAACTCGAGAGATCCCTACCCCTGCCCTACCACTGTCTAGTAAATAATGGGCTTCTTTTTCTTTCGTGGACGCATAGAATGAACTGATTTGAATTTGATTTTTTTTTTTTTTTAGCTGCCGCACTGGGGAGAGTCTGAGCCAAAGGCAAGAGATAGATATCTCCACACTATTCATTCTCTTGCCGATAGCTACCCTTCGGAAAATTTGCTGCTCATCACTCACGGTAAGCTTCAACTCCTATGCAATCGCATTGAAAGCTATAAAGCTCAGGTGCATTGCCCCAGCAATTTCATGCGACATAAGATCTTATTCAATGATGATATATTACTTGAACAATTTCCAATGATAAGTTCTTAGTATTTCCTTAGCACATTCGATCAATCATCAGGCTTCACGTACCAAAATCATCCCTTCACGTTTATGCAGGGGAAGCAGTGAAGGTCACGGTCTCGACACATTTGAAGGATGGTGCGAGCTTCAGGATTAGGATGGATTACTGCGGATATGCACAACTTACAAGACAAGTCATTCAAAATGGCGATGAGTTAGATGCTAGCAAATTCGAGCTTTTGGGGAACTATGGCCAAACCGGCATTCACTGCTTGCCGAGGATGCCGAATTGATCGATAGCCTCGTGTGGAATGATGCGTGATTTGCCATAGTATATATATGATGAATGGCAAAACAGCTTGCTTATTATGATTTTTTTTTTGTCAATTCTTTCTTATATTAGGTGGATTCTTTTGCTAATTAGGACATACAATCACTGAATGTGTTATTCTTTTTATGATTCAACATTGAATGTGATATGTTCTTTTCTCTAATTTTTTTATATCCGTTTTATGTTATTAAGTCAAACTGAAAATTCAGTTTTGAATTAGATCACCAATCAAAAACATTGTTCTATTTTCAAAACTTATTAAATTGATACAACCAAATCATTATGTTAACTCTATTCATTTAGCCAAATAGGAAATGGTGATGTGGCTTTTTGTATTTTTTTTTCTCTCCTACATGGTGATGACGTGGCCAAAACATGAAACACTAGGCTAAGACAACATCGTTTTGGCTTTAATTCAAATTTGTTAACAGTACGCTTCATAAAATAAAACAAAAACTATTTAAAAAAACACACACACACAAAGGTGCAAAGGCAAGGGCGGAGGCTCTTGAATTATTTAAGGAAATTAGTGATAACAATATGTCGAACAAAAAAATTGTACAAATATATGCGGGAAGAGAAAATTATTTTATATATATATTTTTCAGAGAAGTTGTTCAAGATAGAAAATTATCAAAATTTATAACATGGAAACATGAGTGGGATATGGAAATTCGCGCAAAATGCTTGCAAAATAGGTATTAAGCATGTGTCAGAAAAGGAAAAAAAAAATTGAAATCCTTCAAAAACGGAGATTTTTTTTTTTTTTTACTTTTTATACAATTAATTAGGAAGGTGAACATGCTAGATAGCGTCTCTGTTATGTTCACCTTGTTTTATTTCATTCTACATTATTAGCAACGGACGTTACTATGGAAAGCGTTTCGTGGACCACATATTGCCATTCAATGATGACGGTCAACCGTAACCATAACGCGGAACAAATTTGGAGACAAAATCTTAGTAGAAAATTTTCAGATTTTCGTCAATGATTCTTTTTTTTTTATAACGAAAATGAAATCAACAAGAAGGAAATTTACTTGTTGCTCGTGAACTTTTCTAATAATTTGAATAACTACTAAAATTTAAAAGTAAATTTTTTTGCGGTGTAATCATGAAAACATTTTCACCAATGAGATTTTAAATAATTACCCAAAACAAGTGAAAAAAATGAAAATTGGTGAGCATGGTCAAAAAGTGGTGTTGTATGAAAAAAATAAAATAAAGACAATGAAATAAAAAATTTTAATCAAAGAAATTCGATGTACTTTAAGAGTCCGTTTGTTTTGTGGAAAACAAATTATTTGGAAAATATTTTTCAAAAAATGATAACTTGTATTGCTTAAAATAATAAGTCAATAAAAAATATTTTTATTACCAATAATAATTTATGTCTAAATATTTTCATAAGCGATGAAAATATTTATCGTTTACTCATTTTTGTGAGTGATATGTTTCAATTTGGAAAATTGTTTTCAAATTATTATTTTTTACGAAACAAATGGAGCCTGATTTTTGAATAAGTTTCACTTTTGATTAGTAATGAGATGATCGTGATTTTGATTTTTGAGTTAACTTGGATTGCCATGAATCGAGCAAAGTTTATTGATGTGTAAATTAAGTGTTCGAGTTTTAATTTTGACAATTGCACTAATTTTGCTAAACGATGAAAATTTTCTTTCACGATTATCACTGCAAAAAATGTTTTATAGTGGAGACGTGGCTAACAGAAATCTTATATCTATTTTGTCCTGTAGTAAAAAAAATTGTTTAAGCCGTTCTTTTTTGCATTGAATATATATATTCTATTGATGATGTTTTTAATAAGTTGTTTATTATTATTTTTATTATTACTGTGGTGGGGGCAGCACCGTTAGTCTCCAAGGAGTAACGGTACCGTCACCTCTCGTTTTCCACGAATCCTCCACTGCAGTTTCATGGGTACTGCTGTTGATTTTACGGGTTGCGGTTCCCAGCCGAAAGAGCGCCCCCCTCACCATCCGTTCTTCACGCGTTTAGATTAAATATAAACTAAAACATGACAATTTCGATTTATCAATCACAAATAAATTCATATAAAATTCGGGATTGATTTGCGAAAACGTAAAAATCAACATATCTTTAGCCATTAATGAAAATTTCTAAAAGTGAAAAACCTTAAAATCTTAAACGGATCTACGCAGCACGATCGATCTACAATCTTGTTCTATTAGCCAATATCCCTCAGACCTGGCGTGTTTTATGTAGTGATAGGGTTGGACTAGACCACCTGACATTTTATTCCGTTTTTTATGTTATCGATATTATCAAAATTGTTATGGTAACATATTAACGGGTAAATATTACGTAATAGATATGGGTGATAAATTAGCGATAAATCGGAACTAATTGGGAATACAATATTGTGATCATATTTAGAATAACAAATATATTATAACATCCTCCACTGCAGTTTCATGGATACTACTGTTGATTTTACGGGTTGCGGTTCACAGCCGAAAGAGCGTCCCCTCATCATCCCTTCTTCACGCGTTCGCACAGCATCGGAAACTTCCCGACGATGTGCCGAGGAGCGAGGCTCAGGTCGCGTGAGCTTATTGCCTCAGCGTAGAAGAACTCGTCACGAAAGCCCGTATCGGAGAGCACGGTCTCCCTCTTCGTATATATATACACAGATCTATGCTTGTCCTACAGCAACAAAGAGACAAAATTTGTGCTGCTGAGAACTCCCAGTCTCTCTCTACCAGCGTTACTCCCTCGTTCCCTCACCGTTTTTCCTGCTGCGACTGACCATGGCCGCCGCGAGACTCGAGCAACCTCACCACCACCGGCAGCACATTGTCGTCATGCGCCATGGCGACCGCCTCGACAGTGTCGACCGGTCGTGGCCGGCCACTGCCCTGAGGCGGTGGGACCCGCCGTTGGCCGAGGTCGGGTGGGCCAGGGCGCGCGAGACGGCCAAGCAGCTCCCCTCCCAGCTCGGGTTCCCGATCCACCGGATTGTGGTGTCTCCGTTCCGGAGGTGCGTCGACACCGCTCTTGGATTGATTGCCGGTCTCTCGGCCCCGGGCGAGGACCCCAGTGTAGTGACGGGCGGCAATGGCATCGACCCATCGAAAGTCAAGGTACATCGATCTCTCTTTCGCAATCATCTGAAATTGTTTGCTCCTGTCTGGATTTATTAATGGCGCCTAGGTTTTTAGTCCTTAAAATTATGTTTATAATGTCTTTAACACATTCTCTTTTTATAGGTATCTATAGAGTATGGATTGGGTGAGCTTTTCAATGATGTGGCAATCAAATATCCTCATCCTAATCCCGTGGACCATGCGGATTGGGGGTTCAATATTCCTGAGATCGAAACTTTGATTCCATCAAACATTTTGGATCGTACAGTAAAGCCGGTGTTCAATGAGGTACAATAAATTATTCTTATTTGAATCCCCAAAAATAAGAAAAAAGACACGAAACCATCAATTCATTTTATGAGATTAGACTTTGCGACACCAAATTATAACGAGAATGACCTGCTAAGTTCATCCACCTTAAATTTTTTTGCCATAGGACTAGGTCAACCAGCACTAATGGACAAATTTTTTGACCGTTCCATGACTTTTGGTCTCTGTTTCTCGCTTAATTCATGCTCGAGAATTTCGTTTTATTGTTTTCTCAAGCAGAAAGACGAGAAGAGAAAAGACAAAATTTTATGGATGTTTTACCTAACTTGAGAGATCCCTAACCTTGTCTGGTAAATAGCTGGTTTCATTTCTCTCTCGTGGACACACATAGTGAACTAATTTAAATTTGATTTGATTTGATTTTTTTTTTTAAAATAGCTGCCGCAATGGGGAGAGACTGAGACAAAGGCAAGAGATAGATACCTCCACACATTTCGTTCTCTTGCAGATAGCTACCCTTCAGAAAATTTGCTGCTTATTACTCACGGTAAGCTTCAACTAACATGCAATCAGATTGAAAAGTATTTGGCCTGCTTGCACATCGAAATTTTTTGAAAAGGATCTTATTCAATGATGATATATTACTTGAACAATTTGGAGTGATAAGTTCTTAGTATTTCCTTAGCACACTAAATCAATCATTAGGATTCACATACTGAAATCATCCCTTCACGTTTATGTAGGAGAGGCAGTGAAGGTCATGATATCAACACATTTGGAGGATTGTGTGAGCTTCAAGATTAGGATGGATTATTGCGGTTATGCACAACTTACAAGACAAGTCATTCAAAATGGCGATGAATTAGATGTGAGCGAGTTCGAGCTTCTGGGGAACTATGGCCAAACCGGCATCTGCTGCTTGCCAAGGATGCCAACGTGATGGATAACCTCATGTTGAATGTTGCACGATTTGTCATGGTACATACAATGGATGGCATAAGAGCTTGCTTTTATGATTTTTTTTTTCATTTATATTCTTCCATATATTAGGAGGATTCTCTTGCTCATTAGGACAGACGATTACTGAATGTGTTGTTCTTTTTATGATTCAACATTGAATGTGATATGTTCATTTCTCTAATTTTCTTTTTCAATCGGTTTATGTTATAAAGTCAAACTAAAAAATCGATTTTGAATTAGATCGCCAATCAAAAACACTGTTCTCTTTTTTCTAAATGGTATGTGTTCTCTGTCAGAGAGTTGTGTATTGGTCTTTTCTAGTAATGGGGAATCATGTATATACATCCTAATAGTGGGGAAAGTTTTTGTCTGGGTTTGACTTCAGCCATCGATCAGGTGAATTTCATGAACAAAATTTATATGATAAGCTATTATGATATGCCCAATTTAATGAATGAGGGCCCATATCAAAATCCTCTCTAATAGAAACAATAATAGAGTAAAAGCTTACCCACCCCGTTGATGGCAAGGATGGTGGAGTTGCATACTGGCCACCCGCAAGACTAGAGTTCAACTCCCCACCTCGTCATTTGCGTGACTTACCTGCACCTCGTGGGAGGTGGGTCCCTGCGGGTCGCCCGGGATTTATGTCGCTGGCTGCTGGCTGTACGGTACTTCCCGGATCACCAAAAAAAGAAAAAGAGTAAAAGCTTAGTTTATGGAAATCATTAAGTTAAGTTACACGTAATTAGATTGCTACCCTACTATTTTATATGATCAAATAGCCACCATTGAATGGTCTATACACCACTAAGTACTTTGCATTTCCCATCTCTTTGCTTCATTTGGCAATACTCGTCGTACCTTGGCTGTATGGATACAAGAAACAAGGCTCGTTCACTTTGGCTAAGCCATTTTCGCTGCCCAACCATAGTTTTTTTCACATATAAATTTGCGATTTTAGGATTGGTAATTCGTATCATCTCGTAATCATGTTTATAATTCGTGCTAGGTCAAATTCGCATTAAGATATGAAATATGACTTTCATGAGAAGCTAAATGATCGATGATAGACCAAAACGTGTGGTAACTCACGTAAATGTCTAGATTTCTCTGTCTCATACCATGTAGACAAATGGCGTTGAGGGTATTGCAAGTCCTGCGGAACCTAAACATTCTTGTTGGTAACAATAATATTTTTGGGTAACACATTTGTTTCAAGTGGTAAGAATGACTGAAGATAAGAAATTTTTTTCCGGAAAACAAACGTGTCCTAAATTTTTGACCTTTTATTGGTACTTACCTAGGATTTATACATAAAAAAACATTTACTAATTCTTAGAAACTATGATCGGAAAAACTTCTAACTAGATGAACAATGTAAAGAAGTTTTGATTTGAGAATGATTTTTTTATATAAAGCAATATTAGTTTACGAAATTAAAAAATATTAATGTGAGGTTAGTGCGAGTATACTTCTGAAACAAGTACACCATAATCATTGAAATTCAATAAAAGTCTGCCGTGACACTTGTTATATCAATTTTGTAAATCAGTCTTTGAACTCATTGCTATCCTTTTAACATGTCTTCTGCACTTACTATAATCTTTCTTGAGAGTTATCTCAAACAATAACAATCGTCCTCAAGTAACCATAAATGCACAAAAGGAACTAAAATCAGTTAGGACATAGTATCATCTCTCTACAAAGTATATGGTTGTCCTATTACCATCCCAGGGAGTTAGAGCATTCCTTAGAAAGGAAGACTAACTGATATATTCCATTTATTTGCTTTCTTGAACGTTTAAGTTTAAGTTAAACTTATAGATGGAAAGAGACCATACGTATATAAAAAAGATATAAACTCCATTATCAATAATGATATGTTATCTCTAGACGATTTTCTATCTATATCTATCAATAAGTTAGAATGTTCAATAATTTTTTTTTTTTGGGGCAGTGAATATCCACTAAATTGGTTCGCCAAGAGATGTGACATATCCTTTTTGGTTGTTTATATAGGCTTACTAATTTCAATGACCACTTACGGAATGTCACGTCGCTAGAATAGTTTTGTTAGTCATTGTTGTAACGCAATTTCTAGGGGAATATCCGATAACCATGAAAGGTTTGTTAAAGGCCAAGCAAGTCGGGCACAATGCCAAGAGATAGTAAGCACGGCCCGACCTTAGTTGGCCCGGAGTTTCCAAGAGAAATGACAAGAGAGTTGGCCCAAACTGAATGCAATTCCACTTCGGTCTAACCGGTGCACAGGCCCAGATCTTAAAAATTTACTCTCAATTCTAGCCCCTTAATTGAATTACCAAATTTTAGAGATCTAAACATGCACATGCTCTTTCAAATGACTCCAATTTTTTTACTTTCTAACCATCTATTTTGTTAGGGGTTGGGCAATCCCCTGACAATCCAAGCCTTGCGAGTCCCTGTGACTTAAGAAATGCCCAATCTTGTTTTCATTATGGAAACAAAAAACCCTGAACAGAAAGTGCTCAAAATCAAAAGGAGACTCAAGTGTAAGAATAGTTACCTAGTTAATCCAGAAGGTACAACAAGGGGCTTAACTTTATTCTGGGATGATCAAATGCAAGTGTCCATCAACTCCTCCTCAGCCTCAGCAATATTCACCTAATGTCACCTGACAAACAGTAATCAGAGAATGAATATCATTTTTCTCCATGCTCCATGTGTTCAGAGAAAGAATACAGTTATGGGAACAAATTCATTCAGCAAGTGTGAACTATCAACTACCATGGCTTTGCTTGGGCGATTTTAACGAAATACTCAATCACTGGGAGAAAGTGGGAAAGCACAGAGCTGAAACTTACAGGCTAACAGCTTTTAGAGATTTTGTAAGTCAGTGTTCCTTGATGGACCTCGAATGCAAGGGATGCTCCTTCACTTGGTCAAACAAACGTGAGGGAGACAATCTGGTGAAAGAGCGACTTGATAGAGTTCTTTGCTCACTTCAGTGGAGAATCACTTACCCCTAGGCTCAATGTTTCGCACTGCCGGCGATAGGTTTGGATCACACTCCTCTCTTGCTATCCTTGGCTCAATCGAAGAGAAGAAAACGAAAGCAATTTAAATATGAAGCATACTGGAATGATGAAGTTGAAAGCAAAGACATAGTCACTGATACCTGGAATGGCCCCGATCTCACCCCGGTGGAGAAACTGCAGCAAGTACAGTAGAAACTGATTCAGTGGAGCAGAAGTAAATTTGGCCACGCCAGGAAGAGAATTACCTGGCTGCAAAGAGAACTTCAAAACCTAATGAACTGCATGCAAAGCAACGGAGAATCAACCCAAGAAAAAAAGATCACTAAAGAAATTGACCAACTATGGCGACAGGAGGAGATGTACTGGGGAATGCGGTCACGGATAAGCTGGATAAAGTGGGGTGATAAAAATACCCGGTTCTTTCATGCGACGGCGATTCAGAGGAGATGTCGCAACCAAATAACAATGCTGAAAAATGAGAACGGAGATTGGGTCAAAGGGGAAAACCAACTACAGAGGATGACTGATCAATTTTATAAAAACTTATATTCCACAGTGGGTCTCTGCAACTACCAACCCATACTAGAATTTATACCTACCTTAGTGGATGACCAAATCAATCAAACCTTGATGGCACCAGTCACAGAGGAGGAGGTTACTCACGCTACGCAGCAGCTAGGGGCCTTCAAGGCACCCAGTCCTGATGGATTTCATGGCATATTCTACAAGGAGCACTGGCCAGTAATCTCCAAAGATATCTTCCAAACAGTATAGCTCCTTTTCACTACTGGTCATCTAGACCCTGCAATAAACAAAACACTTATCACACTGATACCCAAGATCCCACACCTTGAAAAACTGGAGCAATACCGACCCATCAGCCTCTGCAATTTTCTATATAAAATAATTTCCAAAGTACTCACAAACAAACTCAAACCAATTCTACCACATATCATTGCAGAGGAACAGAGTTCTTTTGTGGGAGGTAGGCAAATTCAGGACAACATACTGATAGTCCAAGAGGTGCTACACAGACTACGAAACAGCAGCAGGAAAAAGAAGTTCAAAGCAGTTTTAAAACTTGACATGCAAAAGGCATACGATCGTATAGAGTGGGACTTCCTTAAAGCCTGTTTAGCAAGGCTAGGCTTATGTGATCAATGGGTACATATTATCATGCAATGCGTGACCAAAGTTACTTACAACATAAATTATAATGGTGAACCCTTACCTTCCTTTAAACCAACCCGAGGCTTGCGCTAAGGGGATCCACTCTCACCTTACCTCTTTAGCATTGTGGCCAACGTGCTGTCTACCCTGATAAAGAAAGCAGTTCAAGATGGTTCGCTCACAGGAATCAAAATGAATAACCACTGCCCTACTCTGTCCCACCTTATCTTTGCTGATGACTCCATTTTCTTCCTGAATGGTACAATAGCAGAATGTCAACACTTGGCAAATATCTTAAATCAATACTGCTTTGCATCTGGTCAGGCAATCAATCTCAATAAGTCAGGAATCTACTTCAGTAAAGGTTGTCCTACAGCTCTAAAGCGAAACATGGCATCAACTCTTCTAGTACCAGAAATTACCAAGACAGGGAAGTACTTAGGTATACCTTCAGATTGGGGGAATTCCAAGAAAGACATCTTCGCGTGGATCTTAGCTCGGGTCAACTCCAAACTCGACAGCTGGAAGGAAAAATTGCTATCAAAGGCAGGAAAAGAAATACTCTTGAAAGCGGTAATACAAGCTATCCCTCAATACGCCATGTCAATTTTCAAAATACCTACATCAATTTGTAAAGCAATTGAGAGAAAGGTGGCATCATTTTGGTGGAAAAGCAATGACAAAAAAGCTGGAATTCACTGGAAGAGGTGGGACTTGTTAAGAACCAGGAAAAGTGAGGGGGGAGTGGGCTATAAAGACTTACAAACATTCAACACAGCAATGCTAGCAAAGTAGATGTGGCGTATCTTTAAAAAAACCAGATTCTCTGCTAACCAAAGTAATGAAAGGATTGTATTACTCATAGGGTGACATCTGGAACGCTCGAAGAGGCTCCCGACCCTCGTGGAGTTGGCAAAGTATCCTCAAGGCCAGGGATATGGTTGCTCCTCAGGTAATGCAGAGGATAGGCAATGGGAAAAACACAGCAATCAGAACGGATAGATGGCTAAAAAGTGGCCCTATAGGAGGCCCAGCAACAAATCACGAACCAGCACGAGTTTCGGACCTCATCAATCCAGACACAGGCACATGGAATGAAACTCTACTACATTCTATGTTTGATGAATCCAGGGTCCAAGAAATATTAGCCACACCCATCAGTTTACCTGACGAAGAAGATAATCTGATCTGGATACACACTAAATCAGGAGATTACGAAGTGAAGAGTGGTTATTTTATATTCAGGGATGTCATGCTTAAACCACAGGAAACACAAGCAAATTCGTCTTATAAAGCTAGCCCAAACCTCTGGAAATATATTTGGCAGTCCACAATCCCACCCAAAATCAAAATTTTCCTCTGGAATACATGCAACAACGCACTCGCAACAATGGAGAATTTGCACCACAAAAAGATTGTACCTTCTCCTCTATGCCCCCTCTGCAAGTAGGAAGCAGAAACGCCTGAGCATACACTTCTTCTATGTCCATGGACTGCCAAGGTATGGAATTCATCTCCCCTGAATCTTCGAATCTCCAGGTTTGGCCTCACCCGGTTCGAAGAATGGATCTGCAGAATCAAACAGAACCCAATTACTTCGGGCAAATTTAACAACATTGCGGTGTTGCTTTGGAGCGTTTGGAAGGAGAGAAATAAGTTCATTTTCAGCCATCAAAACCCGAGGCCGCACTCAACAATCGCTAGAGTAGAGGTGATCTCAGCGAGTTATAGGGCCATGAACAGACCACCCAAAAGAGAGAAGGAAACAGAACACTTATTTGAGATATGGCATCCACCTCCTCTAGGAAAGATCCGAATCAACGTAGACGCCTCCTTTGATCCAGATCTGCTAATCGACATATCTCTCACTGATGGAACAAATCCCCCTTGCATCAGAGAAGACGCTTCCTTTGAAACCGATCTGGCAAACGAAACAACATCCACGGATGAAAGATATGGAAGCAACCCTCCTCGACACAGAGCAGCCATCGCCTGTGTCTGTCGAGATCACCGCGGCATCGTGGTGGATGGCTTCGCGAAGCAGGTTCCTTCGGCCTTGGCCCTTCAAGCGGAAGCGATCACAATGGACGAAGCCCTAAAGTTCATCGCAAGCCGACACTTTCTCTCTCCTCAAGTACATTCTGATTGTTTAACTCCGATGCACGTGTTGAAGTCTTCCGCTGAACTCAACTGGGAACTGCAATCGATTGTGAGCCGGGCCCAAGCCAAACTCGCTCAACTTCCGGGCCTTTCCTTGGCCCACTGCCATCGTAGCTCGAATCGCCCCGCGGATTGGATAGCCAAGGCTTGCCGGAACAACTCCTTACCCCCGAAATGGATATCAAATCCCCCCCTGCTTTATTTGATCTCTTATGCATTGATGTAATGGGTGTTTTATTCCCAAGACCGAATGAGTAATCAAAGTGATGATGTTTGACGACCAAAAAAAAAAAAAAAACCATCTATTTTGATTCGTCACATTTCAAAAATCCAAACATGCAAACCCTTTCACTTATGAAGCATCGAAATTTGTGAATCGAGAAAGCTTTTAAGGACGAGCAACTCAATGGTGATGACGAGCAACTCCTTCACAAATAAAGGCATTACCATACGGTTGTCAATTTCGCAGAAAATACATTGAAATATCAGCAAACAAGGCAATGGAATTTTTTTGCCAATAAAATTTACTTATTAATGGGTATGGTGTAGAGTATTGGGTTTCTATTACACGCTCCAACCATAGCGATAAAAATATACAGAACAATGAAATTGTATTAATATAAGTGTGAAAAGAAAAATATTTCATGATTTTAAATCTCTTTAGGAAAATTGTTCAAGATAGGAAAATATTAAAATTTTAACATTGAAACATGCGTGGGATGAAATAATAGTATGTACAAAATGTCTGCAAAAAGTGTATTCGTTTTGCATAAAATTTATGACAAAGGAAAACACTTTCCATGGTAATTATTTTCAAGAAAAATGATTATTTTTTATTTGTTTGTTGATATATTGAAAACGTGTGACTAAAATCATCTTCAGTTGTTTGGATCTGATTTAGAATAATAGGTATTGAAGAAGGTGATAAAATGAGCATTTGTTATGAATGGGAAAATGATTTCTTCTATTTAGAAACGACAATTCCTTTTCCAAATGTTAAGTACGAGTGCTTGCTTTGACTGTAATTGTTTTTTTGTTAAGTAACTATTTTCAGCGAATCAAACACGTCATTGTTTAGAAAACTAATTCGTGGAAAGTGTTTTCATTGAGACAAATTAACTTAAATTTTAAACCTTTTTCTGGTACTTATCTAGGGTTAAAATAATTATTTTAAGGGAAAGTTACATCCATTGTTGTTAGCTAGTTCTGCCTATTGGTTTCTTTTGGATATAAGTGTATTAGAAGTCCTAATACTAAGTGCAATTGAGTCTTAATATTTTTAAAAAGTGAAATCAACTCCTAAAACTTGTCATTAAATCCCAATTTTTTCAAAAAGTGCAATTAAATCATAAAACTTATCACAAAAGTGTAATCAAATCCTAAAACTTTTAAAAAGTGTAATCAACAGAGAATTAGATTGGACCAATTTAATAATTTATAGGACTTGATTATATTTTTTGAAAGTTTTAAAACTCAATTATACTTTCTTGACAAATTTCAGGACTTGCTTTCGCTTTTTCTTAAAATTTTTTTTTTTAAGACTTAATTGCACTTTTATGATAAGTTTAAGACTTTTAATGCACTTATCATTTTCTTTTAGCAAAAGCTTTCACATGTTTATGCAAGCTTTTTACATTTGAAAAAATTGCTACGTGTTTTGTGAAATCATTTCCTAGATTATAGTATATGGCCGATGTTCCCAACACATTGTAAATATGTAACATTTTGTGAAATTATTGCCAACTATTTTAAAAGTTTATGCTGTTAGATAAATGTGTAATACATTATTTAAATATTTTAACACTTCTCCTCACTCGTTAAAGCGTGGAAATATTCAATTGTGAAGGCAAATAAGGGCTTGGAAAATTTGAACTCAAGTCATCCTAACTTTGATACCGTGTGAGGTTTTATGGAACCACCGCCAATTATTTTAAAACTTTAAGCTATTGAATGAAAATCTGGTTTATTATTCAAATATTCCAGTAAAATCAATAAAAAAATGTGTAATTATTTTACACGTAAATACTCCAAAAAAGCAATTATAATCAGAAAAACTTCTAGCCAGCCGAACAATGCAAAGAAGTTTTGATCTTGAGAATGATTTTTTATGTAAAGCAATATTAGTTCACGAAATTAACAAATTATCGATGTGAGGTTGGTCCACTTCTAAACTAGTACCCCATAATTATTTGATTGAACAAGATGCAAACAGAAACTGGGATAATTGATCTGAACATAGAATTGTTTGTATTTTGTGGTGTTAATAATGATTTCTTCATGGCTTTCGGCTTTTGTCTTATCGCCCTTGCTCTAATCTAACATTTCATTATTTCTAACTGTAGCTAAAGGTTTCGACTTTATATATAGTCCACCTAGCACCGTGTCATGACCAAATTTTTCGGGTGTGAACCACCTAGAGTTTGGCTAATGGATTGTTAAGCCTAGACTTAACTCGGACTCTCCCAAGCCCATACCAATTCGCGACTTTAGATTCAAGTTTTTTAACATGCAATTGATTTTTAACTAGGGGTTGCCACTAATCTATTTTTGGTGGGTCGATTAGAAACCAAGTAAAGTAACGGGAGATTTACTTTACTCCTACGAACCAGAGATTTGTGTACGGGGACTTGGTTACGCTAGATTTTTCTAATGCCCTTTCGGTACCATTTATTTTTATTTTGACAAAAATGTTTTGCAAGTAGCTTGAATTGATTTTAAACTATCTCTCTAACATGTAAGGTGATCACACGGGTGCGCAAACCACCAATTTAACACCCAGATAAACAATAAATAAATTACAAACACTTACCTCCAAGCAACGAAAGTATCTGCAATGTTAAATTAAAATCCACATCAACAACCTTAGATATGGTTTCTAATTAACACGCGATTTCTTTTTTTTTTTTTTTCACTTAATTAATGAAAATCATGCAATATGCAATGCGATATTAACTAAATGACCTAATTCTAATGACATACAATTTCTAATTAAATGGGCCTAGCAAAAATACTAAATGACATGCATTTCAATGAATCTAACCCTAATGACGTGCATATGACATTTTTTCTTTTTCCTAAAAGAATGCATTTTATCGTAAATAATAAAACTTATTTAACCTATGACATTTTTATTTTTATTTTTCATGAAACTTGAAATTTGGTGAATTGTGAAAATTACCTAATGAGATTAAGATCCTATTTAATTTATATACGGAATTAGGTTGAGTCAAACCCTAATTTAAACTAAAACATTATCTTAACCTAAATAATCCTAAAATGCAATATATCTAAAAAATACTTACACTTATAATAAATTTTAAAAAATATTATCTAAAATTAAACTAAGTGCAATTTAACCCTAATATGCAATGACGTGTAAAATATGCCATAATTCTACATGACATATGCATGATGATTTTTTTTTTTTTGCTGTTTTTATTAATTTTCGAAATTAATAATTGCCAACTAATTAAACATGCAACCTAAATTAAAATCTAGCAACCTAAATTGATTTATTTGAATTTTGATTTTTTTTTTTGATTTTTTCTTAAATTTGAAATAAAATTCCTATTCTAAACATGTAAACCCTAAGACATGCAATATTCTAACTCAAATATATCTCGAGATAAACAAGGCAATTAAGACAATTCATTCAAAATCATCAAAAATATCGCAAATCATTCAAATCAAGAGATAATATCTCGCTAATAAAATCGATAAATTGATATTAAGCCTTAAAGATCAAAATATCAATTTTACTCAGCTTGATTAATTATTTCATCTAAAGCCTTATAGATGAAATAAAAAACCATGGCGCAATTGCGAATCGGGTGACATGGGATTTTCAATTATGCATAGATAGGTATTTCAACCAAAAAGAATAACTTATAAAGAGATAATAATAATAAAAAGGGCTAATATAATAAAAATAGAGAAAAACCTAAACTTGCCTAATAAAGTAAAGCAAAAATACCTAATAAAATTCTTCTTTTTTTTTTTTTTTTTTTTAAGAAAGAAAAAGGGAAATCCTAGCTTCTGGTTTTGGGGGAAATCGCCGGCGAGGGTTTTGGCGAGGATGAAGACACGGGCCGGTACAAGGTGACGTCGGATCCGGGTGCGAGCGTTGCGACGGCGGAGAGAGATCTGCTACAGGAGGCACTTGGGTTGCAGCTGTGGCAGTGGGCAGGACAGAGGAAAACCCAGCAGCAGGGGATCTCGGCGAGAGGCGGAGCTTCGGCGGTCGGAGACTCAGGGGGTCAGGTTGTCGCAGGCGGAGGCCGACCGAGCGTAGCGCCGGCGCGGGCAGGGGTTCACCCGCGAAGAAGATGAACAGTGCCGATTTTTTTTTTTTTTTTTTTTTTTTTTTTTTTTTTTTTTTTTTTTTTTCGGCTCGACGCCATACACTCCCTCCTTTTTCGAAATTCTACTCTAAAAAATCAAATTTTCACCTATCTTGCTCTTAGAATTGGCTGACAGAATGGACCCCCACAATTTACCGTATGTGACCCCTTTTATAAGCCAAAAAATTGTATCTTGAGGGTATATTTCATTTCTAATTTTTCTTGAGCATGATGCCCCTAAATATATTGCTGAAATATTTTTTGCATATTCAATCAAGAAAATTCCCCTTTTGTGCAAAAGTGCATCTCTCAGTGTATATTACCTAAATATGTGAAAAATCTTAACGAAATACAACAAAAAATAAAATTTTCCTAAACTATATGCCATGTGATTATGATTTTTTTTTTATTTAGCAACAAATTAACCCCAAAAATTTAGGTGTCAACACACCGCATTTACAATGTAAGGTTTTGATAGAAGAACTTGGCCGGCTTCAGAGCGAAATTCACAAACGATGATACGTTGTCTATTGATGACTCTCTCTCTCTCTCTCTCTCTCTCTCCATGTGGATTGATATGTTAGAATAATGCTAGGAATGCTAAAAAAATTCCACCACATTTATTTATCGAGAGATACGACGGCCCGTTTAGTTTGGCTTTTGGGAATGCATTTGCATAAATGCAAATATCTTTGAGTGAATGGGGTTTTCCAAAATGTAAATATCGTTTGGTAAAATTTGCATTGTGAAACAACTTTGACCAAAATACCGTTTGGTAAAATTTGCATTTGTAATTGACTTTATTAAATTAAAAATGTAAAAAATATATTTTCATATATTTTTTGAAGCCCGGCCACTAACCGCTGGATTTGGCGATCGGACTGTCGAATGGTGGGATCTAGCCTTTGGACGGTCGCCGTAGTCGGGCGACCCCAAGCGACGGTTGCTTGAGGTCGTGCGAACCCAGGCGACGGCTACCTGAGGCCGCGCGAACCCAGGTGACGGCCGCTTAGATTCACCCAACCTCGACGGTTGTCGCCTAGGGTCGCCCGACCTCGGCGGTCATCACCGAGGTCCAGCGATGGTTGCCGGGGTCGGGTGATCCTCAGGCGACTGTCGCCGACGCACATGACCCCTTGGTCGGCGGTCGTTGGCCTCCAATTGGCGGTGGCTTGGAGAAGATGAATAGTACCAACTTGCATTCCTAGGATGCAACTTGCCAATGCACCTCAAAGCTTTATTTTGCTAAAGGCCTTTAGACTCATTTGGAGATACAATTGCATCTTGCCATAGTCGTGCAAAAAGACGAACCAAATGTGTTTGCATTTGATCAATGGATTTTAGAGTCTCAAAGCCCATTTGCGAAGCCGAACTAAATGGGGCCAATAGGTCTTTGTTGATTGTTTAAATAGGCCAATCAATTTCAATAACAACTCATGAAATGTCACATCAATAAAATCGTTTACTCAGTCATAGTCTCAATTGTAGTCTAGAAAAGAGAGCTGGCCCCAGATCAACATGTCCGGAATCGGTCAAACTGGGGTAGAGGCCAAGATTTCAAAATTTTCTCTAAATTGACCACTTTCTAGCCATCTACTTTAATTTATCAAAATTTCAAAAGTCTAAAAATGCAAATCCTTCTCTAAATAACCCTAAATAATTACTTTCTAACGGTCTAACTTCGAATCATCCCATTTCAGAAGATTTGAAGATAGCAAATCCTTTTGCCTACGAAGCATATACCCATGTTTAACAAGAAAGCTTTTAAGGATGAACGACTCGACAGTGACGAGTAACTCCTTCCACACGAAGGAGTACTGAATCTTTGTAGAAAATGTATTGAATACGAGCACATAAGGCAACCGAAATTCTTTCTTTGCCAATAAAATTCAATTTCTATAAATAATAAACGATAATAAAATGAAAATTCAGTCTAAGCATCTTCTCTTGAACACACAAGGTCAAAAGTCTACGGAAGATCGATTAAAGGGTAGATGACTTCTCAAGCAAGCTTTCAAATGTCTTTCCACGAAAGAGGGGAAGAAAGAGAGAAAGAAGAGGGGCATTTGGTCAAATACGTAAGGTTGACCCATGGGAAATCGAGTGGAACTTAACCGCGAAGCATCCGCTGTAATTAGCGCGTACGTAATCCAAAATTTGAACGGTTTGATTTTCAAATCAAAGAGATGGCTTCTTTTGTGCTTTTTTATTTTTATTCTTTTTGCGAAGAAATTGGGTATTTTTTTTTTATCTATACTGACCAAAAAAGTTCACATACTTTATGCGTACGTAAGAAATCAATTTCTAAGAGAATTTTGTGGAAATGAAAATTTTCTTATGATTGACCTTGTTTTGGTAAAGCTGTTCCTGAGATAGAAGAGATTCAAATTTTAAGATTGAATCATGTAAGGATAAGGACGGTGGAAATCCTTTTTTTTTTGGTTATTTAAGTGATAAAACTCGTGGCCAATCCAAATAAATAAGTAATAAAAATATACAAAAAAAGAATTTGTATAAATACATGTGGGAAGAGAAAAATATTTGAAGATTTTAAGTATTTTAAGAAAAGTAGTTCTAGGTTAAAAAATCATCAATATTTTGATAATGAAACATGTGAGGAATCGAATAAAATTATGCATTAACTCATATTCCATCTATACAATGTTTGCAAAATAAGTATCTAAGAATACATAGACAGAGAAAAAAACGATTGAGATCTCTCAAAGAATTTAAGATTCTTTTTTTACTTCATATAATGTAGATAACGAAGGAGAACGTATAGCTTCTTTGTTCAGTTCACCTTGTTTTATTATTTTGCTTTATGCTATTAAAAAAAATTATAAACCCAAAAATCAGCACTTACTTGGTTCATTTTCACAGCTAACGTTTCCAGTCAATATCCAGAGAGACTCGTGCCGCGTGAATTCTTTGTGAATTGTGTTGAAGAAATTGCTCAGAAGGCACAAACGGATCGTGATGAAAAAAACGATTAACATCAATATTTTAATAACAACACATGTGGGGGATCGAATAGAATAACATATTAACTCATATTTCCTTGTACACAATCTTTGCAAAATAAGTATATCGTGGTGAAAAAGAAAAAAAAACGATTGACATATTTTAAAAAATTCGAGATTTTTCTTTTTCACTTTGTATAATGTAAATACCGAAGGAGAACATTTAGATAGCACCACCGGCCGCGGTGGCTCCATTGAATAAGACTCTGTTGATCCTCAACGAAGAGATGAAGGGTTCAAAACCCAAGGGAGGCGCTAGGTGTATTAAATGTGACTCAGGGGTGGTAGGTCCTCCTGCTTAAGTGTCATCTGGGGGTTTACGGCGTGGCTGTCGGCTACAAGCCGGTTCCTCCAGTACCAAAAAAAAAAAAAAACATTTAGATAGCTTCTTTGTTAAGTTCACCTTCTTCTTATTTTGCTTTATGCTATCAAAAAAATCTGAATAACCCCGAAAATCAACACTCATGTGGCAACCCAAATTTGTTAAATTATGAAAATGTTGCACCTTACATATAAAGTAAAAAGGAGAATTGGAGAATTTTCTATATAATTCAATATGTAAAAAAGAGTACGTAAATAGCCTATTTATAGGCTTAATTATATAACTATATAAAGTAACATATATCTATGGAGATATCTGCACAATCTTAAGAAATACAAAAAGTCAACAGGAATATTCAAATTATTTTTAATACAAGAAAATATCATAATTATCTCTACCACGACGGTGCCTCTTCCACTGCAATTTCTCTGCTGCTCAGTTAATTATTTCGGTTCTATTTCGCAGCCAACGTTCTTCCTCGAGTTACACGCTGAAGAAATTTCTAATCAATATCCAGAGCCGACTCATGCCGCGTGGACAGAAAGCAATTGCTCAGAAAGCACGGACAGACCGCGGCTGTCTATAAATGCCGATGTTTTGCGTCTCCTAAGAGACCATATTCATGCTAAGCACTCTCAGTTTTTCCCTAACGAAGTTCCGCTCTCGTTCCCTTACCCCTTTCTCCGCTGCGAGCATGGCCACCATGATCCTTGAGCGACCTCACCACCACCGCTGCCGCCACCAGCACGTTGTTGTCATGCGGCATGGCGACCGCATCGACAACGTCAACCCGTCATGGCTGTCCACGGCCCTCAGGCCATGGGACCCTCCACTGGCCGAGGTTGGGTGGGACACAGCTCGCAAGACGGCCAAGCAACTCCCCGCTCGGCTCGGCTTCCCAATCCACCGGGTGATCGTGTCTCCCTACCGGAGGTGCGTCGACACTGCTCTGGGGCTGTTTCCCGGCCATTTGACCCCGGACGAAGACCCCAATGCAGCAACAGGGGATGGCGGCCTTGACCCATCACAAGTCAAGGTCCCGTAGTCCCTCGCTCACGTTATTTTAAAATTGCTTCAGTCTTACATGCATATATCAATGATGCCTACCTTGTGGTGCTTAACACATGTTGACATGAAAGGACACATTTTCTTTTTTGCAGATATCTATAGATTACGGATTGGCCGAGATGTTCAACCACACAGCAATCAGACATCCTCCTCCGAGTCCTGCAAATCACGCGGATTGGGGTTTCAACATTCCTGATATCGAAGCCTTGATTCCACTAGATGCATTGGACAATACAGTGATTCCAGTGTTCAGAGAGGTACAAAAGATTTTTGATGTTTCGTGCAACAAAGAATTAGTCAACAATGGATTTTCTTTTTTCTTGGTTATATACATATGATTGAACCAATTTGAGTTCGATTTTTGTAGCTGCCGCAATGGGAAGAGACTGAGCCAGACGCGAGAGATAGATATCTCCACACCATTCAATCTCTGGCCGACAGATACCCTTCAGAAAACTTGCTGTTGATCACTCATGGTATGCTTCAAGTCTAAGTTTAATTTTTCAGAAATTTCTAATCCATATTGTAGCAAGCAATTAGATCGAAAGCCATAAAACTTAGGCATATTGCACCAGGAACTTCCAGCTGACATAAACTTAAAGTGTTTGGCATGCTTATACATCCATATTACTACTGTTTATCCACTAATGATATATTATGCGAATAACTTCGTACTAGAAGATCTTAGTAAAGCTAACATAATAACCGTTGGGCTTCACGTATCAGAAATCATCCCTTCACATTTATGCAGGGGAAGCAGTGAAGGTCACAGTCTCGACACAACTGGAGGACGCTGCGAGATTCCGCATTATGATGGACTACTGCGGATATGCGCAGCTCAAAAGACAAGTCATTCGTAACAGCAACGCGTTTGAGACTGGCCAGTTTGAGCTGCTCGCGAACCACGGCCAGACCGGCATCCACTGCTCGCCAAGGACGCCGATGTGATCGATACCCTCGCATCAAGCATTAGAACATTAGAACAATGTGTACGTATGATGCAAGGGCAAAGGAGCTTGGTTTTACGATTGTATTTCTTTGTTAATTCTTTCCCACGTTTGGGCGATTCTTTTGCCGATAAGGACGGACTTTTAGTGGGTGTATTACTTGTTCTATGATTCAATATTGAATTTGATATGTTCTTTCCTTTAATTCTATTTTTCAACCAGTCTATGTTAGTCTCAGTTCGACCCAAAAAAAAAAAAAAAATGTTAGTCTCAGGTTCCCATTAAGTCAAAACTTTTTAAAAAAAAAAAAATCAGTTTTTTATTTTTTTTTTATTAGATCGCCAGTAGGACCGTCTCTTGCCCTTTTTATGTACTTCTCGGGACTTTCAGCGCTTTGAACAACTCAAACTATCTTGGAAACGAAATTGCTTGGACCAATTTTTGAATTGTGGTTCCAATAGCCATCATCGATGTCATCTTCCCTAGCTGAATCACTTCACAAGTTTAAAGAAGACTCAGAAGATTACCAGGTCCAGTTCTCATATAACAAGTCTTAAATCACATCTTTATCATCTAATGTTTCATATATTCATCCTAACAATTTTTGGACTAAAGTGATGGATTGACGCAATTTTTAGGACTTCCAGTCATTATCCCAAATATGTTAGAGATATACTAAAAGTATTAATTTACATAATTGGCCATCGATAGAGTACTTTATAAAATAACTCCTTGAGAATATATGAAAGAAGAAAAAAGGGGTTGTGACCCCTTAAAAGTAGGAGGTTGTCTTGCATTATATTTATACTAGCAAATATGTAGACGTCTTACATGTGTGCAAGAAATTGTCGTTTAAATCATTAAGCAAAATCGTGCAAAAAAAAAAAAAAAAATCATTAAGCAAAATCACTTTTGTCACAAATTATTTGAATCATTGAATAATCCAAAGGATTTAGTGATAAAAATACGCAGAACAAAGAAATGGTACAAATATATGTGGGAAGAGAAATTTTTTTTCAAGATTTTAAATCTCAGGAAAGGTTTACGATAGACAAAAAATATCAAAATTTAAACATGAAAACATGTGAGGAATGAAATATACTTAGGCATTCACTCGTTTGTCCATTTACCCTTTGTAAAATAGGTAATTAAGAATATGGTGGCAGAAAAGAACGATTGAGATCCTGTAAAAAGAAGGTGATTTTATTTACTTTATATAATATAAGCGAATTGGAAGAACCTTTTTTTGTTTTTGGTCATAGAAGTGGAAGAATCTGCTAGGCAACTTCTTCGTTAAATTCAATTTGTTTCATTTCATTTCACATTATCGTAAGTCCGCTAGTCATGACTCGTAATAAAATATTACGTGACGATGAATCTTCCACCACAATTTCTTGGAGACTCATGACGAGAGTCAAGTTCTGATCGATTGCGAGGAAATTGTTGGGAAGGCGCGAGGAAATTGTAAAGAATCTTCCTGCGGACTGAAAGAAAGGAAGTCCAAACCAAACAGTATAAAGATATGTGCATCTATCTCCTAGGATCGAGAGAGAGAGAGAGAGAGAGAGAGTGTGCTACGAACTGCCATTCTCTCTCCGACAAAGCTTCCCCCTCTCTTTCGCTCAAACCATTTTTTCTCTTGTGAACATGGCCACCACGAGGCTCGAGCGACCTCCCCACCACCAGCATGTTATCGTCATGCGCCACGGGCACCGCCTTGACAGCATCGACCGGTCGTGGCCATTGACGGCCCCCAGGCCATGGGATCCTCCATTGGCTGAGGCCGGCTGGGCCAGGGCACTCGAGGTGGCTGAGCAACTGCCCACCCAGCTCGGCTTCCCAATCCATCGGGTCGTCGTGTCTCCCTTCCGGAGGAGCGTCGACACTGCTCTCGGGCTGATTGGCGGCCGCCCGGCCCCAGACAAGGACCCCAATGCAGTGACAGGGACCGGTGGTGGCATCGACCCATCAAAAGTCAAGGTCCATTGAGATGTCTCTTATATTCATCTAAAATTGTTTAGTCATGTGTGCATGTACCAATGATGCCTGGGGTTTTGGTCCTTAGTATTTGCTAATGATAAGCTTTTAACACTTTTTTGTCTTTTGCAGATATCTATAGAGTATGGATTGGGCGAGTTGTTCAACGACAAAACATTCAGACATGCTCCTCCCAGTCCTGAAAATCACGGGGATTGGGGATTCAACATTCCTGAGGTTGAAGCCTTAATTCCATTAGACACTTTGGATCGTGCAGTGAAGCCAGTGTTCAATGAGGTACACTAAATTTTTCATGTTTGAGGTCCCAAATAATTTTTTTATAAATTGTCGATTTCATTTTACGAGACTTGCCTAGGTAAATATACAGGCTTGGGCCAAGGGAGCCAAGTCCTGGTCGAACCTAAACTCACCACCACGAGTTCAAGAAAGCCAGCCTGCAAAGGCTGCGGCCAAGAGCCACAATGGAAGCCACTCGTTAAGCTCTTTCACCTAAGAAAATTCTGCCACGGGATTCGAAAAGCAGGATGAGCACGAAAATTTTTTCGACCGTTTCCGAGACTTTTTTGATTTTCGGGTCTCGCTTCATTCGTTCTCGGGAATTTCGTTTCTTGTTTTCTTGAGCAGAAAGTCGAGAAGGAAAAATAGAAAATTTTCCTAATGTTTTAACTAAATCGAGTGGATCTTCGATCTTGTCTAGTAAATAATGTCTTTTTTTTTTTCCTGGATTGGATACAGATAATGAACTCAGAACTAATTTGAGTTTTGTTCTTTGTAGCTGCCGCACTGGGGAGAGACTGAGGCAAAGGCAAGAGATAGATATCTCCACACTATTCGTTCTCTTGCCAATAGCTACCCGTCAGAAAATTTGCTGCTTATCACTCATGGTAAGCTTCATCTAACATGCAATCAGATTGAGAGCTATAAAGTTCAGGGTGTACTACACCAAGAACTTCATGCGACGTAAGCTTAAGTCTTTGGCCTGCTTACACATCCATTTTTCTTATTTTGTTGTGATATATTACTTGAACAATTTCGAACGATAAGTTATTAGTAATAGTTTAGCTCGCTCAATCAATCATTAGGCTTCGCATATTGGAATCATTCCTTTCATGTTTATGTAGGGGAAGCAGTGAAGGTTGCGCTCTTGACACATTTTGAGGACGCTGCGAGATTCGAGATTAAAGTGAATTACTGCGGATATATACAGCTTAGAAGACAAGTCGTTCAGAGCAGCGAGGCGTTAGAGGCTGGCGAGTTCGAGCTTCTCACAAGCCATGGCCAATCCGGCGTCAACTGCTTGCCGAGGACAGATATGTGATTGATACCCTCATGTTCGCATGACTTGTCGTAGGACACGTGATCTAAAAGAGCTTGGTCTTATGAGTTTTGTGTCTTTGTCAACGTTTCCTTCTGCTAGGGGGACTGCTTGTATGGACGGGCTGTCAATGAATGTGATTATGGTCTTTTCTCTTAGTTTCTTTACTTGAAAAAGAGAACCCATTAGGAATCAAGCTGGAAATTCCAATATATTGAATATTATGGAATGAGAGATTTAAATGGAAGTTCTCTTGACTGAATGGAATGACATAATATATCATGTCAACATTTTTAGGCTTTTTTTTTTTGTTTTTAATGGGTCAAGTGATGTTCGAAACAACTTTCACACGCCCAAATCAATCCACTTCCAAAACAGTCTGAAAGGAGCCCTCCCTCATATCGATTTGGTGCGTTCGTAGATTTCACTCCCAGAGTGCTTTCAACTTAAGATCACAAGAAAATGAGCAAACTTCTTCGTCACGTAAATCAACATCTCATTAATCAACTCCTAGTATAACATTATCTTCAGTAAAAGACCCTCATTGCTTGGAAACCGCCGGTTCTCTTCGCTTTTCCTTTATGCTTGCAAAAGACAAAGACTGAGGAAAAGGAGTCAATGCCTCGACAGGCTACAACCTTTGCCCAATTGAGTGCGGAGGGTTTGGTAAGAAAAGAAAGAACTCTTGTCTGCGAACAAGAGAATGTAAAACCGTGTTGATGTCATCTGTATTTTTTTTTTTTTAAACCCTTTGCCTATGTCCTTTCATTTGGTATGACAATGCTCTTCAAAATGGTATTTTGTGACACCCCTTTTCGATCCACACAAACCAACAATGGATTTAGAACTAAAAGTTGAGGTTTCTGACAATTTTTAAAATCAGAATATGATTTAGATTTAAATGGAAAAATAAAATGAGACTTTTTAATGTTATTATAAAATGACATATGCGCTCTAAAGAAAATCTCACTTTGTATATACTATTTTCGATGTGCTCACATTGATCCTTTGAAGTCGGTTGGTGATGATTAGGACCTGATAATTACCGGAGAATCACATGTTTGGTGTGAAAAACTGATCTATGATATCAATCATCTCGATCGAAGAAGATACCCTCAAGCTAAGAGACGCCAATATCTTTTCTTCAATTTTGTTTCCTTGTGCTGCAAACGTTGCAATAAAGTCGGTTTTGTCAAATGCACACAAATATGATGAACTTAAATTCCTATTAATGCTTAACCTACGTAAAGTTATCTTTTTCTTTCAGCGGAGAAAACGAAAACGGATTTGATGGTAAACACATCCCATTTTCCTTCCCCTTTTGTAATTTTTAAACATCTTATTTGGTCTACTACTGCTGCAAACATCATCTTACATATGAGCTAATAATAATCTTAATTATAAAAAAAAAATAGTAAAAGAATTCACGATGAAGATGACAATCTCACTTTGACAACCTCAAAAAAGGGTAACTATAAAATTTTCTTGGCTCTGTTGACCCTCCTCGACGATCGTTCTCACGTAAAGACAGACAGATGGCCTTATCTCCTTCGTCCCAAGAAGAAAAAACAAAGATTGAGGTTGTCATCTTCGAGGTTTTCATCCTTTCCGGTCGATCTACGTCTATATCCCTGTAAGAATACCGTGGTATTGAACAGTTTCTAGGGATTTAAATTTTCAGTTTTACCATAAAAATATCTAATGTAAAAAAAAAAATTTTAATTTCTGATTCTTCCCTCAATACATCGAAAAATTGTTGGATGTTTAAAAATCTCAATTTTATCCTAATGATGTCTATTCTACTTTAAGATGGGATCAGTCAACTGTTAAAAATTTTGAACTTCCTCTTGCAGGCATCTATTCTAGTATAAACTGTTTACACATCTAATTTAGAATGTTGCCCTATAAGGAACTAATCTTCATTTTGCCAAAAAAATACTTTCAAGATGCAAAGGTTTGACATGCCATATCAATTTTTACTATCGCCATATAATTTCACGATAGTCTAGATTTATTAGATCTTTCGAAGCCCAATGGCTTTGTAGAAAAATGGTTTATTTCAATTGACAATTTGATGAATGCGACGAGGCATTGGGAGGGTATGAGTTGCTTTCTGTGTTGGTTTTGTCGTGTGTAAGCTTTGTCGGATCATTTTGATGTTTAGGAGAGTTTATGTTGTTCCGACAAGTTTCGACGGCTTTATTCGATGGTTGAACGTTGAGATTGGATGACGTTCGCTAATGTAAATTCCCACCCGTGGTAAGATTTTTAATGCAGGCTTCCTCTCCGAATCATGACTAATGTAAAACACCACTTAACGTTGGAAGTATATGGAAAGCCAAGGGTTTCATATCACTGCAACGCATGAAGAACCAGATGTGTCTCGTACAGGGAAATTCTTTAATCTAATGAACTAACAGGGACGATGATTGATTTGTCACTGAATCTGTCGAACCGCGGAAGCTAGGCAAACTAAAGAAATTCTTGTCGCCCTTAGATGGGCTTGGAAGCTGCTCGAAATATAAAGAATTTGTACTCTTTAGAGGAGCAGGCCTACAAGGGCCACAACATCGAAAATCCAAATTCCTCAACGAAAACAGATCCACAACATCGCTGAATAGACAAGAGTAGTTGAAAATTGAGGATTCGAATTCGCCACTGCTTCATGGACGAGTTATATTTCGTGTCCTTGCGAAATATCAAAGTTTTTCGGGGAAAAGTGCCAAAAAAGTCCTAAACCTTTTGGCTTTGTGCCGATTTAGTCCTAAACTTTTTTATGTTGTGCCAATTCAGTCCTTTCCGGCCAATTTTGGCCGAATTTTGCTGACTAGACGCCGGTCGGCTGACGTGGCATGATCGGCGCTGACGTGTACAATTTTTAATAATATTTTAATATTTTTAAATATTTAAATATTTTTTTTTTTTTTTTTATTTTTATTTTTTTTATTTTTTTATTTTTCTTTTTTTCCTTCTCATCTTCTTCCTCCAGCCGGTCGCCGGAGCTCGGCGACCGGCCAGAGGCGACGGCCGGCGAGGTCGACCTCACCGGCCACCTCGCCAGTGGCCGCGAGGGCGGCCTCGCTCGCCCGCCCGGCGTAAGGCCGCCCTCGCGGCCTGGGTGGCGAGGCTCGCCCTCACCGGATCTAGCAAGGGTCGAGCCTCGCCCATGGCCGACGAGGGTGAGCCCTGCCAGCTCGGCGCGAGGCCAGCTGGACTCCTCCCCGACTCCATTCTCCGATCCCAATCTCGCCCTAGAAATTTCCTCCCTCCTCTGCTCGTCGTCGTCATCGTCTCTAGGGTTTACGGGAGCTCGGGGTGTCTTCGGTCGCGCGGCTCCAGCCCCGGATTTTCGCCTGTTTCTCCCGCGACGGCGATTCGTCGGGGGTGGGGGTTTTGTGATTCCTGGGTTTTCCGAGGCAGCTGGCCTCGCGCCGAGCTGGCAGGGCTTGCCCTCGTCGGCCATGGGCGAGGCTCGACCCTCGCCAGATCCAGCGAGGCCGAGCCTCGCCCGCCCGGCGCGAGGCCCCTCGCGGCCTGGGTGGCGAGCCGGATCTGGCGAGGGCAAGCCTCGCGGCCACTGGCGAGGTGGCCGGTGAGGGCGAGCCTCGCGACCACTGGCGAAGTGGCCGCGAGGCTCGACCTCGCCGGCCGTCGCCTTTGACCGGTCGCCCAGCTCCGCAACCAGCTGGTGGAAGAAGATGAGAAGAAAAAAGAAAAAAGAATAAAAAGAAAAGAATAAAAATAAAAATAAAAAGAGAAAAAATAAAATAAAAAATAAAAAAATATTTAAAAATATTTAAATATTATTAAAAATTATACACGTCAGCGCCGATCAAGTCACGTCAGCCTGCCGGCATCTAGTCAGCAAAATCCGGCCAAAATTGGCCAGAAATGACTGAATTGGCACAACGTAAAAATGTTTAAGACTAAATCGGCACCAAAAAAAGGTTTAGGACTAAATCGGCACAAAGCCAAAAGGTTTATGACTTTTTTGGCACTTTTCCCAAGTTTTTTGTTGAACATGTCCAGAATTGAGCGTAACCATTAGAGCATTGTTACTGCAATGTGCTTCAAAATGAAAAACTGATTCTGAATTTGGCCGGTGACTTCCTTAGTTTCAAAATTATGGAATAAGAGTTTTAAGTGGAAGTGCTTTCCAACCAAATTAAGTGACATAAAATGTCGTGTCAGGATCACTCTTATACTCTTTTTTGAGCGGGTGATGTACTGTCCAAACCAAATTCCAAACACCTCAATTGGATTCATTTTTTGGGCGATCTTCAGGGCATATTCCTCCATGTTGTCCCAATGCATTTAGGTTTTCCACTCTTGGAATGCTCTCAAAAATACCTAGTGCATTTGGGGCACACTCCCCCGTATCAACTCGGTGTATTCAGGATTTTGCTCTGGAAATACTCTGAAAAATCTTGAACCGAAAATCACAAGGAGACAGCAAACACTCTTACATTTAGGCCTTCAAGAAGACCATCTTATTCTTCGAAAAGGATCGATTTAAACCCTCTAATTGTTTCTGCTAAGTCAACATATTTCGCTGGGGAACCGTAAATAAGGCGATCGATGAATCCATTCTGCAGTAGTAAGGATCAATCAAGATGAGCCAATAAGTACACATCTTGCTCTCATTGCTTGGAAACCGCCGGTTCCCTTCGCTTGTCATTTTATCCTTGCAAAAGACAAAGACTAAGAAAAGGAGGTCAATGGTCCGACAGACTGTCCAACTTTTCCCAGCCGAGTAACTCGACAGCTCCGTGCGAATGGTTTGGTAAGAAAAGAAAGAACTCTCTCTCTCTCTCTCTCTCTCTCTCTCTGCGAAGAGGAGGATGCTGTGAAACCGTGTTGATGTCACATGTTCTTGTGTATTCTCACTTAAGCATTGAGGACCTGGGCTATTCTCGATAAGATATCTCAACGAATATACTTTCTCGCAATTAGACGGGAAAAGTACCGAAAAAGTCATAAACTTATTGCATTAGTACTAATTTAGTCATAAACTTTTCAATTGGACTAATTCAGTCCTAAATATTTTAATATTGGTACCAATTCAGTCCATCAAGCCAATTTTGGTTGGTTGGCATTGATGTGGACGTCGGTCGGTGACCGGATGCTAACGTGGCATTTTTATGATTTTTTTTAATTATTTTTCAAAATTTTTAATTAATTTCTTTTATTTTTCCTTTTATTTTCCGCCTTCTTCCTGGCAATGGCTGGCGAGGGTCGTGGCCCTCGCTCGACCTATCCTAGGGCTGCCGGCCAGGCGGCTTCACCCAGATCTGGGCGAGGCCAACCTTGCCTACGGCTGGCGAGGCCATGGTGGCCATCGCCAGGGTGGAGGCAAGGCCGTGAAGCTCTCGCTAGCCGCCGGCGAGGGTCGTGACCCTCACTCAGTCTCGCCCAGGGCCGCGAGCAAGGCGGCTTAGCCTAGATTTGGGCGAGGCTAGCCTCGCCCTAGCCTTACCGCTGAGTCCTCGGTGCCTCCTCCGCTGTTGACCTCGAAGCTTCTCGACCTTGTCATCGCCGCTCTCACCTCCACGAAATCCTGATTTGAGGCCCTGGTCCCCCACCTCCCGCGCCTCACGCCGCCACTCCTTCGCTTGATCTTCGCCTCTGAAACCCTAACTCGCTGCCCCAACAACCGAGGGTTTCACGACCCTCGCCTCTGCCCTGGCAATGGCTGCCATGGCCTTGCCACTTGCGGGTGAGGCTGGCCTTGCCCAGATCCAGGAGAAGCAGCCTCGCCGGCAGCCCTGGGAGAGGCTGGGCAAGGGCCACGACCCTCGCCGGTAGCAGGCGAGGGCTTCGCGGCCCTCACCCAATGGCCGACGAGCCTCCAGTGAGGCTCGTCGGCCATCGTGAGGAAGAAAGTAGAAAAGAAAAGGAAAAACAAAAAATTTAATTAAAAAATTCAAAAAAAAATCATAAAAATTTCCACGTCAGTGTTCGGCTACTGGTTGACATTTACGTCAACGTCGGCTGGCCAAAATTGGTCAGATGAACTGAATTGGTAGCAATATTAAAAGATTTAAGACTGAATTGGTTCAATCGAAAAGTTTAGGACTTAATTGGTACAAATACAATAAGTTTAAGATTTTTTTTTTATACTTTTCCCCGATTAGACCCTTCACTTATGTTGCGTCGCTGCCGTATTGGCTAAATCCGAATTCTTTAGGTCATTTTGTATAACGATGCTTTTTAAAATAGTGCTTTTAGCCTTTCGTTGACCTTCAATCTTTATGCATTTTTTAGGCTCGAAGGGCCTCTCCTTACTCCTTCATGTGGCTTTTTTTCCCAATCCTTTCCTCGTTTATCTATGTCTATACCACCTATTAACAATACCAAGAATCAACTATTTTCAGAGATTTGAATTTCTAAAATTTTTACCCCTCCCCTCGTCTCTACATTGAAAAAATCATTTAAGAGTTTTAATATTATAACTATTATCCTAAAGACATGCATTGTTCAACTCGTAGAATTTTCATTTCGTATTGAAGACATATATTCTAATTTAAACCATCACACCTCTCATTTGAAAAGTTACCCTGAACAAAACTAATAAATCCTACTAAAACAACTTTCAAGATGCAAAGGTTTGACACGCCATATCAATCATGTCAATTGCCGTATAATTCACAATAGTCAAAAGACATGTTTATCTCTTCAGAACCACAATAGCATTGCAAAATGTAGGATATGTATTAAACCATACAACAATGGACATGTGGCAAATCAGTCCACTTGTCAATCTTTTTTTTTTTTGGTTTCTCTCCCCTCTCTCTCATGGGAAAATGGTTCGTTACATTTGACAATCTCGGACATACGACATAACTTGGACAATTAAAGCATTGGAGCTTAGGATTGGACACATAAGAGTTGTTGTGATTCAGAGGAAAGGGAACCATCTTATAGATCCCTACAATGGAGATTGAGGTTTCGTTCTCAATGGAGTATCAGTAATAAAAATTAAATAATGAAGACATTTAGGTGGATATGATGGGCCTTTGTAGGGTGAGATAATCCTAGGTTTTTGTTGCAATTAATTCTTCTTATGATTCTCTAGTTGAGACATAATTTACTTTATCTCAGGTAAGGATATAATAGTGGTGCTAAGAACAACGGGTCGAGCAGAGGAGGTTATTGCTCCCACGCAACCAGACAAGCTTCAATATCAATCAGTCAAATCGTTCCAACAACCATCTTTTTTGGGCATACAAATGATTTAATTGATATGGCTACCGAAGTATCACTGATGCTACTATAAAAATGTCATCTATATAAGAGAGAGAGAGAGAGAGAGAGAGAGAGAGAGAGAGAGAGAGAGAGAGAGAGAGAGAGAGAGAGAGAGAGGTCCACGCCAAGAAAGAGGGGAGAATCTGTAAAACGTAGCAGTAATAACGTGAGCATAGTTAATGTTGAGCTGGTCCAATACCTAATCCAGGATTAGCTTGCATATTCTTAGTCCCCGAACTTTTAGATTGGAGACTAACTCTATTGAGATTGGGACCAAGGATTGAACCGACTGATTTTTTTTTGGTTTCATTTTTGTATTTCTTGAAAAGACAAACATATTCTTTTGAATTATATATCTATCAACAATGCGATATTGAACAACCAAATTATAAAATTCGATATATATCAAATATAAATATAAGATAAAGTAACAACATAAATCTCTATTTACAATTTTTAGCAATGCCCATTAGGTGGGCCAAGAGAGCAACCGACTTCACCACCTGAGTTGCACTTGTGAGGCGAGCAAGGTTAGTGAGATTGAGGCAAGCAAAGAGGGTTTATTATTATTATTATTTTGGTAGAATTGGGGCTTAGTTTTTACTTTCTAATTTACAAAGTAGAACTTGCATAAGAAAGAATATATAATATATTATAAAGTATAGACATATATAAGAAAATATTAGTTTATCCTAGGATCGCAAATCAATCTGCACAGTATAGGGTCTAAAAGTCCCAAGATTAAGAATTAGCTTAGTCCCATAGAAACCGGATCAAGATGGCTAGGTTGACTTGGATATTAAGAGAAAATATTAGGTACCCAAGTGATAGACACATCAACTTCATACTACTCCATTTAATGGTTGACGCTTGTCATTTTTTTTGGCCTAGTCGTGAGGGACCCTTGCATTCTCCCTCTCACTTCAATTAATTGACTTTCTCTCTCCTCCCTCTTTTGCCGTTTCTAGAAAAAAAAACAACAAAGCCTACTCTTGTTTTCTCAAAAGGCTCTCACACTTCCGTAGACCCCACCACCTTTAACACACTATTTCCACCTTCTCCCCTGCCTTTGCCAACCCTAGTCGACCTCGAATTAGCAAATTTGAGGTCAAGCTGAGCTCTAGATCACAAATCTAGGGCTCACATGGGCTTAAATCCAAAATCCACGGCTCAAGTTCACCGGTAGAGTTCGAGCACGACAATGGAGGATTGAGACGGCAGTTAGGTGGTGAACCGAGATGATAGTGATGTAGTGGTGGAAGGCGATTTGCAAGAGTTCAAGCTGAGGTCATCATCCCCAATGGAGTGAGAGGAGGAAGGAGAAGAAGAAAAAAGAAAAAGAGGGAAAGAGTAAAAATTTAATTGAAGAAAGAGGTTGCAAAGTGTCCGATAGAAAAGAGAGGAGAGACTGTTGATTAATTAAAGGGAGAGGGGGAAAGCAAGAGTCCATGACGAGTGGCCCATAACACGTGTTAACCGTTGGATGGACTAGTGTGAAGGTGATGTATCTGTCACTTGGACTTGGCACCTAGTATTTTCTCGGACGTCGATTGCTCACCCCTAAGCAGCTGCGAACGCCACCGGAACCGTCGCTTCTGCAGTGGAGCAGCAATCGATTCCTAGGGGGGAGAGAGAGAAGCAATGCGTGTCTCTTTTGATTGGGCGACCCTAATTTCCAGAGCTCTGAGGAGGACGGGTTGGAGCAGGTGGACCGACTTTAAAAGAAGGGGGTGCTCACAACCCTCGGTTCGAGAAATCTTTTACTCTCCCTTCCACAAAATCGCCCCCTCCCTCTCTTCTCCTCCTCCTCCTCTCTTCATCTTTCCCTCTGCTCTGTCAGCGCACAGCCTCTCGACCTCAAACTCGCCGGCTGCAATGGCGTCGACCGTCGTACCTGACCAGTTCCAGCATGTCCTCGTCATGCGCCACGGCCACCGCAGCGACATGGGCCCGGGGGTCGACCGGTCGTGGTGGACCACGGTGCCCAGGCCATGGGACGCCCCTTTGTCCGACGAGGGCCGGAACAAGGCGCTGGATACCGGCAAGGATCTCCGGGCTAAGCTCGAGTTCCCGATCCACCGGGTCGTCACGTCGCCCTTCCTACGGTGCGTCGAGACCGCACGGGAACTGATCGCCGGTCTCTCCACGGCGGACGACGGCGATTCTGCTGACTCATCATCATCGAGAATCAAGGTCGAGTAACCTATTCTGATCCACATGGGTTTTGCTGAAATTTCTTTCTTAATCTATTCCGATATATCCTTTTCGTGTAAGACTTTTTGTTCAATTCTCACACAAAAGAACAAAAAGAATGAGATAAGAAGGAATCGTAAGTGCTTTTTACCAAATGCCCGCTCCCATTCCTTTTCAAAAGCTTTGCAGGTATCTATAGAGTATGGAATGTGCGAGATCCTAAACGACATCTCGTTGTGGCATCACCCGACGGACCACGATTCATGGGGATTCGACATCAAAGAGCTCGAGGCTTCATTTCCACCGGGCGTCGCGGACCCCGCACCACACCGGGTGTACAAGGAGGTACGAGGTTTTTATGTGGTACTCTGTCTGGTCTCAAGAAGATTAGATTCTGATTGTAGAGTATCACAATTGGCTGTAGATGCCACAATGGGGAGAGAGCGAATCCGGGGCAAGAGATCGATACCTCCACACCATTCACTCCCTCGTCGACAGATACCCTCAAGAAAATTTGCTATTCGTCACTCATGGTGAGCTTCGATTTGGCATTTCATTTCTTTCTTTGTAATCAATTAAATCAAAATTGAAACCCATATGATGTAGGGCATACACATCCCCGATAATGGCACGAAAAGTGAAGACGTTTTTACAGTCATGCCATGTTTTCTAACCCAGCTTCGAATGCAGGGGAAGGAGTGAAGGTCATGGCCTCGACATATTGGAAGGACGCAAGAGGGCATGAACTAAGGCCGGACTATTTTGGGTACGCGCATCTCAAAAGGCAACTCGTTCGAAATGGCAACTTGTTCACCGCTAGTAAATTTAGGATCACCACAAAACCTGATGAAACCGGCATTGAGCTCAAGCCGCTGCAACAAGCATGAACTAGAGTTTGCACTTGCTGTTTTTTACGGAGCATTGGGAGGGTTTGAGTTGCTTTTTTTATGCTGGTTTTGTGATATCTGGGTTGTGTTGGATCATTTTAATGTTATAACAGTTTATGTTATTCGTCCTCTCTTGATCATGACCCGTTTAATGCCGCTAAATTGGGAATTATATTGAGAGCCACGGAGTTCGTACTGCTGCAATACCTGAACTAGAGGCGTCTCATAAATAAAGATGCTTGAATCTGATCTAAATAGAAAGAATAAACAGCGACCAGAATTGCTCTGTCTCTGAATCTTGTCAAATCATGGAAGCTTAGACAAATGAAAAACTTGTCTCCTCAGCAGACCCTTCCTTTTTTTTTTTGGTCTGAATACGTAGCATTTCATTCAAGTAGGGAAAATATTACAACCCATAGACAGGTTTCAGTACATAGCATATCCAAGAAAATTTGAGGAGGTGAAAAGGCCCAATTTGGAGACAGGGTTCCATGGCCATGGGCCTTGATGGCCCAATCAGCTATTGAGTTGGCTTCACGTTTGCAATATTGTATACGCATATTGGGGAATCGGAGGATCAGCAAGGCGTTGTTCGCGAACAGGGCTCGACATTCCCATGGTGGCAACCGGTGATCGTTCATAGTTTCTACCATCACAAGGTAGTCGGATTCAACTTGCAAGTGAGCATCTGCCATTCCTTTTTGCAGCAAAAATTGGAGGGTGAGATTTAGGGCTTGAATCTCCGTTTGCAGCGGGGAGAATGCTAGTACGCTACTAGAGAAACCATCGATTAGAATCCCTACGTGATCTCTGCAAACATACGCAATGGCTCCCATGTGACCTGCCGTAGGAAAAGCCCCATCAATGTTGATTTTGAGTGTGCCAGGCTCCAGGGGGATCCATAGCCGATGGGGGTTCAGCAAAGGGTGCCTTGTGTTCGACATCGGGTGCATTGTTCGATGAGGAATCGCTACAGTTGTGATCGCCAAATCCACAATATGTTCAGGCTTTTTGTGTTGGTGTCGGAAGATGAAGTGGTTTCGTGCTTTTCAAATCTGCCAAAGAAGGGATACGATGGTCTCCAAATCAGGTAAGTTGGCTCTACTCGCAAATAGATCTGCTAGCCAAACATTAATTCGATATGTGTTGTAAGTTGATATGTCTATCTTGACCTTGGGGTGGGACCAATACCCTATGTCCATGGGTAGAGTAGAAATAGATGTTTAGTAGTTTTAGGGATTTGGGATGGGCAGAGCTGACATACCGAGTTGGGGATAATGTGTCGTCAGAATAGGTTGTTCCTTGTAGAGAGCACGTTGTGGCAAAGCGACCATAGGAAGATTCGAAGTTTGGGGGGGCAGTCTTTGCTTTCCAAACCTATTGCCATAACAAAGGTGGCGTTTGGTAGGATGTGGATGCACGAGTGCTAGCTTTGCTATGAGCTGTTTGTCTGAGGGAAGTATAGCCACTTTTCACTGTATATAGTCCTGTCGGTGTCCCTGTCTATATAAGTTGATCTGTAGTGGAAGTAGAGCTTAGTTGTATGGCAACAATATCCTCGACAATCTAGTCATCAAAGCTACTGCAGAGTAGAGGAACGTTCCAAGTGGGCTGTTTTGGATTGATAAAGCTAGCCACCATCTCGAGCTTTCCTTTGGTTGCGGGTTTGCCAATGATCCCTCTGGGTAGTCATTTGTCCTTGTGGATTCTTATCCTCTGCCATTACCAACGGACCACTGAAGCTAAGGTAAAATGGAATCTCGGGCTAAAAGTAGACTTTGCCAGCCCCAAGATGGTCTAGGTCCTTTAGTTGCATACTAGAAGTTGGTATTGTGAAAATACAGTCATTTGAAAACTTGACTCCACAATGATGATGGGTTTTGGAATAGGCGCTATGCCTGTTTACCTAGAAGTGCTTTGTTGAATGTAAGTAAATCTCGAAATCCAAGCCCCACATTATCCTTCCGTTCTTTAAGTAAGTCCCAACTTTTCCAATGTATTCCCGACCTAGTACTATTATTTTGCCACCAAAACTTGGCTATTGTCTGCTCAATGGACTTACAGATAGAGACATGAAGCTTAAATATTAACATGGTCTATTGTGGGAGGGCCTGTACCACTATTTTTAACAAGATTTCCTCCTTCCTTTAGATATAAGATTCTCTTTCCACCCAGCCAGCTTTGCACTAACTTGCCCCAGAATCCAAGCAAACATATCTTTTTTGAAACCCCCAATTAGACGGTATACCGAAATATTTGCCAGTTTTTTCAAGCATAGGTACTCTCAATTCTCTAGCCAGGTTTTGCTTTAAACTAATAGGGCAAGCTCTACCGAGGAAGAGTCTTGATTTGTTTCTATTCACAACTTGGCCCATGGCTAAGCAATATTGTTGCAATATGTTCGCTAAATTTTGGCATTCAAGGAGTCGGCCATCTAAGAAAAATATTACATCATCCGCAAAAAAAGATGAGATAGGGTAGGACACCACTTGTTAAATTGGATCCCCTTTAGATTTCCCATGTCGAATTCTTGCTGGATAATGATAGATAAGACATTAGCCAAAAGAATGAACATGTATGTAGAGATAGGATCACCTTGTTTGAGCCCCCTTGTTGGATGGAAATAGAGTAATGGTTCGCCGTTTAATTTGACACTGAAGGAGACTGTACTAATGCATTGCATCACTCATTGCACTCATTTACCATGAAATCCCAGTTGTCAAAGATAGGCCTTCAGAAAGTCCCACTCAACTTGATCATATGCTTTCTTCATATCCAACTTTAATATGGCTTGAAATTTTTTCTTCCTTGCCCTGATTTTTAGCTGATGTAGGACCTCTTGGACAACCAAAATGTTATATTGTATTTGTCTGCTAGTCACAAAGCCACTCTATTCCGTTGAAATCAACTTAGGTAACCAAGGTTTCAGGCGATTTGCTAGCACTTTGGATATTATTTTATAGATAAAATTGCAAAGACTAATGGGTCGATATTGATCTAACCTCCAGCATGCGGTATCTTTGGGATAAGTGCAATAAGTATTCTATTGATATTGAGGGACAACACACCTGAGATGAGAAAGTCTTGCATAGAGGTAAATATATCTTCCTGTAGAATGTCCCAGTGAGTTTGGTAGAACAACCCATTCAAGCCATCGAGTCCCAGGGCTTTAGTAGCCCCTAATTGAAAGGTGGCTTGCTTGACTTCCTCCCCTGAGACCTTTGCTATTAAAGTTGTATTCATCTTTGCTGTAACCACCTGGGGACATTGTGTCAGAATAGGGCCATAATCACGGTGGCCCACCGAGCTATAGAGGCTTCGAAAGAAATCCATCGTTATATTTTGCAGTTGAGTGGAATCTCGGATCCACCTTTGATGTTCATCCTGTAGCGTACTAATGCGGTTGTTTTGTCGTCGTTGTATAGTAGTTGTATGGAAAAACTTAGTGTTCTCATTCCCCCACCTTAGCCAATTTATGCGTGATCTCATCGCCCAATATTGTTCCTCTTGTTGCCATAAGTGTTGGACTTCATCCTTAAGACGATTTATCCGTGCTTTGTCATAGTGGTGTCCGGGTTGATTGATATATTGCTGAATTTGCTACTATAACAGATGAAGCTAATGATGATCGTTGGAAAATTTTGATTTACTCCACCTAGCGAGCACTAAAGAGGTAATCTGAAGCTTTCGAGGGAGAGAGTAGTCCATTAGTGGTAAAGAGACCCAAGCATTTGCAATAACCTAGTGGCAATCCTGATCTTGGAGCCAAAAAGCTTCGAAAGTGAAAGCCTTCCGCCTTCTTGGTGGGATGAGGTCAATAGTTAGTAAAAGCGAGCTATGGTCAGAACCTAAAGCGAGTAAGGCAAAAACTTTGGCTTCCGGGTAAGACAATCACCAGTCCATTGTACACAACATCCTATCAAGTCGTTCTTTTACCACATCCTCGCCATCTCTATTGTTCACCCATGTGAAGGCAAAACCCTTGCTCTCAATATCTATTAGCAAACATTCATTTATAAATTCTCGAAAAGAGTGCAACCTGTAGGGCTCAGCTAGTCTCTTACCCACTTTCTCCCCATGATATATAATCTCATTAAAGTCTCCAATGCACATTCATGGCAAGGTATTAGAGTAACTGAGGTGTCTCAAATTGGCCCATAGCTGCTGTTGTTGATAGACCGCAGGCACATGAAGACAGGTAAGTCTCATTGTGTTTCCACTCGGTTCAATAGTGCATATCATGTCAATGAAATGCGTAGTATGTCTCTCAACACATAAGGAGACTTGATCATTCCAGAAAACCACCATCCCCCCAGCCAAACCCATTGGGCTCACCATAAAACACTTTGGGTATTTCAACCTCCGGTGAATTTTTTGGATCATAATGTTCTAGTTTTTTGTTTCCATCAAAAATACTACGTCAGGCCTTTCTTGGACCACTAGGGCCCTAAGCACTTGAATTGTCAGGAGATTGCCTAGTCCCTGACAGTTCCAACTAATTAGCTTCATTTGTCAGTTGGTGGCTTTTTGGGGGAAGCCACCACAGCCCAACTACCTACCTTGTCAACCTCGTATATCGGGGTATCCATAAAATGAGATTCATCAAGGCCTTCATTTAGATAAGAACACGACCCATGAGGAGCATACCTTTTAACTTTCTTGAGAGGACTCGCTTTAGTATGCATTCTGGTACTCTTTAGTTTCTTCGTTTTGGAGGAGCCTACCTTTGAATCTTCAATCATTTCATGCCGGTCCTATATAGGGGACTTCAGCTTAAGTGCTAGATCTTCTTGTGGAGAGTCAGCGAGAGGTGCATGCCTTAGGAGTGGATTTGTAGGATGATCCATAGGTTGTGCTAAGCTGATTTCCATGTTAGCTTGTTGCTGGCTAGTGCTGTGAGGATCAACAGGGAGTAAAAAAGTCGAATGCTAAGGAGTTTTAGGTATGGTCTCTTCTACTCCATCTTGTTTAGGTTGTGCGTCATAAAAAGCTTGCCAAAATGGGCTGTGTTCTCGAACTTCAGCTCTTACCATTAACCATAATATAACTTGTCTTTCCCTTCCATTTTTGCCTCATCAAAGGGGATATCTTTATAGTACATTGCATAATGGCCAAGAATGCCACATGAGTAGCAATAGTGTGATAAGCGTTCGTAGCGAAATTCGAGCCATATGTTCTTCCCTTCTAATATGATTAGCTTCCCAGGTTTAAGCGGTTCTTGAAATTTGATTTCCACTCGAGCCCTGCCTACCCATAGTGTTGTGCCTTCTCTACTCTCAATCTTTACTTCCTGCACCTTATCGATATTTCTCATAGCTTTACTTATCATTTCCTATGTACATCTTTCCAGGGGAAGCCCAAAAACTTGCACCCAAAAGGCACAAGTGGTAAAGTCATAGCAATGTAATGGAGTGTTGGGTTTCCAAGGTTTCACAATAACAAGATGGCTTGAGAATAGCCAAGGACCATTATCTAACACCCTCTGTTTTTCTCCTTCTGAGTTGAATTTAAACACATATAGCCTCGCTTCACGTTGAGAAATTTCGACTTGGTCATTGCGCCATGCTCTTTTTAGAGTATTTTGAAACGCTTGGAAATTAATAGAAGGGTTAGAGAGAAGTTTACCCACCAAGATTAGTTTACATTCTTCTAACTTCTCTACAGGGGCCGCTTCATCCCACACATCGACTTCCTGTTTGGACCAAAGTCTACCCAATCTGTTGCAGAGAGCAGTGAGATGGGCATCCCCTTCCTGGCTAGTGCAGTCCATTAGCAAGCATGCCATGGGTAAGAAGGTAGAAGAGGTAGGTATTGGGTATGTGTTGCATGCAGTACACAAGGGAAAATGACTAGAACAAGCCAAGCCAAAGGAAAGTAATCATGCGAAGCAATAGACAGGCCTGGTCAAGATTGTGGGTAAAGGACAACAGATGTAGGTTGGCCAAATTTGCGGGGTTCAACCAGATAGGGCAATTGGGAAAAACAGGATCAACAAATGGGGAGAATTGCGTCGAGCATGGAACAGGGTTCAAGAATAGGAGATTATGGGTGGAAACAACAAAGATGAAATTGGGTGGGCCAGGCGGATGAAAGCCATGGCTAAAGGGGGGAGAAGTTTCGAGCAATTAAAATGGTGTCGACGGTACGATGGAGGTCAACTATGGGTATAAGGGTTTGGTGAAGAAGAAACTACCATAGGGTAGAAAGGAGCTCTACATGTTGAGAGGATTTTTTCGTTGTGCAGACCCTTCCTTGCTTGTTATAACTTGTATCGTCACCACTTTGACGGGCTTGGGAGCTGCTCGAAATGGTTAGGCGTTAGAAGCATGCGGCAGAAGACTAATATGTTTAACCTAGGAAATCATTAAGGGACAACTCAAGTCCAAGTCCATCTATATATTTATTTAAAACCATCTCTACCAAAAAAATTATGATAATTAGATATTAGCTAATTAACTGTTTCACACAACATCAACTCTCCAATATGAGACTTTTTTCTAGCATAACTTCTATGTGCATCTTAACAATCTTACTTGATAACTCTATAAAAATAGAGTTATTTTACCTATTTTATGCAGTAATTAATGCATTATTTGTGAGAAAATATTTGGATTCCCTTCTGATTATTTGAATTTTCCTTGTTTATGTAGAATAATGAGATATGGAGAGGATAAGGAAAAGAATGGCAACTATTAAGAATTCAAATAAAAGCAGCAGTGGAAGATGGATATCAAATTAGGAAATTCTTGATTTTGTTCCCTAATGTTATCTGCAAGCATTGAGAGATAGATATCTTGGATATATCTTATAAATAGAGACAGAGAGAGCAGCTAGGGTTTGAGTTAGATCATTTTTTCATTCTTCTGAGAGTTCTTCAAGTATTTTGAAGAGAAGACAAAAGTAGTGACATAATTTTTGTTCTTTGATTCAAGATGCTGGGTTTGATTTATATTTTTATTTATTATTATACTATGTTCTAATTTTCTTTTGTTAGGGCTACGATGTAGCCTAACCATGATGATATGAATTTCATGATTTTTATGTTTTACAATTGATTTCATTCATGTGAGTTATATATTATTGCGTTTAATGCTTTTGAGTAACTGGCCACCACTTGAATAATCTGATATGCATGTTTGAGATTGAGAGGTGATAATATACAATTGCTCATTATAATATATAACCATGAATTAAACGTGGATAGAAATATACCGCGTTATTTGTATAGCTTTCGGTGATAAGGTGATCCAAAAGACTCATTGTAAACCAAGAATATTCATAGTTTTTAATGCACTCATGTTTATTTTAATTCATATAGAGATATAGTGAATTAATAAGCTGAGTAGGTTTGCTATACCTAGAGATAAGATAGTAAATAGATTAGGAAATTCCGCTATCACATATTTGATATCGTTCTTGTATTCACAACAATATGAAATTCATATCTAGTGCTTACGGTGAAATCATATGCTCTAACATATTTAACTAATTGATTTTACTGCATTTAGTCTTCAAGTTTTTTTTTTTTTTAATTTATTCTAAATTATATTTTGATTTGTTAGATAAATTTTAGAATTAATCTATTTTAGTATTTAATTAGTTTATTAATCATCGATCTCCGTGGGACGATACTTTTTCTCATAATTATATTACTTGTTCGATATGTGCACTTGCATTTAGAATTTCACGAACATTACTCCCACTTGTGAGCTCATTAATCGACTCATCTTTGCCCATATTTAAATGAAGAAGATGTCGCATCAAGAAGACCTTATCTTGTACGTGTTTAAGAGGGCATACATTAATCTCGCAAAAGTCTTCTCTTATGAATGTCAAATGCAACATTACTCTGACATCAATCACATAACATTCAATGCATATCTATCCAATAACTCTCAATCAACTTGCTTCCTCGACTATGGTTTCTTCACAGTGCAAATTCCTATTGTAAAAATAATCCTAAGTCTACATCTTTCAAAACAAAATCCTTCATATCAAATCTGTCGATTGTTACTTTTCATTTTTCTATCAATGTCAATTCACTTCAACTTAGTCAATCCTAACTATAATACCCACTTTTTCTTAGAACACGCAGTAGAAGCACCATTCCTTAATCCAAGCAGGTCGTCAATAGAGAGCTCAAGTCCAACCCACTAATATATCCAACTATACCCACTTTCACTCAAAAAATTAATCCAATAAATTATAGGCAAACTAGTATGCATTAACCATTTCACACCACATCAATTCTCTAATAGAGAACATATTCTAGTACAATTCACACATGCATATTGACAATCTCCCCTTGACATGGGAGTTCTATGTCAAATATGCTCCCTCTTAGTTCAGGTACCCTTATAAAGTAACATGGATCAACATGAATCTCCAATGTCCACCTTTATCCTTAATCTCTTTTCCCAAACTAAACCATAAGGGGTACCCAAAAATCATGTTGGTCAGATTTCTTACTTGAAATATTTATAAAATGCCAATACACATTGGAAGTGAGTGATTAATCAAGCATGGGCTCTAATACAATTTTTTGGGAGCACGTAGTAAAAGATCGATACATTTACTTGGACAGATCACCAAAATGGAGTCCAAGTCTAATTTGACGACATATCTAATTGCACTCACCTTCACTCAACAGGTTAAGCCATTCAATTAAGAGCCAATTATGATAAATTAACTATTTTACATCACACTAATCATAAGATGTCAGACTTTTTTTAACATAAGTTACACATGTATATCAACATCATGTACATCCATTGGCAAGTCGTCCAAGAAAGCATCCAGCTTCCTTGTGGGGTCGAACTTGTGTAGAACCAAATGGCCACTACCATTGGTGATATGGGGTTTGGCAAGTTGGGTGGTGGTGGAAGCAATATCAACAACAGAGGATCAATGATGTGCAACGTTGCACACGAGTAAGCCCTCAAGGCCTATTTTTCCTCCACCAAAGAGCTTGATCTAGGAACCTAGAAAAGAATGAGGACAAGAGCACAAATCTGTGCATCTTTCTTCAATTTTTGGGACTTCAATTCTCTTGAACTATTCCCAATAACAACAATATTGTTTCTTGACATGGTATTAGAGTCGGTGCTATCCCTTTCATATGTGTCTTGAGAAGGGGTGTTAGAATATTGTCCTCCATCATTTGACAATAGTCATGTATGCTCTTCACATTCATGCAATCTCTCTCCACATAATACCTTAAGCTTTTAGATTTTCTAACTTGGTATCAAAACTAGACAATCCTGAGTGCACAACCAAATGAAAATATCGTATTTCATGTCATTTTCTTTTTCAATAACTATTGACATTCCTAGAGACTTATTGTTGTTTAAGGAACCATTCATCGAGTTTGTTTCGCAACAACGCCAAATGCATTGACGGCTTCATTTCTCCATGAAAGTCATCGCAACTGTTGAGAAAGCCTTCTAATATATTTTGAAATTGACAAAACAATGCATGATATCTTACAAGCTTAATATATGCAAGAGTTGTTTATATTTCAAGTAATATCCATGTAAAAGGAACTTTGATGTACTAAGTGAAAAGATACAAACAGTTGGAAGAACCTACATGAATAAGTCTAGATGAATGGGGAGTTCCTATAGACTTAGAGATATCATGGTGAATAGTCAAAAGAATTTATAGGAATATCGTATTCAAAGTGCCTATTGAGACAAAAGTCTAATATTAACTAAAGCTTGACAAAAGTAGGAAGTCTAATATGACCAAAAGTTTAATACAAGCAGAATTCTGATATTATTGGGAAACTGAATATAAACAGGAACTATTGATGTAAGCGGAACACCTACACTACCTATGTCACACATCGATCCTCGAGTGCATGTTCATCCCTTGGTGGTTGATAAAATTTGTAACATTCCAGGACGCGTCGCCGACCCATTCATTTTAATGCACATGCGGAAGTGAATTAAACCCCCTAACAACAAACGGCATGGGATGGGGAAGCAAGACAATCACATCAAACCAAACACTTTTATACACAAGCTGAGTTTATAAACAAGGTCTATAAAAATGTCGGTTTTCAAAAATGAATTGTCCTATGACCTACTAATCGAACATGTTCATTGATCCTTCATACTCCACTGGCTCCAAAGGCATCGGGTCCTCCATAACTCCATCAGGAGGGTCAACTGCACCCTCGCCAAAAGTGGCGTCGACAACCACCGCGGGGATCTCAAAACCCTGGAGGGGACCCACTCTGTATCCATTAAGTCCATGATGGAACCACGTCCTGAATTGATGAGATACCCTCTCAAGTAAGCCCTCGTCGACCTAGACAGTGGCCACGATCAACTCATAAACCCAATGACTATTGGGGATCCGAACATCTATCCCCCGCTCAGTAATAGCCCGCAACTGTCCAAAACATTCCAAAGGAACTGTCATCTAAAGACCAGAAAATATTGAGCCCACGACGGGGTGAGACAATGTCTTAACAAGTTCAACCCCTAAACTCCAATTAGGAAGGAAATACACTTAGGGCGTTCTAACTACACAGCCATGCAATCACAGAGGCTTACAGTGTCTCAGATCCTTCTTGCATGTCAGTACAATTCATATACACAACCATATGCTGTAATCTAACTCAAACAATTTAACGCCATCACTTTCATCTCAATAAATACAAGGGGTCTCAATTATAGGGCCAAATCATTATGATACATCACATTTTGTGCCACACAATTTTGTCACATAATCCAGCGCGTCAATTTCACTTAGCATGCGTTCCAATTGTTAATCACGGCCATACACAGGGATGGCCTACTCGATGTTCGGCGATCTTCTGGCGTAACCAGGCATCGTCTTGCCCCATTGAGCACGGCAACGTCACTATGTCGATGGCATTCCATAAAGGAGCATCGGTCCAGCCTCAACTGCAACCGGCATCCATTAGTAGGGCATCCCATATAGGGGTATGTCCATCTCAATAGCTCAGGACGGGTTCTCATAACCATTCATGCACCCATCCAATTCCTAGCCAAGACATCGTGCTTTGCACTCAAATGTCCCAATTAAAATAACGTACTTGGTCCATTTTCTTCGTATTAAATACACATGGTAAAATAATCGCGTGTGGGTACAAGGTCAATGAACCAAAAAAACTGATATCCTTCATTTTCAAATCCCACTATTTGATACAATATTTAAAACCATTTTTGGTGTCAAAACCCGACACTCGGTAATTTCTAAATAATTGCCAAAATTTCCAAATTTTGAATTAAATACTCAAAATTTCAATCACCACTCAATTTGCACAATTTAACACTCTATTACATAAATTAAGCACATCATTGCAATCGGCACGAAATTCCAGTCACCAGCTATCTTGTTATAATTTCTGAAAAATATTAAATAATTAAATAAAGACAAAAATTAATTAAATAATTAAATTTAAATTCAATAAATAGCAACTTAGGTTGAAAACACTAATCTAACCACCTAAATGGGCCTAGAAAATTTCTAAACCTATCTAGATAAATAGTACGACTACTTTAGCCCTTAATCTATCCATTCTGACCATCTAACATGCACAAATGGATAATTAAATTACTAATCCATTCTAACTAACCACCTAACCCTAATTAGCCTAAACTAATCACCCCATAAGCATTATTAACTCCTTAAGCAGAGTTTAGCAAGTAAACTCACCGATTTTGCGATCTGATGAGTCCACGGCAATGGCGACATAGAGGCGAGCGATAACCAAGCCGACGACAACACCAATGGAGGTCCAGAAGGGCCCGAAAAAACCACACAAAGGCTCATGGCCCTTGCTGGCTTCGGCCTTTGCTCGTTGGCCGAAGAAGATGAACTGAGCGACAACAATGGCCGGAAAGGCTCAGGATGGCTGGCGGAGGTTGCTGTGGGGCTAGGCGGGCGACGATGGCTGCTGGATGGCTGGCGAAGACGGCTCAAGCGACCACGATGGTGACTAGGGAGGCTCGGAGGACACGGCTGGGCACAATAGGAGGCGCAGGCGAGTAGGATGACGCTCACGGGACAATGGTGGGGCGATGGGCTTGCGAGGGGCGTGTGGCAGCTCTCGTGGCTCCAAGTGGTAGGGGGAGAGAGCTGGCTAGTTTATGGTTTTCTTAAGCTTCCACAAGCCTCAACTATGGAGAAAGGTGGCTGCTGAAAAAGATGAAGGTTGCTGAAGATTGGAGGGGGCCACCAAAATATCCCAAACTCTCAAGTGCTTGCCCCCACCAACTTGGCTGTCTTCCTCAGCTAATTTGTAGCTGCCAAAGCTTCCTCAATAAGTCTCCAAGTGGTCCAAATGTTGCACATCCCAAGACCTACGAATTTTGAAACATTTGCCACTCAATTTATTCAATTCTCCTCGAATTGAACCTAAATTGGAGTCCATAAATCCAACCAAAGGTGCCCACACTGAAATTCACATTTTTCCTCATCAATTGAACCAACTTGAATCCCAAAAATGCGATCAAAACCGACCCTCTAATTTTCCCGATAAAAAACAGCCCTACTTTGAATTTTCGCCAAAATCTTGATTCGCAAAAAAAATTTTCAAAAGGTGAGTTAGCATTCCTAAAATGAATCATGACATGACAGAATTTTCAATTTCTGAAATCGGGTTTAAATTTGTGGTTAATTTCAATCTAGCGCGATTTTAGCGTGACCTAACCTACCGGATAGCTTTTAGGAATTTTTAGTGCAATTGACCCTTGGCCGGTTATTTCTTAGCCACATTGTACATCTTCAACACATTGGTGACTCTTAATTGTCGTGAAAATCTCAAGGTTTCAAATACAACCACAGGCTACAGAAATGACAGAAAAATCGGTCTAGTGCCGTTCGACAAGAATTTTGCAATTAGGTGGAATCACTCACACACTAATCACATACTTCTATCGAATCAACCTATCTCCGGTCTTTGATCGATTTTTACAGTGTTGTAATAACCCTTGTAGATTAGCACGGTCAAGCAGTCGATTCCTGGTCGAATTCTCAAGTCCATTGCGTTTAGATTCCTTAACGGTTTCACCTGATAAACTAGTTATCTCATGAGTAACCAACTCAAAGAAAAGAACTATAGACGCATCAATGAAAAGCCCGACTTATTCAATTGAAAACAGAACCTGAAAATCAGGATGTCACAACCTATGATAACAATCTTGTCACAATTTGCAAGATTATTATTATGAGATAAATCATCCAATCCTTTGATAGCTTGTGATTTGAAATGGATTCCTAATTTAGAAGAAAGTGATTGACCATCAATCTTAAAAATTATCTACACGGAAGAATTCAATCTCGCATGAAATCTTTTTGATTAACAATCATCCTCAAGGCAAGGTTCTTTATAAAGCTACTCAATTTTTAGAAACCAAATATTTGATTGAATAGGCAACCAATCTATGGAAATATTATTTATACACCTCAATGGTTAATTGATCTACTCAATAGGTCATTTAATTAGTTGGAAGATTGATCCTCTTGAAGATTAGATTGCATGTTGAGGAGTATAAATGGAGATTAAGATGTTGAGGAGAATGAGAATCAAGAGTGCAAATTCCAAAGTTAGATGATGGTTTACATTTTATACAATGTTCTAAGTACCATTCTATAATCTTGTGAGAAGTGTTGGTAGTGTTGTAGTTTGTGTTTAGGTGTATAATAATGGGATCTATCTACTTAAGTATAAGTAGCACCAGCTTTGGAAAAGAGTGCTTGAGGAGAAGTAGCACATTTTACTTTACCTTCTCAACAATTGACTAGTGGAATTTAGCTAAAAGCATGTTAATTTGGGAGAGTGGAGGTAGGCTTACACGAAGTCGAACCACTAATAGCTTTGTTTGCATTGTTCTCCATTTTATTGCTTCTATTTATTTATTGCCCAATATAAACACACTACATGGCAGTTCTTATATAAATAATTTGTTTCACCCAATTATACTTATATTAAACTTAACAATTTTAATTTTGCAATACTTTTGCCAAGTTTCTTGAAATTGTCTCTTGACCCCCCCCCCCTCTAGGTGATCTTGTTAGCCAAGATCAGTGACGTCAGGTGCATTGGCCGCGTCACTTCCATTTCTTGAGTCTGCTTCATAACAACGTGAGTCGCATCAACGGCCACATTTCTCAACAGTGGTTGTGATGACAGTAGTCACATAGGCCACGTCGCTCCAATTTCTCCACTAAATCCGCAGCTTCAGTCATTGTTTGAGACTCTTTCGTTGTTCATTTCCAAAGCAAGCACCACCATCAGACGAGCCAAATCCTAAATTTCATCGATGATAGCCTACTACACCCATATCAACATAACAACTAGTTTGGCAATATTGGTAGACATTTTTTCAAATCTTAATTATCCAAATTCAAGTTGACTTCTTCAATTCACCTTGAGTTTGTGGGTTGCAAGAGACATTTAAGATTTTCTCTAGAATATTTTTCTATATTAAATATAATTATGATATTCCTATTGATTCTATATATCTCTCAAGATTATTCATATATCTCCCTTTGATTTTGTATATCTCAATTGATATGTCATATGTTAGTTGTGGATATAGTCAACGTGATGCATTTCATATTTCACATTTGTTGCTTTATAGGCATAATGAATTGGACCTGACTATGTTCTAAAATTGCCTCGTATGAACTCTAGGATGTAAAATTTGAGGGTATTCCAAGGGCAAGGAAAGAAAAAATTTCTATCCAATTGGGGGGACAACATGTAGGAACTGATATATTAAAATAAATAACGCATTCAAGCTAGGCACCGGGTTATTGGACTACTGCTGGAAGCAATGTCGGAAGCTTGCTTTTTACTAGTTAGACACTTGCTTTGCACAATTTTAAAACCGACACATCTAATCAGTATCCCTAGTTCTAGACACTATGTGAAGTGAGGCCAAGAAAGGAAAGAAAACAGAGTTAAAAAACTTTTAGTATTAAGCGCGGAGGGGCCAGCCCCGACACGGCCTCTGGTTTAGTGTAATACACCTCATTTACTGCAGAAAAATCTAAGCAAATTTTTTAATTCCCCTCATTTGATTGGGCCGCGTGGCCATGTATGTTAATTGTTGATGTGGCCAACGTGATGCATTTCATATTTCACATTTGTTGCTTTATAGACATAATGAATTATTTGTCCAACATGATGGGAAAGTTAATGACATGACAAAGCCTATAGTCAAATTTGGCGTGCAATCTCTGGTAGTCCAACGTACCCTTGATCTATCTATTTTCTAGTGTTGATCACTCCGCCAATAGCAAAGATGGATGAATTTATAATTTTATTGATTGGAATTTAGAGGGAACGACTTTTGTTAGCAAGTCTTTATTTAATAAATTATTTTACCCACGATCGGCTTTATCATAATCTATATTGGATTATGACCCTATTTAATTACATAAGATACATCTTGACTTACATAAGCCAAATCTATCTCCCAAAACTGATGGTACTAAACCTATGAGCTTTTAAGTTGGTTGTATATGCTCGACTAAAGTAAACTAAGATAGGTATGCAAAATCACTATATCAAATGATTTTGCAGACTTATAGTGAACGTTTAATTTCATAGCGAGGAAAATTTATCAAATGAAACCATATCCCTACTTTATAAAGCAGTCTTAGTAGACGCACAATTCTCATTAAAATAAAGAGACATTATATGTTTAATAAGACCATGATGCAACATACATGTAATTTAAACCCTCGAAATCGACGTAATTGATTGAGACATTAAGGGATTTTTAGTTTAGGAATTGGAGGCCACTTGTTTAAATTTCACCCACTTAGTGCAATCTGCTCTTGATCAGCATCCCATTTCGAGGTCAAAGCTGTAGAGGTCAAAACCAAACTTAATTCTTTCGTAGGGATTGCATGATGTTTTATGGATCTCCAAATAGGTGGGTCTTTATGCTCGAGCCTTTACATTACCAAAAAAGAAAATAGATGCAGCTTATATTTTTCGACTGTGGGTAACATTTAAATAAATAGGTCATTTTCAACCGCTAAGAATAAAAATGCAAACGGCAGTGCGTCCCCACCGGCAGCCATCCAACCTATCTGTTACATTTTCAATTGTTGTATTGATCAAGATCGCCATCCAACACTTCTGTTACATTTTCAATTGTTGTATTGATCAAAATCTGTGAGCTGCAACCATCGCTTGCAGTGGCCCAGTTGGATAAGGCTCCCATGATCTTTTGCGAAGAGGAGAGAAGTTCGAATACTGCTGGCCACATGGGATCTTAAGTGTGACGTCGGGGTGGTGGGTCCTCTTCTAGCGTCACCCCAGGTTTACCTTGCTGGCTGCCGGCTGTACAAGGGTTCCCGGGTCATAAAAAAAAAAAAAAAATCTGTGAGCTGCGACCTTCAACTCTATATATGAAGCATTCTTGATCGTGGACTGACCGGACTAACCAAAACATCTTATGCTTTAACTTACCTAAGCTACTCTATTTTCATAAAATCGCCCTCTCTTCTTCCTCTTGTCATCTTCCCTCCGCTCTCTAAGCATCAGCTCACAACCATAAGCCACCACTCGCAATGGCAATGACCGTCGAGCTCGAGCAATTAACTGGCCATTGCCAACACATCCTCCTCATGCGCCACAGCGACCGCGCCAACCACAGCATCAGCGAGTCGTGATGGGCCAGGTTCCCCAAGTCGTGGGACCCTCCATTGACTGATGTAGGCCGGATCAAGGCGCTTGAAATTGGCAAGAAACTCTAGGCCAAGCTTGGGTTCCCAATCCATTGGGTCGTCTCATCGCCATTCTGGCAATGCAACAAGACCGCACCGGAGCTGATCACCAGGCTCTCCCAAACCCATACCCCGCGTGACATTGAGATATTTTTTTTAGGAATTTTGCAAAAAGGAGTCGCCGCTAGCCTATTGTGGTTGGCTAGAAACCAAGTAGCCTATTGGAGTCGGCTAGTAACCGAGTGAGGTATGGGAGTATACCCCACTTCCTACACAACCAGAGAATCTAGGATCGAGGACTTAATTACACTAATTAACCAATTAGTGCCCTTTCGGTACCTAATCTTGTTCATTTTAACAAAATGATTTTTGGCAGGCAATTTAGATTGATTTTACACTTATCCACTAACATATGAGGTGATCATACGAGTGCACAATCATTAAAGTAAAAATCATAAATATCAAGATCCTAATTGTAGTAAAATTAACACATGCCACTAAACAATTGCAAACATAGTTAAATATGTAAATTAAACATGCAATATAGTCAATATACGAGCAAATAAATACCTAATTACACTAAAAAAAAAAAAAGGCAATACATAGCAATTCCTAACCAAACCTTGCAATTTCTAATTTTCAAAAAAATTTAAATAATTTTTAAAATTTTTAAAATTTTTAATTTTTTAAAAATTATTTTAATATATATTTTTAAGGGGCCACACCGGGTCGAATCTAGTTGGAGACCGGACCCGGGTTCAGCTTGACGAGCCCGAGTGGGCCCAAAGCGTGGGCCTAGCCCAAGAAGTCCCCTCTCCTATCTTTTTAAAACAAAGCAAGCCCACAAGCCCATACTAAACCAACCCAAGCCCACAAGTCCAAAAACCCACAAGCCCAAAGCCCACAATAGCCCAAGCCCGATTTGTTAAAAAAAAAAAAAAAAAAAAAAAAAAAAAACCTACCTGTTTCGCAACCTGTGCCCGACCCGATACTTGGCCAAAACCCTAGGGTTTCTTGGTGGCGGTGGCGTGGTGTGGCGAGGCACGGTGACACGGTGCTGGAGGTCAGTCACGGTGGCGTGGTAGGGCAGTTGAGGTGCGATGGCAGGTGCGGGTTGCTGGTGTTGAGCAAAGACGGTGGCAAAGGCCGCGGCATCGCTGCAGGGACGGGTGGTGACTCGGCAAAGGAAGCTCAGCGTCAACTCGAGCTCTGGCGGAGCAGCGACTCAAAAGGTCGAGCTGCAGGTCTCAGGCAAAGCAGAGGAGCAACCAAACGGAGGGTGGAAGCGCAGTAGCTTAGGTTGTGGCGTTACAATCGGGGCTGATTTGCGGTGGCCGGCAGAGGGAGTCGCGCGATGGCTCGACTGCAAGTAGGGGCATTGAGTCAGGTGTATAGTAGCTCGGCTTTCGATGGTGTCGCGGCCATGACGATTGGTGCAACGAAGGCGAGGAAGGCCCGAGATCTACTACAAAGGCGATTAGCTGTGGCGGTGACGAAGTTTCTGGTGGAGCGGCAAGGCAGCTGCAGAGCGGTGGGCGCACAGCCAACTCGAGCGGCGAAAGGCTCCAAGTACATCCTCCCTCTCCCTTTGGTCTCAGTTGGCTTAGCGTCAGGAGCAGCGGCGATGGGTGCTGCGGTTGTTGGTGTCGGCAGCAGCAGCGTCAAGTGTAAGGAGTCGGATGGCGTCGAGCTCGGAGGGTGACGGCTGCCGAAGGGCGGCAAGAGGAGTGCAGTGGTTCGGCTGGCGTCGGGCAGTGCCGCCGTTGCCCCCTCCCCTCCATTCCTTCTCTCTCTCTCTCTCTCTCTCTCTCTCTCTCTCTCTCTCTTTTTCTCTTTTTTTTTTTTTTTTTCTCTTCGATTTCTCTATGCTGCCCCCCTTTCATGTTCCCTCTCCCCTCTACTCTTTAGGGTTTCATGCGAAGAGGAAGCCGGCATGGGCCGGGCCAAGGTGAGATCCGGCCTAGCCTCCTCCATATTTTCTTTTTATATCTTTTTGTTGTTTCTGTTTTTGTTTATTTCTTTTTGTTTTTGTTTTTTTTAGTGACTAATTCCTAATTTTGTACACAATTAAGTCCTAAATAAAATTGTAAAATTTAGGTGTCAACAATGCCCCTCTTTGAATGGGAGCTCAAAGAGGTTCCATTCAAAAACAAAAACACCTAAATTATTTTGGCGATAGAGAGACCCCAAGTGCATAAGCACGTATCAGGTCGATGGAAAGAACTCATAACTATGGAAACATGTTTTGTCAATAGGAGAAAGAAGAACTCCGGGCTACAAAAGCCCACCAAGTCATAAGAATAAGAAAGACTCCGAGCTACAAAAACTCACCGGGCTACAAAGCTCTCCGTGTCATAGGAAGAAGGACTCCGAGCTACAAAGCACTCCAGGCTACAAAAGCACGCTGGGCTACAAAACTCTCTGTATCATAGGAAGAAGGACTTCTGGTTACAAAGCACTCCGGGCTACAAAAGCACGCCGGGCTACAAAGCTCTCCGCGTCATAGGAAGAAGGACTCCGGGCTACAAAAGCTCACCCGGTTACAAAGCTCTCCGTGTCATATGAAGAAGGACTCCGCGCTACAAAGCACTCCGGTCTACAAAAGCATGCCGGGCTACAAAGCTCTTCGTATCATAGGAAGAAGGACTCCGGGCTACAAAGCACTTTGGGCCATACAAGCACACCGGGCTACAAAGCTCTCCGTGTCATAGGAAGAAGGACTCCGAGTTACAAAGCACTCCGGACTACAAAAGCACGCCGGGTTACAAAGCTCTTCGTATCATAGGAAGAAGGACTCCGGGCTACAAAGCACTTCGGGTCACAAAAGCACACCGGGTTACAAAGCTCTCTGTGTCATAGAAAGGACTCCGAGCTACAAAGCACTTTGGGCTATAAAAACACGCCGGGCTACAAAGCTCTCCGTGTCATAAGAAGGGGGAGAAGGATTCCGGGCTACGGAAAGCCCACCGGGTCATAAGAAGGGGGAGAAAGACTCCGGGCTATGGAAAGCCTACCGGGTCATAAGAAGGGGAAGAAGGACTCTGAGGTATGGAAAGCCCACCGGGTCATAGGAAAGGAGAGAAGGACTTCAGGCTACGGAAAGTCCATCGGGTCATAGGAAGGGAGAGAAGGACTCTAGGCTACGGAAAGCCCACCGGGTCATAAGAAGGGGGAGAAGGACTCCGGGTTACGGAAAGCCCACCGGGTCATAAGAAGGGAGAGAATGACTCCAGGCTATGGAAACCCACTGGGTCATAAGAAGGGGGAAAAAGACTCCAGGCTATGGAAAGCCCACCGGGTCATATGAAGGGAGAGAAGGACCCCAAGCTACAAAAAGCCCACCGGGTCATAAGAAGGGGGAGAAGGACTCTAGGCTACAGAAAGCCTACCGAGTCATAGGAAGGGAGAGAAGAACTCCAAGCTACGGAAAGCCCATCGGGTCATAAGAAGGGAGAGAAGGACTCGAGGCTACGGAAAGCCCACCGGGTCATAAGAAGGGGGAGAAGGACTCCGAGTTACGAAAAGTCCACCGGGTCATAGGAAGGGGGAGAAGGACTCCGGACTATGGAAAGCCCACTGGGTCATAAGAATGGGGAGAATGACTTCGGATTACGGAAAGCCCACCGGGTCATAAGAAGGGGGGAGAAGGACTCCGGGTTACGAAAAATCCACCAAGTCATAGGAAGGGAGAGAAGGACTACGGACTACAAAAAGCCCACCGGATCATAAGAATGGAAAGAATGACTCCGGTCATATGAAGGGAGAGAATGACTCCGGTCATAAGAAGGGGGATAAGGAAGACTCCAGGCTACAGAAGCCCACCGGATCATAAGAAGATAACATGGTTTAAGGTTGACCATGAACTTTTGTAGAAGACATGATTTAAGGATAACAATGAACCTTTGGAGATGACATGGTTTAAGGAACCATGAACCCCGTGGTTTTAAGGATAACCCATTAACCTTGTGATTTAAGGATAGTCCCACTAATCGTGTGGTTTAAGGATAGACCTACGAACCGTGTAGTTTAGACTGGAAAAACGGTCTCACCGTGTACAAACGGATTTCGACCAGATAATAGTCTCACTGTTGTACGAACGGGTTTCGACTGGGAAAGAGGTCTCATTGTGTACGTACAGGTTTCGACCAGATGGTAATCTCACTATGTACGAATGGGTTTTGACTAGAAGAGAGGTCTCACCGTGTATGAACGGGTTTCGGCTGGATGGTAGTATCACCGTGTACAAACGGGTTTCGACTAGAAGAGAGGTCTCACCGTGTACGAACGGGTTTCGACTAGGTATGATAGTCTCACCGTGTACGAACGAGTTTCGACCAGGTATGATAGTCTCACCGTGTACGAACGGGTTTCGATTGGAAGAGGGGTCTCACCGTGTACGAACGAGTTTCGACTAGGTATGATAGTCTCACCATGTATAAATGGGTTTGGACTGGAAGAGAGGTCTCACCGTGTACGAACGGGTTTTGACCGGATGTGGACAAGCGTGGTTTACAGATGACCTCACAAGCCGTGTGGTTTTGGAAAAAGCCACTAACCCCATGGTTTTAAGGATAGACCAACCAATCTTGTGGTTTAAGGATGACCCACGAACCATTGAAGATCGCATGGTTTAAGGCTAACCATAAACACTTGGAGATGACATGGTTTAAGGTTAACCATAAACCTCTGGTTTTTAGGGAAGCATTTGCTAACCCCTTGAAAACTACATGGCCTCACTAAGGAATCCTGTTAAACTCAACCTAAACAAATGTCATTAGAGACGTCATCAAGAGACGTATTGACAATATTGCAGCATTAATTGAACAAGCTAATCAAGCTAAGTCCGACAGCTTTAGAAAAACATTTAATGTTAATCAACATCATGTGGCGCAAAACTGTCATCTTGGTCAGGGATATATCATTAATCATTAAATTCTCTAGGAGTCAAGTTCTTATTAGAACGGCTACGACTTGTGAAAAAGACTCATTAAGCATTCCAAACTAAAGCTTCTTAGTCAGAAATGGCTCCTCACACACTCTCGATAGAATGGCTGCTTGAATAACTGATTGCTGAGGGTATCTCACATAACCTATGTCAAAGGCTTCCAGAAACATTCGCAATGAGTACAATCTAATTGATCAAAAAGGTCTTTTGAAAGGACTGCAATATAGGCTCGGTTAGGGTTTACATAAAGGAATGATTGCTTTGAGGCCAATAAAGGAACATTTATCACTATCTTCATCAGGTTTATGAGTCGAGAACTTGGAAGATAAGACAAGATAGAATCACTTCCACTTCTTCAAGCAATAGATTCTTTGTGGTATTTTGATAACTCTATAAAAATAGAGTTATTTTACCTATTTTAGGCAACAATTAATGCATTATCTATGATAAAATATTTGGATTTCCTTCTGATTATTTAAAATTTCATTGTTTATGCAGAATAATGAGATATGGAGAAGATAAGGAAAAGAAGGGCAATTGTTAGGAATTCAAATAAAAGCATCGATGGAAGATGGATATCAAATCAAGAAATTCTTGATTTTGTTCCCTAATGTTATCTACAAGTAGATATTTTAGATTTCCTATAAATAGGAAGAGAGAGCAGCTAGGGTTTTGGGAGTGTTTAGAAAGATTATTCTAAGTTGTACAAGGAGCGTACAAAAAGATGGCATGACAAGCACATATTCAGAAGAGAGTTTAAAATTGGTCAAAAAGTCTTACTCTATAACTCTCGTCTTAAACTTTTTCCAGGAAAGTTGCGGTCTAGATGGTCTGGTCCTTTTACAGTTACACAAGTATTCCCATATGGAACAGTTGAAGTTGCGCATAACACTGAGGGCACATTCAAAGTGAACGGTCAACGTTTGAAGCCCTACTTTGAAGGTGGTTACAACAAGCAGAAGACCACCATTGAACTTCATCCTTCAGAATAGCGACATCTGAGATAATTTGGCTGAAAACTATAAAGCAAGCGCTTCTTGGGAGGCAACCCAAGTATTTTAATTATGTTTTTATTTATTTTTAAGTTTATGTTTTGCAAAAAAAAAAAAAGATTAACTTTTCTCTATTTTATCCAGGTTAATTTTTAGGGAGCACCTTTCAAGAGTTTAATCATCAAGATCATCTATGGACTTATCCTACAATCAGGGAAGTTTTCTTCTTCCTATTCTATTTTTCGCATTGAGGACACTGCTTCATTCAAGTTTGGGGGGAAGACAAATTTTTAAATAATTTTTTTATCATTATTGCTTTCCTGGTTGTGAATTTTTGCGATTCTTAGGAAAATTTAAATTTTATTTAAACTTGCAGTTGATGTGTGAGTTAATCTTAATTCTGATTATGTTGATCCACTTACTGAGCACTAAAAGTTCTTAATTTTTGAATTATGTGTAAATCTAGAGAACATTCATGTGAAATATGTGATTTTCTTAGATTTCACCCAAACCTTAGAATTTGTTTGATTTTCTCTTGAGGCGAAATCCTAAGCTAAATCTAACTGAGAAAATGATATAGGCAGTTTTTGGATCGATTGAGCCTTTCAAGCCAACCCTATTTATTTATCCCTAGTCACCCCATTGAGCCTTAATTATTACCCAATTTTTCATTAACACCCATATATGTTTAGCCTAGCCATTATCAAATTATATCCTTATCCCTTGCCCTATGAACACGTTGATTTTCTTTTGGAAAAAAAAAATTATTTGAGCTTGATAGAAATTTGGGAGGAAGGATAGAGTATGAAAAAGAAAAAGAAAAAAAAAAAGAAGTGATTACAATGGTTGTTTGGGGTGTATTGTCCAAAAAAAAATTGCTTTTATGGTTCCCTATCCAACTTTCAATTGAGTGAGCGTTTTGGATACTCAATGGGTTGGAAATTTTTATGTTATATTTGGAGGGACTTTGGGAGAAACTCCACCATAAAGCAATTCAAAAAAAAAAAAAAAAAAGAGAAAAGAGAGAGAAAAGGAAAGAGAAAAAAAAAAAAAGAATGATGATATATGGCGGCAGAAAAATTATCTTGAAGGAGCGAAATTGGACAGTGACATTAGCTCTAATTAGATCCTTGAAATCAACGTGTTGATGGGTGATTTGAGCTTAAAATTCCCGTTATCTCACCTTTAGCCCAGCCTTACATTACAACCCGAGAAAAGTCCTATTGATTTTTTATTGGATAATTAGCTTACATTAGTTGAGAGAGGAATGAAAAGCAAACCTATGAGATTTGGTCATAATTATTGAGAATTTTTGAGAGGTTGCATGTTAATGTGAATTTATTTGGATTGCATATAATTCGAAAAAGATGAGGACTCTCACACACACACTTGGATCATATAGTTAGAATTGGTCTTAACTTATAAATCGATTTCAATGTTTGGATGAAATTTGTGTTTTTCTTTGAATTGTGAATTTGAGCAATTATGGAAAGATGTCATGGAGGAGTTGTTAGCTTGAGTATGTGTTATATCTTGATTTTGCTCGAGGACTAGCAAAATGTTAAGTTTGGGGGTTTGATAACTCTATAAAAATAGTGTTATTTTACCTATTTTAGGCAACAATTAATGCATTATCTATGAGAAAATATTTGGTTTTCCTTCTGATTATTTAAATTTTCCTTGTTTATGCAGAATAATGAGATATGGAGAAGATAAGGAAAAGAAGGGCAATTATCAGGAATTCAAATAAAAGCATCGATGGAAGATGGATATCAAATCAGGAAATTCTTGATTTTGTTCCCTAATGTTATCTACAAGTAGATATTTTAGATTTCCTATAAATAGGAAGAGAGAGCAGCTAGGGTTTTGGGAGTTAGATCATTTTTCATTCTTCTGAGAGTTTTTTCAAGTATTTTGAAGAGAAGACAAAAGTGGTGACAGAATTCTTGTCCTTTGATTCAAGATGCTGGGTTTGATCTATATTTTTATTTTTATTTCTTATTCTACTATGTTCTAATTTTCTTTTGTTAGGGCTACGATGTAGCCTAACCATGATGATATGAATTTCATGATTTTTATGTTTTACAATTGATTTCATTCATGTGAGTTATATATTATTGCGTTTAATGCTTTTGAGTGACTGGCCACCACTTGAATGCTCTTATGTGCATGTTTGAGACTGAGAGGTGATAATATGTAATTGCTCATTATAATATATAACCATGAATTAAATGTGGATATAAATATACCGCGTTATTTGTGTAGCTTTCGGTGATAAGGTGATCCAAAAGGCTCATTGTAAACTGGGAATATTCATAGTTTTTAATGCACTCATGTTTATTTTAATTCACATAGAGATATAGTGGATTAATAAGCTAAGTAGGTTTGCTATACCTAGAGATAAGATAGTAAATAGATTATGAAATTCCGCTATCACATGTTTGATATCGTTCGTGTATTCACAACAATCTGAAATTCATATCTAGTGGTTATGGTGAAATCGGATGCTCTAACATATTTATCTGATTGATTTTACTGCATTTATTCTTCAAGTTTTGTTTTTAATTTATTCTAAATTATATTTTGATTTGTTAGATAAATTTTAGAATTAATCTATTTTAGTATTTAATTAGTTTATTAATCATCGATCTCCGTGGGATGATACTTTTTCTCATCATTATATTACTTGTTCAATACGTGTACTTGCGTTTAGAATTTTACGAACATATTCTCATTTTTATTTAAACCATCCCAATCATAAAGGACTTCAGAAGAGGGTTGTAACGTTGGCTCGGGAAAGGCTCGAAAGACTTAAAATTTTCAAGAGGGTTTTTAAGAGTCGGTGATCATCATGGCATCATGACCAAGTTACTCGACCTTTCAAAATCATTTGGCTTTTGAAACACAGCACATCTCAAAAGTCCCTTGGCTAATCATTTACACATGGGAGCTTTGCTCCTTTATCTAATGTCCTTTACTCTTGTGATGAATTTTTTTGCACAGGCATTTAGACTTTGATAATTTTTTCTTCTGGACTTGCTTTTACTAGGCACACTTCTTTTTCATGCCTCCTAGTTTGTTGAACTTTTTGCTCTTTGAACTTTTGTAACTCTTATGACTTTCGAGATGCTTTTCACATTTTCTCATGACCGTCAATTATATTTGGTCAATTCTTATGCCTTGCCCTAGTAAAGGGATATGATCACTGCTCGGGGTTCAGAAATGAATAATCAAGCCCAAATTGGTTAAAGCAATGGGTATTAGTGTTTGGGTAGAGAGGGAAATGCTCTTCTTCACCTTGGGATGAGTCAAGCTCTAATGGGAATTCCTTTGAAGCTATCACCAGAAAATTGATGCAAGTGAAAGTAATAGGCGCAACACCTCTTGGATTCACCTTCGTGGATATTTGGTAACTTGACAATACCCTTCCCTTGCATTCACCTTTAAGTGTTTGATGTTTTCTTGATTCCTTGGTAGAAGGCACTGCTTCTATGGTCAATGCGCAACTTTTTTTTTATATCATCCTGTAAGAAGTAGAGATGAAATGAGTTATCTCCATTCTTAGTTAGGTTCAACTAAGGAACGATACATCTTTCTTAATGAATTTGACAATGTTATTCCAGCACATTTCATTGGTGGGTAGGAGAAAATTTTCTTTAAATCAAACGTTGTTCTCCCACTCTTTATATGACAAACCTTTGTTTATGTTCGAATCCGTCTTATATCAAAGAAACTGGCATGTCTATTTTTATGCTTAAGAGAATCAAGTTTAGGAATGAGATACATCATTTTCAAAGCCGGGTGATCAACATCCCAAGGTATCACTCATGGAGGAAGGGATAATATTGTCCATCTGTTTCATCATTTGAATCTTTCTTTGTTCAAGATGAACATAACTTAATAATGCTCCATTGCATTTGTTGGACTGTTACAAAACTTGGTACTCTTAATGTCTCATTGACAATGAAAAAAAGCCATGTTAGAAACGGCATCAGAAATGAATAATTTGAATTGATACAATTTGTGACATCTTGATTTTCAGGCTCTGATTTTGATTGGTTAAATTGGGCATTTCATCAACATGGCTATAGTGGTTTTCTCTGAGTTGGCCACTCACGAGATAACTAGACTAGCTAGGTAGGCTATTAAGGACTTTAAGGCAAATAGATTTGAGAATTCGACTAGGAATCGACTTCTCGACCGTGCTCATCTTTAGAGATCATTGTGGCACAATATAAAATCGATTTGAAATCAGAAATAGGTCGGTTCGACTGAGATGAATGACTGATCGTGGGTGACTCCACTAAATTGGAAAAGTCTCATCGACCGGCACTAATTTGATTTTACTGTCGTTTTGGTACCCTATGTCCGTATTTGAATTCTAGAGATTTTCACGACAATCGAGAGTCGCCAATGTGTCGAGTGGGTTCATTGTGGCTTGAAGAAAATCGACCACGGGTCATTTGTCCTAAAAAGTTCTGAAAACTACCCGGTAGCCTAGGTCACACTAAAAGCACGTCGGAGTGAAATTAACCGCCAATCTAAATCCAATTTTAGAAATTGAAGAGTCTGTCATGTCACAGGTTATTTTAGGAGAGTCAGCTCATTCTCAAAAGATTTTTCGACAACCGAGACTTTCTGGGAAAAAGTTGAGTTAGGGCCATTTTTATCAGAATTTGTAGAGGACCATTTTTTATCGCATCCTTGGGCTGCGAGTTGGATTATATGATGGGAAAAGTCATGAAATGGACAAGGATACCTTGATGAATTTATTTGGGCTTCAATTGAAATTGTTGGTTTGAGAATTGAACAAATTTGAGTAAGATTGAAGAGGGAAAGATAGCAAATTCGTATGCCATTTATGCCCAACACTTTGCACTACCTAAATGCTTCTAGAAGGGGGCATATTTGTCAAAAAAATGGTGGGTGGATGACAGCTGGGTTGGTGGGGGCCAAAGAGAGAGAGAAAAAGAGAGAGAGAGAGAGAGAGAGAACCGGTTGTTCTTTCCTCCCTCCTCTCTCCCGTCACTGCCTTTCTTCCCCATCTTCATCTTCAGTTTGTTGGACACCATGGAAGCCGAAGACCAGAAGTAGAAGCAGCTCGCCGTCGCAGCCACCACCGAAGCTAAGGCCGTCATCACTGCCTCACGCCGTTGCAGCTCTGCTGCCGCCCGAGCGCCCTTCGCCCCTCTTTCTTCCCCATCCCCTTTCTGCTGTTCAAAGCTTGCAAGTTGAAGAATAGAAACAGAAGCAGCTCGCCTAGGTTCAGAGCAGCAGCATACGTCGCCGAGAGACGCCGCATGCCACCTCGTCGCCGGGAGCCGCCGCATGCCACCTCGTCGCCGTTCGCCTCACGCTCACCCGCCGTGCGCCGTCTGCCCCTATCCGATCAAGCTGCCGTCCAGCCCTCTATTCCAGCGACATTTCAGACTTGGTGGAGTTCCGCCGAAGCCGTTCAGCCCACCTCCGGCCACCGTGAAGCCTCGCCTAGATCTTGTTTAGCCCCTCCGTCCATCTAGGTCCGTTGTTGCCTCAATCCGAGCCCGGATCCGCCCCCAACCAGCAGCAATTGGAGAGTTGGAAAGTGGGTATGACAATAGCATTTTGGCCCGTTTTGGCCGCCTTTCCGAGCCTGGATGCTCAGCACACTTTGAGGAAAGTCGATCCTTACATCAAGCCCGTTGTTTTGAGTGAGTTTTGCTCACTAATGCCTTCTTAGTTTTCTAATTACACTTAAATATTGATTAGTGTTAGTTAAGTGTAATTAAGTGGTTGGATTAAGATAGATTAGTGTTTATTAGTTAATTGCTTTGTCTATTAGTTAGATGGTTAGTGTATTTAGATAGAGAATTGCCTATAGTATTTATTGGATGCTTCTTGGGATTTTTCCCGACCCTTACCGGGTGTTAATTAGGCAATTCGGGCATAAATAGTATTTTTAGGAATTAAATATTAATTTGCGAAATTAATTATTTAATTATTTAATTTTCTGGAAATTCAATTGAGATGGCCAGTGACCAGGATTTTATGCTGATGATCGTGGTGCAGTCCGTTTATTTAATTGAGTTTTATATTGTGCTAAATTGAAATTATTGTATTTACTTATTTAAATTTTGAAATTAATTATTTAATTATTTATTTCCAGAAATTCAACCGGATGATCGGTGAACAGAATTTCATGTTGATTGTCGTTGAGTAGTCTGTTTATTTATTTGAGCTCTACGTTGCATGGAATTAAATTAATTGTGATATTTTAGGGATTTACCCCAAATTGATTGAAATTGAATGATTGATTGGTAGTTGGCCAAGTATGTTTATTTAGCATTTATAATGCTTTGTTGAGTTGTAAAGTGAGTAGAATGGTCAAAGTGAATTAGAAGTACTTTGGGCTTGGACCGATCAGGTACGGTGTATGAGCCTACATGATTCGGTGACTAAGGACGTCACTGGCGAAAACGGCACCTTAAAGAACGCACGTATCGGTCTAGTACTCATATTGTTATAGGTATGTATGGTTCGGTGATTTGGGATATCACTGGCGAAAATGGCGCCTTAAAGAATGCATGCAATTGTCTATTGAACACATCATTGTAGGCAAGTGTGGTTCGGTGATTTGGGATATCACTGGCGAAAGCAGCGTCTTAAAGAACGCACGCAATTGTCTATTGAACACATCATTGTAGGCATGTGTGGTTCAGTGATTTGAGATATCACTGGCGAAAACGGCACCTTAAAGAACGCACACAATTGTCTATGGATACGTCACATTGGCGAACTTGATGCCCGAGAGCATTGATGGAGCTCTGTGACTAAATGTACTATTGGAGGTTATATGGGACGGAATGAATGACCAAGAGATGGTCTGACTGATCGATGATCCGATCTGAGTGTGATTTAATGTGATTGATCATTGCTTGAGTCTGATGTTGTAAATTGATTGATTGAATTGAAATGACCGTGAGTGGTCTTGTTGGCGTGTAATCGACTAGGTCGATTCGATTGATGCTTCATCAGTGATGTGATTGCTCGGGTGCCTATTTGATCTGTGCTAATATGCAGGTAGAATCTAAGGCCAAGGTAAGTCCTCTGACTCATGTTGTGCATAGGCAACCCTAAGGTGTATTAGTTTACTAATCGGGTCTTAGGGGGTAGAACTTGCTGAGACGTAGTCTCATTAGTTATTGAATGACCATTTCAGGTCCCTAGATTCAGTAGACTTGGATTTTAAAGATCTCAGAAGTCCGGGGCAATCTACTGAAGGCTCCAGTGGGAGTGTGGAGGATAATGAAGAGGAGGACGTGGACCTAAACCTCACTTCTATTTGTAGACCTTGTTTCTCTTTTTCTTTTTTTAACTGGCTTGTATTTGTACATAAGGGTGTTGGTTTGTTGGTTCAAATTTCTAGTCCTACTTGTATATCCCATTGCTTTATTGTCTAAGGATTTTTATAACTGCTTCCGCATGTGGTATTTGAAAGGAAAGGATCGGCAATATGTAGTCCTAGGATATCGCATTTAAAAATCGACCAAAGTTGAAGGATGGTCAAGTGACCGAGAGTCGGGGCGTGACACAATTTACTCTCCATTCAAATTTGCCATTTTGGATGCTTGGCAACTCATTTCATTTGTCTCAGCATGCAAAGCGAACGAGATCGATGGGCTATTTTGGCATCTAAGGCATTTGCATCATTTCCCTTCAATAAAGAAATTTTCTAGAACGGAACTCAACTTTGTTCCACTTTTATGGAAGATTGGCACCGACGAAGCGTCGACGCATGTTTGCTCTTTAAATTCCATGAGCCCGAGAAAACAACCACGTGAATAGAGGGCCTTAAGCAAAATTTTCTTGAAAATCATTTTGGAAGGTGGACATAAAGATTGTCTTGAAACACCTCTAAATTTGTTGTTTTTTTTTCTTTTTTGTTTTTTGATGATTTTCATGAAACTGTATTCCATCATTAAAAAATGTGAGTCGCATGATTTACAAAAGCAACAATTGGATTTGCAATCAAAACTCAAAATGAAAAAACATGATTCTTAACAAGAATAAGAACATTGATAAAATACAAGAAACTCTCATATAGATAAGAGTAAAAATCAACTTTTGTCCTAACTCTAGAATTCACTTCTTTGAGTGGCCACGAGAATGTCAAGGAGCCTCGCTCATAACCTGCAAAAAGACGACAATGTCAATACATGAATAAGAGAAAATGATATCTCAATGAGGTCATTTCTTACACAATAAAATCGAGGCGACGGTACATGCCCCATAGTTCTTATTACGGAGTTTTGGTATCTCGCCAAGATTTTATCATAAGAGAAGACATCATTAAAATAATCGATCCACAGCCATCAATCGAATGTCCACTTTTATTCCAAAAGTTTTCGTATGCAAAAGTGTCATTGATTTTTGAAAAATTGATTTGTGATTATATCCCTAGAAAAATGAAGTGACTTCTATTTTGAGAAAGCCGTGGGACCCTCTATTGACTGACATAGGCCAGATCAAGGCGCTTGAAATTGGCAAGAAACTCCAGGCCAAGCTTGGGTTCCCAATCCACTGGGTCATCTCGTCGCCGTTCTGGCGGTGCAACGAGACCGCACCAAAGCTAATCACCGGCCTCTCCATGGAGGGCGAGGACGCCATGAACATTGTGCTAGATGATGGCAACTCCACCAACTCATTGTCGTGACCTACCCTCGAGGGGAGGGAACGGGTTTAGGGGTATTGCCTAAAGGATGGGCCTAAGGCCCATGATTAGGTGTAGGCTCTCCCAAACCCATACCCCACGTAACATTGGGATATTTTTTTTTTAAGAATTTTACAAAAAAGAGTCGCCACTAGCCTATTGGGGTCAGCTAAAAATCAAGTGAGGTATGAGAGTATACCCCACTTCTTACGCAACCAAAGAATTTAGGATCGGAGACTTAATTACACTAATTAACCAATTAGTGCTATTTTGATACCAATCTTGTTCATTTTAACAAAATGATTTTTGGCAAGTAGTTTAAATTGATTTTATACTTATCCACTAACATGTGAGGTGATCATACGAGTGCACAATCATTAAAGTAACAATCATAAATATCAAGATTCCAATTGTAGTAAAATTAACACATGCCACCAAACAATTGCAAACATAGTTAAACATGCAATATAGTCAATATATGAGTAAATAAATACATAATTACACTAAAAAGGCAATACATAGCAATTCCTAACCAAACCCCGCAATTTTTAATTTTCGAAAATTTTTAATTAATTTTTAATTTTTTAAAATTTTTAAAATTTTTTTAATATATTTTTTTGGGGGGCCGAACCGGGTCAGGTCTAGTCTAACCTGGCCCAGGTTCAGCCCGGTCGGCACGGGTTGGGTCCGGTCTAGCGGGCCCGGGTGGGCCCGAAGCGTGGGCCCAGCCCAAGAATTCCCCTCTCTTGTCTTTTTAAAACAAAGCAGGCCCACAAGCCCATATTAAACCAGCCCAAGTCGACAAGTCCAAAAACCCACAAGCCTAAAGCCCACAATAGCCCAAGCCCGATTTGTTCAAAAAAACAAAAACCTACCTATCTTGCAACTTGTGCCCGACCCGGTACTTGGTTGAAACCCTAGGATTTCTTGGCGGCGGTGGCGTGACGTGGCGAGGCACGGCGACATAGTGCCAGAGGTCAATCACGGCGGCGCGGTAGGGCGGTTGAGGTGCGATGGCCGGCGCGAGTTGCTGGCATTGAGCAGAGACGATAGTGGTGGCGGCGGCGGCGTCGCTGCGGGGACGGGCAATGGCTCGACAAGGGAAGCTCGGCGTCAACTCGGGCTCCGGCGGAGCAGTGACTCAAATGGGTCGAGCTACAAGTCTCAAGCAAAGCAAAGGAGCAATCGATCGGAGGGTGGAAGTGCAGCAGCTTGGGTCGTAGCGTCTCAATCGGGGTTGATCTGCGATGGCCGGCAGAGGGAGCCGCATGGTGGCTCGACTGCAAGTAGGGGCGTTGAGTCGAGTGTACAGCAGCTTTGCTTCCGGTGGTGTCACGGTCGTGATGATTGGTGCAACAGAGGCGAGGAAGACTCGAGATTTGCTACAAAGGCGGGTAGCCGCGGCGACAACAAAGAAGTTTCTGGCAGAGTGGCGTGGTAGCTGCAAAGCGGCGGGCGTATAGCCAACTCTGGCGGTGAAGGGCTCCAAGTTCGTCCTCCCTCTCCCTCTGGTCTCGGCCGGCTCGGCGTCAGGAGCAACGGTGACGAGTGTTGCGGTTGCTGGTGTCAACAACGGCAGCATCAAGTGTAGGGAGTCAGACGATGTCGGGCTCGAAGGGCGGCAGGAGGAGTGCGGTGGTTCGGCTGGCGCCGGGCAGCACCGCCACTACCCCCTCCCATCCGTTCCTCTCTCTCTCTCTCTCTCTCTCTCTCTCTTCTCTTTTCTCTTCGGTCTCTCTGTGCTGCCCCCCTTTCATATTCCCTCTCCCCTCTGCTCTTTAAGGTTTCACGCAAAGAGGAAGCCAGCATGGGCCAGGCCAAGGTGAGATCCGCCCCGGCCTCTTCCATGTTTTCTTTTTCTATTTTTTTTGTTGTTTTTGTTTTTGTTTTCTTCTTTTTTTTGTTTTCGTCTTTTTTTGGTTTTTGTTGTTGTTTTTTTTAGTGATTAATTCCTAATTTTGTACACGATTAAGTCCTAAATAAAATTGTAAAATTTAGGTGTCAAGACTCATCAACATCAGGGATCAAAGTAGAGTAATCTCTCCTAATCTCGCGTGGGTTTTGATGGAAGCTCTTGATCTAACTTCAGCTTTGATCTATTGCAATATATTCGTTTTGTGTTCGACTTTTAGTTCAAACTCGAAAGACCTTTCTTGCACACTAAAGAACGTTAAGATGAGATACGAAGTGCTGGCCACTAAACTTTTTGTTGGTATCCTTAGAATATGGAATGCGTAGGGTGCTTAACGACGCCGCATTGTTGTATCATCCTATGGATGGCGATTCATGGGTATCCGACACAAAGTTGCTCGAGACTTCATTTGCGCCCGGTGTTGTGGACCCCGCACGGCACCGGGTGTTCAAGGAGGTAAGGGCTTTTTACATGGCATACCGTGCTTAAAATCTAAATTCTGATCGTTTAGGAATTGTTAACCTGGACGAAAATGCTCCCGACAATGTCATGAAAAGTCGGACGTGGTCATCGGCAGGCGAGTTTGCAGTGATTTGAGACCAAGTCGCTCAAACGGCTCCATTTCAGTGGGGTCATTACCCTTCAAAAATCAGCTTTGAATCTACATGGTCTTGGCATGTGTTAATGCATGGTCTAATTTGGACTATATCTAAATTGGTGTAGCTGCCAAAATGGGGAGAGAAAGAATCCGGGGCAAGAGATTGATACCTACACGCCATTTACTCCCTCGTTGACAAATACCCCCAAGAAAATTTGCTGTTCGTCACTCATGGTGAGCTTTAATTTGGCATTTCATTTCTCTCTTTGTAATCAATTATATCAAAATCTTAAAATCCGAATTATGTAGGGTATACATATGGCTATTTTCAATTAACATGATTTGGCATTTAGTTTCTCTCTTTGTAATCAATTTAATCCAAATTGTAAATCCAAATTATGTAGGGTATACATATGGCTATGGTATTGCCTAAAACGATTAGCTTTTAAAAAAATCCATACGTCATTAACTTTGCTTCGAAGATCATAGAGGACGCTTAGGATAGACTTGGTGCAAATGCATGCACCTCTGACCTATTCGCACCATTGAAGCTGATGGGTCCACTCAATTCTAAAATGGCGCCTGTCAGATTCAACCTTTGCTGCACACACTCGGTGCATGCACCCAGTCCTCGTAACGATGGCGCGAAAAGTCGAGGTGTTCTTACGTTTTGACGTGTTTCTAAACCAGCTTCGAATACAGGGGCCGCTGTGATGGTCGCGGTCTCAACATATTGGAAGGAGGCAAGAGGGCACAACATAAAATTGGGCTACTGCGGGAGCGCGCATCTGAAAGACAAATTCTTAAGAATGGCGATTCGTTCACTGCTAAAAAAAATTGAGATCGCAATGGATCCCGAGGAAACCGGCATCACACGCCATCCCATTCGACACGCGTGAACTGGCGTTTGTAATTACAATATGTGATGGAACATTGGGAGGATTTGAGTCGCTCTCTATGTTGGTATTGTCATTTGGAGGTCCTGTTGAATCATTATGATGTTAGGACAATTTATGTTTGCTCATCCTCTCTATACTATGACTGATGTGATCACCTCTAAATTTGGAAGTTTTATTGGGAGAAGAAATATAGGCAAAGAAACGAATTAAGAAATGTTTCAATATATCATAATGAAGAGTATATCAGCTTAGTTATATGCTTTATGGGGAAAAGTACATTAGAAGTGCTAAAAATTGTATACGGCCCTCATTTTGGTACCAAAAGTTTCCATCAGATCATTTAAGTGCCAAATTGGAGAAAAAATGATTACTTTGATGCCATCGGCAAGAGATTCCGGCCAAATTGATTACGTGGCTTTTATATTTAAAAAAAAAAGTTGACGTGGCTTTTAAATGAAGTCGTTTTCCATCCTCCTTAAGAAACAACGTCATTTTGATGTCATATGTGGACTGAAATTAGGGTTCTTTGTCCAATCCTCACCCAAAAAACCGACCATAGCTCACTCAGCCACCGTCGCTCAGCCTTCATCACTTGCCCGCCATCGTAGTTGCTCAACTAGGTGAGCGAGGAGAGTCTAAGGTTGTTGCTCGGGCAAGAAGTGGCAAGAAGAATAGGAGGCAAAGGCGAAGGAGGAGGAGGAGGAAGAAGGGGGGTCAAAGGTGGAGAGAGCGAAGATGAAAAGGGTAAGGGAGACAAGGAGGGCGCAGATGGAGATGGTGGATTGGGCTCTGCTCAAGGAGCAGCTGAAGTCGGTCCTTCTGGAGGGGGAAAGAGAAGGAAGAGGAGGAGGACAAGAGCTTGGGCTTGTCGATAATGTTGAACGAACCGGAGGCAGAGTTTTATCGGTACTGAGATAGCTAGTATAAGCACCTAGAGGGGGGTGAATAGGTGCACAAACAATTTATCGAGATACGGAAGCGATTCTAGGCTGCCGATAGAAAGGAGTTCACAAAATGATTTACGATCAAAGTAAAGAGAGTAAGGGAGAGAAGATTGAACACAGGGTTTATAGTGGTTCGGCTTATTCTAAGCCTACGTTCACTCTTCCACACTGACAGCCCACTGGCTGGATTTCACTATGAGCAAAAGAGAAGTTACAGCTCAGCTTTTCCTTGATTCCACAGTGTAGATGTTCTATCACACCTCCTCAAGGTTTCTCACAAATATAGACTCTATTTTGTATACAAGTATTCGCTCAAAGGAATTGTCTAAACAACAATAAGCTTCAGACTTTGAAATTCTTCTATCGCACACACTTCAACAACTTAGAACGTCTTCCTTATATACTCATTTATGCCATCATACCCGTTGGCACTTACCAAAAGAATTCCTCCAATCTACCCGTTGGACGGAATCAATTAGGAGGATCATTCGGGCTATTTAAGGAACGTGTCGATAGCCCATCAATCATGTTCGCCCATACAATCAGAATCTCGGTTTCCATAAGTAGAACCTTCCAAGAATATTTAGGCAATCATCGATTCCTAAATCTTCGAGTCATTCTCGATCAATCAAAGGATTCCGTTGTGTCTATCCAGCCACGAGATCTTCTCCAATTGATAAGGTCAAGCCCTTAACAAAACATCCAGTTCTGGGTAACCTTACTTCAATGGATTAGAGATTGTCAATGAGGATAGACTTTGAGTCTTGAGTCTGGTTATCGGAGGTCTTCAGACTTTAAATAGCAGAGTCTGCAAACCTTCAGACTAGACTGATGGAAACGTTTTGTCAGCTTCAAAATACTTCGAGAGGATTTCTCCAACAATCTCCCCCTTTTTGATGGTGACAAAACTTCCTATAGATTTGGACAACTTTGACATGCAAGACATTTCTCAAACACATATGCATATCTTATAGAGATAAATGGCTAAATGAATAACACTAGAATCTGCAACCACAGAAAATAGGTTAGTCTAATAAGTGATAAAGCCACCCATAAGATACCAATGATAGTTAATAAAAGCAGTCAAGTCCAAGTCTAGTTCAGTTCTCATCCAGACACAAAAACAAAGTCAAACAGATCAAAACAATCCACAAAATCCAACAACCAGTAACACAACCAGTCCAACACGATTTAAAAGTTAAATTGTTCAAATCTTGCATCTCTCCCCATTTTTGTCATCATTAAAAAGGTTAAGATGAAAATGGAATAAAGTCAAGATTGCTTGGGAACGTGGACAAGCTGGAAATCTCCCATAGACCGAATGATGCCTTCCAGCCTTTTCAAGTCTTCCTTCAGCTGTGTAATCTCCTCACCCTTGGCATTGGCCTGATTTTGAACAGTGAGGGCTTGGATTTTATCATTCAATGAAAATGAAGAAACTTGACCCGCAGTTTGCAAGTTTTGAACCTCGCATCCCAAGGCATAAATTTGACCTTGCATCTCCAAGAGAATGTCCATGATTCTGTGAAAATCTGCTGCATTATCAGTCTGAGTACTTGCTTCAGCTCGATCGGATGGAGTAAATGCAGACGATGGTAGATCAGCATAATCTCGCAGGTTTGGCGATAAATTTCATGACATTCTTCTAGAAATTGAGAGGCATAAACGTCCTCTGGGTCTGCAGGTGAGTGACTGACTCCTTCACTTGTGTCAGAATATGAGGACTTCCCTCTTTTCTCTTGATCTCCCCCTGTTTCCATGCCTACAGGTGGAGAAGAATGTTCGTCAGGTTCTCCTTCTTCTCCTCTTTCTTCTTCTGTCTCAACTCTTTCCTTCTCAGCTTCTCTTTCTTCTTCTTTCTTCTCCTTTGCTTCCTTCATCTCTGTTTCTTTCGCCATTTGTTCCGATTCTTTCCCTGGAATAGGACGACTTAAGTTCTTCAAAGCCATTGCAGAGATGGTGAGATTTTCATCATCATCTTCATCTTCAACAATAAGAGCTCTTCTTTTTGGTTTTGAAGCAACCAATGGCTCCTTTCCTTTCCGCTTTGATGAAAAAGAGGGTTGATGAGCTTTGAGTGGAGTCTTCTCCTTGAATTTCTCCAACGCCTTGTTCAATTCCTTCAGACGCATCTTGGTCACCATTTTCAGTCCTACCACCATATGATCGCACGATCGAACACAAAAGATTTGCGGAGGCTGAATATTCAGATGTCTGAATAACTTCGTCACAAGACTTGGGTAAGGAAGTTGACCTCTATCCTTCATCATCGCTCTATACATGTGAAACATAACAGTGTGAGGAAGAGAAAACATTTTCCCAGTGAGAATGGCATACATCAGCTTTGCCTCTGAACTTGAAACATCAGTTTTGGAAGTTGATTTTAGTCGAAGGCAATTGATCACAATCTTGTGAAGCAAGATGTTGAATGCACCCATCCTTAAGTAGGAAATATTTTCCTCTGTTCTCCTGTCCTTGACAAGTTCCAATATAGCACCAACAATAGAAACTTTGATCGATTGATATCTTCCCCTCTCGACTCCCAACACATCTGCCAACATATCCATATCCACAACATAGTCTTGATCTTTGACATTGAAGGAAAATCTACTCGCATCTAAAAAGCTAAGATTTGAATATAAATATGTGGTTAGTTCAGCATAGGCCTCTATAGTGTCGGAGCAGAACTTTTCAAGTTGAAGATAACCGAACTTTTCCCTCAAGTTCACATTTACAGCATCCAGAAAATCAAAATCCACACTCCTAGGGTTTATTACCCCACGCTTCAGCAATTTCGAGTACAAATTCTTTTGTTCCTTCGATCTGAACAAATCTCCTCTTTTTCCTTGACTTTCAACCGCAATACCCATTCTCGATTGAAATTGACTGTACAATTTGTCATCATCATTCCCATCTACAAGATTCGGTCCCCAATCACGAGGATCACTTGGGATATTCGCAAGAGTTTCCTCAGCCAGCCCTTTACGAGCAATTCCCAAACTTTCCATTCTTCGCAGAAAGATATATTCATTTCCATACCCTTTCTCTTTAATAAAATCATCGACATATTTCAAGGGAGTACGCGTTGCTTTTAAGGCACGATACAGCTTATAAATAGAAGCGGGCTTTTGAACTCTTACAGGGTCTGCATCCTCGATGATTTCTTCCTCTTGTTGATGATCAACGCCTTGAGGGCTAGATGGAGGAGAGTGACGCTGCTGAGAATGTTGTGGGCTCGATTGCTATTCTGGAGCCACATCTTCTTCAGTGAGATCGAAGTGTGTAGGCCCCTCACTCATTCGCCGTGGTCCCCTACTTGCTATTCTTGAAAACTTTCTTGAAGACGACATCTTTCTTAGTTTTTGGAGGATTCCTTGCTTGACTTTCCCAAGAAAGATGACAACTTTTTCGAAGATTAAACAAGGGAAGAAAACGGGAATGGAGGATCGATGCTTTCTAGGGTTTTTTTAGAGTAAAGTGAAGAGCAAACAACAGTACACGATCGGTAAAAAAAGAGAGATAAACGAAACATCACAAAGGAAAATAAAAAGATGCATTTTCAAAATAACTGTCTTTTTCCGCGAAAATAGTCATTTCAAAAATAACTTCCTTTTTGAAAATGAAACGATGCAGTAATTTTGTCGATTAAATATAACAACAATTTAAACACAGTCTGATGATCGTACTTCTTCAAGATAAGATTCGAGAGAGAGAGAAAGAGAGACTAACTTACAGTCTGACGGTCGTACCAAGACTAATTTAAAGTCTTGTATGTCTGAGTCTGAAAGTCTCTACACTTTGATTTCCTCATACCTCAAAATGTTGAGTCCGGAACGAATAGACTCAAATTGATTTTTCTCCAAAGGCTTTGTGAATATATCCGCCAGTTGATTCTTTGAGTCAACAAATTGAATTGAAACATCTCCATTTTGAATATGGTCTCTTATAAAGTGATGTCGAATCTCTATGTGCTTTGCTCTTAAGTGGAGAATCGGATTTTTGGTGAGATATATAGCGCTGGTGTTGTCGCAATTAATCTTCGTGCATGAGTCTTCAATTTCAAAGTCTCTTAGCTGTTGTTTTATCCACAGAATTTGTGAACAACAACTTCCAAGAGCTATATACTATGCTTCTGCTGTAAAGAGAGCTAATGTACTTTGCTTTCTTGAAAACCAAGACATTGTCCTGCCTCCAAGTAGTTGACAAGTACCCAAGGTGCTCTTTCTATTGACTCTGCATTCAGCAAGATCTGCGTCTGAATATCCAAGAAGAGTAAAGTCTCCTCTTTTTGGATACCAGAGACCAAAGCTTGATGTTGATGAAATATACTTGATAATACGCTTCGCATCATCCAAATGAGATTCTTTGGGGTCTTATTGAAATATGGCACAAATGCAAACACTAAACAAAATGTTAAGTCTAGAAGCAGTAAGATAAATAAGTGATCCGATGATACTCATGTACAGCTTTTGATCGACTTTCTTTCATTCTTCATCTTTGTCTATCTTCAAGGAACTTGACATTGGTATGTCAGCCTTTTTGCAATTGTCCAGTCCAAACTTTTTAACAAGATTATTTGCATACTTTTCTTGATGAATGAAAGTTTCTTCCTCCAGTTTTTTCACTTGGAGCCCGAGAAAGAAGGTTAACTCACACATCATGCTCATTTCAAATTCATCCTGCATAGTCTTAGAGAATTTTTTGCACAAACTTTCATTAGAAGATCCAAAAATAATATCATCCACATATATTTGAACAAGTAAAAAGCTTTTGCTTTCTCTTTTAATAAAAAGAGTAGTGTCTACTTTACATTTGACAAATCCATTTCGAATTAAAAACTTACTTAATCTGTCGTACCAAGCTCGAGGTGCTTACTTTAAGCCATACAAGGCCTTTTTCAGTCTGAATACTGAGTCTGGTTTCTTTAGGTCTTCAAACCCTGGTGGTTGATCCACATAGACTTCCTCACGGATGAAACCGTTTAGGAAAGCACTTTTGACGTCCATTTGAAATAATCTAAAATTTTTATGACAGGCAAATGCAAGTAATAAACAAATTGCTTCTAACCTTGCTACCGGTGCATAAGTCTCGTTATAGTCGATCCCTTCTTCTTGTGTGTATCCCTTGGCCACAAGTCTAGCCTCGTTTCTTATGACTTTTCATTTCTCATCCATCTTGTTCCTTAAAACCCATTTAGCTCCAGCAATTGATTTACCTTTTGGTTTAGGAGTCAGCTCCTAGACATCATTAACTCTGAATTGTCTGAGTTCTTCTTACATAGCTTCAATCCAGCTTTCATCGGATAAAGCTTCTTCTATGCTCTTGGGTTCTATTTCAGAAATAAGAGCCACAGCACTAGACTCTTCTTGCCTTTTGGATCTTGTGCGAATTCCTTCATTGATGTTGCCAATAATAAGATCTTTGGGATGACTGGACTTATGTTTCCAGTTGCTGGTTAATTTATCAGATTGATGGTCACTTCCTTCACTAGAATCTTCAACAGTCACTTGTTGCTGGTCCTTCAAAGTCTGAGCTACTTCTTGAGATTTAGACTTTGTAGAGTCTGGAGCAGATTCAGTCTCTTCAAAATGAGTCTGAATAGATTCATTTTGTATAGAATCTTGGAATTTTACATTCATTGATTCTTCCATAGTTTGAGTCTTCTTGTTGTAAACTCTGTATGCTTTGCTTGTGATTGAATATCCAAGGAAGATGCCTTCATCTGAATTTTCTTCAAACTTACCAACTCGATCATTTGCATTTTTCAATATGAAACATTTGCATCCAAATACATGAAAATATGAAACAATGGGCTTCTTTTCTTTGAATAATTCATAGGGGGTTTTTTCTAGAATATGCCTTAGAAAAACTCTATTGATGATATAACATGATGTTGAAACTGCTTCAGCCCAAAACCGTAAAGAAATATTGCTTTCAATTAAGAGAGTTCTGGCCATTTCTTGAAGAGATCTATTCTTCCTTTCCACAACTCCATTTTGCTCTGGAGTATATGGGGAAGATAACAAATGCTATAAATCAGATTCGTCACAAAATTTAGCAAAATCTTGATTTTCAAATTCACCTCCATGGTCTGTTTTTATGCTTGAAATAACATACCCATTTTCATTTTGAACCTTCTTAGCAAATTTTTCAAAGTAAGAGAAAGTTTCAGACTTACTTGCCAAGAAATATACCCAAGTAAATCGTGAGTAGTCATCCACAATTACTAGGCAATATTTCTTACCTTCAATGCTCTGCATTCTTGTTGGTCCGAAGAGATCCATATGCAAGAGTTGCAGTACACAGTTAGTGGAAACTTGATTTATTGGCTTAGAGGAATTTCTTACCTGTTTTCCCAATATACATGGTGTACATAGGTCAGACTTTTGGTATGATAAATTAGGTAGACCACGAACAAGTTTCTTTGCTGAGATTTTGGCTATCTGCTTCATGTTGATATGCCCAAGCTTTTTGTGCCATAAGTTCGCTTCGTCTTGGATTGAGATTAGACATTGCGATTCATCCGGTTTCACGTCTAAGAGGTAGATATTTCCATGTATTCGACCCATGAAAGACTGAGTAGAACCTTTACTGGTTCCTGAACAAATACCCTCTTGAAAGTTGATTTTGAAACCAGCATCACACAATTGGCTGATACTGAGCAGATTGTAATTGAGCCCTTCAACTAAAGAAACATTGCTTATTGTGAGGTTCCCAATCTTTACAGTTCCAAATCCTACTATTTTTCCTTTGTTGTTTCCTCCAAATGATACTTTTCCACCATTCACTTGAACAATCTTTATGAAGCAATTTGAGTCTCATGTCATATGTCTCGAGCATCCACTATCCAAATACCATTTCACCTTTTTCTTAATAGTGACCTACATTTAAAAAGAAACTGAAGCTTTCTTTGGTACCTATATTTTCTTGGGTCCTTTTGAGTTAGTATGATATACGGTTTTTGCCTAGACTTTATTGACAGGTCTCCAAGCCATAGGACATTCTTTCTCAAAATGATCTGCACTATTGCATTTTGAACATCTAAGAGCATTGCGACCTACCGGTTTTACAAAGTTTCTTTCAAAATGATTTTTGTAAGCATTTCTTGTAGGTTTTTGCTTAATTCTTTCTTTTACTTTAAGAAAATCGATTAAAGGAATAGTTTCAGCAATCATTCCCGAGACTAGATTTATTAAAATAAGGTCTTTGAACAGAAAGTATTTTCTCCGAGTTTTCAGATCCTAGAGAAAATCTTTTGGAAATATTTGAAATATCATTTTTCAAAAATGCATTTTCTTTCAAAAGATTATCTCCACTTTCTTTGAGAGAAGAAACATCCCGGTCTAAGCATTTCACTTTTTCTTTCAAAACATTCTCTTGTTGTTTTAAAGCATAATTTTCCTTTTTGAGTTCAGAAATTCTTTTAAGAGAAGTCTTAAGACTAAAACATAATTCATCAATGTATTTTGAAACTTTAATAGGAATTTTGAAATTACTTACCTCGAATTCAGTTTCTGAATCTGAATTAGTCTCGGAGTTTGATTCTGAATCTAATTGTGCCATTAGACATATGTTGGCATAATCATCATCACTATCTTCACACTCCGTATCACTCCAGGTTTCAGCTTTGAGAGCCTTTCGATACCTTTCAGTCTTTCCTTTCTTCTTCCTCAGAAGAAGACAGTTGGGTCTGATGTGTCCATTTTTCTTGCATTCAAAGCAGACTACATCTTGTTTGATTCATCATCTTCAGCAGACTTGGTTTGTTGCTTTTGAAAACTTTGTTTCCTTGAATTGAATCTTCTTCCTTTTCTATTCAGCTTTTTGAATCTTCTTATCATGAGAGCAAGTTCTTCATCATCCATGTCGTCTTCAGAATCTGTTACATCAGAATAATCATTAGATTTTAATGCAATTGATTTCTTACCTTTGGGATCTTCGTCTTCATTGATTCATTCCACTTCATAAGACTGAAGGGTCCTAACCAGCTCATCGATAGACAGTGGCATGATTCTTTGAGTCTCTCTGATTGAGGTCTTAATGTGATTCCAATCCTTGGAGAGTCCACGCAGTAGCTTGTTTACTTTCATGGGATCAGAAATTGGTTGACCTTGATTTTCAAGACCATTCACGATTTCTGTAAAAACGACTAAACATGTCAGTTATAGATTCTCATGGTTTCATTATGAAGGCTTCGCATTGATCGAGAAGAATGTTGATTCTTGTCTCTTTCACTCGATCGGTTCCTTCATAGGTAATGTGTAATCTATCCCAGACTTCTTTGGCTGTATCACAAGAAGATATTCTGTTATATTCAGTAGATGATAAAGCACAATATAAAGAGTAAATTGCTTTTGCATCAAGAGCTTGTCTTTTGATTATCTCTTCCTGACTCATTTCGCTGGACTCAACAGTGTCCTTTCCTCTTTCTGAGACAGATGCAGCTTTAGGAATGATTCATTTTTCTACAACGTCCCATTCCATAGGATCCTTTGATCTTAAGAAAGCCTTCATCTTGTTCTTCCATATGTTGTAGTCATTTCCATCAAAGTAACGTGGTCTACTGTTGCTTTGCCCTTCTACCAGCCCTGGAGCCAACATACTAGCCATGGATCTTTTATCTGAAGTAAAACACTTCAAACACAGTGAGTACACGAGCTCTGATACTAATTAAGATAGCTAGTATAAGCACCTAGAGGGGGGTAAATAGGTGCACAGACAATTTATTGAGATACAGAAGCGATTCTAGGCAGCCGATAGAAAGGAGTTCACAAAATGATTTACGATCAAAGTAAAGAGAGTAAGGGAGAGAAGATTGAACACAGGGTTTATAGTGGTTCGGTTTATTCCAAGCCTACGTCCACTCTTCCGCACTGACAGCCCACCGGCTGGATTTCATTATAAGCAAAAGAGAAGTTATAGCTCAGCTTTTCCTTGATTCCACAGTGTAGATGTTCTATCACGCCTCCTCAAGGTTTCTCACAAATATAGACTCTCTTTTGTATACAAGTATTCGCTCAAAGGAATTGTCCAAACAACAAGGAGCTTTAGACTTTGAATTCTTCTATCGCGCACACTTCAACAACTTAGAACGTCTTCCTTATATACTCCTTTATGCCATCATACCCGTTGGCACTTACCAAATGAATTCCTCCAATCTACCCGTTGGACGGAATCAATTAGGAAGATCATTCGGGCTATTAAAGGAACGTGTCAATGCCCATCAATCATGTTCGCCCATACAATCAGGATCTCGGTTTCCATAAGTAGAACCTTCCAAGAATATTTAGGCAATCATCAATTCCTTAATCTTCGAGTCATTCTTGATCAATCAAAGGATTTCGTTGTGTCTATTCCAGCCACGAGATCTTCTCCAGTTGATAAGGTCAAGCCCTTAACAAAACATCCAATTCTGGGTAACCTTACTTCAACGGATTAGAGACTATCAATGAGGATAGACATTAAGTCTTGAGTCTGGTTGTCGGAGGTCTTCAGACTTTAAATAGCAGAGTCTACAAACCTTCAGACTAGACTGATGGAAACGTTTTGTCAGCTTCAAAATACTTTGAGAGGATTTCTCCAACAAGTACTGGTGCCGGTGCCGCAATTGGTGCCACTGCTAGTCCTGGTGCTGGTGCTAGTGTTGTTCTAAATTAGTATCAGAGCCCTATGCTCGTCTTTTTGAAGTTTTTTTACTTCTGAGTTAAAGATCTTCTATTTATAGTATCTTAGCACCAGGACTCATGGAAGGGTAGAGCAACACAAAGCCACCTTATTTTTATGAAAGGAATACAATGTGTGAAAAAACAAAATGAAGGCATTCCTAAGATCTAGAGATCCTATGAAGTGGAATGTTGTGGAAAAAAGAATCAATCCAAAGGCTACTTCTACTTTCAATAAGGGAAAAGAAGTCATAGACAAGGATGCTGAGAAATTGATCAAGCAGAAATCACTAAGAGACGGGCTCTTGACACAAAATTTATTTATTCCTTATATTGCACTTTGTCTCCTGCCGAGTATAATAGAATTTTGTCATGTGAAATAGCTAAAGAAGTTTGGGATAGACTTCATGTCACTTATGAAGGAATAGATCGCGTAAAGGAGACAAAAGTGAACATCTTACTTGACCCATATTAATTCTTCAAGGTGAAGCCTAGCGAATCTTTTTGAGATATGTTCAATCATTTTACAGAAATTGTAAACAAATTGGCGTATTGAGGTCAACCAATTTCTACCCTAATGAAGGTCAATAAACTTATGCAATTACTCTCAAAGGACCGGAATCATGTGAAAACCTCAATTCAAGAAACATAAAGGATTATGCCACTCTCAGTTGATGAATTGATAGGCACTTTTCAATCCTATGAAATGAAACAAATCAACAATGAATAGGATCCAAAAGATAAAAAGTCAATTGCACTTAAGTCTAATGCTGATCTGATGATACAAACTTAGACAATGACATGGACAATGAGGAACTTGCTCTCTTGATCAAGAAATTCAGAAAATTGAATAGGATGAAAATAAGATTCAACTCAAAAAAGCAGAACAAGCAAAATTTCCAGAAAGAATCAATAGAAGATGATGAACCTAGCAAGGATGTGATATTTTGAGTGTAAGATGAAGAGAGACATCAAGTCAAACAGTCACTTGCTAAAAAAAGAAGAAAGGAAAGTATGAGAAATACAAGAAAACTCTAAACCATAAACCTAGAGCGACACAAAATGTGAGGAAATTGATTAGGAATTTGCAAATATCTATCCGATGGCTCACTTAGACTCAAACTCAAAATCAGAATCTAATTCAGACACAGACTCTGAGTCTGATAAGGAAATTGAGGTAAGCCATTCCGAGATTCCTAAAGTGTCAAAATACATATATGATCTTTATTTAAATCTCAATCCTCTCTTAAAAGAATCTTCAAACTAAAGAGGGAAAATTCTAAATCAAACTACAGGATATTTCTTGAAAAGAAAAATCTTAGAGTTTGAAAAATAATTCTGATGATTTAAAGGAAAGTTGTGATTCTCTTTCCAAATAAAATGAGATTTTGACAAAGGAAATTTGAGATATTACTACAAAATTTTCAAAAGGCTTGAAAACTTTAGAACAAATTCTTTCTACTCAAGTTCCCTATTATAACAAATATGGTTTGGGTTTTAATAGAGAAAGTGAACTTTTAATTGATTTTCCAAACATTGAGGAGAGACTTAGAAAAAGACTTCCTAGACTTGCTTACAAAAATCATTTTCAAAGAGTCTTTACAAAACGTGTCGGTTGGAGTGCTCTTAAATGTTCCAAGTATGGCGAATCAAAACATTTTGAGAATGAATGTCCTAGAGTCTAGAGCCCTATTAAGAATTATTAGGTAACCCAAAAAAATTCTAGTACAAAAGAAAGTTTGAGATTTCTTTTTGACTGCAAGTTACTATTAAAAGGAAAAGCAAATGATACTTGAACAGTGGTTGTTCTAGATATATGACAGGAGACTCAAGTAGTTTCATCAAATTAGAAAAACAAAAAGGAGGAAACGTTTCTTTTGGTGAAAACAGCAAGGGAAAAATTATTGGACATGAAACAGTGAAAATCGGTAACTTGATCATCAACAATGTTTCCCTAATAAAATGTCTCAATTACAATCTTCTGAACATAAGCCAACCATGTGATATAGGGTTCAAAATCAACTTCCAAGAGAATTTCATTCTAGAGTCAATCAAGACTTCTCTCAAACCTTTATATGTCGAAGACACGGCACATTTATCTTCTGGACATAAATCTAGAGAGTTCTCAATGTCTTATCTCAATTCAAGATGAAGCAAATATTTGGCATCGCAAGTTAGGACACGTCAACATGAAGCAGATTGCCAAACTATCTTCCAAGAAGCTAGTCCACGGTCTTCCGAAAATGGTATACCAAAAGTCTAAGTTGTGTACTCCATATACTTTGGGAAAATAGATCAGAAGTTCATTTAAATCAATAAATAATGTTTCCACTAATCGTATCTTGCATTTTCTTCACATGGACCTTTTTGGACCTACTAGAACCCAAAACATTGGTAGTAAGAAATATTGTTTGGTAGTTGTAAACGACTACTCAAGATTTACATGGATTTTCTTCTTGGCAAATAAAGTAGAAGCCTTCTCTTATTTTTCAAAATTTGCTCAAAAGGTTTAAAATGAGAAAGGTTATACTATTTCCTGCATCAAAACTAATCATGAAAGAGAATTTGAAAATCAAGATTTTACAAGCTTTTGTGATGAAAATGGTTTTTAACATGTTTTCTTTTCTGCCTACACTCAAAATAGAATACAATTGTAGAGAGGAAAAATCGGTCTTTATAGGAAATGGCCAAAACTCTATTAATTGAAAACAAAATCTCTTCTCGATTCGAGCAAAAGCAATCTCTGCTACTTGTTACATAATCAACAAAGTCTTTCTAAGACCCATCCTAGAAAAAAACCCCTATGAAAGTTACAAAGGCGGAAAGCCAAATATTTCATATTTTCATGTTTTTGAATGCAAATGTTTTATCTTGAAAAATACAAATGACTATCCGAGTAAGTTTGACGAAAAGTCAAATGAAAAGATATTTCTTGAATATTCTACGACAAGCAAAGCATGTAGAGTCTTCAATAAAAACACACAAATTGTTGAAAAATCAATGAATATCAAGTTTCAAGAAGTCAACTAGAACTAACTAGATCAGACTCAACTTGAAGAATCTAAGTTAGTTTCAAATTTAATGAAGTTTGAGTCCCCCAAACTAACCCAACCTTCTGTTGAACAAGATTAAGTTGAAGAAAAGACAAAAGAATCAATAAAAGCATAGACTTGGAGATTCTTGAAGATATGGACAGATTCAAAAAAAAAAAAATTGGAAGTATAAATCAAGTCATCCTAAAAATCTCATCATTGGCAACATAGAAGAAAGAATCCATACTAGATCCATGGACAAAAAAGACTCAACTGCTCTAACTCATATCTCTGAAGTGGAACCAAAGAGAGTAGAAAAAGTCATGACCAATGAAAGCTGGATAGAAGTAATGCAAGAAGAGCTTAGGCAATTCAAGATCAATGATGTTTGGGAGTTGGTTCCCAAACTAAAAGGAAAATATGTGATTGGAACAAAGTGATTGTTTCGAAACAAGATGGATAAAAAAGGGTAAAGTGACCAAAAATAAGGGACGACTCGTAGCAAAAGGATATATGCAAGAAGAATGAATAGATTATAATGAGACATATGTACTAGTAACCAGGTCAGAAACTATAAGGCTATTACCTGCATATGCATGTTTTCGTAACTTCAAGTTATTCCAGATGGACGTCAAAGTGTCTTCCTAAATGGTTTCATCCAAGAAAAAGTCTATGTGGAACAACCTTTAAGATTTGAAGATCCCAAAAAATTAGACTTTATTTACAAACTGAAGAAAGCTTTATATGGTCTAAAGCAAGCACCTTGAGCTTGGTGTGAGAGACTAAGTTTTTGGTAAATAGTGGTTTCAAGAAAGGTATGGTTAACACCACTTTGTTTATCAAAACGAAAGGTAAAGACTTTCTACTTGTTCAAATATATATATGATATCATTTTTAGCTCTTCTAATGAACTTTTGTGTAAGAAATTTTCCAAGTCTATGTAGGTAGAATTCAAGATGAGCATGATGAGTGAATTGACGTTCTTTCTGGGTCTACAAGTTAGACAATCAAAAGAAGAGACCTTCATCTATTAAGAAAAATACGCTATAGAGGTCATTAAAAAGTTCTTTTTTTTTTTTTTTGGTAATCGAGGACTCCACCATGGGCCCCCCGTGCCCTGACAACACCGAAGGGCCGGTCCCGTATACCTCGGGGGAGACTAGCACAGGACCTCACCACCATGGCCCCCCACTTAAGACGCTAGCACTTGGAGACTCGAACTTGCGACCTCGGCGATGAGGAGCAAGCCCTGAACCATCATAGTTGCTTACCGGTGGGTAGATCATTAAAAAGTTTGGAATGGAGAACTGTAAGAAAACTGAAACCCCCGTGTCAAGCTCCTTCAAACTTGACAAAGATGAAGACGAAAAGAAAGTGGATCAAAAGACCTACAGAAACATTATCGGTTCTTTTTTCTATCTTACTGCTTCACGGCTTGATATTTTATTTAGTGTGTGCATGTGTGCTAGGTTCCAAGCTGATCCTAGAGAATCACATCTCAATACTATTAAACATATTATCAAATATATTGCAACTAATGCAAAGTTAGGCCTATGATATTTGAAAGGAGAAGACTTTACTCTACTTGGATACTCAGATGCTGACCTAGCTGGTTGTAAAGTCAATAGGAAAAGTACACTTGGGACATGCCAACTCTTGGGACAAATGTTAGTGTCATGGTTCTCTAGAAAGCAGGACATTGTGGCACTATCTACGGCAGAAACAAAATATGTTGCTATTGGTAATTGTTATTCTCAAATTCTATGGATCATGCAACAACTAAGAGACTTTAGAATGAAAAAATCATGCATCACTGCGGAGTACAAGTCGACTTTCTATAGAGGAGTAAGTCACCCAATGTGCAACTCCTATCTTGGTAAGGAAACCTGATGTTCTCCTTAAGCATTACAATTTCTTGAAGAACGGAGGGAGTCTATAGACTTTATCATGAATTTCTTAAAAGAAAATGGGTATGGAAACAAAATCTTATTCCTAAAAGCCCTGGAGAAATTGGGGTTAGTGAAATCTAGACAAGTGGAGGAAGAGTTTATTGTTTTTCCTACGACCCTAGATTTGGAACTGAAAGTCAGACCAAAGGAAAGAAGGAAGAGAGCAACGAAAGGATGTTTAAAAATTTTTAACCCAAAATGGGCATTGCTACTGAGATTGTTGGGTCTAAAGGGAAATTGTTTAGGTCTAAAGAGTACAAAAAGGTTTATGCGTAGATGCTAAGCAAGAGTGTTATCAATCCTTGAATGGTAGACTTTGATTTTCTAGATTCAATCAAAGTACATTTAAGGAAAATTTGCTAAACTTCAAATGGAGAAGTTTTGTATGGAGTCATATGATGCTTATCCTGAATTAATTGCCTACTTTTACTCAAACTTGTCTATTCTATACCCCCACACATATTCAATTCACTACATGTGAGAAAGTGTTTGATGTTCATGTTGATTTGCTAGCTGATTTTCTAGGAGTTGCATGAAGTGGTTTTATGTCCATAATTGCCTCGAATGATAAAGTAATTAAGTTTCTAGTGAAGGGCAAGATTCATAGGGGAAGTATAACCTATTCTAGGTTGTCTACTTCTAACATTTTGCTTCATAAGATTGTCATCAACTGCATCAAATCGAAGGCTGCCTCTAACATTGATGTTTCAAGATTTGAGGCCAAAATTATGTGGGCCATTTGCAACGAAGTTGCCTTCTCTCTACCTCAAAACATTCTATTGCACATATTGTCATGCCCCGAACCTCTACGGCTGCACGAAAACCTGTGCTCATTAAACCTTTACTTATCCTTTAGTCATTCGATTACGACATCCCAAGAGGTGTTGCCAACCCAAATCTTAATAACATTAAAATGCACAAGCAGAAAAATGAGCAAATCTCCAATCATCAAACAGTAGGGATAATTAAAAACATATTCATATATATAGAAAAGCGTTATGAGTCAACGTCTCATACACCACGAGTTGAAGGTTTAATCAACTAGCTTCTTCACCTCTGACACGCCTAACCATTTCACCCCAAGCTCCGTCAAAAAGGGCAAGCATATACCTATGCCTATAATATTACGAGGGTGGTTCAAAAAGTGCTAACACCCACGTCTATCTAAGCCCCAATGGCCTCTAGGATCTAGGCCTCCGACTCGGCGATCGCGTGAGGAGTTGATCTCAAGGTCGGACACCTCCCCATTAGGAACGTCTCTATCCTTGACATCCCAGCTGATGCCACCCTCGGATCCCTTGGTCCCCGATGGACCGTCGAAGTCACACATGGGACCATGGCTCTCACCGCCTACCAAAAAGTACGAGGCCACGAATCAGTGTGGCATGAGGTTACGTAAACCCTCATTGACCCCAAATGGTCGTGACATATCTCGTATAGTGTGCATCAGCCACTTCCACTACCTAGTACTCCGTCACCTCCCGACTATGCTTGACAGAGAGGCCAAAACGAATTTGACATAATGGCTCAGCCATTCTTAGGGCCTGAAAACATTTTAACAAACAAATATGAGATAAATTCAATGAGTGAACCTCCTAGACCTCACATAAGGAAGTCGTTCACCTCAAAAGCGCTCTAAACATGCAATATCTATCAATGGCGAAACATGGCAACACATTTCTCGCTTTACTCTCATCAATCTTTGAACAACTTATCTACCATACAAGGCCATCAATGTAAATGCATAAGCAATTTCATAATATAAACTTTATGTTCTCGAGCCAAACATATGAATATGCATTATGATCTAAGTCATGTGCTCATGCCATACAATAATCTAAATCTCATCACATACGAATCCCATGCACTTCACATACACATTTGTCCAGATTATTATGGCCACTTAGGGCCCAAGGTCAACCCGAAAGTTCGCACTCATCCAACGTAACCAAGTAGCATGTTGCCCCATCGAGCACGGCATCCCATTGATTCAGGGGCATTCCTTTAAGGAGCTTTGTTCCAAAATCTATCCACAAACGATATCCCGTTGACTTGGAGGTATTCGAATTTAATTGGGTATTGTCCTGTGTAAAATACCTTAGGATAGGTTCACACCCCGCGTAAAATGTATTAGGGTCTTAGGTGATCACACGAGCATACTATCACACACTCCATTTCTTATCTTTCTCATTTAACCCATGTGATGCTCATGCAATATGCAACTTCACTTGTCAAATGCTATCATTTTACACACATACATCACTTATATCACACACATATGCACCATTCACTTCACAAACTCATGACATATAATCCAAATATCATGTTTCACCACTAATTCACATGGCATATATTCCGATTATCATTTTTAAACATTAATCCACATGGCACATCATCCAAACATCATGTTTAACCCCTAAATCACATGTCACATAACTCAAATAATACGAATAACCACTAAACCACATGGCACATCATCCAAATAACATGTTTAACCATTAAACCACATGACACATAACCTAAATAACATAGATAACCACTAAACCACATGGCACACCATCCAAATAACGTGTTTAACCATTAAACCACATGACACATAACCTAAATAACATAGATAACCACTAAACCACATGGCACATCATCCAACTAATATGTTTAACCATTAAACCACATGGCACATAACCTAAATAACATAGATATCCACTAAACCACATGGCACATCATCCAAACATCATGTTTAACCCCTAAACCACATGTCACATAACCCAAATAACATGAATAATCATTAAACCACATGACACATCATCCAAATAGCATGTTTAACCACTAAACCACGTGGCACATAACCTAAATAACATAGATAAACACTAAACCACATGGCACATCATCCAAATAATTTGTTTAACCATTAAACCACATGGCACATAACCTAAATAACATAGATAACCACTAATCCACCCTAAACTACTCCCTAAATGCAACAAAAGCCCTAATCAAAGGCTAAAAAGCCACTCACAGACGACTTGGGCTTCGAAACACATCGAGGGAGAGGGCTATAAGGCTGGACAACAGCTAGATGGCGGTTGTTGGTCGCACAGCAGTGATCTAGTGGTGGTACGATGGAGCAAGAAGGCGGTCCGGCATCAGGGGTTCGATGGGTGGTCACCAACGAGGAAACGAGAGAAAAAATGGAAGAAACAAGCTTGAAGAAGAGAGGAATGGAAGGGTGAAAGAGAGACCATTTTGAAAATTGCAAGTGAGGAAAATGAGAGAATGAGGGTGAGAGAGAGAGAGAGACCCGGCGTGAGCAGGAGAGAAAGGGAGGAGAGAGAGAGGTCTTGTCTTTCATTAAAGCCCCATCACTTCCCTTGTCTTTTGTCCATCAAGGTTGCCCCATTTAGAAGCAAGATCTAGCATTACATGGGAGGATTTGCACTCAAGTGGCATGATAGAACTAGATTAGACTAGGTAGGCTAGATTCAAACTCTTCCTTTGCCGCCCACATGCATGGCCACCCCTTCCTTGCCCTTCTTCCATTATTACCCTTTTGTCTTTAGTCAAATGGAAGGGCACTTTGGTCGTTTAACCAAGATCTCACACTATTCATGCACTATTCACGTCCTCTTGTGCATTTAATATCAAGATTGTGTCGAAAAGGCATAATGGGCTTTGAGGGACCTATGGGCCTCCCTTGGCCGCCCACTCCTTGGGCATGTGGACCTTGGGTCGCCCACTTGGGCTCAAGCACAATAGGTCCTTGTTCGTGGCCCGTTTCGATTTTTCCATACTCATATGCCTTTACTACCCAAAAAAAGCAAGTTTTTGGCCCTTAAATGGACTCTTCTTGATGTCCTCGTGGCCTATCAATCCTCAAGACACTCTCATCTGACAATCACTTGCTTGAATAATTCCATTCTGAAAAATTGAGTCAGAATGAGGGTGTCACACATGTACAAAACAATACTAAAGGAGAAAGGTTAGCTTCCTTACGCAGCATTGATAACTAGGCTTTTTCACCACTTTTAGACTCAACCTCCTTCTAACCTTTGCTCCAAAACCATCCTTCATATGCAAATTGGACTTAAAATGATCTCCAAGATGAGATTAAAGGATATCTCTTATATTTTAAAACTTATAAAAAAGGAATATGCTAGTTCGACTAAGATAGAGTTTGTAGCTGAGAAAAAGATGAAAGGCAAAAATGCAGTCTCTCGTATCCCCAAAAGAAAACTTGTCCTTCTATTACAGGATAAGGACAAGGAAGAAGATGAAGATGAGATTATCTCTTATATTGTGGCAAACATTTCCATGAAAGACTCTGTTGCAGATATAACAGATTCTGAAGAAGAAGCTTATGATAGCGAGCAAGAACTAAAAGATGAAAGTAAAGAAAAAGAAATTGGAGAAAAAGAAGCAGAGGAGGACAACCCAGACAAAGCAGAAGAAGATGACGATCATAATAAGAAACATGAACATTTTGATAAGGAAGGAGATGAAGCAAGGGACCATGCTAACGATGTTGTTGGAGATAAGAACAAGGGAAATGATTAGTAAATTAGTGCTGAAGGTGTTGGAAAGGGAAGTATTCCAAAAGGTGGAGATATTATTCCTCTAACTCAAGTTACTAAGACAGGGGAGTTGGGGAGAAAACTCATCTTCAGAACCCAATCATAGAACCAGCCATAAGTAATGGTATCAGTCACTCTCCACCAACGTAAAGGACATTTACATCTCTCATTTCCCTAGGGAATCTCTTGAAGTTAAGGACCAACAAGCTAATGTTCAAGGGGAACAACATATTTCCAGGGTACTAATCTTCCTTCCAATTTGAATATTCCTCCAGCTCACTTTGTAGAAGCTAGTGTTCAGACCAAACCAGATTCAAACTATCCTCAAATAGTCAAGCTTCTTCTAGAGATTAAGGCACAGTAGTATGGAATGGAGATTCCAAAAAGTTGCATGCCTCTCTTGGTACTACTGCAAAATATCTTGGTAGCAAGGTACAATCTCTTGATGACAAAGTTCAGACCATCAACCAACAAGCCATTCAAAACTTGGCTAAGGTTGAGACTGTCTTCAATTAGTGCCTGATAAAGCTTGAGGAGACCGTGTAGAATTTGGAGGATTTTCGTCTTGTTTGTGTTCCTGAAACCCTATGATCTTTTCCAAAAACTTCATTTTTGTTTTTTGTGCTAGTTTGATTTTCTCTTTTTGTTGTTGACAAAAAGGAAGAGAATTTGTAGATTTAAGTGTTTTGGTGCTTTGGTGGTGTGCTTCTTGTGCAGACTTTCGCAAACTTTTTGAGTTGTGATTGCTTTCAATTAGTACTATGCTTATCTAATGTTTACTTCTTCATAAACTCTATATCTTGTGCTACTAAAGTGCTATTTTGTAGGGTAACTTAACGTGATGTACTCTAAATTTGCAAAAAAAAAAAAATTGTCACCATCAAAAATGGGGAAATTATTGAGAAAACTCCTACCAAGATTTTGAAGTTGACAAAACTTTTTGTTTTTAATGCTTAAATTGCTTGTGAGTTGTTTCTAAGGACTTATCAAGGTTCTATTAAAGACTCTTGCTTAAGTCTACTTCATCCCAAAAATATTTCTCATTCTAACGAAATCCAAACTGAGGTCGTGTCTAAAATGAGAAAGAGTTCAAAACCAAACTCGATAACGTGCAACTCAAATGAACTTTATTTAGAAATTAAAAAAAAATCAACAATTATCTTATGGCCAAGGACTTCACTATATATATATATATATATTGATTTAGTTGATCACAAATTTGACAAGATCAATCTTGAAGATAAGTTCCTTATGAGGAAGTTCTACTTATGGAAATCTAGATTCTAATTGTATGGATTACCAAAATCAGTGAAATTTGCATCTCTATTTTTAAATGGCTAGAAGATATCTTCAATAGATTTTGTCCAATGGATTAATTAGAAGAAATTCCTTTGGAGAATGTGAACAGCTAGTGTGGCATAGAAGAGTATTTGAAGGAGGTCATTCGGTCAAGTTGATGTGTAGGACATGAAAATTAGAATTCCAAAGTCTAAAATTAAAAATGCTAGTATTACCACCTAGAGGGGGGTGAATAGGTGTAAAAACAAATTAAATAAACAAATGCAAATAAGTTATATTGCAAGCAAAGTTTGAGTGAAAGTGCCACTAGACTTCTGCAGTAAATTCAGAATCAATTAGAGATGGTTTAGAAATTTGATAAGTCCAGAAAAAGATTGTAACGAACAAATCAAAAAGAGTTAAAGGAAGAGAAAATTGAACACAAGATTTATAGTAGTTCGGCTTAGATCAAGCCTATATCCACTCTCCCACGCCGATAGCCTTCTTGCTGAAATTCATTAAGGTATCAACAAATAAATACAATGATTTGAGTATGAACACTCAGTGGAGGATTTCTTTTTCTCTCACTAAGTCACTCTTCTTGTGTCTTTCTTGAATACAATTTGTAAGCATTGTTGATGAAGAACAAGTGTTTGGAAAGGCCTCAAACTTTAGAATTTCAATTTTCACGCATACTCTAAAATGGATTGATTATCTCCTTAAATACTTCTCTACGCCTTTCTAAGCGTTGGCATTTTCCAGAGGAATTTCTTCCAATCAATCCGTTGGACAGAATCAATTAATGAAATCTTGTAGTCGTTTGAAGATTGAGATGAAAATCCGATAATTCAGGTCATCCCATACAATCAGAATCTAGATTTCCATAAGTAGATATTTCCTTAAAAAAAAACTGGTCTTCAAAATTGAGTTCATCCATTATTGATTGATTCCATCAATATATTTATAAAAGGTAAATGAGATTCTTTGCCTGAAAATCATATATTAAGGATAAATCTCATCCGTACTGAATCCTTGTCGATAGATCAATAATCCTGAGTCTGATTATATTTTTATTTTGGACTTGATTTCAGTTTGGATCTCGTCAAAGTGGGAAAGACTTTTGGAGTAAATAGACTTAAACAAAATTCCACGATATAGCACAGAAGTCTAGTATTCTTCAAAATAAGAACAATAAGAATAAAGTTTTGTCAACTTCAAAGTTTGATAGGAGTTTTCTCAACAGAAACTTCTCTCAACTACTTGTCTTCTTTACTTGTCTACTTGTCTTCTTCAGTGTGTCTTATAAATTGTGTTCAAGAGAGATAAATACAAAAATAGTGATTTAGTAAGTTAGAAGGTTATATCAGTGAGTATTTGCACTCACAAGTTGTAATTCTCTATTGATACTATAATGAAATCCAGCCAGTAAACTGTCAGTGTGGGAGAGTGAACGTAAACTTAATCAAAAATGAACTATTATAAAATCGTGTGCAATCTTCTCTTCCCTTAACTCTCTTTACTTAAGTCTGTTGCACTATTACAAGTTATCGTAGAAGTTTGTTTCGTCACATAACAGATTTCAAACATCTACCAGAAGTCTAGTTTTTCACAAATCTGATTTTGTTTTTCATCCAAACTTTACTTATAATTTATTTTATTCCGTGATTATTTGTTAAGATTTCTTTTAAACACCTTTTCACCCCCCCCCTCCCTCTAGGTAATCCTACTAGTTTATCACTATGAGTGCACCATTTTGTAGTCTTGTGAGAAGTGTTGCCAGTGTTGTAGTCTGTGCTTATATACATGATAGTGAGATCTATTAGCTTATGTATAAGCAACACCAACTTTGGGAAAAGGTGCTTGAGTACAAGCAGTACATTTTCCTATACTTTCTACAATACTTTGTCTAGTTTCTTAAAATCATTTATTCAACCCCCTCTAGGTAATATTGATAGCCAACATCAGTGACGTTAAGTGCATTAGCCATGTCACTTCCATTTTTCAAGGCCGCTTCATAACAACGCTAGTCGCATCAACATCCACATTTCTTAGCAATGGTTGTCATGAGACTAGTCACATAGCCTAGTCACATAGCCCACATCGTTCCAATTTCTCCACCAAATCTACAAATTCAGTTGTTGTTTGAGACTCTTTTGCTGCTCATTTCAAAAGCAGACACCACCATTAGATGAGCCAAATCCTGAATTTCGTCGAGCATAGGTTGCTACACCCATGTCAACGTAAGAACCACTTCAACAATATTGATAGACATTTTTCACATCTTAATTATCCAAACTCAAGTTGACTTCTACAACTCACCTTGAGTTTGAGGGTTGTTAGAGATATTCAAGATTTTCTTTAGAATATTTTTCTATGTTAGAGATAATTATGATATTTGTGTTTATTCTTTACATCTCTCAAGATTACTTATATATTTTCCTTTGATTATGTATATCTTGATTGATAAGTTATTTTAGATGGTTATCAGATAAAAGCCTTTAAATAGGCTCATGTAGTCTTCTTCTATATACTTCAAAATATATAGAAGATTCTACAATTCACTACCCTGCATAATTATTACTCAACTCCACTCAATCAAATGACCCATGAGAAAATTCCAAATAAGGGTTCAAAGTGCTCTCGTTTTCTCGAATAAGGGTCTAAAGTGAATCTTGTTTTAAATAAGGGCCTAAAGTGGCCATATCAATATTTAAAAAGTGACTAAAATTTAAAAAAATTAAAAAAAAATCAAAACCAAAGGCAAGAGGGCTCCCTCCCACCTGTGGTTGCCACCCTATCCCCGATGGGGTAGCACGATGGTCATTGAGGAGGCAAGGGCCAACAAGCCCTCACCATAGACAAGAGAGGGTGGTGACCCTATTCTACCTCTAGCGAGGATCACAAGCCCTTGCCTAGGCCCTCAGACCTCATTGCCCAGATCGAGGGCTGCTAAGCGAGGGCTGCTAGGCCTACGCAAGGGCCAACAATTGGGGTGAGGGTGGGTGACCCTCACGTAGATCTGGGAGAGGGTCGTCGCCCTCTCCCGTCTCTGGCAAGGGCTTGCTGACCTTCACCTCTAGTCGCAAGAGTCGCTAGCCCTCACATAAGCGCCAGCCACCCCACCACCACCCCATCAATGATGGGATGGCGGCCACAAACGAGAGGAAGCCCTCCCTCTCATGTGTTCTATTTTTTTTTTAAAGTTTAATATTTTTTTATTTTGTAAAGAAAAAAGGAAAAAAATTAAAAGACTAAATTGCCCTTCACCAAACAATGAGTTCCAGCCTTTATTTGAAACTAATATGGCCACTTTTAGCCCTTATTTGAAATCAATGGCCACTTCATACCTTTATTTGAGAAAATAATGGCACTTCAAGCCATTATTTTAAATAATGTTCATTTCAGGCCTTTATTTGAAATTTTCCCAATAACCTATTTTTGATGCGCCTACACTATATTGAGGAGTTATGACATAGTCCCTCCAATACAATATTTGGTAATCTGCAAAATTCACGAGAAATGAGGTCAATAAAGGATAGATAGTAGAGTTCAAAAACAATTAGTATTAAGTGTGTGCGTAATACTTCTCAGATATCAACTAATATGTGTTGGAAATATCGTTGCCTCGAGATTTGATATGATTTCGTTGATTGATATCAGATAGCTAATGCGGTACTCCTTGATTGATACTATATATTAGGGAATCTTTTCTTCACTTTTCTATACAATTATTCCCTAAATTATTTAGACTCTATGTATCATAAATAGGCTTGTACACTTGTATATTTGACATGAGAAAGCAATATACAATTTCCATTATTCCATTCCTCCGTTTAGCTTTCCATCAACTCAAGTCCTTTCATGGTATCAGAGCTTCTGCAATAAGCTTCCACACAACAAACTTTAACCTGCAAAGCAAAAATGCCAAAAAATCAGAATCCAAATTCTAGTTCATCCAACAACTCCTCCAATGATCCTTCTTCAAATCCCAATATTACTAAAGAGAACCAACCTGAGGAGACAAGAGAAAGACAACCAAATCCAATCAGTTAGTCCTAGGATATGCTTGTTTGAGACAAATTTTTCCAAGGCCGTATGTTCGATGGGTCCCAATTCAAGTTCAACTGGGCCAAATGTGCTCCATTGAAAATAGTAGGCCAGGAGAAGGTCCGAATCCCGAGCCTAGGTCGGGTTGGCAATTCCCAAATCAAACCGATTTGGGTCCACTAGGTTTTGGGGCAAACCCAGCTTCGTCTTTTAGCCCGTAATTCTCAAATCAAATCGGTTCAGGTCAGCCGGGTTTTGGGGGCAAACCCGACTCCGTTTTTAACCCTAACTTCATTCCACTTGTTGGAACCATCGGTGGCCAACCACCACCAAGCGACACCCTCTACATGACAATCGGCGACGGTCCAAAACTACGCCTAATTACCCTACCACTCATGGGACCGGAGAATTACTCCATTTGGTCCCGAGAGCTCCGACATGCCCTAATAACGAAGGATAAAGATGGATTTATTGACAGCTCATGCGAATGTGGATAGGAATTTGTCTTAGCCCGAAGGTAGCCGCAAGACTCCCACAAACTGAAGACGCGAAGAAAATTTGGGATAGTATTCGGGAGATGTACAGGAAACTTGATAGGGCTAAAATTTTCAGTTTGACCCAAGCCCTATCAAAACTAAAACAAGACAATCTCTCTATTACCACCCTTTTAAAAAAATTATCTGCTCTCTGGAACGAGCTAGAAATGGTGGAGGAAAAGCTTAAGGGTCCCGAAGCTACTCCAACTCAAAACCAAGCAATCAAAGAGCGAGAAAAGGCAACACGTTTTTTACTCATTCTCAACGAGACATACTTGATGTTCCGGAGCCAAATCCTTGCAATGGATCCGGTTTCGCCTCTTGGACGCATTTACCAACTTGCCGTGCAAGAAGAATCCCAATGCCTTGCCTCCATGAAGTACTTGAAGACCGGAGATCGCGTCATCTTGGCAACGAAAGCAACGACGGAGCTGCACCGGAGCAGTGAACGAAACACCCATGGAGGACTCTCTCGAATGGGATTTGCAGCACTAGGGTCGGCTAGTGAAGAAGACAACCCACTTTTTCAAATGGACGGACGGGATTTGATGGGAGCCTTTCAATCTGATAGTTCAAGACATACCAAAGCCTTAATGTAGATGGACGGACAAGATTTAATCCCTGGATCAGACAGCCCAGGACGCGGAGCGAGATCTAACGGCCAGGGTCTCATCTTGGCAATGCCTAAATCGGACGGAGGAGATTTAGCCACGTCATCACCCGCGTGGAAAACCTCCAATGGCAGAGATCCTACCACGTCATCCAGATTAATTCGTCAAAATTCAAGCAAAAGAGGTAAATTTTGCGAATTTTGTAAACATTCTTATCACACTAAGGAGAATTGTTGGAAATTGCATGGCAAGCCGATGGATAAGGGGAGAAAAGAACATAACACTTCCATTAAAGCAAATGCTAAGGTCAACTAGCCTATTAATCAGGATCAATTCTAGCGAATTATGAGAGCACTCAATCAGCTAGAAACAAATGACAAAGTGGCCAGCTATGCAAGTACATCTTATTGTCTTGCAAACTCTATTTCAGCTAAGACATGGATTATTGATTTAGGTGCTAGTGACCACATAGTTTGCAATGAACGTTTTCTGTCTCAAATCCGCAAAGCTCCCCACAATAATTCAGTTCATCTTCCCAATGGAAATGACACTCCTGTCACTAAAATTGGAAATGTTTGCCTCAATCCATCCATCACATTGAAAAATGTTCTCTTCATTCCCGACTTTCAATTCAATCTAATTTCTGTATCCAAACTTTGTGAAGACAATTCTTGTCGAATTTTCTTTGATTCCGATGTTTGTTTCTTTCAGGCCCTTTCGACTCGGAAACTGATGGGCTGGGGTAACAATCATGATGGACTTTATTTTTGTGCTACATTACCTAAGAACATTGATTTTTCTTGTTTTCCCTTAAATAAGGGCATCTTATGTAATGCCAATATCAATAATAATATTTTGTCTCATTGACGATTGGGTCAGTGCTTCCTTCCCTCATCCTAAGTGTCCTATTTGCCCACTAGCAAAACAAACACATCTTCCTTTTTCACAAAGTACATCAAATGCTACTAAAGTCTTTGCTTTATTGCACATGGACATCTAGGGACCATATCACACGCCTTATCGTGATGGGTCTTGGTTCTTTCTCACTATTGTCGATGATTACACATGTGCAACTTGGGTCTTCCTCATGCAGTCCAAAACCCAAGTCCTTTTCCCATCTAAAGGTTTTCATTACTCTAACAAAAAATCAATTTCAAAAATCTGTTCAATGAGTTCGTACTGACAATGCGTATGATTTCTTTAATCATGAATGTTCCTCGTTCTTTACCTCTAATGGCATTCTGCATGAAAGTTCTTGTGTCTATACACCTCAACAAAACAAGATTATCGAAAGGAAGCATCATCATCTCCTAGAAGTTGCTTGTGCCCTCAAATACTAAGCCTCAATTCTTGAAACATTCTAGGGAGACTGTGTGGTCACAGCAACCTACTTAATCAATCGGATGCCGACTCGAATCTTGAATGGACAAACACCTTTCAAGATGCTCTTTGGTAAGAGACCTAACATTCAACATCTTCGTGTTTTTGGATGTTTATGTTATGCATCTACTATGGGCCCTCAAGACAAATTGGGTCCCCATGCCCTGAAATGAATATTTATGGGATACCCGTCTCTTCAAAAAGGATATTTGGTTCTCGATCAGTCGACTGGATGGTTTCTTATTAGTAGGGATGTTGTTTTTCATGAGGGTGTTTTTCCTTTTCAAAGTAACGCATCCTCAGAGGGGCTAGAAAAGGAGATTAGTCAATGTCCTCCATTTTTTAGTGAAGAAGACATGTCCCCTTCACAACTAATTTTAGTTCCTCAAGTGGGAACCCCGCATGTGGCACCTCACGTGTTTGAAGAAGATCCCAATTCATCTCTAGAAATGAACGAAGACATGCATACGTCAAAGAGTTCTCCCACTTATCAGTCGGAAAATCATGTGGTTGTTTCTCCAACTTCTCCAGCTAATATTTCAGTGGAGAAATCTAATAACAACCAATCCAATCCGGCCCCTCCTCGACATTCAGGATGAACAATACGGCCTCCCACATGGACTAAGGACTATGTCTATTCTACGTCAAGCTCTTCAGGTACACACTATCCCATCTCCTCATATGTTAGTGTCGCGACCTAATTTTTCGTAGGTTCACCACCTAAAACTAGGTTAATGGACTACTAAGCTTTTAGACTTAGCTCAGGCTCTCCCAAGCCCATACCAATTCGCGACTTAAGATTCAAACATTTAACATGCAAGATGTTATTAATTAGGAGTCGCCACTAATCGGTTTATGGTAGGTCGATTAGACACCTAAGTAAAATAAAGGGAGATTTATTTTACTCCTACGAACCAGAGACTAAGGGTACGGGGACTTGGTTACGCTAGAATTTTCTAATGCCCTTTCGGTACCATTTCTTCTTAATTTTTCAAAATGTTTTTGCAAGCAGCTGATTTATTTTAACCTAAGTTACTATCATACAAATGTGGTGACCACACGGTGCTCATCCATTATTTAAAATATTCAAGTAAATAAATTGCATCACATAAAGCAAGCACTCATTTTTTTTGGATTTTCTTAAAAATTAGAATTTTTTTATAAAATGCATTTTAACACTAAATGACTTAATCTTATTAAGGTGAAAATTCTAATTAAATGGGTCTATTATGCGAACTAGTTATTATGCACCTTATGACCTAACTTTACTAATAAATTCTAATTAAATGATCATATTATGCAACTAATTAACATGCACCTAGATTTTTGTATTTTTTCGTATTTTTTTTATTGAAATTCAAAACTAATAAAAACCCTAGTCAAACTATCTAAAGTAATTTTCTAATCCATTTTTAGGATTAATTTGACTTAAACCCTATTCCGTCTTAGAAAACTATTTTTTTTTTAATGAGAATATGAAAATGTGCCAATTATATCTAAGACTCTAAAAAAGGCTATTTAAGTCTAATCCTAACTTATTTCTTTTAAAATATCTAAAAATGCAGTCCTAAAAAATATTATCTAAAAATGCAATCCTAGAAATATAATCCTAAAAATTTGATTAATTAAACTACGTGTCTATTATATTAAACCCTAATGTCCTATATGCTTATGCAATTTTTAAATGTTTTGATTTTTTTTTTTAGTTTCTTTTTTAGTTTTTTTTAGGTTGAATAATTATTAAATTAGGGTTAAATCTAAACAATTAATATAGCCACTAAATAAAGGATCAAAATAATTGAAAAAATAACCTGTCGTCTCACGGGTTAAATTAACAATTATTTTAACCCTAATCATCACAACAACTCAAAATAATTAAATAATCTAGTCCGAAGTCTTACGGACCAAATTAAATAATTATTATGATTTATCAATTAAAATTTCACCAAGAAGTCCAAAATTAATGTAATTAAAAGAATGATCCGATGTCTCTCGGATCAAACTAATTATTACAAAAATCTTGGATAAAGCCTTAAGGATAATGTCTAAACAATACAAATAATTAACATACAATACTACAATTCAAATAATGAGACTTAAAAATAAGCTAACGTATCATGAAATAAGTATAAAAAATAAAAAAATAAACTACCTAAGGCCCCGCAAGAAAACAGGGGAGGCAACGATGTGGTCGAGAGCACGGCGGCGAGAGGCTCGGATCGGGAGCGGCGGCGGCGCAGGAGCTCGAGGCGGTGGCGTCGGGTGTCGCCCCGGAGGGGCAGACGGCGAAAATCCGGCGGGTGTCTGGGTCGGAGGGCAGCACGGCAACCCGCAAAAGGGCAGGCGTGCGGTGATGGGCCCGCAGATCACGGCGGTCACGGGCGTCGGTTCGGAGGAGGGCGCAACGTCGGGTGCAAGTCGCCAAGGTGCGGCGTCAATCGGACGGAGAGAGACGAGTGGCGGGTAGAGGTCACCGGATGGTCGCGGATGCAGCAACAGCGGAGGTGCGAGCCCGGTTCGGGAGGGAGTTGCTACGGCGCGGTGGTCGCGGGTTGTAGAAGCGCGGCGGTGTTGCTGGGGAGATCGGCGCTTGGGTCGTCGTGAGTCGGCGCGGACGATGGCTGGTGAAGACCGGCGGTGCGAGCGGACGGTGCGCGGGTGAAGAGAAACTCACGATTGGGCAGCAAATGTGGGGAAGAAGATGAACAGTAACTGTCCCATCACTTCTTCCCTTTGTAGCCGCACACCTCTCTCTTTCTCTCTCTTTCTCCTCTTTACTTTTTAATTTTTGACGAAAAGTAAACTCTCTCCCCGACACTCTCTCTCTCACTTGTCTCTCTCAAAGATCCCCAAAACTCCTTCTTCTCTTTTACTTTTCGCTTTTTTTTTTCACCAAGAGAACCTCCCCTCAACGTAAGAATTTTTGCTCTGATTTTTTTTGAACTTCCCCCCCCAAAGGTGAAGAAGAACCCCTCTATTTATAAAAAGCGAAAATTCGTTTGTTTCGCCGGTGGAGATTTTTGCTCAACCTCTCGCCGGTGGAGATTTTCGCTCAACTTCTCCAACAAAGAAATGGCTCCAAAAAAACTGAATGTTGAATTATTTTGAATTCAAAATTTCTTTTCAAAATTTCCAAAACTCTAATCTTTTATTTTCTAAAAATTGAATCTAAATTAGGTGTCAACAGCTGCCCCTCTTTGAAGGGAAGCTCGTAGAGGTTTCCTTCAAAGATAAATGACACCTAAATTTAAACCATGCAAAATGAATATGCAAATGCTAATTGTAATGACCCTTTTTTTTTTTTTAAATGGACTTAAATAAATGCAATGTCATGCAATAAAGAATGCCATGTAAATGCAATGATTTGGTCAAGAACATATATTTCAATGTGTCTATGCTCAATGAAATGCAAATGCAAAATGAATGCAAAATGAATATGGAATGTATATGCAAATGTTAATGACCTCTTTTTCAAATAAATTTAATTCTTTTTGAAATGCAAGGTCATGCAATAATGCAATGTAAATGCAATGATTTTATCGAGAGCATATATTTCTATGTCTCCATGCTTAATGAAATGCAAAATGCAAAGAAGAACACGTACATGTCATACTTATCTGGAGATTCAGAAAAGTATTATTAGGTGTGAAATGATTCCTATGAGACCTGACAAACATCTGGAAATCTCTTCAAATAATTGAAAGGCTCAAGGTCTTCAGGGATCTGGAACTCTCATCAAATCCCAAGCACCCGGAATAACCTACCTTCAAGAAGGATATAGTAGTTCTAGGCGGTCGGTGTTACATGTCCAGGACCCGTACTATTCTACGGTCGCCTAAAATAGTAACATAACTTTACAAAGAGACTGTTTTCCCAGGACCCGTATCATTCTACGGTCGCCCAGTATGACAGTGTTTGGTTGTGTCTAGGACCCGTACCATTCTACGGTCGCCTAAACGAGAATTTACCTTCTAGGACCCGTACCATTCTACGGTCGCCTGAATAGGGAAATAGGTTTTGTCTAGGACCCGTACCATTCTACGGTCGCCTAAACGAGATTCACTTTCTAGGACCCGTACCATTCTACGGTCGCCTAAATAGGGAATAGGTATTGTCGAGGACCCGCACCATTCTACGGTCGCCTTGACGGAAAATTGATTTTTCAGGACTCGTACCATTCTACGGTCGGGAATAGGTGTTGTCGAGGACCCGTACCATTCTACGGTCGGACGGAAAATTGATTTTCCAGACCCATACCATTCTACGGTCGCCTGAATAGAGAAATAAATTATGCTTAGGACCCGTACCTTTCTACGGTCGCCCTAAATCAAACTGAATCTGAAGAAAAATCTTTGGAGGATTTGGGACTCTCATCAAATCCCAAGCACCTGGAAATTGCATCAAGTACTTAAAAATTCTAAACATCTGGAAATCACATCAGACGCTCGAAAAGACAAATACTTGGAAGTCACATCAAGCATTTAAAGTTCAAATTCTGTTCAAAGGACATTTGAAAACATTTACTAAACATCGAAATCACATCAGAAAAAGGACAAATACTTGGAAGTCACATCAAGTGTTTAAAGGTTCAAATATCTAGGAACTCAAACTAGACATTTGAAACATTTTATAAATGGGTACTTGGAATTCTCATCAAGCACCAAGATGATTGAACAAACTCAGGGTTTCAAAGACAATTTTTTTTTTGGTCTATGAGGAAAATTTCAATGAAGGTCCATGCATGATGGCTTTATCAAGCTTCTACTGGAAAAATTATCAGAATGACAATTTTCAGTTATAGTGTGAATCTCTTGAACATGCTAAATGAGACAATTTTGGTGTGAAAAAGGCTTTTTCACTCGCTCTCATTTAGGAGGGGTTATTTGTCCCGACCATTGATGCGGGAATATATCACTCAATCTTATTATCATCTTGTCGACAAGAGTTCGAATTTTCTTGCAATCAGTATGACCTTACCAATCTGAGAGGTCTTTGACAAGGATTGTAATGTGGGTTTGGTCAATGGCTTAGCAAAATGGACTCTTTGAGTCAAGGCTATTGAAAGAACCATTTTGTAATCATCTCCGGGTTTACAAGTCAAGAACCCTGCAAAATGAGAAAGAAATAATCTTGCTCGCACTTCTTCAAGCAATGCTTAAAACATATGAATTCCTATGTTAATTCAAGTGCCATAATCTGAAGAGACTTTGTAAGGGACATAACATAGGCTGGGTTCATGGGTTGAGAAACGAAAGGATCGTTAGGCTCAAAGATGTGTGTAATGGGTAAGAGTTGGTGATCATCTTGACATTATCACCAGTTTTCTTCGCCACGGATCGTCTTTTTGACAAATTTCTTTATTGGCTCAAGAGTTTATCACTGATGCCAATAACTATTCAACTGGAGATCTTTTCTCAACATTTTTTCTTTTTTAAAAATTATTTTCTTTGATGATGGGCATCAATCAGGCACACCGCTTTTATATGCCCCCCAATTCATCAATCATTTCTCTTTTCTTTTCATGGGCATTGGCCTTGCTTTTACCAGGCACACTGCTTTTTCATGCCCCTTAGTTCTATTTTGATTTTAGTTCTTGCACACAATGCGTGTGTCAAGTATATTTTAAATGACACTCGAACCTTCAAAGGTCTTCATCTGTCTCTTGCCTTGCCCCAGTGTGGGGGATGATCACCAACTGGGTTTAAAGAAATGAAATTGCAGGCTCAAGTGGGCTATGCAAAGGATATAAGTGTGTAGGGTAGTGAAAGAAATGCTCTTCATCATCCTAAGGCACTTAAATTACCACATGAATTCAATGTAATAGCATGACTTGAAGATTGATGCAAGTGAGAGCAAGAAAATTTCTATCCATTTCACTCTCCTTTAATGTCAACTTACCTCCATTTGCCCCGATGTGGGGTGGTCCTTGACAAGGGTAGTATGAAAGAAATTCTTCAAGTATTTGGGCTCAAAAGGGTTAAGCAATGGATTATCTGTAGTGTTTGGGATAGACAAATGAATTGCCTCTCGTCATTTCAGCTGCTGTACTTCTTGCAAGAAAACTCATCACCTTGAAACACAAAACGTTTCCATACTCACCTCACAATGTGTAAACAAGGGACTGTGTATGGGATAAGGCTTGCCTTTCACACCTCATTTAGCATCATTTAACATGTTCAAGTAACTCAACATCCTTCACTAAATTATCCATTTTGATAAATTTCAAGTGGAATTGATGAATTGTTCAATATGATGTGAAAGCATTCTATAATGACAAAATGCCATGCTCTATTCTTGCACATCAAATCATAAAGTCAAAGCTGTTGAATGTCCGTGTCTTGCCCCTCTTTGTAAGGAAGCTCATAACGGTACCTTAAAAGACACTGTTGCTCATATCCATTCTTTGCCCCCTGCAAAAATAAAACATGCAACATTATACACTAAAGATTTGACCAACTTTGAGTGAGGAAAAGGTTTTTACGAGCCCCTTTTATTCATGGATAGTATTTCTTTACAGCATCAGAATTTACAAGATTTGTGAATTCACACCCATCCATTTCTGCTAAGATTAAAGCACCTCCGGGAAGTACTTTCTTCACGATGTATGGCCCACTGTAATTTGGAGTGAACTTGCCACGAGGATCAAGGATAATTGGTAGCATCTTGCGTAGCACCAAATCATGGACCTTGAAACACCTTGGGCGAACCTTCCGATTAAAGGACTTGGCCACCCGCTGTTGATAACATTGACCATGACATATGGCCTTCAATCGCTTTTCATCAATCAAATTGAGTTGGTCATACCTCTGTTGTGCCCATTCAGCTTCCGTCAGCTTAGACTGAGATAATACTCTTAGAGAAGGGATTTCTACTTCAACTGGCAGGACTGCTTCCATGCCATATACCAGAGAAAAAGGAGTTGCCCCAGTAGAAGTACGAACTGAAGTCCTATATGCCGTCAGAGCATAAGGAAGTCACTCATGCCAGTCACGATAATTATCAGCTGTCTTTGCCAGAATTTTCTTGATGTTCTTATTTGCTGCTTCAACCGCACCATTCATCTGAGGGCGATAGGGCGATGAATTCAAATGACGGATTTTGAACTCTTTGAACAAATCATTGACAAGTTTGTTGTTCAGGTTTGTCCCGTTATCTGTGATAATGGCTTCAGGCACGCCATAACGGGCAATAATATCCTTCCGCATAAATTTCATGACATTCTTTGCGGTGACAACTGCATAGGATGCTACTTCTATCCACTTTGTGAAATAATTGATAGCGACAAGGATGAAACGATGACCATTCGAGGCTTTCGGATTAATCGGGCCGATTACATCGATGCCCCACATCGAAAAAGGCCATGATTCTGACAGTTGATGCAACTCATTTGGAGGAACATTTTTCTTGTCTCCATAAATTTGACAACAGTGACAACTCCGGACATGTTGAATGCAATCAGTCTCCAAGGTCAGCCAGAAATAGCCTAGTCTCATAATCTTCTTTGCTAACATGTGGCCGCTCATGTGAGGACCACACACTCCTTCATGTATTTCTTCCATCAACTGAGTGGCTTCCTTAGCATTGACACATCTAAGTAGGACAGAATCGAAGGATCGTTTGTACAATGTATCCCCACTAATAAAGAATTTGGAGGCAAGTTTCATGAGATGCTTTCGGTCAGCTGGATTGCTACCTTCTGGGAACTCTCGCTTTTGAATATAGGTCATGATGTCATGGTACCATGGTTTTCCATCCGGTTCCTCTGTCACTACCATGCAATAAATTGGCTTTGGCAAAACCTCTATTTTCAGAGGCTCAACCTCTAACCCATCAGTGACTTGCAACATAGAAGACAACGTTGCAAGTGCGTCTGCAAATTGATTATGAGACCTTGGCAAGTACTCGAACGAAACTTCCTCGAACTTTTCCACCAGATCTTCTAAATACTTGTGGTATGGGAGCAACTTGGCTTCCTTGGTCTTCCATTCACCTACGGTCTGCATTATGATTAGTGTGGAATCTCCGAACACTTTTAACTTGTCCACGCCTATATCAATTGCAGCATGAAGCCCGAGGATGCAAGCTTCATACTCAGCCATATTGTTAGTGCATGGGAATATCAATTTTGCAGCCACTGGATGGTGTTGTCCATCTGGGGATATCAGAACTGCCCTAGTACCAGAACCAGACAAGTTTACAGCTCCATCAAAGAACATCTTCCACAAGTCTTCATTTACATTCAAGACACGGTCATCAAGGAGACTATCATTGTCATTAGAGATTCCTGAATTCTCAGCCAATAGGTCAGCGATCACTCGTCCCTTAACCGACTTTTGTGGCATGAATTGCACATCAAATTCGGAAATTAAAATTTGCCATTTGGCCATCCTACCCAACAAAGCGGGTCGATCAAGTAAGTACTTGATGGGGTCGTTCTCGATCACGAGGAAAGTCGGTGATGCAATGTATATTGTCGCAATCTATGCAATACCCACACCAAAGCCGCACAAGTCTTTTCGACATCAGGATACTTCAGCTCTGATACAGTGAACTTCTTGCTCAAGTAATAAATGGCTCATTCTTTTCTATCAACGGGACTTTCTTGAGCCAACATTGCCCCTAGTGACTCACTATGAATGGTGAGGTAGAGAATTAAAGGATGCCCCGGTGATGGCGGGACAAGCATTGGTGGATTCATCAAGTAACACTTCAACTTGTCGAACGCTTCTCGACATTCATCATCCCAATTGACACGTGCATTCTTCTTTAGAAGCTTGAAGAATGGCTTGGCGGTTTCAGAAAGTTGAGAAATGAATCGAGCAATGTAATTCAACCTCCCCAAAAGACTCCGGACTTCTTTCACCGTTGACGGAGGTCGGAGCTCACAAATGGCCTTAGCTTTAGCCGGGTCAATTTCAATCCCTTTACTGCTCACAATGAATCCAAGTAATTTACCAGATGTTGCTCCGAACACGCACTTAGCGGGATTTAGTCGAAGCTTGAACTCAGGGAGCCAATCAAACAGCTTTCTTCAAGATCTCGACGTGGCTTTTCCCAGGTTGAGTCTTTGCAATCATATCATCAACATAGACCTCAACTTCTTGATGCATCATGTCATGAAACAATGCTATCATGGCTCGCTGGTAAGTTGCCCCGGCATTTTTTAGTCCGAAGGGCATAACCTTATAATGAAAGGTTCCCCATGGGGTGATAAAGGCAGTCTTCTCCTTGTCTTCCTCCTTCATCCTTATTTGATTGTATCCGGAAAAACCATCCATAAATGAGAATAGTTCAAAACCAGCGGTACTATCCACAAGGACGTCTATGTGTGGTAACGGAAAATCATCTTTCGGACTAGCCTTGTTCAAATCCCGATAATCAACACAAACTCGAACCCGACCGTCCTTCTTCATTACTAGAACAATGTTGGCCACCCATTCGGGGTATTGTGAGATTTCAATGAATCCCACCTTCAATAGCTTCATCACTTCCTCCTCTATCTTCTTTGAAAGCTCGGGCTTAGTTCTCCGCAACCTTTGCTTCTTAGGTGGCACATTCGGATTAGTAGGTAGACAATGCTCCACAATTGACGGGTCTAAACCAGGCATATCAGCATAGGTCCATGCAAAGATATCCTGATATTCCTTCAGTAGCTGAATTAAGTGCTTGGCCTCATCTTTGGGGAGACTTGCCCCAATTTTCACCTCTCTGGCTTCTTCAGTGTCACCTAAATTAATAGTGACGGTTTGCTCGGATGTGAGAGCCTTGGCTTTTTCGTGCTGCTTTGCTCCCGGCTACGTTGCATCTCAATGGAATCTTTGATCGAGTCTTCGGGATCATCATTATTGGCACATGTCGCATTGGATTGGATCATTTCCATGCCTTTGCATGCTATACGATCATCCCGAAACGGAATGTAGATAGATCGAAAACAAAAAGGGTCACCCAGATTTTTTTGAAATTCTTTTTACGAAATTCTTTGGCGAAAACCCTTTTATTTTAAAATTCTTGACACGAGGAAGCATGATGAAGCCCGGGCCTCGGAAATTCTCCTTGGATTTTTCTTTTCTTTTATCGGTGGATATCATCACCGGGCCGGTTTGGTGTACTTCAACATGCCCTCAAAACATGAAAATTTTATTGGATGAAAAAGCAAATTACATGATAAAAAACCTAGGAATGAAAATGCAAATACGGAAAGCAATAAAAACTCCTGCGTAGAGGAGTGTGCAAATAATTAAAATTCTCCTACTCTCGAACTTCGTCGATGGCAAACACGAAATTCTCTTTGAATAATTCGGCCATTCCTCCGAGTGCGTCGTCTTTTCCAGTGGATCGAATGGTGTTTGCAACTGGCTTGTCTGCTTCTCTCCATCCGACAGGAATAACATCAACATCAACACCTGGAGGCTTGGGGTATTGAACATAGGTATCGATCGCCCCTTCTTCCTCATGCATCATTTTCGCAGGCCCAGGGAATGTGGACCTAATATGGGGTATAATGAAACCAGTTCGTCCTTGTCCTCTTCCTCTTCCTCTATAGGATCGTCCACCTCTACCACGATAGCCCAATCCAGTAGTATATGAATTCTGCCCGGCCTCAATTGGTTGGCGAGTGCCCTGACCATGTCGGCCTAAACCATTACCTGGAACAAAACCGCTCCCGACCATGGTCTTGCCTACCATGATCGCTGACTTTGATAACTTTGGAGTGGGTAGGGCAGTGCCTTCAGAGATATGAATGGTCGAAACCAACTCAAATGCTTGAAAACTGGATTCTTCTTTGCAATCCGGCTCAATATAAGGGATAGCCGTCTCATGATAAATCTTGAACTCATCCTCTCCTCGAACTGTAATAAGCTTCCCTTCGTCACAAACTTCACTTTCTACGGTGAAGACTTGAAGAAACTGCCCCTGCTGCATGAAGCCATGGACGACCTAACAAAAAGTTGAAGGCTGTAGGTATGTCCAGGACCTGAAAAACTGCATTAAATAACACTGGCCCTATTTGCAAGTCTAAATCAACTTCTCCAACTGCTTCTTTTTTGGTTCCATCAAATGCTCGAACAGAGGTTTTAGCCGTGCGAATTTTCCCCAAATCATACCCAAGACGTTTTAGAGTTGCAAGAGGGCATATGTTTAAAGCCGATCCATTATCTATGAGCACACGAGACACCAAGGTATTTCGACACTTGGTTGAGATATAAAGGGCTTTGCCGTGTCCTCTTCCTTCATCTGGGATTTCATCATCTGAGAAAGTAATCTGGTCATTTAACAAAATGGCCCCCACGAATTCCCCCAACTTCTCAGGTTCAATGGACTCTGGGACATGTACTTCGTTAAGGACTTTCATCAAGGCTTTTTGATGTTTCTCCGATGTCAAAAGTAACTCTAATATGGAGACTTGTGCCGGCATTTTACGAAGTTGGTCCACTACGCTATACTCGCTTGCCTTAATTACCGCTAAGAATTCTTTAGCCTCCTCATCAGTGACTGGCTTAACGGGTTGTGAGTTGGCCTGAGCGTAAGTGCGTCCCGATCGAGTGACCACATCTATCTCTGCATCATAACACCATGGTACCACCTTATTACTTGTGTAAGCATAAGGTTGCGTAACATCAAGAATCAATTCTTCATCATCTAGTGGTGGCACATCATTGATGATTAATCCATCTTCATCCGACGCATCTTCCAACGGTGGCATGTCAAAAGCTAGGGGATCGTTAGCTCCAATGTTTAAACCAGCAAACTCATCTTCAAAATCAGAAGACTCCTCTTCCAGATCAATAATGATTGGAGTGATAGTTGAAACGGTGTCAGCAGGATCCGCGTAGACAATCACTCCCTTCTTGGACATTGCCTTAACTCTTTGTACCTTCTGAGACATAGTAGGCTCCTCTATATCTAAGTAGTATCCAGCTCGAACTAAACCATTATAAACATCGTTCACATGTACTCTCAAGCTCCTCTTTCGACCAGCATCAAAACTGAAAATGGCGTTTACAGCTTCTGGGTGATCAGGGAGTGGATTATTCTGGATGTTTGGCTTGTGCATCACGGAATGAAACCACCTTGGCATCCAACAGATTCTGGATTTTGTGTCGCAATGTATAGCAATCGTCAACAGAATGCCTACCTCCCCCATATGGTAAGCACATGTCTTAGAAGGATCGTAGTTGGGGAAACGCTCAGGATTAGGTCGCTTAGGCTCCTTAGCGAGTAATCCTTTCTTCTGAAGGGTTGGCAAGATCTTAGACAATGGTTTAGGAAGAGGCGTAAATTGACGCTTGGAAGAGCTCTTCTGCTGGCTGAAGAATGGTCGCGCTCCTCCCTGTTGAGTGTTCAAGACGGGGCGAGGGGGTTGAACATAAGCTACATTAATTTCCACTATAGGCTCCTTATCCTTCTTCACTGAGACTCTCCTATACGAGCTGGTTTGATCTGATGCCCATCCGTCACGTAATGCTACTTCAATTCGCTCGCCAACAGGGATTAGCTGATTGAACGACTCGGCAGTCGATCCCAACATTCGATTTCGGTATTCAGGCGGGAGTGTCTTCATGAACAAATCCATCAACTCCTTTTCTGTCGGCTCCGGCGTAATCTGAGCAGCTATGGTCCTCCATCTCGTGACATATGCCTTGAAAGATTCCGTCCTCTTCTTCTCAGTGCGAAGTAAATCCTCTCGAGATGGAGTGACATCAATATTATACTTATATTGCTTAAAAAGGCATCGGTCAAATCCTCCCAAGTCTCCGAAGATTAATTTTCTTCATAATGTACCACCGTAGTGCCGGTCTTGTCAAGCTTGCCTAAAATTGTTGAATCATCAAGGGGATGTTATCAACATATTGGGTCATCCTGACCACATATGTCTGCAAATGGATCTTCGGGCAAGAGGTGCCATCATACTTTTCAAAGTCCGGCATTTTGAACTTCTTCGGCATCTTGACCTTTGCATAGTGGGACAAATCAGTTGGGCCTTGGATAAACGAACCCTGCAGCTGCTTGAGTTTCTCCTCGATCTTTGCCATGCGTTTTTCTTGTTCTGTCTTCGGTACAGCCGAGTGTATCACTTGTACCTCCTCATCAACAACAATTTGAGGCACGTCGGTAATTTTCTCCCTTGAGACATCCTTAGAGCTTGATGGCCCAACTGCAGTCATATTCTTGCCTTTATCTTTTGGATCAACCACAGGAGCATGTTGTGGTAACACCACTTCGACTTGCGGAGCTGGTGGAGCAATGTTTGCTTGGAGAGAATCGATTTGCTTAAAAAGCTGCTCAAGAACATTCAAGACTTGCTTCATTTCCGTTTCGAGGGTGGCAATACGAGCTTGTTCAGCAACACGCACTTGTTCGGTGTTATCAGCCATTGTTGCTCTAGAACGAGTACGAATTGGCGATCTTAAGTGAGCCGTGTTGTCACCTAAGAAAAAATATAGTGAGTATTATAATAAATGAGATTGGTCCATGACAATGATCTAATCACTTGATTTTATTCAAGATTTATTTTAAACATTGAACCAAACTTCCTAACATTAAACTAAGAATTGAAATTCAAGTCCCTAAACATCAAACTAAAAACTGAAAACACCGAACCGAAATAAAAGTCCCTAGACATTGAACAAAAACATATCTCATTTTATATGCTTTTGGGAACCCAACGCCTTGCGAAACTTGTTATTTTCAGCTTCGAGCATTTCCACTTTCCGCTTAAGATGCTCAATTTGTGCTCGTTGGGTGGGCTTCTCGGTCACATCAGGGACTATTGGACGCAAGGCAGCAGGAATCCGGTGTTGTTGGATGTAGAACGCCGATGCATGGTGAATCTCCTCCTCACCCTTCAGTCTCATGGGCACCAAAATCTTCTCTGGATAACATTCGCTCCATGTAGTAATGATCTCCTGGATCTCATTGAAGTAGTCATAATCCTTTCGAATGAAATGAACTTGGAACGAATCTGTCCTGAGAGGTGGAGGAATTTCTTGAAGAGCTTTATACTGACGGGCCACCCTATGTGGATAATAGGAAGTAGCACCGGAAAGGCCCAAAGAATGGATTGGTCCATCATGTTTGTGCGAAAAGCGAGCTTCCTCAATGTGGAGCCATTTAGTATGCCATAAGAATGCCTTAGGATTAGGTTTTTTCAAAAAATTAATCCAACGGGCATATTGTTTATGTGGGGAAAAACGTTCTAGAACCGCAAATTTTTGTATGGGATGTCGAGAATCGTCTATCCTGAATTGTTTTATAAGATGTCCAAACCCTCTTATGTGGGAGAAAAACCATATTTGCAAAAGTTCAGGGAGGGCACGCATTGTCCTTTCCTCATTTTGTTTGAAACGGGTTAATGACAAAAATGTTTCAGCTAAAATCATATTCACATAATTTAGCCCGTCACAAACCCGATTAACCACCCATGAAATTGCAGGATTAATGGCATTTTTTCGATAAGGAAAAACGATTAGCCCAAAAAATGCTAACATGAAAATCCTAGCTTTTGAAATCATTGATTGGTCTGCAAAACATTTTTCTAAGAATGAAAATGGACATGCAAAACAGTTAGCTTTGACGACTTTCCTTACCCTTTCGGCTTCGATTTTTAAAAATTGAGATAATTCAGAGATGGAATCTATACCGATAGGCGGCCTAACAAGTTCCTTGTCCAGGGGCATTCCAATGGCAATACTATATTCTTCGAGCGTTGGAGTCAATTCGAACTCACCAAACACAAAGGTGGAAGTCTGTGGACACCAAAAGTGAGGCAACGCTTGTATAACGCTGGAATGGATGTTGAACTCTAACAACGGGAGAAGTCGGGCGATCCGGCTTTCACATATTTCTGACCATCTTGATCCAATTGATCAAACCATTTCTTGAGCTCTTTTTGGGAGTGGAAATGAATTGTACGTCGGTTTTCCCCATTGCATATAAAATAAGACTCGACGAAAACCTAATTGTCATGGACCGACAAAATTACAATAAAGTAAATAAATTGCAAATAATTTAAACAACTTACTTTCACTGGAAATAGATGACAATCACACACACATGAAAAGTGAGGCACGATTTCTGTCTAAACGGCTTAACAAAGTGGAGTTAAGAGGATGATCGACCGTTGCGGTCTCTCGCATTAACGTGTCAGGTCCCCCTAACTCCGGCTCAGTCGAATGGAATGTCCAATAATCACGCAGTCTCGCGGATATGGACAAACACATTTGACACCATGAAGAACTTTCGGAGAAGAGAAGGTCAACCTCTATATAGCAGTCTCGCTGTAGAGGAAGTATCCTTCTCAACACCATCCTAAGAATCCTATCGCAGCCCAGGTCCGGCAGCGGCGGGTTGTGTGTGCAATAGTGTAGTGCTAAAAACAATAAAACATGCACAACGGTTTAAATATAAACAACACTTCTATAATTTTAATTTAAACATTCATCCCTACTCCAACCTCGCAAAACAAGGGTTAACAAAGACTACTCCCCTTATACCTCCCATCTGCAAGAACATTTAACACCTTAGGAATGTTAGGGACATACCTGAGATCCTCGCTGCCAAACAAAAACATTTTTTAAAAGAAAAAGAAAAATTGGCCTAAGTCCACTAAGTAATTTAACACAAGTCCCCAGCGGAGTCGCCAAGCTGTCGCGACCTAATTTTTCGTAGGTTCACCACCTAAAACTAGGTTAATGGACTACTAAGCTTTTAGACTTAGCTCAGGCTCTCCCAAGCCCATACCAATTCGCGACTTAAGATTCAAACATTTAACATGCAAGATGTTATTAATTAGGAGTCGCCACTAATCGGTTTATGGTAGGTCGATTAGACACCTAAGTAAAATAAAGGGAGATTTATTTTACTCCTACGAACCAAAGACTAAGGGTGCGGGGACTTGGTTACGCTAGAATTTTCTAATGCCCTTTCGGTACCATTTCTTCTTAATTTTTCAAAATGTTTTTGCAAGCAGCTGATTTATTTTAACCTAAGTTACTATCATACAAATGTGGTGACCACACGGTGCTCATCCATTATTTAAAATATTCAAGTAAATAAATTGCATCACATAAAGCAAGCACTCATTTTTTTTGGATTTTCTTAAAAATTAGAATTTTTTTATAAAATGCATTTTAACACTAAATGACTTAATCTTATTAAGGTGAAAATTCTAATTAAATGGGTCTATTATGCGAACTAGTTATTATGCACCTTATGACCTAACTTTACTAATAAATTCTAATTAAATGATCATATTATGCAACTAATTAACATGCACCTAGATTTTTGTATTTTTTCGTATTTTTTTTATTGAAATTCAAAACTAATAAAAACCCTAGTCAAACTATCTAAAGTAATTTTCTAATCCATTTTTAGGATTAATTTGACTTAAACCCTATTCCGTCTTAGAAAACTATTTTTTTTTTTAATGAGAATATGAAAATGTGCCAATTATATCTAAGACTCTAAAAAAGGCTATTTAAGTCTAATCCTAACTTATTTCTTTTAAAATATCTAAAAAATGCAGTCCTAAAAAATATTATCTAAAAATGCAATCCTAGAAATATAATCCTAAAAATTTGATTAATTAAACTACGTGTCTATTATATTAAACCCTAATGTCCTATATGCTTATGCAATTTTTAAATGTTTTGATTTTTTTTAGTTTCTTTTTTAGTTTTTTTTAGGTTGAATAATTATTAAATTAGGGTTAAATCTAAACAATTAATATAGCCACTAAATAAAGGATCAAAATAATTGAAAAAATAACCTGTCGTCTCACAGGTTAAATTAACAATTATTTTAACCCTAATCATCACAACAACTCAAAATAATTAAATAATCTAGTCCGAAGTCTTACGGACCAAATTAAATAATTATTATGATTTAACAATTAAAATTTCACAAAGAAGCCCAAAATTAATGTAATAAAAAAAAATGATCCGATGTCTCTCGGATCAAACTAATTATTACAAAAATCTTGGATAAAGCCTTAAGGATAATGTCTAAACAATACAAATAATTAACATACAATACTACAATTCAAATAATGAGACTTAAAAATAAAACGTATCATGAAATAAGTATAAAAAATAAAAAAATAAACTACCTAAGGCCCCGCAACGAAAAACGGGGAGGCAACGGAGTAGGTCGAGAGCACGGCAAGAGGCTCGGATCGGGAGAGCGGCGGCAGCGGGAGCTCGAGGCGGTGGCGTCGGTGTCGCCGGGGAGGGGCAGCACGGCGAAAATCCGGCGGCCGGGTCGGAGGGCAGCACGGCAACCTGCAAAAGGGCGAGGCGTGCGGTGATGGGCACTGCATCACGGCAGTCACGGGCGTCGGTTCGGAGGAGGGCGCAACGTCGGGTGCAAGTCGCCAAGGTGCGGCGTCAATCGTCGCGGGTAGAGGTCACCGGATGGTCGCGGATGCAGCAACAGCGGAGGTGCGAGCCGGTTCGGGCGCGGTGTCGCGGGTTGTAGAAGCGCGCGGTGTTGCTGGGCGTCGGCGCTTGGGTCGTCGTGAGTCGGCGCGACGATGGCTGGTGAAGACCGGCGGTGCGAGCGCAGCGCGGGTGAAGAGAAACTCACGATTGGGCAGCAAATGTGGGGAAGAAGATGAACAAGAACTGTCCCATCACTTCTTCCCTTTGTAGCCGCACACCTCTCGCTTTCGTACTCTCTCTTTCTCCTCTTTACTTTTTAATTTTTGACGAAAAGTAAACTCTCTCCCCGACACTCTCTCTCTCACTTGTCTCTCTCAAAGATCCCCACGGACGGCTCCTTCTTCTCTTTTACTTTTCGCTTTTTCTCCTTTTTCACCAAGAGAACCTCCCCTCAACGTAAGAATTTTTGCTCTGATTTTTTTTCGAACTTCCCCCCCGAAAGGTGAAGAAGAACCCCTCTATTTATAAAGCGAAAATTCGAGTTTGTTTCGCCGGTGGAGATTTTTGCTCAACCTCTCGCCGGTGGAGATTTTCGCTCAACTTCTCCAACAAAGAAATGGCTCCAAAATCCGGCTGTTGAATTATTTTGAATTCAAAATTTCTTTTCAAAATTTCCCTCTAATCTTTTATTTTCTAAAAATTGAATCTAAATTAGGTGTCAACAGTTAGCTTTGCTCATTTATCGCGAGAACATATGTGTTGCATTAGTAGAATATCCGAAGAACAAGAACCATCCTCATATGCTGAAACTATTAATGATTCCCGCTGGCAACAAGCCATGGCGGATGAACTACAAGCCTTGATGAATAACAACACATGGGACATAGTTCCTCTCCCAACTCATCGATAGCTAATTGGATGTAAGTGGGTGTACAAAATTAAATATAGAGCTGATGGCTCTATTGAACGTTACAAAACACGATTAGTAGCTAAAGGCTTCACACAACAGGAGTTTTTCGATTATCATGAGACCTTTTCTCCAGTCTCAAAAGAGGTTAATGTTTGATCTTTTTTGTCTATTGCAACATTCCAAGATTGGCCCCTACATCAAATGGATGTTCATAACACTTTTCTTCATGTGGATTTAAAAGAGGAGATATATATGGACCTTCCACCGGGATTACGCAAATAGGGGGAGAATAGAGTATGTCGTCTTCGCAAATCCCTATATAGGCTCAAACAAGTATCTCGTCAATAGTATGCCAAATTCACCAGTGCACTCACTACTGCAAGATTCAAACAATCAAGATATGATTATGCCTTATTCACATAGAACAAAGGTACATCATCCATTTAGGGCGCCCATGACAAAATTTATATTTCTCGATTTCTCTATTTTTCTGTTCCCTAAAACAGGTTTGGAACATAAATCTGTTTGGTAACACAATTTGATTTTTCTATTTCTAAAACAAATTTCTATTTCATAAATAAAGAAATCGAAGAAATCAAAAGCTGAAATTTTTAATTTCTCAATTTCTGAAATAAAAATCAGAAGCTGAAATCAAACCATATAAAAGAACCTTGTGCTTTCTTGCTAACTTAATTCACTCATAACCACAACTTCACAAATTACTAATTTTCTTTTTCTTATTTTGCTCGTGTTTTTTTTATATATTTTTTCAATTTTTTTTAACTTTCTCTTTAGGATGAAAGGCAATCGAATGGGTCCCCAATTTTCAAAAAAGACCAAAGTTCTTAAATGCTTACTTAAAAACAATTGGGTTCTTTCCTCCTAGAAAGGGCATGCGCATGGCCAGTTGAATAAAAAGTTCTTACGCAATAGATGAATAAAAAACATGCCTAGAAATTTAACCTTGTTTCTTTACGGATTCAAAATTCTTGCAAAATCAAAATAATTAGATTGTTACACAATCTTGAATTTTAATTCGAAGGCAAGAGAATCTCTCTCTTTGCTATGCAAGGGCCATTAAAGGTTCATTGAGCAATAATAAAAAAATTAGGGATGAGCAACTGGACTGATTCAATTTGAGAATCAAAATAAACCGACCTCCCCGATTGGTTCCTAACCATAAACATTACTTCAAGGTAGAATTCTCATATATTCATTTACACCACAATTTTATTTTATTGATAATCTTGTACAATACCAGTCTTTAATAAAATGACAAGGATGTATAGGCACCATTGATGGCACCCATATTCATGCTTCCGCAGTACTTGTTTAAACCTACACAAGATGAGCTTGCAAACGATACATTGACCAAGGAGAGAAACCAAATAAATACGCTTAGGAAAACCATTGCCAATAAAATGGCAAGGGATAATAATATGCTGGAAATTCCATGAAATTGTATTTTCAACTTTTGTAATGTATTAGTATTATTTCGACTATTATTTTGTATTTGAGGATTTCTTATGTTGTTATCTAATTAATTTCTATTCCTAGAAATAGAAATTATATTATGTTATCAAATAGATTTCTGTTCCAGAAATAGAAATTTTGAGTTGTTATCAAACGGGTTTCTTTGCTCAGAAACTTGTCCGGGGAATAGAAATTGATTTCTCAATTTCTGGAATAGAATTTTTGTCATGCACGCCCTTATTTACTAATATATGTTGATGATATACTCATTATGGGAAATGATGCATCTGCCATCAAAGCATTCAAGAAGTACTTGCATTCCACTTTTCACATAAAACATTTGGGACCCCCAAAATATTTTCTCGGGATAGAAATTGTGCGATCATACAAAGGAATTTGCCTTAGTCAACGAAAATTCATCCTAGAGATCATATCGGAAGTAGGATTATCAGGTTCCAAACCAGCAGTCATCCCAATTGAGCAAAATATCAAGTTTACAACATCTGAATACTACAAGGGATTATCGCCACTTGATGAGGACCCTCTACTCAAGGATCCCTCTACATATCAGAGACTTGTCAAGAAACTCATTTATCTCACCATAACCAGACCTGATATATGCTACGCAGTACAAATTCTCAGTCAGTTCATGCACAATCCAAAGCAGTCTCATATAAATGCAGCACTGAAAGGATGCCCTAGTTTAGGAATACTATTGTCTCGGAAGAATGACATGAAAATGATGGCATATTGCGACACAAATTATCCCACTTGTCCTATGAGTAGAAAATCTATCATAGGCTTCTGTATCAAATTGGGAGATTCACTACTCTCATGGAAAATAAAGAAACAATCAATTGTTTCACTATCATCTGCTGAAGTTGAGTATCGAGCAATGGCAAAGACTAGCTGTGAAATCGTATGGATTAGAGGATTGCTTCGTGATCTTGGAGTATGGATAAAGGAACCAACAATCTTATTTTGTGATAATGATGCAGCCCTCAAGCTTGCAACGAACCCAGTTTTTCATAAGAGAACGAAGCATATAGAGGTCAATTGTCATTTTATCAGGGACAAGATACAGGATGGAGTGATTAAGACAAAAGGAATAAGGACGACAGAGCAACCTACAGATATATTCACAAAACCTTTGTGTCACGGGCAACATGGATATCTTCTAAGCAAGCTGGGTGTTCTTGATGTGTACAAACCACCAACTTGAGGGGGAGTGTTGGAAATACCGTTGCCTCGAGATTTGATATGATTTGGTTGATTGATATCGTATAGCTGATGCGATACTCCTTGATTGATATTGTATAGTAGAGAATCTTTTCTTCAATTTTCTGTACAATTATTCCCTAAATTATTTAGACTCTATCTTGTACACTTGTATATTTGACATGAGAAAGCAATATACAATTTACATTATTCCATTCCTCTGTTTAGCTTTCCATCAACTCAATTCCTTTCAATATGTACTCAATTGAATGGGCAACTTGAGAGAGCAGAGGGCCCAGCCCCGACATGACCTCTGGTTTAGTGTAATACACCTCATTTATTGCAGAAAAATCCAAGCAAATTTAGGAACTCCCCTCATTTGATTGGGCCACCTGGCCATATATGTTAATGATGGATATGGTCAACGTGATGCTTTTCATATTTCACGTTTGATACTTTTCATATTCTCGAACATGATGGAAAAATCATGATATGACAAAACCAATAGTCAAATGTGGCGTGCAATCTCTGGTTGTCCACAGAACCCTTGACCTATCTATTTTCTATCGTTGATCACTCTGCCAACAGCCAAGAAGGGTGAATTGATAATTCTATTATTTGAATTTAGAGGGAACGACTTTTGTTAGCAAGTCTTTATTTAATAATTTTTTTTATCCACGATCGGCTTTATGATAGTCCATGTTGGATTATAACCCTATTTAATTACATAAGATGCGTCTCGACTTACATAAACCAACCCCATCTCCCATAATTGATGATACTAAACCTATGAGCTTTAAAGTGGGTTGTACATGTTTGACTAAAGTACTAAGATAGGTCTGCAAACTCAGTATATCAAATTATGTTAAAGTGAACGTCTATGTTCATAGTGGTGAAAATTTATCATATCAAACCATATCACAACTTTATAAAAGTTGTCTTGGTAGACACACATTTCTTATTAAAATAAAGAGACATTCTATGTTTAATAAGACCATGCTGCAAAAATACATGCAGTTTAACCCCTCAAAATTAACGTAGTTGGTTGGCACATTAGGGGATTTCCTATTCAAGAATTGGAAGTCGCTTATGTAAATTCCACCCACTTAATGCAATCTGCTCTTGATCAGCATCGCCTATGGAAGCCAAAGCTATAGAGGTCAAAACCCGAACTTAATTCATTCATAGGGCTTGTATGATGTTTTATGGATCTCCAAGTAAGCAAGTCTTTACACTTGAGCCTTTATATTACCAAAAGAGAAAATATATGCAGTTTATATTTTTCGACTGTGGGTAACATTTAAATATATAGGTCATTTTCAACCACTAAGAATAAAAAATGAAAATGGCAGTGCGTCCCCACCGGCTGCCGTCCAACCTTTCTGGTCGACTGTTGTATTGATCAAAATCCGTGAGCTATGACCTTTATCTCTCTATATTATGCATTCCTAATCATTGGCTCACCAAGACACCTTATGCTTTAAATTGAAACTCATCTTCCCTCTGCTCTCCAAGCGTACGGCTCACAATAGCTCACGACCTTAAGTCGCTGCTTGCAATGGCGTCGACCGTCGAGCCCGAGCAATTAACCGGCCATTGCCAGCACGTTCTCGTCATGCGCCACAGCGACCGCGCGGACGACTACGCGGACCACAGCAACCACGCAGACCACAACTTCGACGAGTCCAAGCCATGGGACGCTCCACTGACCAACGCAGGCCGGATCAAGGCACTCGAAACTGGCAAGAAACTCCAGGCCGAGCTCAGGTTTCCAATCCACCGAATCATCACATCGCCATTCCGACGGTGCATCGAGACAGCACGGGAGCTGATCGCCGGTCTCTCCACGGAGGGAAAGGAGACCACGAATATTGCGCTAGACGATGGCAACTCCGCCGACTCATCAACATCAGGAATCAAGGTGGAGTATTCTCTCCTAATCCCGCTGAAAGTTCTTGATCTAAGTTCATCTTTGATCTATTGCAATATAATTCTTTCCGTGTTAGACTTTTAGTTCAAACTCGAAAGACCTTTTCTTGCACACTAAAGAACGATGTGCTGAGATAAGAAGGAAGAAATATTTAAGTGCCGGCCCAATAAGCTTTTTGTAGGTATCCATAGAATATGGAATGAGCGAGGTGTTCAATGACGTCGCAATGTGGTATCATCCCACGGATCGCGATTCATGGGGATTTGACATAAAGAAGCTTGAGACTTCATTTCCGCCCGGCGTCGTGGATCTCGCACCGCACCGGGTGTTCAAGGAGGTACGAGGTTTTGATATGGCATACCATGCTTAAAATCAATTTCTGATCGTTTAGCAATCATTGCCCCAAACGAAAATGCCCCCGACATTGTCACGGAAAGTAGCACGTGATCGTCGGCAGGTGAGTTTGGAGCGATTTGAGATTAAGTCGCTCAAACGACCCCATTTCAGGGTGGGTTATTACCCTTCAAAATTCAGCCTTGAATATAGATGGTGTTAGTATATGTATGTGTAATTGCATGGTCTAATTTGGAGTTTATCTAAATTGATGTAGCTGCCACAATGGGGAGAGAGCGAATCCAGGGCGAGAGATCGATACCTCCACACCATTCACTACCTCGTGGACAAATACCCTCAAGAAAATTTGCTGTTCGTCACTCATGGTGAGCTTCAACTTGGCATTTCATTTCTCTCTTTCTAATCAATTAAATCCAAATTTTAAAATCCAAATTGTGCAGGGCATACATATGTGGCTGTTTTTAATAAACGTGATTTGGCATTTAGTTTCTCTCTTTGTAATCAATTTAATCAAAATTTAAAATCCAAATTATGTCGGGTATACATATGGCTAACTTCAATAAAAATGATTTGGAAAGTAGTTTCTCTCTTTATAATCAATTTAATACAAATTTAATGTCCAAATTATGCCGAGTATACATATTGCTAACTTCAATAAACATGATTTGGCATATAGTTTCTCTCTTTGTAATAAATTTAATCAAAATATGAATCCAAATTATGTAGGGTATACATATGGCTATGGTATTGCCTGAAAAGATTGACTTCTTAAAAAATCCATGTTATTTTAACAGTGCTTCAAATATCATAGAACACGCTTAGGATAGACTTGGTGCAAATGCATGCACCTTTGACCTATTTGCACTATTGAAGCTGATGGGTCCACTCAAATTTAGAATGGCGCTTGTCAGATTCAACTGTTCCCATGCGCACCTAGTTATAAGGTGAACGGCTGGTTAAAGCTCTATTTACCTTGTAGTGGTCTTGACACCATCCTACATTACCCCAATGGTAGAGAGCTACTATAATCCTCTACCTAACGGTAGCCAGCACCATAATAATAACGTGGTGTTTACCTTCACCAACTGTAAAATCCCTCAGTTCTCATCCAAGCTTTTCTTTCAAGGTGAGTGGGAATACGAGAGGTAATATTATGAGATCTCTCGTCTCAAGACAAATCTCCCATTTATTTATTGTCTTTTGAGCCTTTTAAGAACCTGCTCAAGTTCAAATAATACTTAGAATAGACTTGGTGACTTGGTCCAAATGCATGCACCTTTGACCTATTTGCACCATTGAAACTAATCAACTGTTCCTATACACATCCCGGTGCATGTACCCAGTCATCGTGACAATGGCATGAAAAGTTGAGGTGTTTTTATGTTTCGACATATTTCTAAACCAGCTTCAAATGCAGCGGATGCGGTGAGGGTCGTGGTCTCAACATATTGGAAGGAGGCACGAGGGCGCGACTTAAAGATAGGCTACCGTGGGAGCGCACGTCTCAAGAGGCAAATTATTAGGAATGGCGATTCGTTCACCGCTAAAAAATTTGAGATTGCGACGGACCCCGAGGAAACCGGCATCAAGCGCAAGCCAATTCAATACGCATGAACTGGTGTTTGCAATTACGGTGTGTGATGGAGCATTTCAGAGGGTTTGAGTCGCTTTCTATGTTGTTCTTGTCATTTGGAGGTCGTGTTAAATCATTTTAGGTTTGGGGATTTTTCGTGTTGGATCATTTTGATGTCAGGACAAATTATGTTTGCTCATCCTCTTTATATCACGACTTACGCGGTCACTGTTAAATTTGAAAGTTTAATCAGATAAGAAATATATGGGAAAAAATCGAATTGAGAAATTTTCAGTATATTTTTGTGTATCATAAAGAAGAGTATATCAGCATATTTATATGCTTTATAATATGATTATCTAAGATAACCAATAAACATAATTCAATGGAGATGTGGAAATTTCCTAGTTATACACATCACTTTAAGAGATATGAAAAATCAAGTGAAATGTCCTAAATATCTTCAGGAAATATCAAAGGATGTGTTTGTTTCACGAAAAACGTAATGTTTTTGGAAAATGTTTTCCAAGAAACCATTTTCCAGGAAAATTATTAGTTTTCCTTTGTTTGGTGATATGTGACTAAAAGTATTTTCTGGTATTTTGATCGCATTTGAAAAATGATTGAATGACATTTGACCTAACAATTGACAATAGTATGCATCTTACTTCCAAATTAATTTGTTGAGTCCATGTTACTTTATAAACGGATTTTCTAAAATAATACATAAAATTTGTGTTGACCAGAAAAATGATTGAATGACATTTGACCTAACGATTGGGCATGCTGATATCCTGGCCTCGAGCTTGATTTCTCGAGCTCGAGCATGGTCGACTTCACAAAGCTCGAAATCGACCTCAAATTCTTCAAATTGCAAGACTAAGTACTACATCATGTAGCTATTTGCAGCATCTATACTTGTATCCATACAATCTTTGATTACTCGATTTGGCCGGTGAGTTATTCGAGAGCAATCTAAAAGTTAGAGATCGAGTCAAGTAAACCGTTTTCGATGGCCGTACCTACACGATTCCAGCAACGTGTCCCTCCAATCCGCCGCCACCACCTTGAACAGATTGAAATTCGAGGAGTAAAGCACCTTCCTCCCCTTCTCGCATGAGTACCACTCCCTCCTTCCCTTGCTCTTGTGAAACCTCCGCACCCCTCCGATCATCTCCTCCAGCACACCTTTCGGAATCCCATGGTTCACCACCTAGAACAACCCCCAGCCCTCGCACGCGCTTCGAACTTCCTCCACGATCCTCCGTCAGAGATCCCTATCACAGCCGCCACCGAAGCCGCCATCGAGGTCAACGGTGGGGATCACGAGACCGTGGCCTCCCAAGGGGCATGGACGAAGAATGACGGGATCCGGCAGACGCCGAAGTCAACAAGGCCCTTGACACCGAACCTCACGTCATCAAAGAGCTTCAGCTCCTCGTCTCACCAGGAGCGCTGTGGTGCTCGCCACCGACATCTCTGCACTCTTGCTTTCGCTTCAGTGAGCTGATCGGCGAAGTTCGTACCTCAGAAAAATCTGGAGAGGAAAAGTGAAATGTAAGAGAGAAAAAGATGAAAAGGGAAAATGTTTTCACCTTTTGAGGCGGAGGAATTCATTTTCCTAAAATATTACATAATATTTGTGTTGACCTAAAAGTATTTTCCAATATCCAAATCTTTTTTAGAGAACCAAACGGCTGAAAATCCGGAAAACACTTTCTGGTAAAATACTTTCAATGAAACAAACACACCTAAATATTTTTGACTTCTCCTCAAACTCAAGTGCATAGAAGATACAAGTCTAAATAGTGCTGAGAACACTTGAAATGCCCTAAAATACGTGAGCTCAATGGATGTGGAGTGTGGCATGGGAACGTGTGTGGCGGCTTCCAATGCCTGTTCACAACGAAATTTTAGGATTTGGCTTTTCTAAGGATGGCAAGTCTGATGGCGGTGTTGGTTATTCGATATGAAGAGTGGAAGGCAGTGATCAAAGAAAAACAGCATGCGACCAATATGTTGGCTTAGCTGACTAAAATGGTAACTTGACAAATGCAGCTAATGCGGCTGGTTTTAATTTCAAAACAACTATTAAATGCCACAGCTGTACGATTGGTGTCATAATGACCAAGCTAAGAATCGGAGGGAAATGGCAAGCGGCCGACGTGGCTAACTTTACTGACAAAACAGCACCTGGGCAAATTCCTCAAAGGATGTGTGTGGGTTCACTCTCACATGAATGAAGCCCAATGTAATGCAAGCCCAAAGGTTTGAGTTCATATGATAATCTATATGGAGAAATTAGTGGAAGGTTATATTTGGCCTAAATGAATAAGGTTTGTCTCTATTTACAGGGCAACGGCAAAAAAAATTTCAATGTGAGGCGGTAGCAAGAGAGAGAATAGAAAATCTAGAAAAAATGTTGTTATCCAGTCTCATCAAGCTAACTATCGGAGGTTGATTGAGTTGAATTTTTGTAAGCATGTTTGTGACACATTGTTCTCAAATCTGGTTGGTTTCGTTTTCATTTGGAGCTCCCTACATCAAGTTTTCGTGGGTTGAATCAAACCCACATTTTAGAAAGATAAACTTTTAATCTCTTATGAAGTTCATGTGTATTACTATGAGTGGTGTTCTTGATGTTGTTGCTGCCATGTAACTCTACTGCTAGAGAAAAACTTTCTTCATCCAGTTTTGTTAATAGTAAAGATTTTAGATGGACTTTAGTCTCACGATTTTTTATCTCCTTACACTAAGGGAGATTTTCCATGTAAAGTGTTTAGGGGTGCTTGGCATTTATATCTTAGTAGATATATTACTCTACTGTGTTTCTTAGTTCTTAGTAAGTTTGCATAAGAGTGGAGATCGATTTGTTTCGCTACACTAATTTGATATTATTTCGAGTGTCATTGTTCTCTCAATAGATTGGTATTAGAGCATGGGTTAAAAACAAGTTTTATTGCTGCTCCAACTAAGGGCCCGATGTGTGAGGGGAAATTGTTGGGATTATCCCACGTCAATTATGGAATAAGCTAGTGATCAGTTTATAAGTATGAGAAAAGGTTCACCCTTCAAATTAGATTGGGGTGAGAAAGACCTAATACCACCAAACACCAAATGTTGTCTAGGTGTGCACCGGGGTATTTCTAGGGGTGCACCTCGCACTCAGTGCAATTTCCTCATATCGGTGGCTCTAGCTCCAAGATTAGAAATATATACAAAAGATACACCATCCTATTTATAAGATGATTATAACATATCAAATATACATAGTTAAATTGAGATGCTAGGTATAAGCATCCATATAAAAGATATGGATAATTAAGAAAAATACCATAAATGTCTATAGGAAATATCCAAATATCACTAACACTATCGAAAGCCGAGTGGCTCATACTACTAGAACACATGACCTAGAGTTGTCTCATACACAAACGTTGCTTTGTCGAATCACGGAAGCTAGACAAACTTAAAAACACTTGTGCCCTCGGGGGACCCTTCCTAGCTCGGTATGAATTGTATCATCACCACTTCGATGGGCTCGTGAGCAGTTCGAAATGATCAGGTACATCCATTGGCAAGTTGTCGAAGAAAGCGTCCAGCTTCCCCGCATACATATTCCCCGTCTATCGTGCTGTCGTTACCTTTGCAGCACAAGGAAAGACTGAAAAGGGGCCTGTCGAAGAGGAAACCCCTCTCCATCCAGAAGCTCGGAAACGTCATCCCCGGAGCCCCAGCAAGCTAAGATAGTTGGGGTCGTCGAGCCTCCTAATGAGCTCTTGGCTCTCGGGCGAGAACAAGATGCCTAATTCCGGCGGTATGTGAGGGAAAGGGATCAGCACATGGGGTTCGGACTCGTGCAGAGACAAATGGCTGCTAGGATCAGGCTAACCGGGATTCAGCAGGTTGTTCGGCGGCAGAGGATCGGCGATGTGCAGCATCGTCGCACGTGAGCGAGCCCTCAAGGCCTGACCCTTCCTCTGCAGAAGAGCTCGATTTGGGAACCTAGAGAAGAATGAGCACAAGTGCTTTCGACGCGCTTTGCACTATATCAAGGCTTACGACGTTATCTCTCCACTACTGTACCTGAGTACTCCGCAAAGTTCGCAAGAAATGAGGTCAGTCTCTTCTGCCTGCTGCTACAGAAGTTCTTGACGTCATGGTCGGCCCATCTGGGCAAGTGCATCGCGATCCTTGCCCCTTTTTTTCCCGAACTGCGCCTGCAACTCTATCACCGACCTGTCTTTCTGTGCTGAGAATTTGCAACCACTGGACACAAGCACAACCCAGAAAGAGGAATGAATGAAAATCACAAGCCATCAATCGATAATTCACTCAATTTCCTCCCGACACGACGTGACAATGAATTAGAAAGCGATGAAAGGATTATGAAACAGCGCCATTCAGGCATAAGCTTGATTCCATGCGTGCGAAAAAAAAGGCTGATATCTTTTGAGATTAGGCCTGAGCTTATTGATCCAGCAGAGGAGGCACGACTTGCAGGTGCAATGCAGGAGGCCTTCGGATCAAATGGAGCTCCAGTCCTCCTTGCCATACTTATTCACTATGGCTGATCAGGACCTCGTCTTCCTCCTCGGCCTTCCGTGGCCCTTTTGAATCCCATCGACAATCAGAGACTCACGATAGAACTTGGACAACTAAAGAATTGGTATTGAAATGAAATAGCAATGGACTATTATAACATCTTTTATGATTCTCTTGTTAGATATAACTTACTTCATCTCAAATTTGTTCCAACCATCGTTTTGTTCACATATAATTTGAATTCTTGAAGAAGCTGAACTAGTATCTGAGTTCATAGTATTGGACCTGGCGATTCCATGTTGAAGCTCAACGTCATTTTGTCAAAGCAAACGTGGATTGGGCCACACGACCATAAGAGAGAGAACTCCAACATGGGAGAAATTAGGAAAATGATACGGTAACGGCACAGCCACTATTAGTGACGGTGCAATTTACACCACATAGGTCGACACCAGACGACATGCTTGTCCGGTCTTGTAGGATATCAACAAGGATCCCCCTCAATGAAAAAAATATTGGGCATTTGAGGCCCCACATCGGACTCTTCTTGCTGCTTTGCTATGCTTCTGCCACTCCTTTCCCCCTCTCAATGGAAATGAAAGAAATAAATGAATGAATAACAGAAAACAAGAAAGAGAAATCTCTACTCATCGCAACTTCATAGTGCCCAATGAAGCTATTCTTAGTGACCAAGAAGAAGAAATAAACTCCCCTCACCTTTTTTTTTGTTGATCACGCCAACGAATTTAGAAAGACAAAAACACAGTTCATTTGTTTCTCGATCTCCCAACTCAAAATTCTATTCCAATAAACTTACATGATCTCAGAATGAAAGAATGAAAGAAAACTCGTATGTATATTCCAATAGACTTCCGCAATATTGATAGACATTTTTTCACATCTTAATTATCCAAACTCAAGTTGACTTCTACAACTCACCTTGAGTTTGAGGGTTGTTAGAGATATTCAAATTTTCTTAAGAATATTTTTTCTATGTTAGAGATAATTATGATATATTTGTTTATTCTTTACATCTCTCAAGATTACTTATATATTTTCATTTAATTATGTATATCTTGATTGATAAGTTATTTTAGATAGTTATCAAATAAAGGCCTTTAAATAGGCTCATGTAGTCTTCTTCTATATACTTCAAAATGTTTAGAAGATTCTACAATTCACTACTCTGCATTATTATTACTCAACTCCACTCAATCAAAGGACCCATGAGAAAATTCCAAATAAGAGTTCAAAGTGCCCTCGTTTTCTTAAATAAGGATCTAAAATGAATCTTGTTATAAATAAAGGCCTAAAGTGGCCATATCAATCTCAAAAATGGCCTAATATTAAAAATTAAAAAAAAAATCAAAAATAGAGGCAAGAGGGCTCCCTCCCACCTGTGGTTGCCGCCCTATCCCCGATGGGGCAGCACGATGGTCAATGAGGTCTTCAACGACTCTCACCAATTAGAAGCAAGGACCAACAAGCCCTCACCATAGACGAGAGAGGGCGGTGACCCTATCCTAAATCTAGGCGAGTGTCACCGGCCCTCACCCAGGCCCTCAAACCTTGATGCATAGATCAAGGGTGCTAGGTGAGGGCTACCAGGCCTATGTGAGGGCTAGTGACCGAGGTGAGGGTGGGCAACCCTCACGCAAGCGTCGGCCACCCCACCGCCACCCCATCAATGATGGGCCGACGACCACAGATGAGGGGAAGCCCTCCCTCTTGTGTGTTCTATTTTTTTTTTTTAAGTCTAATATTTTTTAGTTTGTAAGGAAAAAAAGGAAAAAATTTAAAAGACTAAATTGCCCTTCACCAAACAATTAGTTGGGGCCTTTATTTGAAACTAATATGGCCATTATAAAGCCTTTATTTGAAATTGATAGCCAATTCATACCCTTATTTGAGAAAATAATTGCACTTCGGGCCATTATTTTAAACAATATTCATTTCAAACTCTTATTTGAGAATATGATGACACTTCAAACCCTTATTTGGAATTTTCCCAATGACCTGTTTTCGATGTGCCTACACTATATTGAGGACTTACGACATAGTCCCTCCCATACAATATTGGGTAATCTGCAAAATTCACAAGAAATGAGGTCAATAAAGGACAAATAGCAAAGTTCAAAAACAATTAGTATCAAGTGCGTGCGTAATACTTCTTAGATATCAACTAATATGTATTCAATTGAATGGGCAACTTGAGAGAGCAGAGGGGCCAGCGCCGACATGGCCTAAACAAATTTAGCAACTCCCCTCATTTGATGGGGCCACCTGGCCATATATGTTAATGGTGGATATGGTCAACGTGATGCTTTTCATATTTCACGTTTGATGCTTTTCATATTCTCGAACATGATGGAAAAATCATGATATGACAAAACCAATAGTCAAATGTGGCGTGCAATCTCTGGTTGTCCACAGTACCATTGACCTATCTATTTTCTACCGTTGATCACTCTGCCAACAGCCAAGAAGGGTGAATTGATAATTTTATTATTGGAATTTAGAGGGAACGACTTCTGTTAGCAAGTCTTTATTTAATATTTTTTTTTATCCACGATCGGCTTTATGATAGTCCATGCCGGATTATAACCCTATTTAATTACATAAGATGCGTCTCGACTTACATTAACCAACCCCATCTCCCATAATTGATGGTACTAAACCTATGAGCTTTAAAGTGGGTTGCACATGCTTGACTAAAGTACTAAGATAGGTCTGCAAACTCAGTATATCAGATGATGTTAAAGTGAACGTCTATGTTCATAGTGGTGAAAATTTATGATATCAAACCATATCACAACTTTATAAAAGCAGTCTTAGTAGACACACATTTCTTTTTAAATAAAGAGACATTCTATGTTTAATAAGACCATGCTGTAGAAATACATGCAGTTTAACCCCTCGAAATTAACGTAGTTGGTTTGGACGTTAGGGGATTTCCTATTCAAGAATTGGAAGTCGCTTATGTAAGTTCCACCCACTTAGTGCAATCTGCGATTGATCAGCATCGCCTATGGAAATCGAAGCTATAGAGGTCAAAACCTGAACTTAATTCATTCATAGGGCTTGTATGATATTTTATGGATCTCCAAGTAGGCAAGTCTTTACGCTTGAGCCTTTATATTACCAAAAGATAAAATATATGCAGTTTATATTTTTTGACTGTGGGTAACATTTAAATATATAGGTCATTTTCAACCGCTGAGAATAAAAACTGCAAATGGCAGTGCGTCCCCACCGAGCAGCCATCCAACCTTTGTTTTCAATTGTTGTGTCGATCAAAATCTGTGAGCTACGACTTTGATCTCTGTGTATTATGCATTCCTAATCATGGGCTGACCAAGACATCTCGCACTTTAACTTCTTAACTCTTCATCTTCCCTCTGCTCTCCAAGCATACGGCTCACAATAACTCACAACCTTAAGTCACTGCTTCCAACCACCGGGGTTTGCTTCAGTAGCCACCCCTCCAACTTGGAAGGAGGGGTGGGAGATTCGAATCCCCACTTTCTCGGGGGTTGGGGTGGGACGCTGTAATTTCAGGAGTGGATTTCGACTCCCACCCCCTGTAATGAGCAGGGCAAAAGTCTAAAAATAAGCATTAAAATAGGAATAGAGTAAAATCGACAAAAAAAAAAAAAAAGTCAATGCTTGCAATGGCATCGACCGTTGAGCCCGAGCAATTAACCGGCCATTGCCAGCACATCCTCGTCATGCGCCACAGTGACCGCGCGGACCACAACTTTGTCCACGAGTCGTGGTGGACCAAGGTCCCCAAGCCATGGGACCCTCCACTCAACAACACGGGCAGGATCAAGGCACTCGAAACTGGCAAGAAACTCCAGGCCGAGCTTAGGTTTCCAATCCACCGAATCATCACATCACCATTCCGACGGTGCATCGAGACAGCACGGGAGCTGATCACCGGTCTCTCCACGGAGGGAAATGAGACCACGAATATTGCGCTAGACGATGGCAACTCCGCCGACTCATCAACATCAGGAATCAAGGTGGAGTATTCTCTCCTAATCCCGCTGAAAGTTCTTGATCTAAGTTCAGCTTTGATCTATTGCAATATAATTCTTTCCGTATTAGACTTTTAGTTCAAACTCGAAAGACCTTTTCTTGCACACTAAGGGCCTCTTTGTTAAAAGTGTTTCTATTTCCCGAAACAAAAATTTCTATTCTTTTGTTCCCTTTTCTTCTTCTTCTTCTTCTCCTCCTTCCTCCTTTTGGCCAGTCGCTAGCCTTGTCTCCTTCTTCATCTCCTCCTCCTCCTCCTCCTCCTCCTTCTTCTTCCTCATCCTTTTGGCCAGTCGCTAGCCTTGGCCATGGCCAATGCCAGCAACTAGCCAAACGAGGGCCGGCCGGGAGTGTCGTCGGCCCCCGGGACGCCCCCGAGCCTCACCGTGGCTGGGCGAGGCTCGACCTCACCTATTTGGCGGTGGCCCGATGAGGCCAAGCCTCGCTGGTGGTTGGGCAAGCTCGGCCTCACCAAACCTAGGCGAGCTCGAGCTCGCCCATCCTAGGTGAGGCGCCGGCTGGCATGAGGCCAACCTTGCGCCGCTTGGGCAAGGCCGAGCCTCACCGGTAGCCTAGGCCTCGCCAGTGATCAAGTGAGGCTCCGGTGATCTTGCCGAACCTCACCCAATCGCCGGCCAATGGCAACCGGCCACAAAGAGGAAGAAGGAGAGAAAAGAAAAAATAAAAATATTAAAAATTAAAAGAAACAACAAAATTATACAATTTTACCAAACACATTTTTTTCCCGAGAATAGAAATTTTGTGTAGTTACCAAGCGCATTCTTATACTCAAAAATTATTCCCAAGAACATAAACAAAAAAAAAAATATTTCTGTTTAAAAATTGTTTCCTAAAATAAAAGCGTTACCAAACGCACCTAAAAAAACGATGTGTTGAGATAAAAATGAAGGAATATTTAAGTGCCAGCCCAATAAACTTTTGTAGGTATCCATGGAATATGGAATGAGCGAGGTGTTCAATGACGTCGCAATGTGGTATCATCCCACGGATCGCGATTCATGGGGATTTGACATAAAGAAGCTTGAGACTTCATTTCCGCCCGGCGTCGTGGATCTCGCACCGCACCGGGTGTTCAAGGAGGTACGAGGTTTTGATATGGCATACCATGCTTACAAATCAAATTCTGATCGTTTAGCAATCATTGCCCCAAACGAAAATGCCCCCGACATTGTCACGGAAAGTCGCTCGAACGGCCCCATTTCAGGGTGGGTTATTACCCTTCAAAATTCAGCCTTGAATCTCTGTTATCACAAAATCGCCCTCTCTCTCTCTCTCTCTCTGCTTCTCTCTTCATCTTAACTCGCCGGCTGAGATGGCATCGACGATCGAAGCTGACCAATTGCGCTGCCATTTCCAACACGTCCTTGTCGTGCGCCACGGGCGACCACAGCGACGAAGGCATCGAGGGGTCTGTGGTGGACCAGGGTGCCCAGGCCGTGGGACGCTCTAATGGTAAACGCGAGCCAGACTAAGGAGCATGACACTGGCAAGAAACTCTGGGACGAGCTCGGGTTCCCGACTTACCGGGTTGTCTCGTCGCCTTTCCGACAGTGCCTCGAGACTGCACAGGAACTGATCGCCGGTCTCTCCACAGTGGACAAAACACCGCGAACACTGTGGCAGGTGATGATGGCGATTCTGCTGACTCAACCACATCAAGAATCAAGGTCGAGTAGTCTATCCTAAAATCCACATGGGTTTTGCTGAGCTTTCTTGATGTGTTGCAATATATTCTTTCTGCGTTAGACTTTTGGTTCAAACTCCGAAGACCTTCCCCAAATGCCTGGTTCCACTCCCTTTCAACGTTTTGCTGGTATCCATAGAGTATGGAATGGGCGAGATCCTAAATGATGTCACATTATGGTATCGCCCAACCTCTCGCGATTCATGGGGATTCGACATCAAAGAGCTCGAGACTTCATTTCCATCGGGCTCACGGACCTCACACTGCGCCCGGTGTACAAAGAGGTACGAGGTTTCATACAGTCTGGACTTAAGAAAGATTAGATCCTGATTGTAGAGCATGTCTAAACTGCTGTAGCTGCCACGGTGGGGAGCGAGCGAATCGAAGGCAAGAGATCGATACCTCCACACCATTCACTACCTCGTTGACGAATACCCTCAAGAAAATTTGCTGTTCGTCACTCATGGTGAGCTTCAATTTGGCATTTGATATAGATACCTAGTGTGCATAAACCCTTTCTTCACAGCATCGGCAGCGGAAAGCAAAGACGTTTGTATGTCTTGACATTATTTCTAAACCAGCTTCAAATGCAGGGGAAGGAGTGAAGGTCACATCCTAGACATATTGGAAGGAGGCAAGAGGGCAAGAAATAAAGCCCGGGCGTCGCTAGGACGACACGAGTGAACTGGTGTTTACACTTATCAAGCATTGGGAGTGCTTGAGTCGCTTTCTATGCCAGTTTTGCCATACATTGGTCGGGTTGAATCATTTTGATGTTAGGACAGTTTAGGTTGTTCATCCTCTCTCAATCATGCTCACGTAAACGCCACTGAATTTGGAAATTATACCGACAGCCAAGCAGTTCATACTGCTGCAACACATGAACTAGAGGTGTCTGATACATAAACGTCCTAAAATCTGATCTGAATACAAAGAATACACAGCGATGAGAATTGACTGTCGCCGAATCTTGTCAAATCATGTAAGTTTAGACAAATAAAAAACTTGTCTCCTCAGCGGACCCTTCCTAGCTCGGTATGACTTGTATGATCACCACTTGGATGGGCTCGGGAGTGGCTCAAAATGGTCAGGTACATCCAGTGGCAAGTCGTCGAAGAAGACATCCGGCTTCCCCACGTTTATATTCCCTCGCATCATGCTGTCGCCACCTTTACAACACAATGAAGGATCAAGAAGGGGAATGTCGGGAGGAAATCCCTCTCCGTCCACAAGCTCGGAAGCGTCATCCCCAGGGCCCAGCAAACTGAAATAGTCGGGGTCATCGAGCCTCGACATGGGATCTTGGCTCTCGGGCGAGAACGAGATGCCAAATTGCGCAAGCGGTATGTGAGGGAACGGGATTTGCATGTGGGGATCGGAGTAGAGGCCCTCACTGGAGTTGAACTCGTGTGGAGCCAAATGGCTGCTGGCACTGGGAGTACCGGGGTTCGGCAGGTCGGGCGGTGGCGGAAGCAGTCTCAGTGGCGGCGGAGGATCCGCGATGTGCAGCATTGTGCACAAGTGAGCCCTTGAGGTTGACTCTTCCTCCACCAAAGAGCTCAATTTGGGAACCTAGAAAAGAATGAAGACGGGCATAAATCCATGCATCTTTCTTCAATTTAAGAACTTCAAATTGAAGCTTCAATTCTCTTGAAACATTCTCGTCAACGACAGTATAACCGATCATTTCGAACTGAAGTGATACCAAGATATTCTGCTTGATTAAAGGACCAGTTAAACTGTATCGACACCTGCAACATTATCCCTCCGATGCGATACGAAGTAACCGGTGAAATTCGAAATATACGAGGCCAAGGAAAGATTTGTGTTCAAGTTTTTGTACCTCCACAGTAGGGACATTGTGATAGGGAACAGCAGGGACTTCCCTTTTGTGCTTGTGCTGCTTGGAAGATGAGGCCTGCAGGATCCTGGCCAGCCTCTTTTGCCTGCTGCTCCAGAAGTTCTTCACGTCGTTATCGGTCCGTCCAGGCAAGTGCGTCGCGATCCTCGCCCATTTGTTCCCAAACTGCGCCTGCAACTCTATCACCACCCTCTCTTCCTCCGCCGAGAATTTGCAGCCACTGGACACGAGCAAAAACCAAAAAGGAGAAATGAACAATCACAAGCCAAAAGTACTCAAATTCATCCCGACACAACTCCACAACGAATGAGAAAGCGGTGAAAGGATTACGAAATGGCACCGACGCCAATACACAGCGATTCAGGCGCGAAGAAAAGGGTCCATACTTTTTGAGATTAGGCCTGAGCTTGTTGACCCAGCGGAGGCGGCACGACTTGCCGGTGCGCTGCAGGAGGCCCTTGGATCGAATGGAGCTCCAGTCGCGGGGGCCGTACTTCTTCACGTGGCTGATCAGGACGTCGTCCTCCTCGGCCTTCCACGGCCCTTTCCTCAGCACTTGCTGCTGCTCCTCCCTCTTCCCCTCCATCGACGCGCAACTCCTCATCGGACTCCCTCGTCGACGTGCTGCCTTTCTCCAAAGATGATGATGATGATGAAGCAGCAGAAGGTTCTTCTTCCTCCTCGTTCTTCCTGTGCAAAACAACACGTACTCGGCCCGTCCGCGAACTCTTGTCTACCGGTTCGTGTTGTCCCATGTTGTGGGTGATTTTTTGAAAGTGGCGGTTGTAGGATGACGGTTACCTCCCCACTCCCCCCACATTCCCCTATTTTCTCTCGCTTTTCCAAGGTATTATCTCTCTTTTTTACCTATTTTTTTCCCTTTTATTTCAGCCCGTTTCTTTTCGTCCAAGTAATTCGTGCTTCTTAGGGAGGATTGGAAAATAACAAAAAGAATTAAGTCTAGCGCATTGATCTCATGATTCAAGGATGAACACGAGCTATGCAATTCAAAGCGAGCAAAGGCTTAGTTTGGCAGAAAGAATCAAATCGAGCATTCCCGCTTTATTCATGAACACGGGGTTGGTTCTTCGAAATCTCAATAGGGCAAGTGAGTAGATACATTTTGACCCTTTTAAGGTACACATATCGTTTCGACCAAAAAAAAAAGGTACACATATCGTTTACTGAGTTATGTTTTATGTTGCTAACTTACAAATTTTGCTGGCTAACAAATAGAAAAAAAAAAAAGAGGGACGGAGAAATCCAAGCAAAACTAATTTACTAATATTAACTAAGTGTATGGATGAATAAATAATTATCAATGGAGCACATCATAAATTTTTCGATGCATTTAGAAAATAAGACAAGTGAGTCGATACATTTTAACCATTTTAACTAACAATTTTTTTGTGTCGATTTACCCACTGTGTTGCTAATTTTACAAATTTTACTGGCAAGTAAAGAAAGAAATGAAACAAAAAAGAGAAAGAGGTGGGACAAGTTTAAAAATCAGACTTATTAAATTTCATGAAACATATCAATTAAAAATCCATTGAAATCTATTTATTTTATGGAAATAATTTGATATACGAATAAGAGATAGCAATATCAAAACGAAAAAGGTCATGAACTTATACTAGAGCACGAATGGTTTAAAACGGTATATTTCCGCAACTTGATTGAGCTAGCGCGATTTTAGATATATAAATACGCCATAAAATACAACCAATGCTTGACAAAAAAAAAAAAAAAAGTAATAATGATGCCATTTTCTTTGACAACCGGAAAACGGAATAGTTTGATAAGGGCTTAAAAAAGAACGCAATAATTAATAGAACTTCTTAAAAGAAAAGGGAAATGGAATAATGAATTACTCTACCGATTTCTTTGCCTAGAGTTTTGTGATCTGAAAGATTGTTAGAGAGAAAAAAGGGAGTGGGAAGAAGTGGGAGAGTACTGCCAAAGGCAAATTTGTGGCATTTTATTGTCCAAATTAAGGAACATAAACCTCAAAATTTCCTCATGGTAATCTTAATTTCTTCTGTTTCGAGGATTCGGCAGCAATAAGAATGAGCTCCTGGATGAATCACAAGCATTTGAACAGTGCAAAAAGCATATCCCATACATGAAAAGCCCCTCTTTTTATCTGAGGGAGAAATGACAATGACTCAAGATGTCAAAAACACCACCGAAACGTGTTTCTCCCTGCAGAGAATTTCAAGCATGAAGTTTTTGCTTCATTACCTGAGAAACCGAACAACCATGATTCACGCAAGTATCTGCACATCCCACAATTGTACTCGGCATTTGTAGCAGCAAACGAACGATGAAATCCTACTTGTCTTGTGCTTGCCCAAAAGTGTCATCTCTACCAAAAGATGAGCGCAGATATAAATGAAATCACTAATGTTATGTGCAGCGGGCATCAGGAAGGCACAAAGATCGGATGAAGTTGGGATCGTGTGCAATTATATCGTCACTATTCCTAAAGTCACTTCGGTTAGGTAATTGGAGATTCCCACACGTCCTCATGCCATGTGCCATCGAGATTCTGGTCATTGATTATCCGATTTCCTCCTGGAAAAAATCATTAGTTAGAACTAGAAGGATTGGCCAGTGAACACTATACTAGATTAAAAGGGGTCATGTATGGAATAGACATAAAAGGGGTCCATGTAAAACTAGTGCAACGCAACCAAACAATAGAATCAGGCTAGAAGTGGTAAATGCACAGAGAAGGCAAACCGTGCGCAACAAAATAAACTCTTCTTTCTCTCACTTCTTGTTTCCCAGGAAGCATTATACATTATGGAAAGTTAGAACAAATACCACCAGCGAAAAAAACTTTACACGTGTGATCTTATCCACCCTTGATGTAAGGGTTCGTGAGAGAGTTGTTTATTAAAATCCTCAAATCCAGGGCAAACAACACCACCTTTATAAAATTCTTTCTACACCTCCGGTGTAAGCTATAATTACTCATTATACATCATAAGCTTTAAGAAGTAACCAATTCATCTGGCTGGGGGAAAAAGAGAGATCATGGGAGATTTATTATTTCATAGGATATGGATGGAAGAACATACTCGTTCACCTGTGCAACAGGAGGATTCCCGAGGTTAGTCCTTATATTAGCACCTATCTCGATGAGATCTTCAACCTACAAAAGTCACGAAACCATTAGTAAATAACCAAACATGAAGACCACGCTATGGCAAGGCCGATACATGAAATTAGAGCCACCATATATTTTCTTTACTTGGTAGCAAAACAACATGGAAAGAGGCAAAAAATTCTCAGTCTGCCATTGCATGTGGCAGTCGCAGTACAAGCCAGAAAGCAAACTTTTGCTGTTCAGATGGAGGCTTTTCATGTAATAGTAGGATAGGATTATCAAAGCACCAAGGCACACATGTGCATAACCCCATCAATGCTGATGGATAATGGGCACAGAGCAGATAATGTGAAATCACCACTCCACTGTGCCAAGAGATTTTTTCATAAGGGGAGAGGATTGTTAGTTGCGTATTTTTCTCCTCTCAAGTCCATATCACAACACCATGTGAAAAACTAAAAAGGCCTTCCAACCAAATGGTTCAACCCCAAAGAGCATCTTGCTTCACGGTGATCCTCGAACTCGAAGGAAGAGATCCTCCCCACCCCAAAAAAAAAACTCAGGGTATCTCCACTGACCTACCCATGAATGGCAATTTTTCCCCACAGAAATACACGGGCCGATGAAATGCCAAAGATTCACAATGCAGATTCTGAACATCAACAAGGTAATCCCACAAGGCACAGCAACCAGAGACGAATCCCATATTTCATCCCTTCTACAACTGATCTTGCAACCATGACAGCCAACTTTCTACAACAAAGCAAACAAAGCACCCCATATTTCACGGGGAAAAAGACTAAACAACAGTCCTATGATATCAAATCCCTGAAATCATCTGAAATTCTCCTTCTTTAGCCCCGGCAAAATCACACCCAAAACAAACACAGGACTCTTAGACAGAAGAAACATATCGCTCAATAGCTGAAACACACTCTTTTGCTACATTCTATATAGGTATGTAATGAAAACACATTTAAATGTTATTACTCTTCTCGATGCGATAAATACACATTTCGGTGCATTAAGGTTGCAATGGAGATCAAGGACTACACTTTACATGTTGGTTCTCTTCTCAATGCAATGAATACACATTTTGGTAACATTAAGGTTGCAATGGGGACCAAGGACTACACTTTCCATGTCGGTACTCTTCTCAAGGCCGAGTTCTACACAAGGTGCGAACAAACAGGTGGCGAAATAAGCAAAATCAGCATGAACAGCCTCGCAAACAGACGAAGCATAGCGAAACATCAGCATCAGCATCGTCGCCGCCCCAAATCAATCTGTACTAGCTAATTACCAGCATAGAACTTAGTCGGAAGAACGGAACAGAGGAACGGACCGACCTTGCGGATTCCGGAAGCGTGGAGGGCGGCGACGGAGGCGCAGGCGGTGGCGCCGACGAAGAGGGAGGCGACGGCGGCGGCCTTCAGGGGCATGAGGCCCGGGCCGCCGCCGTAGCCCTTGAGGCACGACGAGATCCCCAGCCCGAGCTGGGCGGCGCCGCCCATCGCCCACCACCAGTGGCTCCCGATGCCGGTCCCGACCCCGGCCGGCGCCGCTCGTCCGCCGGCTCCTCCCTCCTCCTCCGTCGCCATTCCTCCGGATCAACGATCGCCTCCCCCTCGCAGCCGCCACGGCTCTCGAGAGCTACGAAGGATGGGCGAAGTTCCTGCGGTGGCAATTGGGCTTTGTTGGGCTTTTTTGGGCTCGTATTGCTTGATGGGCTTACTGGGCTATTTCTTTTTTTTTCTTCTATTAGAAAAAATAAATGGATATTTCGACACTTGCGATTTATTTTCCGTCGATCTTGTTGATAAAATCATTCGAATAGATGTCTCGTGGTAATTAGCATCGAGAACGTAATATGCCCTCATTTATATGTATTGAAATTGGGCGGGTGGGGAATCGTGTTAAAGTCAACCCACCATCATTTATATGTATTATAAAGAGTGAGCAATTAGGTCGATCAATTTGAGTCGAGCCAAACACTGTTGATCTCTTATTTGAGAACATTTGGGAAAAATAACGAAATTGAACATTCCAACATAAGCAAACTATTATAGTACCTCAATTAAGAACTTGCCAAAAAATGTACATACTTCGATCAAAAAAAAAAAATATGCACATACAATAAAATAACTAAACAAAAGAACAAGATAAAAGAACACGTAGATCAGTTCAGGTTGACCTCAAAACAAAGTTAAATTCAGTTAGCTCAGTTTCAATGTCACCCTATTCAGTTTTCGATTCTGAAAATTAGGAACCAGTTATGACATGGTAGGTTTTGATTCTTTGTTCGAAATCGAGAAATAAGTGATTTAAAAAAATGATTAATACTTTGAAAAACCTCAAACCGGTATATTTGTAACAAATTTACTTCAAATTATTTTTTTAACCACAAAAAACTCCAAACTAGTATAATTTTGACAAATTTACCAAAAATTGGTCAATTATAACAAATTTACCCTCTATTAGTTTTCATTAAATTTTACTATCAAATTATTAAGTTAAATGACACGTAACAGTTGACTGATATACCAATTTAGGATTTTGCTCTCTGCTTGTCACAATCTACAATTTTTGTAATATTTTCTGTAGTATTAATCCAATTTAGTAAGTGATATATTTGTTACAAATTTATCAATATAAGGTTTTTTGTTGTCGAATAAAATTAGTTTGAGATCTTTTTACCAAAAAAAAAAAATAAATTAGTTTGAGATAAATTTATTATAAATGTACTAGTTTATGTTTTTTTATAATCAGTTGGGGTAAATATATCACAGATATACAAGTTTAAGATTTTTCATAATAAAAAAAATAATTTATGATAAATTTGTCACGGTTGATTTGAGATTTTTGAGAGTATTAATCATTTGTAAAAAGGTTCGACGAAAATGAAGAGCTCGTCAAGGGTAGAACCGTAATTTTCTCGAATTGTTGCAGTGCAGCTGAAGAATATACGCATGTCTGAGAGGAAACGAGGGACGAGGAAAGAAGACGAGCGACAGGGAGGAAGGAAGAAGAAAGGAGGAGCGAATCGATCGCCGGCCATAGCTCGACCTCCTCGATTCCAAGCAAAAATCCTAAAACCCTGCATCGGCGGAGCCGACGAACCCCCGCCGCCGCGCAATCGCGATGGCTCAGCCGCCGCCCGGCCATTACCCGATCTACCCGCCGGTCCCGCCGCCGCTGAACCCCGTGCCCGTCCCCGTGTACGGCCATCACATGCCCTGGCCCATGCCCACCATGCCCATGCCCGTGCCCATGCCCGTGCCCGTGCCCGCGGCGGTGGCCCCGCCGCCGCCGCCGCCGATGTACGCCGGCGCGCCGGCCAACCCGACCGGCTCGAAGCGCCGCCGCGACGAGGGCGGGGCCGGGGCGGCGGACGTGGCGGAGGACGATTCGTCGGCGGCGAAGCGCCAGGCCGTGGCGCAGGACGTCATATTCAGGATCGTGGTCCCGTCGCGGCAGATCGGGAAGGTGATCGGCAAGGAAGGTTGCCGCATCCAGAAGATCCGGGAGGAGACCAAGGCCACGGTCAAGATCGCCGACGCCATCGTTGTGAGTGCAGTGCCGTTGGCTGGTCGATTTCTGCGTGTTCCGATTTTCTTGATGTTTGTTAGGTTTTTGTGGTGTTAATTCGAAGCGAGAATTGCGTAGAATGGTTGCCATTCTAAATTAGTGTGTCCGGAATGGTAAAGCTGAAGTTTTTGAACTGAGCTTGCGATTAAGATTGTATTGCATGAAAGTGTAGTTTCATGAGTTCACGCAGGATCGGGAAGGCCTGATTACGTGACTTGCGGAATCTGTTTACATCTGTTTCGATGATGTATTCCATCATAGAGAGAATTGTGCATGTGCTAGCTGAGGTTTTTCTACTGTCTTTTTATCGTATGTTTTGAGTGGAGGGTAGATAAAGTTTTGATCCTCCTGAATAGAAAGCCCAGTGATTGAAATGCACGTAATTGGTGGAGAGTAGAAGTTCTCTCCTTTAGCCCATGAATCTCTTGCTTTGAGAGCCCAAGAAGGATGACACGCTAGATTTTTATTTGTTATGCAAGATTCCTAGGTTCCCCGTTCTTTAGACACTGCATGGTCTGGCATAGTGGCCTATGGAATGCCAAGATTGCGTGCGTGTTTACAAGCTTAAGGCCATTCATCATCTTGTCTTGGGGCAATATCCTGGAGTTATAAATTAAACCTAACCCAAGATTTCATTAAGCTGTGTCCATTCTGTTAATGATGCTAATGGTACTGAAGAGAAATGGTTGCTATGTTGACAGAGTGGCTTTTAATAGGCACCGATGGACATGTATTCCTCTTAGTTGATCTGTTGAACGTCAAGAATGGAAGATACCAAGAAATTAACCATCTGTTAAGGGCTAAAAATGTTACCTTTTCTTGAACAAGAAGCTCATTCAGAAATGTAATTTCATAAAGCTGTGAGGTGCAGTTAGTCTGTTTTTGGAACTTGATATATATACTGACACTAACGATCTTTTGCAGAGACATGAAGAGCGTGTAATTATTATAAGTTCTAAGGACAATGACAACAATGTTACTGATGCAGAAAATGCCCTGCAGGAAATAGCTACCTTGATCCTTAAGGTGATCTTCTCTATTATGGCTCATCTGGACACTCTTTGCTGCCAAGCATGTGGATGTGCATGTTCTTTATTTGAGCTCCTTGAGTGAATGATGTTAAGAAATTAATACGACAGGATGAACGATCTACCCAAATTATTTTAGTGTTGTGGAGGAGAGATCAATCCGTTGAGTTAAATATCAACATAATCTTCCTGCCTAGGTGGATAGAAGTTGTGAATGAGTACTTATAAGTTATGAAGGAATGATGCATGTATTCGTATCACTTGCCAATAGGCAATGTCAGTATATAAATGGGTAATTGTTGAGATGTTCAGCAAGATACTTCACTATATTGCCCTTATTTGAAACTGTAGCACGTATGCACACCATCTAATTTCGAGGGACCTTAGGCAGTGTACAGGCTGTTTTAGAAACAGTTCTTTTGTTTTGAAAGGCAGAAAACAATGTTAACCTGATTGATGCATTTTTTTTTCTAATTAATGGTTTTTATAATCGTTCTTGGCATTAAGCCTGCATAAGAAATTACCATCGATGAAGCTACGAATTTCGCTCTGTGGTCCTGTCTTGGATTTCAACAGCTAATTCTGTCTATTTGGCTTAACTTGAGATCAATATCTGAGCCTGGTAGTAATAACAATATGTTTATTACTTTTGGTAAATAATGTATATATTTCTTGTTAATTGCAAGTGCTCCTTACATGTGTGGACTCTGAGGTGCATACTTAGGTGCGTGTTGGACCTTTTTAACTCTTTGTGAGTTTCATCCTTGGTGCTGAATGGTTACTTCCATGTAGTGGAAAGGAAAAATGGATTCGTAGCATCGTTGAAAGTAAAGTTTGCTAAATGAATATTTGGACATGTTGAATTGACGAATTGGTATCAATAGCTGAGGGTTTTATTAAGTTATGCAGCAACTGAGAACTGCCCTGAATAGACCTAAACCTGGAGTGATCGTGTAATGCTGAGCTGAGGTAACAAATGAGAAAGCAAATGGATGGAAATTATCCACTTAATGGCTCCTGCTTTGTGCCTTTTGACTTTTGGAAATGACATGGAGCCCTTGGTAGACATTTGCCTTTAAAGAATAAGTTGTCATTGAGGTACTAATTAGGGCGTCTATTTGTGTTTCTGTCATGAGTAATCTGATTGAATGGCAGCTTATGTAAGAATAGCTGAGAAGCATAATTGAGCATGACCCTGTCCTGGAAATGAACAAAGAGTGACTAGGACAGAGAGAATGAAAATTCAAGAATGTATCAAAGAATATAAGTGGGTGGTGGAAGAAGAACCTGGCTGAGTTAATATGTTCTCAATGTTCAAACCATTCAACTTATCCATTTGGGTATTCAATGGTAAAGATGGAGGAAAATTCGAAGTTTGCATTCTTTAACAGCATCTGAAGAATGAAGCACTTGAAAAATGAGTATGGATTGAAGTGAACGCACAGAAATTTTTCAGCTCTGTTAAGGGATTTTTTTTCTCAGGCCTTTCCCTTATATTTGTCTTCCAAATAGGGTTTTTGAATCATATTGGTACTTGAAAAGGTAAAAAGTTTATGGCTAAGCTGACCCCTTCACCCCTCCCTATATTTCTTATACTTTCATGCCTTGATCCTATATTTGGTAATCTCAGTGCACTTGGATAAGTACTGTCCCATCCCCTTTATTTATATGCATTAAAGTCATCTCCTCCCACTCCCTCAATCTTAGCACCCCACCCCTGTCCCCACCCCTATTCCTCGATTGCCCACCCCCAATCCCCATTCTTCTCACTTACTTTCCGTTGAATACTCAGGATGTCGAGGGACTCATTGGACGTGGTCCTCGATTCAGGTAGAGACTGTAGTACCCGAGCTGGGCTTGTCGCCTCTCGGTAATCTCTCTCTCTCTTCCTCTCTCTCTCTCCCCCTCCCCCCTCCCTTCCTTCTTCATCTTGTCTATAATCAGAGTTTTCACTTCATTCCAGAGTCTCATGTCTGACTTAAGTAGATTGTGCTGATGACAGCTTGTCGGCTGGATTTGTTGAATTGGTAGTATTTCTTTTGAATACCGGAACCCCTAATTCAAACGTTATTGACAGTTGATAATACATGGGATATATTAGAAAGTGGCCTGGAAAAAATGGAAAATCTCAAATATTAGGAGCTGTCACTGCACCATGCGATGATGTATAATGAAATAATTAGTGATTATCTGGCCTTTGTGTTAGTTCTAGTTTATGTTTGAATGATTTTCCTTTTCAAAGTTAATTGCTGGAGGAGTGGTTGTCATTCTAATGAACAGGCAGAAAAAGTGATTTCTGGTGTCTTCTAAGTTATTCCAAGAGGCCAAACGTCAACTAATTTCAATTCATGATGCTGGATGATTTCTGATGAGAACTTCATGTCGCAATAGTAAATGGCTTTGACTCCCTCTTGAACAGGAAGATGATGGTAATTCTGAGGCATCAAAAGTTGGTGCGGTGCATGTGGCTGCCAATACATTAAGGCTTTTGATTGCTGGAACTCAAGCAGGAAGTCTGATTGGGATGTCTGGACAGAATATTGAGAAACTAAGGAGTTCTTCTGGTGCTACAATAACAATTTTAGCTCCAAATCAGTTGCCATTATGTGCATCTGCTCTTGAATCTGATAGAGTAGTACAGGTGAGCCTTAAGGAACTAGGGTATATGGACAAGTATATTATGAAAAGTTTGATTTCAAGTGCTGTGCGGTATCTCTTTATGTAGTTTGTACTTTGTTATTGTATTTAGAGTGCCTCTTCAGTAAATTGCCTCTTGAGCCTTCATTTGGTCTAAGAAAATGGACATGGGTATACTTATCAGTACATTCTTATGTTTCCCGGCTTTGTGCTGATACAAACATAATCAACATCTAGTGCAAATTTTGTTCATGCATCATATTCAATTGCTCTTCTCATCTGCTTTTGATGAGTTTAATCTTTCTCTGTTTTCTCCTGTCTATCTTTCTTTGTGGCTTTGCACAGGTTTATGCATATTAATTGGAATTTAAGCTAGCCTCAGAGTGCTGTTTGCCTTTGAGACTCTTTATTGGGTTCTGACCATTGACTGAGCGCTTGTTTACATGCAGATCTCAGGTGACATCCCTGCAGTGCTTAAGGCTCTGGAGGAGATAGGACGTCAGCTGAGGTCTTGATAATTAGATTGACATCGTTAGATTTCTAAACACGTCTCTTAGCATTTGGAATGCTAACATGGATTTTTTCAAATGAATATTTTCCAGGGAGAATCCACCGCGACAAGTGATCTCCATCAGCCCAGCATACAATTATAATTTGATTCGTCCAGCTCAATCATATGTTGATCCTAATTCAGGTTATCTGACTAATTTATGTCAAAACTGCACACGGGATTATTTGTCAACTCTGAATCATTGTGACAATTGCCTTACCACTAGATTACAATGTTTCAGCTGATTATGTGACGTTCGAGATGCTGATATCGGAAACACTAGTTGGAGGTTTGATAGGTAGGAGTGGCTCCAACATATCAAGGATAAGAAATGAGTCTGGTGCAACGATCAAGGTAAGCAAGCCTCTTACATTGTCATTTTGGAGTGATGAATAAACCATTGCTTGCTTTTTTGTTTGTATAGATTTGGCAAACATTTAATTGAATCTGAATCACGTGGCCAAACTATTTGTTTTCAATATCTTTTATTAAGTAAGCCATATCATTCTTGGTTCTATTCTGTGCAAGTTCCCTTCATCCAGAACTCTTATCATTCCCTAATGTGATACTTGACAAATTGGAATATGCTTGTCATGACTGGCTAATATGGGCTTCTCTATCTTTACAAGGCAATTTTTTTTTTTTTCCTTACATTTTATCTTTCAGCTTCATTATTCTCTACTTGCGTAGGTTTATGGTGGAAAAGGCGAGCAGAAGCATAGGCAGATCCAGTTTGGTGGTACTGCTCAACAGGTATCATTTCTTTCATTTAGTTATGTTATCTGCCGTGCTACCAGTTATTGCATGTAATACAAATGGTAAACTTGAAAGCAATCAATTGCGTAGAATGGAGATTTGTCTATAGAAACCTGGAGTTTTTGGATGGAGCTACATGTTGCCAAAATGTGAATGCAATCGTGGGATAGGCATTCTAGAAATCATATTGACTGAGTCTATAAATGTCTTGCTGGGGCTCCATGAATTGTCTGGACCCTCTGAAGCAAAATTGTTTGCCAAGTTCATAGCAGTCGATATTATTATCCATGTTCTCTGTACCTTATGCTGGCAGGGGTCCCCCTAAATGGTGCAATCAATTGTGATGACCTGCTTTGTCAGTTGCAGAATCTCTGTAACTCTTGGCTTTTGTGTTTCCAGTTTTCAGTTAACGCGCGCCATGTTTTAATTGGTTATGGTATTAACCGCTCAAGGATCATGTAAAGAATGCAACAGATTGGCTGACTAACCCTTAGAATGGATTTTAAAAGAAGCATTTGCGAGCTACCAATCTTACAATATCCCAGTCTTTTTTAATTCCCTTTTTTTGTGAAATAACAGGTGGCACTGGCCAAACAGAGAGTTGATGAGTACATCTACTCTCAATTAACGCAAGTGGATGCTCAACAGCTTATTTAAAATATCCTGTTCCATAGGACCTTTACTTCACCTGTAGATTGTAGTGATTGGTAGTTGGATGGGATTGCCTTACATCCACTAGCTTGTTCCTTTTTAGTGGGGTCACATAATTTTGGCAGGCAGGGCTTGATGTTCCGGTTGTATTTTGCATGTTTGTTTATGACCAGAAGTTAGAGGTGTTCTGAAACATGTTAGAGCTTTTCCCTTTTCTTTTGTAACATGATGTTTCAGCATGACTCTGCATCTCTTTGGAAACGAGTTTTCTGTATCATGCCTCCATTGTACAGATTTTTAATCTCCATGAGGTTCTTTGGTCTCTCTCCATATATCTCTCTCTCCCTGCGCATGCCGGCGTGTTTCAGATCTTTGGTATGCCAGAAGTCGTGTGCTTAAGTGATTGAGAGAGTGAAGTGTGCTGAAATCAGTGGGTTTCCTCCTGTAGTTATTGGAAGTTTCTCAAGGAAGCGGCTATTCATTATGTTTAAGTTCCTGTACGGCTCCCTCTTGATGATTATCTGCGGGAGATAACGATGCAACCGATGTGTTCATATTTTTTCACGGATGATGGCTGGTGTTGTTTTTAGGTCATCGCTGATCCGATAGCCAATTCACCTGAGCTAAACCTTGTAACATGAGATAAATTAAGTGTCTGAAAAACCATTGAATCAAGGACGATGTTTCTCGAGTCGTGAGCGTCGGCCTCATCTGTAAGTGTTGCTCTTGTCTAAGTATTAAGGGTGTGTTCGTTTCAAATGATTCATCCTTCGTGAAACAAGCAAAGCTTAAGATGAGCGTGTGAATATGACTGATTAGGGCTTATGGTTTCTACGAGGGATCCACGAAAGCGTCTGTCTACTTTGTAAGGTTCTTGGCTAGCTACTTTGACCATAAATGAACGCCAGAAAAACGTTCTCTCAAACTGCATTTTCAGCAGAACCAAACACAAAAAGGAAAATTCATTTTCTAGGAAATGGACTTATTTGGAAAACATTTTCCTCAACTATGGGCTTTCAGGACCCTAATTTTGAGGCTGTCGCCATGCTTATGCATAAACGGTTGATAAATCAAAGGCCCTTAGTTGCCCAAATTTCCACATTTTAAGCTTCAGTTTATTTCATAAAAAATGAATGATTTGAAAAATGTTTTTTTTAAACTAATCGTTTGTATCGCTTAAAAATACCGATCAATAAAAAATGATCTGATATGAACTATTTTTAATAATATAAATATTTTTCATTAATTAACTATTTTAAGCGATACCAACTATCACTTTTAGGAAATATTTTTTAAATAATTCATTTTTTGAGAGATGAATGGAATGTAAAATTTTTAATCTGCCTCGCCGTACAAATCTAATGGAATGATTCTCGCCAATAAGAGTAAATGGGTGAAAAGTTCTTGTTGCTAAGCATGTATTTTTGCTGGCTACTTGTACGATATCATGGCATGCATCTGTATGTTACCTATTTTGCATTTTTTGTTCAACCATCTCTTCTACCTTCTATCATGGACGTCCAATCACATATAGATGAGTTAATGTTAAAAAATCAAATCTAAAAATTTAAACTAATAAGTAGAAAATATCACTTGAATATAAAGAACATTTAAAATTTATTGTCAAGCGATGTGAGAGGATATTTTTAACATTCCCTCTCACATGTAAGTCGGCTCATCATGGCACATGAAATTTCGTTAACGGGAGGTGGATGTACATTCGCAAAAGAGACAACACTGATTTCAATATCATGTGATTCATGTTAGATCACTCATTTTAATACCACATTAAACAGCTAGTCCAAGAGGGGAAAAAGCCACCAGCACATGCGGCAATCCTAGGATAACGACGCGGAGCCGGCTCGAATCATGGCTTCGTAATCCATTTAGCTTTGACGAGGAAAGATGGTCGGCAAATCATGTCCGCGCACGTGCAATCATGTCCGCGCACGTGGATCCCACGCACGACCGTTTTTTGAATCGTAAATAACGTTGGTGTCGGAGGTTTATCGCCAAAATCTAAGGCGCAAAATCTAAATCCAGATCCGCTTTTACGACCCCGCACGTGCAGTCGCTCCTCGATGGCTGCTTCGCTCACGTGCGCGGCGTCGGGGAATGGGTCCCCACCCACGCACCCCACCATCCACGGCTGGGATTGCGCCAATTCCTCGGACACCGACGAGCGCGCACCGTACGATGGGGGAGCTCGGCTTTTAATTTTTATGTAATCTCACGTGGGCTCCAGTTGCCTCAATAGATGGGAACACCAAAAGGTGGGTTTGAAGAAATTAAATGTTTGAATCGAATCATAACTATTGTAGGGTCATTCGTGCTTAAGGTCCGACATGCTTCTTTTCTTAATATGGAATGATTAAATTTGAAGGTTAATACCATGAAAAATCACTCAACTATGTCTATTATAATGCAAATGTCCCAAGCTTTTTTTTATTATTAAAAATCCTAAACTTACTCATTGTGACACTAATACATCAAACCCAAAAAAAAAAAAAAAAAAAAACCTCAAATTTATATTAGTATGATAAATGTACCTTGGATGGAATTATAATAAAGGGTATATATGTCACACGTATATAAATTTTAGATTTTTCGTGACACAAAAAAAAGTTTTTTGAGTATCAATATCTTAGTGGCTAAATTTAGGGTCTTTTGTGATAAAAAAAAAAAAAAAAAAAAAAAAAAAAAAAAAAAGAAGAAGAAGTTTAGGTGTTTGAGTTATAATAAGTATAATTTACAGTTTTGGTGGTATTTGCCCCAAATTTGAAAATAAACCTTATTAACAAGTGTCTAAGGATATACTAATTCAGTAACTAATCAACAAGAAGCTTGTCGGACCACAAATGAGATTTTTCAAGGCAACTTTAGATATTATAGAATGGTCAAAAATCGAGATTGATTAACAAGATGAATGTTTAAAATTCTCTTCTGTAATGGACTTTGACAAGGTTATAAAATGTCCAACCAATAAGGAAAAAGGCCCGATATTAAGACTTCGTTTATTTCACAAAGAATAAATAATTTTAAAAATATATTTTTAAAAATGATTGTTTATATTACTTTGACTAATTAGTTGATGAATAACATTTTTATTATCTGTAATAATTTACATTTAAAAAATTTCGTGCATGGTGAATATATTTTCCAAACAATTATCTTTTGGAAAAAAAAATTCCCAATTTATTTATTTTTCGTAAAATAAACGAGTCCAAAAATTATGTGTTCAATTATTTTTCATTTTCCATCTAAACTAGTATTTTTTTTTTTTAGAGTTTTTTATGATCCTTTTTAGTTACGTTTGGTCGTTAGATTTCTAACTAAAATTAAATTGGATAGGATATGATATGAAATCTAGAGATTTTGTTATATTCTTTCCATCATTTGTTGATTATAGTAATAAAGTTGGATACAATAACATTATATCATATATATTGTTTAGTATAAACGGCATATCAATATAAATGAACAAAAAATTTTACATGAATAAAAATCTCTTGCAACACTCTAGCTCACTTAATTTTTATTTGCTTTTCATCTCTTTCTTTAATTAATTTAGTTTACATTTATTTCTTCCCATTCCATCATTCTCTAATAATATTTTATTAAATAGTAAGTTCTACTAATATATCCATAATACTAATACCACAAAAAAAAAACACAAATTGAAGCTTGTGACAAATTTACTAAAAATTAATTCATTGACTACAGAAAAACCCCAAACTAATAAACTAATTTTTTGACTATCAAAAATCAAATTTTGTTATATTAAATTAATACAACGAAAAACCACAAATCGGTATACCTATAACAAATTTATAATAAATTTACTATTTGTTACTAGTTTTTTTACTTTTAAATATTTCAAACCGGTACACTTATAATAAACGAAAGGTAAAACCTCAAATTTGTAAATCCGTCAACTGTCATATTTTATTTAACTTAACAATTTGATAATAAAATTAAACGAAGAGTGAATTTATCGAATGTATTAATCTGGAGTTTCACTAAAATTTCCAAGTGTTTGTTTGTTGTACCAAATGTAGGCTATGTTAGCCCATCTCAATGATCTCATGACTACGTCAAAGACCTCTAAGGGAGAATCGTGATTCGTTCTTTTGTGATCCAACGGCCACCGGCTCCCGGTATTCCGGTCTGGTTTGTGTTCATCTCCATTCTTAGAAAAGCGAGATTCGTGGGTTCCATGGGGGAAGATTGTGATCATTTATGATTCACATCCTCACCTTCCCCATCCCCCATTCTCTCTCTCTCTCTCTCTCAATATCTGATCATCATCTCATCATTAGTGGATCCACAGCTTTATGTCCCGTCAACGGTCAAATGGATGGACTCAGCTCGATGATGCTGAACCCCAGTTCAAAAAGCACAGGGCAGATGCCAAACCACACGTTTTAACCACAGTAAAGAAGGGAAGGGAAAGGCACGCTGGTTGCAATCAGTAGGGGTGAATTGAATTCATTTGGGGGAGGGAGGGAGTGTCTCTCTCTGTGGAGTGGTGTGGGAACCATCAATCATCATCATTCAGGCAATAGGCTGGACTGACACAAGTCATCATTACTCTCTCTCTCTCTCTCTCTGTGCCCCCCCCTCCATTTATCTTGACATTGTCCCATCCTTTCATTGTCTTGTTAAAAAAGCCGTGACACCACCAGTGCTGCTGCCCCTTCCAAGACTCAAAAGAGAGGAAAAAAGCTCAGCCATTTTCACACCTCTCTTCTTGTTCTTGTTCTTGTTCTCGTTCTCGTTCTTGCCCCTTCCTGTTCCTGTTTCTACTCAGAACCCAGAACACCCAAAAATCAACAGACCCAGAAGGTGTTGTTGCTGTAGGCAGAGGAAAAAGTAGAAATTTCCTTTTGTTCTGCTTTGGAGGAAGGAGGAGGATTTTTGGGTTTGTGTTTGAGTCCGCTCTTGGGGAAAGTGGAAATGGGTGAGCGAGATGATGGGCTGGGGTTGAGTTTGAGCCTGGGATGCGGGAAGAGCGCATTGTCTTTGAACCTCAATCTCGTGGAAGCTCCTATGCAGTCCAGGCAGAGTCCCGGGCAAAAATGCTCTTGGAATGATATTTTCCACTCTCCTGGTGAGAGTAGTTTTTTTGGGGGTTGCTCTGATTTTCTAGTCTGTTGCCTCCTTCAATATCACATTCTGTTTTCTTGTTTAATCTTTGAGAGAGTGAATGGTTTTTCTTTCCAATCTGCTCATTCCTGATTAACATGCACCATTTTAGAGGCATCTATCTGAATGTGTACACTGCATTTTGTATCCTTTGGTTCATAGAAGCTACAAAGCAGAACAGTTTCTGTGAAATGATTTGGGCTTAATTCATGTTTAATGTCATTTATTAGATTAGAAGTAGAAGGCTAAGACTCTAATCTTCATTGGCCGTCGCTTTGTCATTTTCAAGGAGGTTGAAGTGTGAGATTTGCCTTAAAAACTCGATTAAGTTTTGGAGGAGCGTTGTCCTCCTTGGCCTTAGATATCAAATCCTGATTTGTATTCATCAACTTTCAGAAACAAACTCCAAAACAAGGCCATTCTTCGGTGGAGTCGGCGTCAACCGAGACATACTGGTGGTGGATTTGGATGATGATAATCATGTCTCATCACCTAACAGCACCGTGTCGAGCATAAGTGGGAAGAGAAGTGAGAGAGAACCGCTTGGAGAAAATGAAGTTGAGGCTGAGAGAACTTCGTGCTCTTGTGAGAGCATCGAAGAAGATGGCAGCGGAGGAGATGGAGCGAGGAAGAAGCTCAGGCTGTCTAGAGAACAGTCATTGGTGCTAGAGGAGACATTCAAGGAGCATAACACTCTTAACCCTGTGAGCGGCAATTTTGGTCATTCTATTACTGATTAATATGTGCTTTCTTTAAATGTGCGTGAGCATGTAATCACTGCTTGTAAACCTGACATGGATGTTTGGTGGGAAAAATAGAATTTAAAGTGCATTTCAGTCATGAGATTGATGTTTATTTGTAGTTGTCATTTGCTGGTAACGGTCGAATTGGGGATTTGAGACCTTTTTCTTGTTTTCTTTTTTGTAATGATTGGATCTGTGTGAATCACAAATTGGTTTTCATTTTCCATTATGAATAATGAGATCATCTTTAGGTTTCCCTTTGGATGTAATAAAGGGATGGTTTCAATGAGTTTAACTGGAGATTGTTTTGAGTTTCAGAAGCAAAAGCTTGCCTTGGCCAAGCAGCTGAATCTTAGTCCCAGACAGGTAGAGGTCTGGTTTCAGAACAGGCGTGCCAGGTAATTGATAGTTTTTGAGTTCTTTTTGCCCAAATACATGGCTTTACATCTGCGTCTAATCTGCATCACTCTGATCATTGTGGAAGAAAAATGTCAGGAGTGGGAGAGAGGCGGGTTGGGGTGGGGGTGGTTGGTTCTCTCTTAATCATTTTATGGTAGTTCAACAGCGAAGTTGTTGTTTTTCTTAAACTGAGTGCATGTAATCTTTGGGTCCACATGTATCCCAGTTGGGCCATCTTGCACACGAGGTGCGTGAGCGTGTTGTGGGAGTCCGGTGATGTGACTTGTCACTTAATCTAGGAGTAGACATCGCGTTCTCAGTTTAGTATGGAGCACCGATATGTGGGATCCATAAATTCTAAGCCGCCAGGGAAGGAAGTGAAGTTATTAGGGAGTAATCAAATACCTAAAATTTTGTTATGCGAGGGCCCCAGTTTAGATTCATGCACTCATGATTTACAATGCAGCTCTGGAAAGCTCTGTTTATGGTTAGGATAATGACGTTGGGTCTTTTGCATCAAAGAATTGGTTTGATGAAGCAGCTTCTCTATGTTAGGTTTGAGCAAATGTGCAATTCTTTTGTCTAATAGCTGCCATCTGGATTTTCTTAATCACATGGAAATGGGCTGAAGATTGTTATTCATACCTTACTAGATTGAGCTGATACTGTGTTATTATCATGCTGTAGTTTGGCACCGACAATCTGTGTGGGGGAGCTCTGTATAAGGATGTACCATAACATCTTTTTCCTTTTTACCAATTTGGTGTAGGACTAAGACGAAGCAAACTGAGGTGGACTGTGAGTACCTTAAGAGATGCTGCGACAATCTTACGCAGGAAAACAAGAGGCTGCAGAAGGAAGTGCAGGAGCTCAGAGCACTGAAGCTCTCCCCACAGCTCTACATGCATATGAACCCGCCCACCACGCTCACCATGTGCCCTTCATGTCAGCGAGTGTCAGTTCCTTCGTCGTCATTGTCGCCTCCATCTTCATCTTCAGTCACTGCCTCAGTGATTGGCCCCGTGGGGCCGGTCCATAATCCTTTTAGTCAGTCTGGACCATCCATCAACCCTTGGGCAAGGCTACAGATGCAACAAGGACTGAACAATTTGCACTCTTAATGGCTTTTCTGACATCTGCGCGGCATGTGCCAAGGCGTAAAGCAAAGAGTATCAGCTCATCCTGACGATATATTAGCAAGTATGACGTAGAAAGATCCAATGATCGGCAAAATAGAGCGTGTATTGTCCTTTTTGCTGATAATAGGACATTGATTGCTGGGATAGACAAATCTTATCCCTGTTTTTAAGGTCGAAAACATGTAGGGAATGGAAAAGGTGAACGTTAGTTGTTCATGAAACTTGTTCACTTAGGTAATTTGATGATCTATCATGATGTGGGTGATTGTCAAATCTATTCGAATGTCGATGAATCATGGTCTCATCTACCATGTTGGGTCATCATATGTTTCAAGCAATTCAATTGTGATATTTGTTCACAGGTGACACAGAATATGCCTTTCGAAAGTAAATTTAGGAGCAAAGTACTGAAACACGGGCAGGAGTTGTATGATGTCCCCTAACCATGGATACGTACATGGCGGTCACATTCAATGACCATATCAGAATACTGACAGTTATCTTTCATCTTATTGTTTAATAAATCTCGATCGCTGACGACGTTTCTGGTCTAGGAGTAAACTAGTTAGGTTTCTGGAATGCTAAAGTCAATTTCCTGACTAGCCCATTTGGTAGAGCAAGTAGTCACACCACATGGCATATGACGGCGATTTAAGGTGTAATAAGCCGATCGAAAGTGAAAGATTTCAAAATTCAAGCATCCATTGAGTAGGACAAGGCACAAATTGCACATCGGTTGGGTGACTGATACATGAAGTACATTTCCATAAGACGGCTTCAAGAAGTAGAACACATGCACATGTTCTGGTTTATATTCGACCCAGATTTTATAACTTCGAAGATTCTACACATCTACTCTGTCATGTAACGATGGCCATTTCTTCCTCTTACAATCAATCCACAGAAGTCAACTGCCAAGATGAGTTATGGAGATTTCATTTTATTTTCAGTTTGACGAAACTGCACCAAATCAAAATGTTGCTCTTGACCGTCTCACTCCCCAAGCGGAGATGCAGAATCATCTACGTGAAACCTGGATCAAGACAGTCTAAACTGTGTAAATCATCGGTCAGGAAGAAAAGTTTCTCATGTTTGAGTTCAGTTAATTTAAGTGTTCATAGTTGCCAGTTGCGCTCGCAAGGGTAGACAGAGACAGATGCCCGACTCCTGGAAATGAAAGAATGCCCGCTCTCTAGCAATCTGAAGCAAGTATAGCTTTGTAAGGATTCGGAGACGACGGTTCCTAATAAAGCGTAATACTGATCAATTCATGTTGATGACAGATACACCGCAGCCCAAATCTACAGGAAAGGGAGGCGAGTAATAATACACTGAAAACTTCTCTTTCTTCAGATCAAGCTATCAACAATCATCATACTGTATTCATGGTGTCCGCTAAGGAACGAAGTATGCACCCCAAGCCTGCCCTCTCCGTGAGTCTTTCGTGAATCCGCAGGCATTGGTCACAGGTGGGGCGATCGCCTGTAGACAAGCCTCTGTACAAGTATCTGGCGAGCAACAAGAGGATCAAATTAATAAAGGAGGCTCTGGTTTCACAGATATGTTGTGAGTGGGAAAAGAAGAAGGCATTAACAAACGAAATGAAGCACGCACAAACTTCAACAATGATAGCATTTACACAGAATTCTCTTACTACTCACTAGAGAAGGAATGCATGTTGAACTCCAACAAAGGCCTTAACAATACCAGTAATCTGAGCAAGGTAGTAATGATCAGACGAGAGGAATAGATAATACATGGGGAAACCTAACCTCTTCTAATCAGACTTATAGGCCAGCCAAACACCAAAACCAATTGGTCAATATATACATCTACCTTTAATCTCAGTTAACAATGGTAAAATTAGAAAACAATGCTCACTTTGCTGGTCATGAGACCATAATTGCACACTGAGCCTGAAGATCAAAGTAAAATACATGTTGAGCATACATACATAAGGCAAACAACAGATGCCATCAAATCCCTATCTACTTAATCACCGCTCCTATATGAAGATGTTCATAGCTGTAAGAACATTCAAGTACTTCAATGATGACCTCAAGACAATTTTTGTTATATATCATCCTGTCAGTTTAGACTAACTCAAGTACCAATAGTGATAAACATCCCCAGAGCATTTGCATATAATTCCTCAAGGAGAGAGAGATAATGCTCTAAGCCAGTCTTAAGCATTGACAAGCCAATAAGTCATATTTGCAGTATCCATAGAATAAGATAGGTTTCAAGTGCTGATGAAAAGAAGGAACATGTTCTCCAACCAGAAAGAAAAGTATCATGCTATCAAACCCAATTTATCTGGTCAAATGACATTGTTATGGATGGGAAGGAATTTCAAACACATTACTGCAGGGAGACTGGGGAAAACAGCATGCAATTGTCTTGTATGATCATTATATGCCAAAATTCAGTGAGTGATAAGAACATACAGGATGAATGAACATGGTACTACTTTTTTTCTGGCTGAGTTGCAAAGACTATGGCAAGCCAATAGAGTATGGCAGCTCAGTGAAAATGGAATCTAAACCAGAATCCTGCAGAAACAAATTTATTCTACTCCTGCTTGAAACCGGCCTTGAGATCAAGCTAACCCCAAAAGTTGTCAATTTAATTCCTCTGTCCTTCCAATCACCCAGAACAGAAACACCATTAGATCAACCTACTCAGAAGTCTCAGGCATTTGATCTAGGAAGGAGATCTTTTAGGACTAGATTGCATGACTAGATTTTGGCACTCAATACAACCAACAAAGAAACAACAATAAGGACTTTGTTGATAAAATTGATAAAATGCCTCGCCTAGAATTCAGGGAAAGCTACATATCATAGTTTTGAGACAATCTAAACCAGGAGTTGCTTCTGCTACTCTAACTCCACAACTACCCCAAGCATGCATTAACATGTATAACCCCAGGACAGGAGCAAATATCACTGAGCATATATTACCTTCTAATCCAAATTGACAACCTTACCTGCCCTGCTTTATCATCTCCAGTCTATCACTCTTATACTTCGTTTAGAAGGCAAGGACAGGATGAAAATGGAAAGAAAATTTAAATTTCTGTCTCTCCACACTAAAGTTTTAAACTTTACCCCATTTTCCACACCACCTCCAATATTCCTTCCCCTCCCCTCCTTCCCAAACAAAGCATTGGTACCGATCCTTGGGAAGAGACAACTAGAATGCCTAATTCAAATCACATCGTAGCAATAAAGAAAGTCCAGCTTAGTCCAAGCATAGCCTCTAAAGAGCTTTTCTTTGGGAATAGGAATCCCTATACACTCTAACTTGACTGCCTTGCATAGTTTAACACAGCGTGTTCCTTCAAAAAATGGGGTATCAACAAATAAGTAGAGCAATCGCAAGTAGCATAATTCAGTGAATTCACAATACAACAACACAAACATTTTAACAAGGCCTTAATTAGATAGACTATATCAGCCAAAGCATACAATTAATAGTAGTTACTGGTGCAACCTATTCTTCATAAGCAAAAGTGAGAAACCGATAACCTAAACCAAAGTAGTAGGCTATTCCTTAGCAAAGTTATGGTCGAATTTCATAAATGGTAATTCTTCCAAGATCACTTCATTAGTTTGAGTTATTCTCACCCAATTATTTGTAGGTTTGAACACCAGAAATAAGAAAATGAATATCAAACTAAGTCGTTGGAGGAAAAAAAACGTTAAGTCTTTGGAGATCCTAACATGCCAACCCTGATGATACAGATAAACCAATAAACTGAAGAGAAAGTTTGCTGTTTCTAGTCATTACATCACCCATGAATTCTTGATGTTTATTAAATATCTCCACCAAAAGCTGAAGCCACAACAAACAGTTCAATAATTAAGCCCTTCACAGCCGATAATCATTAGGCATAATCATCACTACCCAATGAGCCTCTCCATGATCCTTATGTTAATCTGTATCAAGGGACTACAGGAGTACCCAAATGTCCCATTGAAAGAACAAGGCAGTTGGGTGAAAAAATTAAGCCCTTCACAACCCCCCTCCCCCCAACACCCACACAGTGGCATTTCAGCATTGATATCACTTGTGCCTTCAAGCGCTACAAACTTAACGGAAACAAGAAAACCATCCCCTGTGCCTTAAATTGCTACCATCACTCCAAACATTTCAATTCCACGGTAAAGATCACTAAGCAAACACGAAGCAACAAATGCGAACGAGCATCGACAACAGACGGGTACGAACAGAAAGGAAAAGACGGCTCAACACTCACTTCATCAGGATGTCGTAGTACTCGGGATCCAAGGAAGAAAACAGGGCGTCCAGATCCTTTATCGCCATTATCGCTCTGTGCACCACTATCCAGTTCGCCGACTGCAAAAAACCGCGACTTCACCACCCGCAAAGATCTACCGATACAAGCAGCAAACACCCACCAAAAAAAGAGCCAAAAAAATAAAAGGGCGAACCTTGCATCGCTCGTCCCGCGTGTTCGGAGGCGACCCTTCGAGGGCGGTCTTGAGAGCCTCCACCGGCCTCGACCTGCACGCGACGAACCGAAACGCGAGGAAATGCGGAGGTGGGTCAGCTCAAAATCGATCCGGCGAAATCGCGGACGGAAAGGCGGCAAAGAGAGGGGATCGAGGAGGGGAAGTTTACTGCTTGAGCAAGCTCTCGATCTTGCGGGACTTGTGCTCGATCCTGCTGATGATTGCCTCCGCGTTGTCCGCCTCCACGAAGTCGTCCGTCGCCGCCATCATTCCGGCGAAGCGGCCGCCGGCGGGAATCAGAGGCGAAGATGGCTCGAAAACTCTCTCTCTCTCTCTCTCTCTCTCTCTACTTCCAGTCCTTGCTTTCTCTTTCACAACATGGACGATGAAATTGTTGTTGGCTTATCCAAAAAAAGAAAAAAAAAATTGTTGTTGGAGACAGGACAGTATAATGTCCTGTAATTTTATAAAAAGATTTTTACCACATGAACATGTTCATAGGAAAAATTTTCGTCTAATTAAAATTCGACCTATTTATTGAAAGTGGTATGTAGTTGGAACATATTCTATATTTCCAAATTAACAACCGTCGTATAGTGCTCCCTTTATTTAGCAAAAAATGAATAGTTCTTAATATATTTTTCAAGAAAATTGTTTATATCGTTTGAAATAATTAACCAATGAAAATTATTTTTATCGTTAATAAAAATTTATATTTGAATATTTTCGTGTACGATGAAGATAGTTTTGGTTTAATTATTTTTGTAAATGTTATAGTGACCATTGTTTTGGAAATATTTTCTAAATTATTCTTTTTCAATAAAATAAACTAAACTTAAGTTTCGAAATAGTTCATTTGCTCATTCATTTACAAAGTTTACTTGTAAAAGTGTTGCATTGAATATAAGGAAATGCGATTTATTGTATGTATCCTAAGTTACGTTTGGTTGTTTGGATTTTTAATTAAAATAGGATTGGATAGTATATAATATGAAATCGATGAGATTTTGTTATATCTAATCCACTACTTAGTGATTGTAATAATAAATTTTGATATATTTACATTATATCATATATATTATATGGTTAAAATGTCATATCAATATAAATTAATTAGAAATTTCATAGATGGAGATGGTAAAAATCTCTAACACTTCATTTTTATTTTTATCTCTATCCTGTCTTAAGCAAGTGCCGAATACAGAAATAATAAATTGTATCTTATCTTGAATTTCATCATAACTGCAGATCCAATCGAATCACGTTATACACAAATATCTTGGCATCCATTCGATGGCTAGTTGAGACTAACTCGCTTAATTTGTTAAGTCGAACTCAATCTTGTCAACTCAACTCAATGGTTCACGAACCTAATTGAGCATAATCAAGCTCTCATAGCTTGATTTACATATTTGGGAAAAAAATAGCAATAATCAAAATTACATAATATTTCAATTTATAAAGTCCATCCAATTTTATTTTATTTTTATAAGTTGGTTGTGATTGAGTAGAGTTGAGATGAGCTAGAATAGTATAGTGAATACTCGATCGAGCTCGAGTTGAACTTTGAGCTTTGCATATTTGAGCCAAGTTGAGCTTGAGCTTAGTTGTGCATTGACTTGACTTGGTTTGATTAAACCTCTAAATACTCATAAGAAAATGGAAAATTATACAATATTTCACTATGATAAAGGATTGGAACGCATAGTTATAACAAATACCATAACGTTGTATATTTGTGTAGTTTTTGAATTACGACAATTAGTAAGCAAGAGTATAAGTGTTGAGAGAAAGATATGTTAACAAAAAAAATTAAGAGTAGAAAAAGATGTTAAGAGAAAAAGTCAGGACTTTTAGGCTTCATGAAATTGGTTTCAAAACTGGTTCGGTCAGTTCAATTCCCGGGTAGATATTCACTTGAAACTAGGAATTAGATTGGTTTTTAGGGAAGCCTAATTTAGTTCTCAAATAGAACCGATTCAATTCTACGGTCCTAATAAAAAATCCGACATTACTCGAAAATTGGCAACCGATTGCAACAGGCTTAAACTCATTGATTAGGATCTTTTCATCTCTTCATCCAAATGATTAATATTTGTGATGTACCTTAAAAATCCCTAGCACCTAGACTAAGGGTGCACTTGGTAATGTTTCTGTTTTCGTTTTCTTTTCTTTTTTTAATTCTTCGAAATAGAAAAAGAATAAAAATCTTTTTTGTGTACGTTTTTTTTTCCTAAGAATAGATTTGGAACAAGATTAATAAAGGTTCATTTGATATCGTGCCAACAATTACCAAATGATGTTTGATTTTATTCTTTTATTATGAAAAACAAAAAAAAGAATATAAATCCGTTTGGTAACTTTTTTGTTTTTGGGAATAAATTTGAAACATAATGAATAAGTAAAAAAGAAGTTTTTTTTTTATTCTCGAGAATAACTTTAGAATTAAACCTTTTTTTTTTCCTCTCTTTTCTTTTCTTCTTCTTCTTCTTTTTTCTCTAACTAATTGCTGGTCTCAGAGATGGCCAGAGACCTTGCTGGGGCTAGCAAGGTTGAGCCTCATCAGTTCAAGCCTCGTTGGCGTCAGTTAAGGCTTCGACGACTACCAAGAGGAAGAAGAAAGAAGAAAAGGAAAAGGAAAAAAAAAAGGAGAAAAGAAAAGAGAAAAAAGAGAGAAAATGCTTAATTTTGAAATTTATTCTAGAGAGTAAAGAAGCAATTTATTTTTTTAACTTATTGATTTTGTTCCAAATCTATTATTGGGAATAAAAAAAGTTACTAAATAGATTTTTGTTCTTTTTATTTATTTATTTTGGGGAATAAAAGAATAAAATCGGACATTATCTCGGTATATTATTAAAGAGGCCTTAAGTAAAAAAAGTTGCTTCTTTATTCTTGAAAACAACTCAAGAATCAAGTAATTTTCTTTTCATTTTTCATTTTCTTCTTCCTCTAGTTGTTTGCTAACTTTGGCCATGGCCGACGATTGGCCAAAAGAGAGCTAGTGACCTTATCGGAGCTTTGTTGACCTTGGTGATGGCCGATGATTGGCCAAAAGAGAGCCAGTGACCTCGCCGGAGCCTTGTCTAGCCACAATGAGGTCGCTAGCTCTTCTCTAGTCAGTCGTTGACCATGGCCAAGGTTGGTGACCTGCTAGAGGAGGAAGAAGAAAAAAAGAAAAGAAAAAAAAGAAGAAGAAAAATGTAATAAAACTATTAAAAAAATCAAAAGAAATTTTAAATTATAAAAAAATTGAAAATCATATCAAACACAAATCTATTTCTGAAAATATAAATTTTTGTGCATTTAGCAAATGCGCTATTCAACTAAAAATTTCATCCAAAGAATTGATATAAATAAAATTATTTATAAACAAAAATTATTTTCGAAAATTGTTGACATACGCATATTAAGTTTCTATTTGAAAATTTTGCCAGCCTTTTATTAGAAAAAACGATCTTTTTCTTCCCCCTTGCTGAGTACAACAACACTTGCTTTCTCTCCACCCACTTGGTCCTTCTTTTCCCCCTTTTAACTTCCCCATTTCTTGAACCTCGCATCACTCCATTCGATCACTCTTTCCTCGTCCATAATTTCACTCCAAAACGCAGATAAAAAACTCACGAAAAGCAAAACAAAAACAGCATGATGATGATGATGCTCCTCAGGCTTGGTAGTTCGGTCCCTTTTGAAACCGAACGGTCCTTGCCACCACTTTCCACGGACGTGGCCCCTCTCCCTCTCTCCCCCCTTTTGTCTCTTTGCTTTGCCTTGGCTTCAAAGTCTTCCTTCCTTCGCCACCTCCACTTCCCCTTCTCCACTGCTCCTCCTTTTCCTTCTCCTCCTTCTTCTTCTTCTCCTTCTTCTCCACCACCTACTTGCAGAGCTCCCAAAGCTCGAAGCTTTCCTCCATCCCCTCGACAATGGCGACCCGCCCCGCCTCCCACCGACCCCCGCCTCCCCCTCCGCAGCCTCCACCCCCCACCGCCCAGAAGCCCCCGCGGCGGCGGCGGCTGCGGCGGCTGCGGGCGGCGGCTGCGGCTGCGGCGGCGTCCTCGCTCCCCCGCTCCGTCTTCAAGGCCGTCCTCGTCGCCCTCCTCCTCGTCGCCGTCCCCTTCTTCCCCTCCCAGGCCCCCGCCTTCCTCGACCACCGGCTGTTCACCGAGTTCTGGGAGCTCCTCCACCTCCTCTTCATCGGCCTCGCCGTGTCGTACGGCCTGTTCAGCCGCCGGAACCGCGGGGACGGCGGGCCCGAGGGCGCCGAGCGGCCCCCCGTGCCCGCCGCGGCGGCGTGGAGCGCGTCGCGGGTGGGGGACTTCCTGTCGATCTTCGAAGACGGGTACGAGCTCTCGTGCGGGCCCGACGGGAAGATCCAGAGGCCGGCGCAGGAGGCGTGGAAATGGGACGCTGCCCAGTACTCTCAAGGTGAGTCCAAGGTTGCTTTCGGTGAAGAGACTGATTTTGCTAGTGAGGAACAGTTAAAGTCTAGATCTTTGAGCTCTGAGAATGGTGATGCTGTGGTTAGTAGCTGGAGTTCTCAGTGTTTTCCGGTTGAGCCCATGGTTGTGGTGGCTCAACCAAATTTTAATCTTGGTGATGAATATTGCAAGCCCTTGGGATTGCCTGTTAGGAGCCTTAGATCACGGACTGGGGAGCGGAGTAGGCGGAAATCGAGAAATGGAGGTGGATCTGTTCCTGTTTCTGGTGCCGGCCACTCTTCGATTAGCTCCGATGGCCATATCAATGGGGATTTCGGTGATGTGGGTCCGGTTAATTTGGAGAAGAAGTTCGACGAAACCATGGCTGTGCCTCCGGATTCGACAATGCCGGGGCAGCCGAGGTTTGAGAGGATGGGGGTTAGAGAGAGTTTCGGTAATGGCGGGAAGAACCAACATGCTAGGCATATCTCAGCTGAGGAATCTCAATCTAGGATGGGGGTTAGAGAGAGTTTCAGTAATGGTTCCAGCCACTCTTCGATTAGCTCCGATGGCCATATTAATGGGGATTTTGGTGATGTGGGTCCGGTTGGTTTGGAGAAGAAGTTCGACGAAACCGTGGCTGTGCCTCCGGATTCGACAATACTGGGGCAGCCGAGGTTTGAGAGGATGGGGGTTAGAGAGAGTTTCGGTAATGGCCGGAAGAACCGACATGCTAGGCATATCTCAGCTGAGGAATCTCGATTTAGGCATCACAGATCGAGGTCTCTTAAGTCCAACGGGTCTTTAAGTTCGCGTACAGGTTCAGCATCGTCTTCCTCCTCACCTGACAAGCTCTCTCCCTTGCATTCCGCTTCTTCGGACCTGCCAAAAATGGACCCTTGGAACAAGAAGGACCAGTTCCCTTCTTCACATGCCGCTTCGCCACTTGATGCTTGTGGTCCGTTTGATGTGTCTGGCTATGAGAAGGGCGTGGGGAGAAACTTGACTGATAAAGATGATTACGGTGAAAATGTGATACATAATTCGCTTGACAGCAAAAGCACGTTCTATTCATCTTCGATGAACAGGAAAGTGTCACCAGACATGTCTCATTCTCAGAGAAATGAGAAGATTCTGCTCGAAAAGTTAAATGATGAGCGGATGGATTTGAGCGAGAAGAGAAGTCAGGAATTCTCGGGTCATAAACTTCCACCACGTGGATCTCATTCCCGTAGCTATACTAGTATCGAAAAATTCAATGATGAGCAGATGGATTTCAGCGAGAAGAGATATCAGGAATTCTCGGGTGATAAACTTCCACCGCTTGGATCTCATTCTCGTAGCTATACTAGTAACGAAAAGTTAAACAACGAGCAGATGGATCTGAGCGAGAAGAGAAGTCAGGAGGAATTCTTGGGTCATAAACTTCCACCACGTGGATCTCATTCCCGTAGCTATACTAGTATCGAACAATTCAATGATGAGCCAATGGCTTTCAGCGAGAAGAGATATCAGGAATTCTCAGGTGGTAAACTTCCACCGCTTGGATCTCAATCTCGTAGCTATACTAGTATCGAAAAGTTAAACGACGAGCAGATGGATCTGAGTGAGAAGACTAGTCAGGAGGAATTCTTGGGTAATAAACTTCCGCCTCGTGGATCTCATTGTCGTAGCTATACCAGTATCGATACTTTTCTTGATGGGGATGGCCAGAGAAAACTGAAGGATGATCGGGAGGACCCAGGGTGCATCAGCAGAGAGAATTTATCGCATAGAAGAGGGTTGCCTCAGGGTTCTCTGAAGTTAGATGTCAAATCGCGCGAGAAGAACATCAAAGGTACGCCAAGAGGAAAATCAGTCAGAACATTCAGAGTGTGCAGACAAACAGAAACAGTTGATCAATTCGAAGAGGCCTGTCGAAAGTTCATAGATGACAAGGTGGGAATGAAGCATGAAAAGACAGACCATTTTGGTATGAGAAAGAAAGGGAACAAAACTGAAGGTTCTCATAGCTCCTTCAGTAGTCCGGGTCAATCGAGTCTGGGAAATTCCAGTCCTGTTTTGCAGCAAGAGTTTGTTGATTGTGCAAATGGCGAAACGAATCATCGTGACAACAAACGTGTGAACTCCGGCAGGAAGTGGATGGCTGAGGCTGAAAATCCCCAAAGGAGATTGGATAAAGAAGCCATGTCCGACTGTCTCAGTGACGCGGGAACCGACACTAATGAGGTTGATAAGAAGGCTGGTGAGTTCATCGCCAAGTTTAGGGAACAGATTAGGCGTCAAAAGATGGCATCCATCGGATCCTTAAGCGTAGACTTCAGCGAAGACGATTATAGATAAAGACTGAAAATTTATGCTGCTATGGAAGTCATCTAACCAGGTGTATTTGTATATGCATTTCATAGCAATTTCCTCAACATTCTTTTTTGCCTTGTTTCAACATGCTTCATTTCCAATTCTTCTGCCTACAGTATATAGTGCTTGCGATTTTAACTATACTGGTCCTTCTGTTTAGAACTAGAAATGTTCCTTTTCCTAGGCGTTTGTACTTCTTCAAATCGTTTGTGGCGGAATCAGCTGTAATCCATCCAGTAGTTGACGACCACCGTCCTCAGCTCGGCTATCGCAATACATGCTAAAGTTCTTCCGCTCCTCTGTGTTTTCTCATCTATTGTTTCGAATAATTGTTTCAAAGACGAGACAAGTGTTCATTTTCTTTGGCGCAAGAACTTCGTCCAAACCTATGGAACCTTTTCCTTCCCCTCTTTTGGATGGTCTTGCCAGATTTTACCCGTGAGCAATTGCCTCGCCCATCTTCTTTCCTTTTCTTTTCGCCATTGAGCAGTTCTTGGGTAAAGCTCGAGTCAGGCAATTAGTCGAAGGCGAACAGGACATCGCTCTTGCGCCTCAAGAATGTAAAAGAATCCCAATGAAAGACGGTTCGGAAGAGCAACATTGCGACGGGGGTCAGTTCTATCCAGGGACTTCATCAATGGTAAATTCAAGTTCTGCACTTCTGGTATGAACATGGCCTCGACATCCATCCGCGGTTCTTGCCATGAAACAGGCTAAAAGCGTTCGTGTCGTGCTCCATCCCCAGCGATTCCACCGACGCCAAGGAATGAAAAGGGACCATCCTGGGGACAAGCTCCGCATGAAGTTGGACTTTTTATGTGAACTGAATCCGAGTTTCCAAAGAGCATGACAAGAATCCAAGTTCCAACGAAAGTCGATGCCTCGATCCTGGCAGGACAAAAGGACAATATAATAATGTTGATCGTTAAGCGGATGGATAGATGAGCTACGCGTGGAAAGCATCTCTTTTTGTATATTGGCATTTGACTAATCCATCCTCCATCCGCACATTATTTTTCAGTAATTTATGCCGTGCATCACGGTCCGTGCATTGGATATCAAATTACACGGAGTCCTGGAAATAAATTTAAGGGGTTGGTTTGTTTGACAGAAGATATTCTCTAGAAATACATTTTCCGACATTTACTTTGCTTAGGAAAATTAATTCAACAGATATTATTTTTCTAACAAAACTTAAATTCAGGGAAAGATCTCCTATAAAGTAACTGAAAAACATTTTCCAAAATATTTTTCTAGTCTTGGGTCTTGATTAATGAAATGTTTATTCTTAAAAAAATATTTTTTTATAAAAATTCAAAACTTTAATTATTTTTTTATTTTTTTAAAATTAAACTTTTTTTTTTTATTTTTTTCCTTTCCCTTTTCCTTCTTCCTCCTCCTTCCTTCGCTCGCATGGCTTGGTGATGGTTAGTAACCCGATGACCAGGCCATGATGTGGGCCAACGAGCTTGAGGCTCGATCAATCTAATCGGGCTTGCAGCTCAACCAATGTTGGCGAGCTCGAGCTTAGTCAAGGTTGACGAGCTCATGGCTCGCCCAATCTTGGTGAGTTCGAACTCTACCGAGGTTAACAAACTTATGGCTCACCCAATCTTGTGAGATGAAGTTTGCTCGTGGTTGTCGTTGAGGCTTGGCGATCCAAAAAGGAAGAAGGAAAAAAGAAAAAAAGAAAAGAAAAGAAAAAGAAAACAGAAAAAGAAAAAGAAAAAGAAAAGAATTTAAATAAAATAAACTAAAAAATAAAAATGATTTAAAAATATGAATTTTATGGGCCTGATATAAAGTCAAAATATGATCCAAATACCCAAAAAAAATTTTGATAACATATCATCTAATAAAGGAAAACTAACTATTTTGCTAGAAAATGATTTCTTGAAATGTAATTTTCTTTATCATGAAGTTTTTTTTACCAAACAAACGCTTATTTCGTGCAAAATGAAAGAAAAATGATCTCGTGTGTCACTTACAAAAATTAATAAATGATGAGTATTACTATTGTTCATAAAAATATCTAGAAATAATTTATTGTTGGTAACTAAAGTATTTTTATCAATTAATTATTTCAAATGGTACAAGCAATTATTACTAGGAAAACGTTTTTCAATCATTTTTTTTTCCACAAGACAAACATAGCCTTAGAGAAAGAAAATATTCTATTAACTTAAAATTTTCAAATAATATCTTTTGGAAAGAGCTACTTGTTTTGTAAACAAAATGTGCATATTTGTAATTGTGGCGAAAGTGAAAAAGAAATGCACGCACGTCATTTTCACCCAAAAAAAAAAAAAATGCATGCACGTCATCAGCGATGCAAAAAGAACCTTCAAACCTTCTTGGGGAATTGGACAACTAGCTTATCAGGTAGGTACACATCTATAATTTCTTTAATTTTTTTTAACAACCCTATTTAGCACTAGAAAATAAAGAATTATTGAAATAATAAAGAGAGAAAGGAATATATTATCTCTCCAGTTTAGCTATTTTCTCTACTCCTTAGTAAAACAACACGAAAAAAAATTCCATGAATTGGAGTTTTCATTTTCCCCCACCAAATTAGACTCGCCATATTAGACAAGCAAACGCATTGCGACATAGTATAATATTCTGGGTCGATTTTCCCGACCAGGCAATGAATATGATCAATATCTTTTCATGGAAAGCAAAGAGATATAGTACCACCAGCTTTATTTAGGCTCAGATACTCCTAACCCAGGCTTAGATATTGAAGATTTTGTTAGAATCATCCCATCAGCATACATAAAATTTTAGATCTTGAAAACTGATCATTTCATGAAAATAAAAACATACCTAAATGTGCAAAAGATGACGCCACTGTTGAATCGGGAAGAAAATCGGACATCTCGTGCTAATCCGTTTTCCTAATCTCACGACATAGATGGAATTTCTGTGTGCTTGTTAGGAAAAGAGAGGACCGGTGTTATATAAATCTACATCGCTCTTTTGGTAAGTCTGTCAAATAACCATAATCTTAAGATCCACGCTTGACATTATTCGTCTGTTAATATTTCCTTAAATCTCCATATTAATGTATCTGTTATTTTCAAACTAATAGACTATTATTTCCATACTATTTTAGCCACTGAGTTATATCATTCTTATCAATCCATGGCTTGGCCAAATTTTTAGAGAGTTTCCCCAATATTTTTAGGGTTTTTCTTAAAAAGTGCATGCATGTCATTATGAAATCATGGTCGATAATAAGAGAGAACGTTCCAATCTTGTTGGTGAATTAGACAGCTGAATTTCAAAAAATAAAAATAAAATAAAAAATCGGACAACTGGAGCATAAGGTAAGCATACATTATAATTGACAAAAGAATAGCGCAAGTGCCAAAACTTGGCACGAAAGATACTTAAGTGCAAAAAATTATGAAATATACACTTAAGTGTCACTTTTAAAAAAAAAAATTGGGACATTTGAGTGCCAAGTTCGGCGACCTTGGTCAAAAATCCTCTTGGCAATTTTTTAGTAATATAACTCACCTATGTGACTCATTGGAGAGCTGAGTCAATAAAGAAGAGCTAAAATGATGTGGTTTTGCCTCTTTTTTGTATTTTAAAATAAATATTAATTATTAAATTATTTTTTTAAAAATAGGGAGAAGCATATTGTAGAAGGCAAGGGTTGTGCAAGCCCTCATTGCCACCTCCCATTGTCTCCAAGGGGAGGATCGGCCAGGGGTCACTAGGCCCTAGCCAAAGGTTGACGGTCCTAGCTGACCGGCGGCAAGGGCTTGCAAACCCTCACCTAGCTAGGCCAAGGGTCGCTTCCGGTGACAGTGGGGAGGCGGCAGCGGGGGCTTGCATAGCCCTTGCCTTCTGCAATTTGCTTCTTGTTTTTGTTTTTTTGTTTTTTTTTTTTAAATAAAAATTAGATATTAAAATTAATTACAAATTTTATTTTTATTAATATTGATATTAAAATTCAAATATGAGGCAAAATGACATTGTTTTTTTTGCTTTTCTTTCTATATTAGTGTGGAAAATGAAGTCATTTTATACTTGTCTTGTTGGAAAAACGTTATGTCAGCATTTTGGCCGGGTTTTTTTTCGATTGGTACTTAACTGACTTATTTTGCTTAAATTTTGGTACTTAAATATATCTTTTCAAATTTTTGACACTCAAGTATCCTCGTGCTAAGTTTGGATACTTTAGGTGTCTAGCTCCGCATTATAATTTATACAAATTTAGGGTTATACCATTAGTTCAATAAGATAAGTTGTTTTTGTAAATATGCTCTCCACTTACCACTTTATGAATTATATGAATAAGAAAACTTCTAAGACGTGAGATCCTTATGCTACAGATGAATAATTTCTAGACCCTGAAAAGGCCGTCCTTTTGAAAGGCCAACGGAAGGGCTATGCATTGTGAGACAGCATATTTGTCTCGAATAACTACTAGTTTATATGCCAAAGACCCCTCATGATACAAGGCATATGTATATTTGTGGACATACACACACTTATATATGTCGAAACCTCGAGGGAATATCGTAAGCCATATTGGTCTGCCCCACAAGTGATGGATCCCGTATCTGCTGGCAAGGTTAGTGTTAGGTTATGGTCCCTGGCTGCTGGCTCAAGCACTTGGCTTGACACACAAAAGATTCAAGTCACAGTTCTTGGTACTTATATTATTTAGTAACTCATTGGATTCAGGGTTAGGCAATTATGGGGAAAATTGTCCAAAAAATCATAAACCTTTTGCACTTTTGCCAATTCAATCTTAAAATTTTCAATTTTACCAATTGAAATCTAAATCTTTCAACATTTACCAATTGAGTTTATCCAACCAATTTTGGCCAAAATTTATTGACATGGTTAGCAACTGTCTTGCGTGACACAATTGGCATTGATGTGGACAAAATTTATTATTATTATTATTATTATTATTATTATTATTATTATTATTATTATTATTTGTGTTAAGTTGCTTTAATTGAGTTTCCTTTATTATCAAAGTTTTATTTCCTTTTTACTTACATAAGGGTATTATTGTAATATACAGTTTATAGCCAATATAAATACAATGGGTGTAGGGTTTCACATTCTCCTTCTCTTCTTCTCTATTCCTTCTCTCTTCTTCTTTCTCTCTTACTATACACTGTCTAATCAGCTTTGTGACATGGTATCGTAGCGGTTCTAACTATCTCGATTACTTAATCATATTGCTGGTTTGAGAGTCCCCTAGTAACCTTACTTGTTTTCTCCTCAAGTCTCAATACATATGAGATTAGAAGGTATTGGATTCATCGAGTTCGGTTTATGAACATGGATTACAACACTTGCTGATCAACGGATTCAAGAATCGAGTATTCTATTGATTATGGTTGACCGGTCTTGCTGGTTTTCCATCAAACATATAATTATTTGAATCGAGATTTCTGGTCGATATTTTCTTCTATACGCGGTCTCTATTTATGAGTTTTCTTCTATCCCTTTGGTTAATTGATGGAGCCAATTACATGTGATTATACATTAGAGTTGCTGCTTTGCTAAAGTTGTACTAAAGTTTCGGCCTTCTTGATTAGTGGTAGATATACTTATATTGAGATTATCATCATGAGTGATACTAAGGCTCCTTCGTATAGTGTGAACGTTCAAATTACCACTATTAAATTAAATGGATCCTCCAATTACTTGTTATGGGCCCAAGCTGTGAAGGTCTATATTAATGCCAAAGGGAAACTTCATTATCTTACCACAGACCCTCCCGCTGAAAATTCCGGAAACTATAGTGGTTTGATGAGAGAGAATGATACACTTCGGTGTGGTTATGGAATAGCATGGAACCATCTATCGCTTAATGTCATGTTCCACACAACCGCTAAGGGAGTGTGGGATGATCTTATGGAGAGTTACTCACAAGACAATAATATGTCTAGAGTTTATGAATTATATGAGAAGATATTTAATTTTAAACAAGGAGACAAGTCTCTTGGAGAATATTATAGTGCTTTGAAAGGTATGTGGGAAGAACTCAATCTTTATCAGCCCATTACTACTGATCTTGAGAGACTAAAGACACAACGAGCTGAATTTCATGTGGCCAAATTTTTATCTGGCTTGAATGTTGACTTACAGCCTGTGAAGAGTCAACTTCTTGTTGGAGAGAGAGTTCCTTCTATGAATGAAGCATTTTGTCGAATTCAGCGCATTGTTCCTCCGTCTTCTACTTCATCTAAAGACAATTCAGCATTTGTGGCTGGTAATGGTGGTCGTGGTCGTGGTGGATTTTCCAATAGAGGTCGTGGTTTCGGAGGAGGTCGTAGTCGTGGTGGTGGACGTAGTGGACAAAGTTCGATCGAGATAGCCGTCGTGTATACACCGCGGCAAATTCGGTCATATTGTTGACACTTGTTGGGCCAAGCATGGCAAGCCCGAGTGGGCTCAAAAATCAGTTACCGCAAATACTTGTTATGTCTGAAGGGAGTGCTCGAAATGTGTCTTACAACGACATGAACCCATCTCTCCCACCTCCGGGGGTAGTTCTTCCGAGTCTACGGCTCGAGATGATATGGTTGCACAACTCATCAAACGTGTCCAACAACTAGAGGCTTCCAATTTCTCATCCACCGCTACTCTTGCACGTACAGTGTAACATGGCCTCCTCCTCTACTTTGTCTCCTAACACCTCTTGGGTCATTGACTCGGGGCTTCTAGTCATATGACAAAGCAAGAATTATTTTCTTCCCACACTAATTCTAGTCCTTCATCCGAAGTTATTTTAGCTAATGGTTCATCGACTCAAGTGGTTGGATCAGGGACCGTTTCACTTACATCTTCCTTATCTTTGTCCTCTGTTTTACATGTTCCCAAACTTCCTTTAAATTTATTATCCGTTAGTCGTTAACTAAAGCTTTTAATTGTTCGATTACATTTTATCCATCTCATTGCATTTTTCAGGACCTTCGACAAAGAAGATGATTGGTGGAGGGCATGAATGTGATGGACTCTACTATCTCAATGGTGTCTCCACTGCTGACGCCAATGGTCTAGCTGCTAGTTCTATTACCCCCCTATTATGGCATTCTCGTTTAGGGCATTTATCTTTATTTAAGTTACAACAAATAATTCCCGAGTGTAAATCAATTTCTACTCTTGAGTGTGAGGCTTGTGAACTTGGGAAACATCATCGTAGTTCCTTTCCTAATCGTAATAATTCTCGTGCATCTACTTTACTTGAACTTGTTCATTCGGACATATGGGGACCTTCCCGTATTGCTAGTAGAAATGGTTTTAAGTACTTTGTTACTTTTGTGGATGATTATTCTCGTTTAACATGGCTCTATATGCTTCATGACCGCTCTGAATTTTTACATGTTTTTCAATTATTTCATCGTGAGGTTACTAATCGCTTAATACATCCCTTAAAATTTTGCGAACAGATAATGCTCTAGAATATACACAGAAATCAATTTCTTTGTTTTGTTCTAATCTAGGCATTATACATCAAACAAGTTGTAATTATACCCCTCAGCAGAATGGTGTGGCCGAGAGAAAATACCGTCACCTTCTAGAAGTTGCTCGTTCACTCTTATTTCATATGAATGTGCCAAAATCATTTTGGAGTGATGCTGTCCTTACCGCATGTTACCTCATAAATCGTATGCCTTCCACCGTCCTCAATCATCACTCACCAATCGTGTTGTATTTCCCGACAAGCCGTTATTCTCTCTTACCCCGCGTCTTTGGGTGTGTCTCGTTTTGTTCATAACCTACGTTCTGGTTCGATAAACTATCTCCTCGTGCTACTAAATGTATTTTTCTCGGTATTCACGTACACAAAAAGGATATCGGTGTTATGATCCTACAACTTATACTCAATACGTTAGTGCTGATGTTACGTTTTTCGAGGGCACACCATACTATTCTACGAGGGTAAAGAGTTTTCAACCGACATTGTAGCCGATCCTCCTATCCCACATCAAATCCCCCTAGATTCTATTAGTCCGTCTCTAGTATCTCCTCCCTTGCGTGTGTATCGGCGGCGAAAGCAGCGGGGTCTACGGCACCACCGCCTCCAGCTCTTCAATGCCCTCCAATCAATCTTCCTCCGTGTCTCCCGGTCCGCATAATCTTCCTATTGCCCTTCGCAAAGGTACTCGGTCTTGCACACAAAAATCCTCTTTGGCTTACCCTATTGAGCGTTATGTGTCTCTCTCACATCTTCCTTCTCCATTACATGACTTTGCTCTATCATTACACACTCACACAATTCCTACTTCTACCACTGAGGCTTTGTCTCGCCTTGAGTGGAAGAAAGCTATGGATGTGGAAATGGAAGCTCTAGTGTCTCGCCAAACATGGTCATTGGTTGATCTTCCCCTTGGGAAAGATGTGGTGAAGTGTCGTTGGGTGTACACTATCAAGTACAATCCGGATGGTTCAATCGAGCGTCTTAAAGCTCGACTCGTTGCTAAAGGTTTTACTCAAACTTTCGGAGTGGATTATTTTGAGACTTTTTCTCCTGTGGCACGTCTCAACTCTGTTCGTGTTATTATTTCTCTTGCTGTGAATTTTGATTGGCCATTATATCAATTGGATGTCAAGAATGCTTTTCTTTATGGTGATTTGTCTGAAGAAGTATATATGGAGCAACCTCCTGGGTATGTTGCTCAGGGGGAGAATCGTAGTAAAGTATGTCGGCTACATAAGGCCATTTATGGGTTGAAACAGTCTCCAAGAGCATGGTTTGAGAAATTCAGTTCAGTGATTTCTAGATGTGGTTTCCACCAATGTTATTCTGATCATTCTGTTTTTGTTCGCAAGAAGAAATCGGGGGTAGTCATTCTTGTGGTATATGTGGATGATATAATTATCTCTGGTAGTGATATGACTGGTATTTCGAGATTAAGTCCTTTCTTCAGCAGCAATTTCAGATTAAAGACTTGGGAACTCTTAGGTATTTTCTGGGCATTGAAGTTTTACGAAGTAAAAAAGGTATTAATTTGTCTCAAATAAAGTATGTTCTTGATCTTTTGTCCGAGACAAGTACACTAGCTTCCAAGCCGCTTGATACTCCTATGGATCCAAATCAAAAGTTTGGAGTTGATGATGGAAAAGAAATTGAAGACAAGCATCAATATCGGCGTCTAGTTGGGAAACTAATTTATCTTACGTTACACGTCCCGATATTTCTTTTGCTGTTGGTGTGGTGAGTCGTTTATGGAGTCACCTAAGAAAGCTCATTGGGATGCTTTTGTATGTCGCATTCTTCGATATCTTAAAAGCTCTCCTGGTAAGGGATTAATTTATAAATCTAATGGTTCTTCCACTTTGGTTGGCTATTCTGATGCTGATTGGGCTGGGTCAACATATGATCGACGGTCTACAACTGGGTATTGCACTTTTATTGGTGGTAATTTGGTTACTTGGAGAAGCAAGAAACAGACTACCATTGCCAGGTCTAGTGCAGAGGCTGAATATCGTGCTATGGCACATACTGTGGCTGAATTGTTGTGGTTGAAATCTCTTCTCCAGGAGCTTGGATTTTCTATTAATCAACCTATTGACATGATGTGTGATAATCAAGCAGCTATTTATATTGCTGGGAATCCTGTTTTTCAAGAGCGAACTAAGCATATAGAAGTTGACTGTCACTTTGTTCGTGATGTTGTGAAGCAGAAGTTGGTTGCTACTCCTTACGTTGCCTCTAGAGATCAATTTGCTGATATGTTTACCAAAGCATTATTCCGTCCCGCTTTTGTTGCTTTGGTTGCTCCAAGCTGGGCATGGGTGACCTATATGCTCCAGCTTGAGGGGAGTGTTAAGTTGCTTTAATTGAGTTTCCTTTATTATCAAAGTTTTATTTCCTTTTTTACTTACATAAGGGTATTATTGTAATATACAGTTTATAGCCAATATAAATACAATGGGTGTAGGGTTTCGTGACTACAGAAAATCTACAGCCTCTCTTTCTTTCTTTTACATTCTCCTTCTCTTCTTCTCTATTCCTTCTCTCTCTTTCTTTCTCTCTTACTATACACTGCGAGTTCTCTAATCAGCTTTGTGACAATTTGAATTTTGAATTTTTTTTATATATTTAATTTTTTTTTCCTTTTTCCCTTTCTATCTCTGGCTAGTCACCTAGCCTTTGGTGATCGGCGAGAGGCCACAACCAATGAGGGTCAACCACATTGGCCTCAAGTAGGGTCGCCCTCACTAGATCTCGTTGGTCCCTAGTGAGAGAAAGCCTTGCCGGCCTCTAGCGAGGGCAAGCCTTGCCCGAGGCCAGCAGGTTGCCCCTCGCTAGATCCTAGTGAGGCTGACCTTTGCCAATTATGGCCTCTAGCTAGTTGCTGGAGGTTGGGTGACTGGCCAAAGGAAAAAAAAAGGGGAAGAAATAAACAAAAAAAAAAAAAAAAAAGAAAAAAGAAATTAAAAACATAAAAAATAATTTAAAAATAGAAAAAAAAAACTAAAAAAATTAATGAATTTTGTTCACGTTAGTGCCGATGTCCACGTTAGCAAATTTCAATTAAAATTGACTGGATGAACTCAATTGGCAAAAGTGAAAATGTTTAGAACTTAATTAGCAAAAGTGAAAATGTTTAGGACTTAATTGGCAAAAGTGAAAACGTTTAGGACTTAATTGACAAAAGTGCAATAAGTTAAAAAAATTTTGGACAATTTTCCCAGCAATTATGTTACATTTCCTTGACTTTTCATTCCTAATATATTCAAATGTAAGAAAAAATTTGCCTCTAAAGCAGATACATAGACCTCTGGATAGTTACAATGGCGTTCTCCTTGTTGCAAGAATGGTATTTATTCACAAAGAAGGCCGCCACTTAGGCGCCACCTGGGCAAGTTTTCTACTATGCTGAGCATTAGGATTTATCTTCGATTGTTTAATTTGAGTTGATGCCCTGGGTCAATGGTTCTTTTGGCCATTGCCCTGTTTCAATCATTGTTCATCATGTTCTAAATTGACATAGAGAGTGTCTTGGTAACTTTCAAAGCCACATTTATAAAGCATTGAGAGATCTGAGTCAGAGCATAAATCAACGACTTGGTGATTTGTTACACTAATAGTGTTACAAAAAGTGATATCTTGTGCAATGAAATCATCACCAACTTCACTTGAAATTCGAGATGAGAAAGATTATTAGAAATACAATCTAAATTTCCATAAGGGTTGATGTTGTGTATTCCTTGAAGACAAGCAAACTTATGTACGTCCCCTTCATGTTCGACCTGATTATTGTCCAAAACTATGATTGAATTATCGGATTAGTTTTCTACAAGTGTCAAAAATCCTAATTCGTCCACAATTTGTATCATTATAGTGCGCGACATAAATACTCTAAAAAGCTTAAGTTCATTGGAGTAAATTTCCTAATACTTAGTTATATATATATATATAGATATATATATATATATATATAGAGCTCTTTCTTTGGTATTAGATGATAATATAATAAAGAAGTAGCTCAGATGATATTAAGTTGCCACATTGAAAGTGGTAAAGCCTCCACCAACCGTTTTGCTTCCGGTGATTATGATCTTACCAATATCATCGCGACGAACATAATGTTCTCCAATTTCGATCCAGCTTCAACATTCTCATTATAAATATCCGCCTTCACATAAATGATGTACCTAGTACTATCGGATCGCTTTGACAGACGCCTGCATCACCCATTATAGTGATCAAATTGTATTGACTTCAAATTGTTTGCAGCCCTAGTGGTTGAACAACACATCGAATGATTTGATTGGGTTCTTTGGACGTGGACACCTAAATTTTTCGCTCAAAATTCTTTCATGCACATCACATGCATGACAATTGCACAGTATTTGCATGGAGTTTAGATGTTATAATTTTCTAATTGTATTATTTAACATATAGGTATAGCTCTATTTCTCTTGTGCATATTCTTGTGAAACTATCAAGGGAAATCTAATGAATTACATGATGGACACAAACTGTTACTAAACATGAGTCTTGCCTTCTTTCTCTCTCTTGGCACCTTCAGATAGGAAAGGGTCACGTGAGAATCAAAAGAGAAAATAAGCAAAAAGTTTTGTTAGCATAACAATCTTTGGGTACATTTTTGTGAGTCATAAATTCTTGAAAAAGTGAGTTTCAAAATAATTTATAATTATTTATGATTTAATTTTTTATGGTCCAGAATAAACTATTATTCTCATAATACACTAAAAATTGTCACATAATCATTTCTCATAAATGAAGTAGCCAAAAAGGAGCTCTGTGTGAGGAAAATAGGTAATAGAAAGAGGAGTCTGAAAATGGGATTGTATTGGATTCTTTAGATGTCGAAAGTACTGTGTGCGAAAGATCTTTGAGCCGAAATGGAGCTCCGCGCTTGAAGATTGTTCGTGGAGTCGCTTGAGGGCTTCTGTACTTACATGAGGATTCTCGTGTCGAAATCATCCATAGGGATCTCAAGACTAGGATCAACTTCTTTCTCGATGATGGCATGAACATGAAGATATTTGACTTTGGGCCGGTGAGATTATCGTGGGCGACCAAATCAAGGCAGACACCACCAGACCTACAGGAACATTGTATGTCGCCGCTACGTCTTTTTTAATTTGCTCAATGAACCCGTAACGAATTTTGTGCTAATCACATCTTTCCCTATGCGAAAATAGTGGATACATGACTTCTAATTAGCGGGAGAAAGAGTAGCCACCATGTGAGAAAACGTGGTCAGACCCTGCTTGAGTTTGTAGGTCCCGCATGACAAATCCGCTTCTGATTTCCTTATTGTCAGAAAAGTTACAGCTGTAGTCTTCCTTTAACATTATCAAATTGCTTCAATAAATTAGGCATGGATACTGTGGACTTAGGGTCGGGTGCTGGAACTGGTGGAGGCTTCGCCTGGGCACTTAGACAGAGCATCATTCACAGGGTTGATGATTAATAGCTTGATCGCACCTAATATGTGGCTTACGATGTAATAAGCTTTATGATTTTGTTGTTCTTCGGGCAACCATCTCATAGCCAGCATCACACTATGATTTTGTGCAACTTCTCCCAACGGTTCTTTACTGAGATGCTCTGGAAGATCGACATCTCCCAATAAATTACCCTTTGCCACTCTTCCGGTGGCTAAGGACTTAGAATGCGTGGTAGCCTTATTATTAGTTTATGATAATGGGTTGTTGCTGCCAAGAGTACTGTTGAACTCTTGTCAGCTTCTTGCTATCGTAATCTCCTTGAATCAACACTACGTGTCTCGTTAGGCGTGCCAAAAATACATGTCATTGAAAACTCGACGATGAAATACCTTTTAGAATATGGATTAGAGTGAATTGACAAAAGTTTTGAAGGTCCTTTATTAGTAAATGATATGTCTAGTAATGTAAATTACGGGAAAGTAAAGATAAATATAAATTCATAAAAGAATGTTGAGCTTTGTAATGAGGGTTATAAAGAGCATATTTGGGCCATTTATAGCCCACAAGCGACGGTTACATATACGATACATTGATCTTCTTGACGGTTACATGAACTCTACTCGATGGTTACTTGACGGTTATATTGATTCTACTACACCAACTATTACTTAATGGTTACATCGACTACACTGACTTGACTATTACCTTTTTGACAATTGCATTTGATATTACAAATAGATTCTCCACTTAATTCTACTACACCAACTATTACTAAGATATCTTGACTATTACCTTTTTGACAATTGCATTTGATATTACCGACTTATCTCTTTATCAATTGCATCCGAGATTATTAATGAAATACTTGACATTTTTTGAGTGTCAACAGTAGGTAAATTTTATGATCCATTCACCCTTCTCCTCATGATCCATATTAGAGGACTAATCAAGAAAGACATCTTGAAATTTCAAAGAGAGAAATGAATCAACTTATCTCTCTTGTTTGGGAATTTTGCCGCCTTCGAAATAATCTGAAGCACAATGAAAATCCATAACCTCACCTAATACCATTGCCTTTATTGTGGAGGTTTATTAATGGCATGTTGATTTAGCCTACCAAACATTTCCTGGATTTTCCCAGCAATTTTGGCATTTTGTCCCCTAAAACGTGCAAGCATGCCATTTTCCTAAATCAGGGTTGACCATGAAAGACAGCGTTCCGACCTTATTAGCGAGCTAGACAACGACATTTCGGCAAAAAAGAAGAAAAAACCAATTGGAAAACTGGATTATAAGGTAGGTAAAGAAACAATAATCCAATCAACTCTTTGCCTCCACAAACAAATTCATCACTAATCGAGAAAGAAATCTCGAAATATCGAAGAGAGAAGGGAATTAACTTCATGACTTTACCTACCACCATTGCCTTCATTGTGAAGGTTTTAATTTTCCCTAAAAAACACACTATTTATTTATTTTATTAATGAATATAGACCTAACATAGAATTATTTTCCGAATTAGACTCGCCCGTATTAAGTAAAATCCATCCCGATATAGTGGTAATCATTTGGGTTGTTTTTTTTTTTTTTCCGACGTAGCAGTGAATATGATCGATTTGAAATGAAAAAAAAAAAGAAAAGAAGAATTAAGGGCACCGTCTTTAATTAAGCTCAAGTACTACTACCAACCCCAGATTGGCTATAGAAGATTTGTTGGTATTTGGCCAAACCCTACGGTCTTCTCTTAATACTCCATAGAGAATTGTCAATTGCTCCTATCTCAGTTTTCACTCGGTTCTCATCGATTCTTGGCATTGAAGGTTTGTCAATGGCCTCTCTCTCTCTCTCTCTCTCTCATATTCAGTTAATTGTGTTTACATCTTGAAGTGTATCAATGAAGTCGAGGCGCGTGCTAAAAATTCAATCTTTTTTCTGATTTGTAAACAAAGAGATTGGCAAAAAAATGGAATTCGGATCGACATGTCGATGTCCCCAAAACCCTTAAAAGAACTTTCATTTTCAAAATATCTACTTTAACCAAAAGGTTTTCATCCACTATTTTTCCCGATTTTTGAAGTGAATTAGGACTTAATTGACACGGACATTGCACATTTGATGAGCCTGTAAGTTTACAAAAAACACCCCGGGACTCTTGTCCCCGGCCTCCTTCATTTCCCGCGCTGTTCATCCGGGGTGCTAGCCGTATCTTTTCTTCCGTAAGGAAGTAGGGACTCTCTTAAGGGCTTATTTTTCTAGTCCCTCCCGAGAACCCGATTACTCCCAATTATCCCTCCGATTAGTCCAAAGTTTATAGAATGGATTTATAGAATGGAATGACCAAATTAGAACAAATTAACTCTCTCAACAATTGCAATCATTTCACCCAAAACCATATTTGAGTTTGCTAGGCTACTACAACAGCGATCGAGCGAGCGAGTGGTGGATCAAATCTGCAAGCAGAAGATCATAGGTATGACTTCTTGATCTATATTCTCTATCTCAAAATACTTGGGTTACTGCAAATTATGAGTCTGAGACTTAGGTGTAACATTGGCTTTGAAGCTCTCTGCTCCCATCATTGTGGAGCAAAAAATGGTGGGCTTGCCCAACCGGTGGTGCATGAGCTAAATCCGTGGCTTTAAATTGACTATTTTTTTGGCACGTGATGCATAATTCGACGGCACTTTCAATACCTTCTTTCATCCAACAAAAAAGAAAAGAGTTCATCTCATAAATGAAGCATATGCACTCAATAAAAAATGATACTAATTAACTGAGTCGAAAGGTTCGGTATCGGGTCATAAGAAAGAATGTCATAATAAATAGGCAGTTAAACAAAGGGCCCCACAACAAATGAAATCCCAACGCTTGCACACCAAGTTTATTAAAAAGAAAAAGAGGACAAGTTTGGGAAATTAAAAAAAAAATTCTGGGATAAATATCTTAAAATCAATACCAAAACCAAAACCAAAACCAAATCCCCGTTCCACCTCCCAACAGAGAATCCCCTCCTCCAAAATCTTGGTCGTCCGTACCGCGCAAACTGACGACGATGCGCCGGCGCAAGCTTGACACACACGCCATCGCCTCTCAGCCAATCAGATCCCGCCACGTCGAAACCACCTTATTCTAATCCGCCCTTTTCCTATTTTATTATATAAAATTCCCCACCGCCAGCTCAGAAGCGCGACGCCATTTTGACCCTCTCTCTCTCTCTCTCTCTCTTTCTCTCTCTTCTGCGCTTCGCTCGTTGGATGCTGACGAGTCGTGCGGTACTGGGAGCTCATCCGGCGCACCGATTCGAAGGAGGAGACGACCATGGCTAGCCCGAGTAACCTCTCTCTCTCCTCCCCTTCCCCGTTTCCGTTCTAGGGTTCTTCTGTTCTTTCTTGATTGCTTCCCTTCTTGGTTTTTTCATGGTGGGTTCTGCGGATTTGGCGGTTGCCTTGCTGGTTCTCTCTTTCCCCGTTGATGCTTCGCGTTTTTTGGCTTCTGGGTTTTGTTCCCTCCGCGATTTCCTTTCGAATGTGCGGCGTCGCTCGGGGATGTCTGTTCGCGGGGAATGATGGGTCTGTTCCCGCGGGAACCATGCCGTGAATGACCATCGTGGTTCTTCGATTAGTTCTTTTTTTTTTTTTGATTTGGTTTTATTATCAATTCGGCTTCATGGGTTTTCTTCGTTGTAGTAGAGGTTGTAGGGTTGGGGAGGGGGGGGGGGGGGGTTTGGGCTAGCGGAGGAGCTGCCGCAATTTCTTGGTTCCTTGGGGATTCTTGATTGCGGCATGATTGGTAATTTTAGATGCTGAATTGTGTGCAGGGACGAGCGGGGGATCGCTAGAGCGGCTGACTTGATTATGGGCGACATGGGTCCTGATTTAGAAGTCCGAGTCCAATCAGAGGCTCTGATGGGCGGATCGGAGGATGCGCCGGCCAATGCGTTGGTCGGCAAGGAGAACGGGACTGCCGTTCTCCAAGATCCCAAAGCTAAAGTGGTACGCTGTTTGAGTAACTGCCAGGATGGCAGCTTCAGTGGAGGGTTTGCACGATGGCAAGATGCCTGATGGGGACGGGAATTCCGATGTCGATATAATTGATCGCAAAAATCCGACCAAAGAAGGCCCATTTGAAGGTGGCCAAGGGGAAACGACTGAATATTCTAGTTCATTTGGTGATACATCATCTGGCTCTGAGAATAATTTAGCTATCAGTGATGGTGAAGTTGATTCACAGTATCTTGGTCGCGATATGCCAGGATTTTGTTATCCTGGACAGAGTGAACTCTATCTAACAAGGTACTGCATACTGAATCTCTGAAGGGTCTTGGATGCTTGTTGATTATTCTGTGGGCTCTTCTTGTGATTAGATTCCCTTGTTATTTGCCGTGACCCTTCATCTTTTTTTATTGAAATGCATAATCATTTACTGTACTTCTTCAAAGCCCTTTGGGATTTATAATTCGAGCCAGACGAACATGCATAATCATCTACTTTACTTGGTTTTACTTTACTTTTTCAAAGCCCATCAGTCCCAATCCCTCTGAAACCTGAGTAGATGCCCTGCATGAAGCTTGTTTGTCACTTGATGTATCTGCTTTCAATGCTTCAATCTTTTGCAGATATTTGTTTTGTGAATCTGCTACTATTGGGCTTGGGTTGGTTGACATTATAGCCTTTATGCAGTAACTATAGTCTAGATTAGCCACTCATAGGGTGGATGATATCCCGGCTAGTTGGCAACATAGACTCACTCTTGACTTGTTTTACCTGGCTGGATTTTAGATATCCAGTATTGGAATGGAATATATTGTCCTAATATGTTGGTTTTATTTGTTGAACTTCATATTCATCTTTATTTCTGAGAAGTTAGGATGCCACAGAGTTCTTGCTATCTGAGAATGATCGCTTTGAAGCTTATCGATTCCTTTAACTTGGATAACCAGGAAGTACATTATTCTATTAGTGAAGATGGATAGCTCTTATATTCTTTACTTGATTCTTTGACTGGAAACTGAAAGTATGGTAATGATAGAAGGCAAGTCGGTGTATTGTTGTTGATATTGTTTGCTTTCATGCCTAGATCTAGAGAAAGTCTCCCTATAGCGCATCCTGTAGCTGTGAAACAAGTTGATTTCAGTTAGGAGGGCCTTTAGTCCTGTCATTTGAATGAAGAGGACTAGATAGGAAAAGAATTGCTTGTGAAAATAGGATAAGCTGCCTTGATGCCACTCCTGAAGAAGAGAGATCATGTGAATTATCCTTCAAGAAAATTATGCTTTCCTCTAATATGATTTCTTAAAGCTCAATAGTTATATGTACGAGGCCTGTAGAAGGTGATTTTCCTCAAGCATTCCCATAGTGATAGGTCGTTGGATAAAAGACAACAATGTGATATTTCCATGTGCTTAAGAAAATCAATATGATTTCTTAAAGCTCATTAGTTATACATATGAGGCCTGTAGAAGGTGATTTTCCTCAAGCATTCCCATAGTGATAGGTTGTTGGATAAAAGACAAAAATGTGATATTTCGCATGGGGGCTCTGATTGTATCTGGTTTGTACATGAATATCCAGAGAATGCTTCTTAGGATAAGGCCTTTGTGTATTTTCTTGTTCTGTGGCTAAACTTAAAATGACAAGGCAGTTCGTCATATTGTTTATGCTGTGCTTGGGAGGAGGGGGAGAGGAAAAGTAGGGGAGAGAATGCACAAATTCTTTTTTTTTCTCATCTCCTTAACACAGTTCCTGTTTTCCAGCTAAACTTTCATCCCCCCTTCTTCCCTTCCTTGTCCATACATAGTGTTAGTGTACACCATGTGCTGATTACTTAAATGCATGGTGGAATATTTTTAACATTTACAGGCTGTTGGTGATTCCCTTACTTTATATGAAATAAAGGGTTAGAAACTCCCTTAATTTTATATGAAATAAAGCAGTAGAAACGTAATTGATAGTGACGTCTCACAGTATTAATTCATAGAAGGAACATAGCATACTGCTGAGGGTATAGTTGTTTTCACTTTCAGTAAGTGTCTGACTAATGCATTCATCTTTATTCTTGTCACCCTTTCCAGGAGAAAGCTGACGGATCACTGGAGAAGGTTTATACAGCCTCTTAAGTGGCGATGTAAATGGATAGAACTGCGGATTAATCAGTTGAACTCCCAAGCACAAAAGTATGATAGGAAACTGGAAGAGCACAAGCAAAAGAAGGAACTTACTTTTGAAAGACCAGAATCGCAGGATTTCAATGCCAAGTCATGTGCATTTTCTGGTCAACTCTCAAGAGAGAAAGTCATGATGAGGAGAAAAAGAAAAAGAGTAGAAGAGACACAAGATATAGCATCATATATGTCACAGCATAACTTGTTCTCCTATTGTGGTACTACATTTAAAGCCATCACCTTGTTTGTATCAATCAAAGGACGTAAGGATTGATCTTTTCCTTCTGATCGTGCAGATAGAAAGTCCCGTGCGGATCATACTCATATGGAAATTCGTCGTGGCAATCAAGGTAAGGTGTTAAATCACTTTCTCTTTTATGTCTGTCGAGTACCAAAGAAATTAATTGCAAGAAATCCGGGCAAGTTGTCCTTACTCTTTTTTGGTTTAGATTGTCCTTTAGAATATAAGTGATAGGTTTGTTATCATGTTCTAACTTGGTAGCTGTAAGGCTCTGCTAATAAAAGCTGGGAAGGATATGAAAAGGTGTATATATACTTTGCAGCACATGATTGTTATTTTGGGATGATTGGGATCAAACTGATTTTACATTTTAACTTTTCACTTTTTATAAATTTCTCAAGAATTTCTCAACACTCACATTTGACTTTAATTTAACATGAAACACTTCCTTTCAAAACATCAAACTATTGAAAAGTAGAATTGTTTATATCTTTTGACTCCTCGCTTGCTCTTCGTTATATAAGATGGAAATTAGGTGGTTGAGGCATGTGCTTGGATCCTTTTCCCCTTTATTTTAGATTGAATTTCCAAGTTAGCAGTTTATTCTGATTCCTTATATCAGAACCATTGGTCTAACATGCTCTGGTTAATCATATTATATGAAACCACTACTTTTCTTGAATAATTTCTGTAATTTCTATGAGGAAAGAATGCTTGGATCTCTTTTTCTTCCAACATTTGGTTTAGTTACTTTGCCTCACCTACTAGCAAGTGGTCTAGTTTTAGGAGTCTTGTAAATGTGCTTTTATCTTCCACCAGAAATGAGGCATGTCCAAATGTAGGCAAATATTAGGAAGAGACACGGTGATAGCTTTCATATCATTTCACAATGAAAAAACACATGATAACGAATGATCTCATTTTCTACAAAAGCAATATCAGCGAACTCACAGTGGGAGCACGTGTACACAGACTTTAGGTGGTGATGTGCACCAGAAGAGGATCTCAAATGAAAGTGACAATAGGACTTAGGAGAGCCATGAATATATCTATCAAAAGAAAATGGAGGCCACAAAGATAATTTGAGATACTACTGCCTTGGAGCTTGGCCATTTAGTGTTGCCTACCCTATAGGACTTATTCCCTTGGAGCTTTACCAACTAGTCATATTTCTGGAATTTGATCCTTCATCTAGAATGGGGAGCGAAATGGGGAGCAACCTAAATGCTAGGTCTGAAAGTGAGGCTTTGTTGAAATATGTTACCAGTGAGCGTATTCTTATGCACTCGTCATTTATCTATCATACTTAATATCCCAAAAGTAAAAAGAAGACTCTTCTTAAGATACCGGATATCTCCTTGTAAAATGCATAATTTGGAATGAGCGTTCCAGTTTGTGGCATTCTAGTGATCCAAAGCACTCAATCAATGCTTCCAATTTTCCTATATGGAAATTGTCCTTGTACATTCACGAGATCACCTTCAATGAGATTTATGTCTAATAATATATTTAATCAAAAAGTTCCTGATTTTAGTGTGTCATGAAATCCCTTTGTTATGATTTAGTTTTCCCTACATTGTTAGGAAAAGCATATTCTGACCGTACCACATTTCCAACAAGGGATGTTCTGCATTCTGTTTCATCTCACGTGGCACATGATCCACACTCTTAATAATGTTGTGTGTTATCTTGGTGGAAATTTTTTTTAATTTTTGCTGCATTCAATGAATTATAGCAATGAAATTATAGTTTTTATTTAATGTTATGCTACCTATATTATGGGATTTAATGGAGTTGCTATGATGCCAAATTGACTTGAGGAGTTGCTGTTCTAGATAATTTGCATTAGCTTTCGTATTGCTATCCTCCTAAAGCTTTCTTATTTGAGTTAATTTTTCTCTGATGATTCTTTCCCTAATGTGTTTGGGCTAGTAGGTGATAGTGTTGGTGATTCACTTGATTTTGGAGATGGGGCAAATTCCCGGGAGCAAATACTTGCTAAGATTGAGAAAGCAAAGTCTCACATATGCGAGTTGAAAGCACGAATGGATAAGGTGTTAAGTGAAAATCCTGGAAAGTTCTCTTCAGTTAATAGGTTGAGCATGCTGCCACCGAAAGATGAGTTGACCAGCTCTGATAAAAAACAGGCATCTCATTATGGGAATGGACTTGTATCTTCTTGTAAATCTATCTATACAGCATCTCTGCAAGTATCAAACCACAATTTAGATGATATCCTTCTGCCTGAAACTGCAAATTCAACACTTGGAGAGGCAACTCCTTTGCCCAATATCATTGAGAGCACAGATCAGACATCTAGAGGGGTTTCTCATGATAATGTAAGTAATTATAGCTTGTGTTTTTATTAACCTGTGCATTTGGTTCTTATTTTAAAACTCCAAATGAAAAGCGATTAAGTTTTAGTCCTTTTTGATGCAGTTCTTGGATGTTCTTAATTCTCTCGAGTTCTGCCCTTGATATGGCTCTGTATTTACTCCATATCTAATTAGGAGAACTAGTGATGGCAAATAGGAGGAATAATCCTTGTCAAAATGAATTTAATCCTTATTGTACTCTCTCTCTCTCTCTCTCTCTCTCTCTCAAATCTATCCACCTCTTCATTATTGCTTTTTTATTTTAACTTTTAAGTTGTTAAGCAGAATATGATCTGTATGCTGAGTCTATCTGGCATTAGTGTTTCTGGTAGAAAAGTGAAATGAATTTGTCTGCACTTTCAGACTGAGGAAGAAATTCTGACGAATGAGCAGGCAGTGGAGGAAAAATCACTTGATCTAGTAGAGTTCAGAAATCGGCTTATCATGGGTGAGAAGCCTGGGGAACCATTGGAACTGCAGGAAACTGAAACGACTCTCTGCTTTCGCCTTTGAAATCTGAAACCGATTCTCTTGGAAAAGGATCGAGTTTGAAATCTCCTCCAATTTGCAAGACCTATGTACGTAGCAAACTTAGGAGGCGAAGTCGGCGAGCAGCTATGCGTCGATGGAGCCGGAAATCCTCTGGTTAGGTGAGGCTGCAGATAGTTGTAACAGTTGGAGAAGTGTTTGTGAGAGAGGAAGGATAGTTTATATAGTTTCTGCTTCTGAAACATGAGTTGTATAGGTCTGCGTGTTCTAATTGTATATTCTCTGTTCATCCTCTCCCTCTTCCCCTATGGATTTTATATTCTCTGGTAGAACTGGAGACACTTTACTGTTCATTTGGAAGACGAACATGAATCAAATAGGTCTTGGTTTTCTTTACCGGGAGTATTATTTCCCTATACATTTTGGGGTTCAAATGGTCGACTGAAGTTCCATCTTATCATTTTTACCATCATTGATGATTTTTTCGTGATCCTAGGATATTTCTACTTAGTTGAGCTAGCGATATTTAATCTTCGAACTATCTAAACCTGTTGGAGTTGGTGCATTAATTGCTTTTACACCTCACTGGGGACAGATAGTACAAACAATCTTGTAAGTTTGTTTTGTGGTCGAAACTCTTGTAAGTTGATCAGCACTTCTGCGCATTTCCAATCTGAGGCTTCTGCTATATGCTGTCCATTTGAGTATTTTCTGGATATATCGGCAGGAAACGTTTTGGAAAAGCAACAGTGCTTGCAGATTATGATATCCTCATTTGTGATTTATTATCGGCATAATTGAAAATGACACTCTAAAAAAATCACAGTCAAGAACTTCTCTTGTTTATTTATAGTAACACATGCATTTTTCTTTTGGGTCGTATGACGCGTTTGAATTCCTTAAATTCGCCGCTCTGGGGGGGCTATAGCCTTGTTGAGAATTCTTCCAGACAGCTTTACAGAGATGAGGGCTAAAACAGTGGCCGCTGGCACGAAAATGACATTGGGGATGGCCTTGAGAAGCGTCAGCTGCGGCACATTCTCTCCGGCCTTCTTGGCCGCCATAGCCACCAGTGGCGTTAGTACTCCGGTGATGACTGTGGAGTCATCCGACTTACTGACAGTAACGTTCTGTGTCATGAAATTCACAAAGACCTTCTTTCTCTTTGTCTCCTTGGTTTCTTTCCACTGTCGAAAGCATTCCTGCATGATGTTACGCATGCATCAGGAGCTTAAACCAGCTAGCTGCCTTTTTACCTATCCGATGTACAGTTTGGAAGGCTAAAAGGATGAACAGAAATCTAGCAAACATTTGAAAGGGTCGAACGAATGGACAAATCTAAGCATGCTATTGATGTATACGCGTAACTCTCAGTGGACGATTCCATACCTCTACTTTCCTTTGCGACGGAATGTCCACATGTTTGCCGGGCAGTGCCGCGTTGAAAGTGCTGCATAGGTTTGATAATTTGAGCTCCTGTATGAATATCTTAATCGTTTCTACATAGGGAAGATGACCTTACTTGAAGATGTCAAGAATGGCAATGTGGAATGCCTCATAGTTGGTGATATCCTTCTCCACGAATTGGTTATAAAGCGCTCCCATAAAAAATCCGACCATCTGCGGTGGCGGCTGTGGCCCTCCTGTAAGGAAACATAGAAAAGAGAAGAAAGCTCAAGGGTAAACTCGAATCATTTCTTCTTAAAAGCACTCGTATAATCTTGTCTAGAATCAAGCTGTATCAAGAGTAGAACATAATATACATGTAATAATAAAGAACTAAGTTTCGAAGAGTAGTGATTAATGAAAGATGGCATCGGGTTATGGTTCGAAAAGTCATAATCAATGAAAGATCTGTTTATCAATGGAACAAGATCACTTACCTTTCCCCAAGGAACTCAGGAACGTCCCCATTATTGCAGAATACCTTAGACATGGCTAGGATTTGTGGACATTTATATATCTATTAGAAAAGAACAATGGAATGGCTTGTTGTTAGCCTCAATGACTTTAAGCAAAGTATCCTCTTGTCAAGAATCCCAATCTTCGAGTTTGCTGAGAGAGAGAGGCTTCTGATATGTCCATATTCTGATTCTTAACTTGGAACTTCCTTTTCACTGAGAGAGAGAGAGAGAGAGAGAGAGAGAGAGAGAGAGAGATTGCATGTGACTGCTAAAGTTACCGTGAAGGAATTATTTCTAGTTAGAGATGTCTTGTTTCTAGCTAATAACACCTCCTCGAACTCAAACGCTGTAGCGCTCGGATGGTGCTGCAAAGACCAGTAACGATTCAAGCAATGCCAGAGTTCGACTGGTAACTCAGATTTCCTTTTAAGTCTGATAGGGTAGACACTTTTATGTTTGTAACATCATTTAACGAGCACACAGCTGTAGATTCAATGTTAGTAGCTAGAATTTCTCTGGAAGTCTTTGATCACTGTCACACGTTGAATATGTTTTTCGATGCCCATGCTAATGCTTGTTATCAACTGTCGCTGGAAGGAGTCATGTATATTCTCTCTTTCCTTTCACATACGCACAGCTTCCATGTTCGCTCGTGTCATTCTGACGACTTCTTGAACCGGGAAAAGCAAGAAATCCATGATGCATACGAATGTCCTCCAAGCATGTGTTATTTTGTCCATTCTAGTTGCAATTAAAGCGGTATTTTTGCCACACTTTATGAACTAGAGTTCTTGTCTCCTGGCTGCATCCAGCTTAGTCTGGACTTTCGCCGCAGGAATGATGCCATAAACTCAGATTGCATGTCATAGGAATTTGCAGGAAGGATCTCCTGTTGCAACTTGCAGGGTAGACAACTCTAGTTTGCACTGCTGGACCTGCCAAGCAAGCTGATTAAAAGTGCACATAGAATTTCTTGGGAGCAACTCTAACTTTAGCCTACGTTGAACAAATACACAGGTGAAGATTAAATTTAAGAAGCGATTATTCTCCTGATAATTCATTTGACCAATGTTGCAGGTCGAATCGGGAGCGAATCTAAACTATAAATCCCCTATTTTGTCCGTAGCAACAGGAGTCATGGATATTCTCTCTTTCTTCTCCGACACATGTAACTTTATGCTCTTGCTCGCATAATATACCTCAAAGCCATGGTATGTGAAAAGCTGGGAATCTCGTAATGCATGCTCGCCAAGATGTGCGATGAGTAAGTAATTATCTACGTACACATTATACTTGGCCTCGGGGTCTAATGCTCTAGAAATTGGTATTGTTTGTAGCCAGCCATTTATAACTGCGGCGTGGCCCATTCTGCAGGATTGTATCGTCTTGTGTGACATTAGAGGAAAAACCATAGAAAGCACAGCGATCCTGGCCTTGTTTTCTGCAGTACTTTAGAAAGTAAATGTGAGTGATTCCTCGACTTCTTGATCTGAACTGAGACTGGAAAATCGCTATCCTCTTGGAAAGTTCTAATTTGATTTTTTTATCCTTTCAGAGAGCCTTCGGTGTATTATGAAAGGGAAATTTAGGAAGAGGTAGCTATTTCCAAGTCAAAATAAATGTATGACATTACATACTCCATTAAATTGGTGCATCATGTCTTTGTTCACCGCCAAGCTTATACATATCTACATATCTGTCCCTTCCTTCTCTTGTTCTTGTTAGCTTTTTGCTGGTGTTCTTGGAGGTTCTTGAAAGTAATTTGATACTTGGACAGTATAATGATTGTCCATCTCATCGACGTCAAGAGCCCTCAGCTTTGCAAATGACTTGACCTTCCCTTTCAGGGTGCGGGGTACCCTCAACCTGCATCATAAAGAATTGAAAGTTATTCAGAAAAGAGAATACGGGCATAAACCAGCTATGAAGTAAAGTTTATGCTGCACATATAGTTAAACTTCCAAAACACGTGATTTCATTTCTTTTCTCACCAATGAAGCATATTTTTTGGCGATGAATACGACACACTAAGAGAACAAGAAAGAGGAAAACAATCACATCTCTCTTGAGAATACATGCATATGAATCTGTCAAGTCGATTCAATGTCCAAATACGAGGCAAAATATACCGGTCAGAGGGATTGTCCTGTCCCTAGTTGCGTCTGCTCTTAGGCTCTTGCAGATTTTTTCGAAAGTACACTGGATTGCTGAAAAGTGTCTGTGAACTTCTGTAATTGTTAAGAAGAGGTCACCTATCTTTCATGAAATTAATACCAATATTTGCAGGCAATTACCTTGCAGAATTTAGTTTCATAAGCTGCCCAGAAGAAAATGACTCTGGTCAGACCCAAGTATCCACCAAGGACGATCCCGGTTGCGAAAATTTCATTGAGTTTCCAGCTGCCAGAACTTGGCGAAGGCTTCACCCTGTCTTTTGATATCACCACAATGGTACCTGTAGAGCCATCGACGTTAATGCAAAAACAAGCGACACAAGCCATCTCCCCACAAACCTGAACAAAGCAGACAGGAACAAGAGTACCAAAACTCACCATCATTAAGAATAGCAATCACAAGGACCACGAAAGGTTGGGAATTCAAATTTCCAGAAAAATGTATGCAACATAAACCCGAGCTGCGACATTACTGCCGTGTTAATACAAGGTTGACCCACAAAAATGTGTAATGAACTTCCAAGAACATTAAGGGAAAGTTAATGAATCTTACCACCAGACGTATGGTGATTGATATGGCATATATCTGGAACAAAATTAAGATATGAATGCCAATTCTTCTGAACCTCGAGTCCTCCCATATGTGTGTATTTAATTCTTGAGCATGTTTTTATTTGCAACAATGAAATTTACCGTATAATTTTTCGCTCTTTGGAAAATAGCATGACTTGTCAAGATGGCGGTGATGATCACACTCAAGCCAGGCTGCATGAGCACTTGATCAGAAGCACTTCGGGCAGCATCCGTGGAATTGGCCATGGCAATCCCAGTATTGGCTTTCTCTAAGGCAGGTGCGTCATTCACACCATCGCCAGTGATTCCGCAAATGTGCTTTTGCACCTGCAGTCTCTTCACTATCTCATACTCGTGTTCTGAAGGTTGGATTGAGTAAAGAAGTACGAATGTGAGCAAGTCCAACAGGTCATACCGGGGAACACACCAGCAAAAACCATCAGCATTCTCGACTAGTTCAACACTTGAGAGAGCTGCAACTGCCTCATCCTTACTAATCCCAAGGAGGGATGAGGAAGGGTACATATTGAGCCGCATTCCAAGTCGCCTTCCTGTTTCTTTTGGTCACCTGAAATCGAAACAGAATTAAAGTAACAATACTCAGCTCATTAATTTTCCTGAACTGTTAATGAAAATCCACCGATACATTCGAATCTCATAGCTTGTGTGGCTGTTGTGCGATACCTATTATCATCTTAACACTCACGCTGAGGTCTAGGGACCTTCTGATTGTTTCGGCACTGTTGTGGCGCAAGTGGTCAAAAAGAGACAAGAGTCCAGCGAATTCCCAGGGGCCGCCGGGACTATCTTTGGTGCTAGATGGCACTTCCTGACGATGACAAAAGAATCACAACATGACGAAACGCGTTTTGATTTTGCCTACCAGAGCATAGAAACAGCTAGTCAGACAGATTGATCTCAGTGATCTCAGTCCACAGTCCGCATACTTCCCGATTATGGCATGTACCTTCTTCTCAATTTCCGGTTTGTCGTGTGCCAAACTGAGTATCTGCACAACAACATGACCACCGAGTGTTTGCAGACACGAATTACAAGTTTCTCATCTCATTGTTGGCTCTTAACTATCGACTTCACTAATCTCTTACTTTGTCCGGTGCGCCTTTGCTCACACAATTCTTCCCAACACAATCGATGTATGTGAGCGCGGTCCTTTTGTCGGTAGGGTTAAACCGAAGAAAGTGAACTTCTTGGATTCCTGATCGTGCCTAACATGAGGAAGCACGCAGAGCATACAAAGAACTTCAGGCGATTTGCAATAGTAAGATACAGTAAGCTGCGATTTCTTCGGCAACAGCTGTATATAAATTCAATGTAGAGATTCAATAATACCTCCATGGGGTCCGCCAACACGCAAACTATTGCTGAATCGACGGCGTCGTGGTTCTCCAGTCGAGAAGCTCTCGCTGTCAGGAGGACAACCATATCCTCATCGACATCCACAATGAAAATCTGCAATATTTTGACTTGTTCAATTAATCCACTTTTTCAACGTAAGAACAACCTTGAGGTGCATCATCTGGGTAGGGTTAGTACATATGTCACAATTATCTCGATGAGAAGGACAAGTAAATTATCGATGCCTACACGGTAAGTCCTTTTCTAAATGCCATATATCACAATTATCTCAATGAACATCCCACTAGCGATGGAGCAATTGCAAAAATTCCATATTGCCATCATTACTTGAAATTGGAAGCAGAAATATGAAAATCCTCATGAAGATTATAATGGTTCATCGTACCAGAATAGAGGCAACTAACAAAGATGTAATTATATGCGTAATGATAGTTCGATACCATGAATTAATGTCTTGGCTATGGTGGATTGAGTTCTTTTAAACCAAGAAAAATTTATTCATACGCGTTGAATTATGTCTCGAGTTTGAATTTTTACAGAACTTTAACCATAGAAAGATTTTGATTTGTTTAAAATGGGCTACTTCCTATCCGAATCAGATTTGGTTTTCTTATTCTTTGGCATTGGATCTCCGTAATTATCTAGAGTGAAATATTATTATATGGGAATCCAAGTTTGATTTGTATCAGTCTTGTGCTAAAGGATAAAATAAGGGGGCGCAGAGGACTTTTGTCAAGAAATAATGTATCTTCTCTCGGTCTCCTGCAGAAGCCGTGTGAAAGGGAAAAAGAATCCTCTTCGGGTTCCTTTTAAGCCAAAGAAGACCCGCACATGCGTTGACGTCCTTGGAGCCGCACGCCGGGGCTGCACATTAAAAAAGCAAATCGCCGTATGAGCATAGAAGAAAGAACGTAGTTCCCGTCTTTCACCGCACGCAACCCCATTGCTTGGGCTTAAGCACGTGCTTTGATTTTGTGTCGTGAGTTTATATCTTTATTTATGAAACGCTTTTGAATTTAGATTTAATTATAGGTATACAAAATACTCGAGCGTATAAGTGATTGTAATTTTGATTGACAAACTCTGATTATGTGATTATAGTATATCATTTGCTACTAACTCTTTCCGTGGTATGAATACTGATATTTGGACTGAATCATATAAATTTTTAGTGCCTTATTATTCTTTATTTACTTTTTTGGTTAGTTGGCATTGACTTAATTTACAAGATCCCATCATTTTCCCGTATTATATTATAATAATTGGTAGTAGAGCTTGGATTAGATTTCTTGATTGTGATTTGGGGCTTTTGTTTGTTTAATGCGTGTGCTATTGACAACTCAAGATTTGACCAAGGCATTGGATGAGTTGCCGATTATAATGAAACTCGAGATTTGACCAAGGCATTGGATGAGTTGCCGATTATAATGAAAGTCTTTGAGAAAATAGATGTAATAGAAATAGTAAGGAGCACAATCTTATTAAATTTGTTGAATGATGTGTTAATAAATGTGGCTAAGGAGAAAGATGCTACGGCATTATGGGCGAACTTCATATACTCTATGTAACTAAGGATTTGAACAATTTCTGTCGTTTTCGCATATCATATTACAACAAGAGGGAGTTGTTGGAAATGGCAAGAGGTATATTACTCTCGACCAGATGCGCTGCCTTCCCGAAGAAAGTGCAGACACCGGTTGCGATGACAACCGATCCAATTTCTCCTTGTTTTACATGTTGAACCCAAGTACACGCTATCGCCCGGATCTCTTGTCACCGGAAGTCATTCTCCGGTGAGTGCAGACTACAAGTTATATACATTGCCTAAAGTCATCTTTTACCGGGAGCTACGTCCAAACAAGTAGCAGATGCAAAAACCGTTCAATGAAGCTGAAAGGTTTTACCGGAATCAACTTGAGACAAAGGGCGTCACAGCCCTCATTGTGGCCACCAAGCACTTGGGCAAGGATTGCAACGCCCTCGCCTCGCCAAATCTAGCGATGACCTGCAAGCCCTCACGCCACATAGGACTTTTTGAACAATTTTTCTAGATGGGCTCATTGTTTTTGCTTTTTACTTGATTTAAATTTTGCGACAGATGCAATTTGAATCCTCTTTTAACCTGAAAATCCTTAAGTTTTCACAACATAATACATACATTTATATATATTGACATGAATTTTTTTTCATCTTCGAAATTTTAATTTGGTATTTCAAATTTTGACTGGAAAGATTTCTTTTTTAACTCGATCCTTTCCAAACAAGGTTAGGACATTAACATTCCGCTTGGAAAATATAGGGAGGGGGACGCACGAGTGGTGTGGTAAAGTAAAAAAAGGATAAAATTCGAAAATTTTGTTGTGAAAAAATTTAAAAATTATGTCGTGAAAAAATTTAAAAATTATGTCATATTCTTTGCCCACCCCTAAAAAATTTCTTTCCCTATTCCCATTCCAAACAGAGCATAAACGAACACATTGCCTCTCAAATATATTATCTCAGTGCAAATTTTTTAGTGCGACAGCATGGAAAATTACAATTAAGCACCAACAATTGTCAATTTTCTCCCCAGAAAATTTCACTAAGCCCCCGTCGGCATTTCCTCTAATTAGTTTTTGTCCCCTTAAGAAAGAAAAATTAGTAAAATCAGAAACAAATGAGTTTTCCTTATGTTCTTTTTCTTGGTGGAAGAAACCATTAGAATTCCGTTTCCAAATCTCCATAGAAAGAACAAATCATTTATACGCTCAAGACATGTTCATAACACAATGACTAAGAAATCATCATACAAAAACCTCTCAATTCGTCCATTACGAGTCCCACTCTATTGGAAAAGACAGGACATAGCCTTTAAGCTCGTCGGGATCGTGGACAGACAGAGCCAGCCAAGTCCTCCTCTCTTCACTTCGGATCCAGCGAGCTGCTCTCAGCTTCAGGCGAGTGGTGCCGCTTCCGAGTGACCTTCACCGGCTCCACATCGTCGCACCCGATCAAGTGAGGGAAATTCAGCCTTGCCTTGGTCCCGCGCATCGCGAATGCGGCGCGGTCGTAAGCCAATGCCGCCTCCCATGGCGTCTCGTAAGTCCCGAGCCACCTCCTCGCGCCATTTTTCTTCGGGTCTCGAACCTCAGCCGCATACTTCCCCCATGGCCGTCTCTTCACTCCCCGGTAGTGACACCCTCTAGGCAGTTCCTCATTTACTTTGGGATGTCCGTGCTCCATGACCAATTGCCCATCCAACGAGCTGGGGGATTTCAACCCGACGGCGTCTTTCGGAGTGCCACGACGATTGATGTCCGCATCATTGAAATCATTCACTTCGAAAGGCATTGTTGTCTCCGGCGACAAAGATGCGTCGAAGCTTGAATCTGGACAGTGGATTCGAAAATTTTCAGGGATCTTCGCTAGGGTTTCGAAGTCATCGTCGTTGAGAAGATGCTGGCGAATGCACTCTAAAAGAGCAGCATCGGAGTCTGATATTGTCGAACTCCTTGCGAACATGTTGAAACTAAGTAGTGGAGAATCATGCGGGGATATGGGCTGATTAGGGTTATGTGCGGACTGAGCAGTTTTTGGGCGACGAGAGTTAACGCTTGACGGCATAAATAATCGCATTTTATGGGGACTCAACAAAAGTCTTCCTTTCAGACCGAAAGAAGAAAAAAGAAAAAACTAAAGTCTTTTTTAAATTGGTCCTTCGTCTTTTTAATCGGTTTTATTATACACGTCACATGGTTGCCTCGTCTAATCATGTGGCGTGGAATGGTTAGCGATCGGTCTTCGAGCCTTTCGCTGCCAGCTTCACTTTTTTAGATACCTAACCTCATAGCATGATGTCCCTGATGACGTTATTCATCATTAATTGATCAAGAAAGTGAAAAAAGGGTGAGTGGGGGACTATTATTCAAATTAAGACGTGCTGGGTACCGTGAAAGAACATCTGGAGAAATGCTACCACAATGCGATTGGATTGCAAATTAAATTAAATTTATTAAGTGATGTGTCGGGATTGTAATTGATTCTCGAATATAACTCACTAATTTAAGAGCCCTTACATAATGAATCTATTTTGCAAATCGATCTCGGATAATGTGTTATGATGCAAATCTGTCCAGAAAATTACTTAAAAAGAAGTGTTTAATGTGATCCCTTCATGAAAAGGTGATGGGCATCTCCCCTTTGTTTGTTTCCATCTCGCGTGTCCACTGTACACACGATTCTCTTTGCGTGGCTTGTTTGTACACATCAATGATTTCGTAAATTATTTGTGAGCCTCTCTCTATCTCTCTCTCTGAGCTAAAATATCCTAGGATAAATATTACAGAAGTCCAGATTGAAGAAGCATCCAGAAAGTAAAAATGAGACAGTGATGCCCCGATTCAAGGTCTTCGGTGGGGCTATTATTAAATAAGGTGGAAGCTGATGAATCTTGCAATTGAAGTCTAATATAAAAAAGAGAAATTAGAGAAATCAATGAGGAACAGTAAAGAGACTGAAAATTTACATTAAGGATCGATATGTACTTTGCAAGGAAAGCCCATCACAAAGAAATCCACTATTAATCTTGATAAATACAGAGTTTAGAAATCCACCATTAATCTTGATATATACAGAGTTTACAATCACTCAATTACTCAAATATTTCCAAACTCTAAATTACATTTAAAGAAAACCGCCGAGTGTTATCTTACAATCTCTTGTAGAGAAAACATTAACACTTTTCTTGTTTGCTCTAATGGACTTACCGCCTCTTATATTTATAATATTTGCATAAAAAAAAATATGAAACTCCTGACTCAAATGAAGAATTCAACTCCAACACGGTTTTTGCTTCTATTGTTTGGTCGACCAAAAGTCAAATCAATACTTTCCTTATTTGAATCATATGATCGGGTTATAGATCATGTTTTGTTAACAGGTTTTAACTTGGGACATATTAATTGGAGCAAATCCTTCTTGCAACAACTTGGTCGTCATTTTTCTGGGAGAATGATCTAGCGAAGAGGACTTCGTATGATAGATCACTCATTCTCCATAAATATGTTGCTAATGGGATGCAAATAGCTAGGTGAGGTGGCGATTAAAAATAGACGTGAACATGGTCTGGGTTGACCGGGTTCAGTACCTAATCGAAGGATAGACTTGCATAGTATTGGTCATCAATTTTTGGGACCAATGATCAATCCTGTGGAGCTTAGGGCCGAGGACTAGACCAATCCCTTTGAGTTTGGCTCGATTTTGGGGTCAATTTAGAACCAATTGATTTTTTTTTTTTTTGGTTTCATATTTTATATTCCTTAAAATGACAAACATACTATTTTAAATTACATATCCACCAACAATGCAACATTGAGTAACAAAATTATGAACACTAGTACGTATCAAACACAAATATAAGATAAAATCACAATAGGAATTTAGACTTGCTAAAAGTAACAAACCATAAAACAAACATGCTAGGTGAGGAAACAAAGGCAAGCAACAAGGTGAGTGAGCAGAGGCCAATGACAAGGCAAGTAGGTGAGAGAGGTCAAGGCAAGTGAACGAGGCTGAGTCGAGTGAAGAGGGTATTTTTTTTTGGTTCTCTCGTGTCGAACTAGGATTGAGTTTCTTTTATGTTCTAATTTACACAATAAACTGAACTACGAAGAGAACATAAAAAAAGACGCTAGAATTTAAAGTAGACAAAAGCATATAATCTATAACATATTAGATATATAGTATATAATATAGGGTTAATGCCCCGAAAAACCCCAAACTAGCACACATATGATAAATTTATCCCAAACTAATTTTTTAACCGCCAAAACCTAAAAACTGGTATATTTTTGACAAATTTACCATAAACTTGTATATTTGTGATAAATTTACCCTCTTGTTAGTTTCCGTTAAATTTTACTGTCGAATTATTAAGTTAAATGACACGTGACAGTTAATTAGTGTATCGATTTGAGATTTTATCTTATATTTGTCATAATTATACAATTTTTGTAATTTTTTGTGATATTAATCCAATTTAACGAAGGGCATATTTGTCACAAATGCACAAGTTTAGGGTTTTTGGCGGTCTAATAAATTAGTTTGGGGTAAATTTGTCATAAGTATATTGGTTTAGGATTTTTTATGATCTGTTAGAGCAAATTTGTTACAAGTGTACCAGTTTGGGATTCTTTGTGATCAAAAAAATAGTTTGGGATAAATTTATCACACATATACCAATTTGAGATTTTTTAGGGTATTAATCTTATAATATGTATAATATTAATTACAAAGTTGGTTTGGGTTAGACCAACCCTAAACTTTCCGGATCAAGGACCAACCACATAGGGAAGTTGGTCCATGGATTGTAGGACCAAAGATTGACCCAGTTACCTTGGGAAGTCAGGCTAGTCTAGGGATGGTTTAGAGTGGACTCAAGAACTTACCCCTAATTAAAAAGGAGTATAAAATTTTAAAAAAAATCATTTTGTCAAATTTTTGCCTCCAAGTTTGATTGAAGTCCGAAGGATTCTTTTAACTTTTTGTCACCATGAAAACGTGAAATTAATGAAAATAGTAAGTCACGCCTTATTTTGTCTCCATTTTTTTTTCTTTTTTGTCAAAGAAATAATTAGCGCTCTGTTTTGAAAGCTCCAGAAAGCACATCTATTCCCTACTTGAAGTCAAATAATCAACTCCAAAATCCATAGTACTTAAGAGCAGTACTAAGCCTCGAAGTAGAAATAATGCACAATGTTGGGGAAAAGTACTAAAAAGGCCATAAAACTATAGCACTTGTGCTAATTAGTCATAAAACTTTTGATTGTGCTAATTAATTCTAAAATTTTTCACGTTTTGCCAATTAAAACTGTCTAGCCTATTAGGTGGGAAATTACTAATGTAGACATTGGTTATCTTATATGACATGACTAACGTTGATATAAATATTTTTTAAAAATAATTTTTAAAAATTTTCTTTTCATTACCTTTTTGTTAGACTGATGGTCGACAAGAGTTGCCGGCACTAGGCTAGGGCCACAAGCCCTTGCTGGATTTTGGCATCATGGCCTCACCAAGATCGAGCAAGGGATTGTGCGCCCCCCCTCTTTGGCTGACAAAGTTGTCATGACTCTCGTCCAAGCCCTCACTTACCAAAGCAAGGGCGTCGCAGCCCTTGCCAAATTTGGACGAGGGTTGGCATCAAATGAGGGCCGCGACACCCTCGTCCATTGCTAGCAAGGGTCTTTGGCATTTAGCCCAATAAAAAAAGGGTGAAGAAGAGAAAAGAAAGATAAAAAAAAATGTACTAAAAATGTTTACGGCAATATTGTCCGTTTCACGTTAGATCATTGACAATCATGTCAATGATTGGTAAAATGTAAAAATATTTGAAAGTTTTAAAATTAAATTGGTACTAGTGTCATATGTTTAAGATTTTTTTGGGAACTTTTCCCCCACAACGTATTATACGTGCTTTCATATGGCATCTTATCGGTCAAAAGAAAAGAAAAACCCCATTTTAATAGTCACAGTTAGAGGCTTCAATTCGGAACCAAGCACGAAATTTCAACGCGACACAGTGTGTGAAACCTGGCTGTCGACTTGAAATGCCGTACCATGTAGAAATAGTTTTTTAATAATATTGTCTAGCACTTGCGTAAAGGTTTATATTCCTTCATATTTAATCGAATGATCCGACATGAGGACCTTTTTCATTTATATCTTGTTTATCATGTGATAGTCAAACTTTTTGTCCGGTTGTATAATTGATTTCATTCGTCTTTCGCGGTTCTGCTAGTTTATAAGATTTTGATAAATGAAAAAAAATCTAAATCTGTGACGATGACGACAAGAGAAGCCGTAATTATAATTACTGGATTAACACCTTTAATAGACATAGTAATTTGTAATTAGCAGTGACATGTAGGGGTGTCAAAAACTGAACCGAATCTAATAAAAAAATTCAATTTTTTCAATTCGGTTTTTATTCGGTTTGGTTCTCATTAAAAATTGAATTTTTTTTATTGGTTCGGTTTTTATCGGTGAACCGAACCGAACAATAAGAGCTTATTTCTTGGAAATATAACAGAAAAAAATGAAAAAAAAAAACAGATGCAAAAACTGAAAACTAAAAGTTGAAAATCAAAAACTGAAAAACCAAATTGAACCGAACCGAACTTCGTATTCGGTTTAGGTCTCTTTCGGTTCGGTTAGGAAGTTTTTCCTAATGGTTCGGTTTGGTCGATTTTTCCAAAAAATCGAACCGAACCGAACCGTTGACACCCTTACATGTATGCAAGTTATAATCAAGGATTAAACATGATTATTAGTCATGCGTGAGTAAATAATGTCGCTTGAGTGTATTGAGTTGTGCTTTTAAGCAAGTCAATTAACTCTCGATTCAAGATGTTATTGGTCAATTTTGATTTACTTTCAATCAGACCACTTTGGTGATTGAGGAACTTGAAGAGGATGTAAGCTCCGTTTATTTTGCATAAATATTTCCTTAAAATTGGTCACATATATTGCATTCAAAAATGAATAAACCAAAAAAATAATTTTATCGTCCCGAAAATATTTAATATAAATTTTTATTAATAATGAAAATATTTCTTATTGGTTAATTATCTTAAACAATACAAACAATCATTTTTAGAAAAATAATTTTCAAATTATTCAGTTTCCATTAAACAAATGGAATAGATAATTTATTTCATCTTCCGTGAACTCCATAAATGTTGTAATAATTGACACGTCTAATTAAACTTGCATCACAAGTAACTTGAAACTTTGCCTATTTTACACTTCAATGTAATCTAGAACTTAGAGAAAAAAATCAGGATCTTTATAGAATATCGTGTAATGTGGTCAAATATGTGGATTGTAATGTAAGGATCTAGCTCCTTGCTGGCAAAACACACATATATCTATATAGTACTATTTAATATCTATATACGTCATTGTATCTTTTCACTAATACACTCCAACTACAGGAAATCCAGCTTCTAGCGACGGAAAAAAATAGTTGCCACGTTCATCGTTATATCCCGGTCGCTATATCAGTTTACATCGCCAGAAAGTCGAACGCATTCCACCAATGAGCGACGAAATGCACGAATTTCGTCCGTAAAAGTCTGAACGCGTTCTACCTTTTCCCTGGAAACTCAAACTTTCGGCGACGAAATTCAGGGAAAAGAAGTCAAACTATTAATGAGAGGAAATTTTCCAGGAAATCCTCAAAGCTTTCACGCTTTTTACTCTAAGGAAAAAATATCAAGTTAACCTTAAAGAGCTGGTGCGTCGGCAGGAAGGTGTCGCGTCGTTTTATACTAATCATAAACTTTAGAGCTTACGTCCAGGTAATATATGATTAGACGTTTCATATTTGAAGTTATATTCCAACCACATATTGATTGGTGTCCCTTGGGTACTTGTTAAGCTCGTGTAGCGACGAAATGTGCAATTTATGCACCATTTGCTTTCGCATATCACGAGAAAAAGTCAGTATGTCGACAACTGTGATGTTTTGCATCATTTTACTATGCTTAATAAGTATTTTGGAGGTACTCTCTGAAACATCTATTTCAATTTGGGCATGATGCATAGATTTTCATGCTCTAGTTCTTTTCTCTTATGAGAATGAATTGTTGAGGATCTTGAATTGAATGTTTTTGCGTTATCCCTTTTGGTCGTAATTAAATAATTGGTATTTTCTTTTTCTTGAGTAGATCATCAAATAGAGAATTCTCTCTTGTGAAAATGAGCGTGTTTGAGACAAATTGTTATCTCAGCACTAAAAATATTGGAAGACGACTCTATGTAACTTAGTATTGTTTTTTTTTTTTTGGTTCTAGAGAACCGCATGTACTGACGATAAAACCTCCGGGTACACGTAAGCGGGAGGACTACCACCTGGAGTCACACTTAGTCTATTGTTCAACCCTTCACCTTTGGGCTGAGGACCAGTAGAGCCTTATCCAGCGGAGCCACCGCGGCCGGTGGTAAAGTAACTTAGTATTGTTCACCTTTAAAAAAAGATTAAGGAAAGAATGTAAGGGGAAAGTACCCAAAAAAGTCATAAATCTATTATATTTGTATTAATTCAATTTTAAACTTTTCAATTTGACTAATTTAGTCTTAAACCTTTTCGTATTGATACCAATTGATCAATTCAGCAAATTTAGATTGGAAATTGCCAACATAGAAGCCGATCATCTTACATGACATGGCCGATGCTGTTAAAGATAATTTTATAAAATTTTTAATAATTTTTTTTTTGAAAATTTAATATTTTTTCCATTTCCTTCCACCGGTCTTTGTGATGGCTGATGGGTTGCTAGCTACCGGTGAGGGTGAGGATTGGGATGGCCTTGCTTGGGCGGGGTATGTCTCCATCTAGATGAGGCCACCCCTTGCTGACCAAGTTGGGCGAGGGTCCTTTCGCTAGATCTTGCCTGTGGCTAGCAAGGGCCTCTTGGCCTTTGCCCTCACTGGCAGCCTATGGCCTCCATCAACCATCATGGAGGCTGGTGGAGGGAAAAGAAAAAAAGGAGAAAGGAAATAAAAGAAAGAAAGAAAGAAAACAATTATTAAAAATTTATGAAATTTTTCTCATCGGCATCGGTCGTGCAACGTAGAACAAATAGCACCTACATTAGCAATTTCTTTTGGATGCATTCAATTTTTATTAATATGAAAAATTTTTAGAACTAAATTGGTCAAATTAAAGGATTTAGAACTAAATTATTACCAATGCAATAGGTTTAGGACTTTTTTAGTACTTTTCCCCAAATGTAGGGCCATGTTATATTCTATGTCAGCAAGAGAGAATTATATATTTATATTTCAACATGAACGTCAAAACATTAGATAAACCTTTGATTTGCCAAAAAATAAGATAGGAGTATCTACAAAAGTAAGAATGCGACTTTCGCAACTTGATTCAGGGTCTTGATCGAGCAAACAAAACGACACCATCATTCCATCGGTTGATAGATCGTCATTCGCTTAGTAGCACTACTAGAGGCAAACCAATGGCAGTGACTTGTCCATGAGTACACAAAATAATGATTCTTTAATGTTTAGAGGGCATGTATGGATAGTCTTATTGTTTTTGCTTTTTACTTAATCTAAATTGCGCAACAGATAAACTTTGCATCCTTTTTAAACCGGGAAACCCAATATCTTCATAAAATATAAATATTGACATGTTTTTTTTTATAATCTTTCGAAATTTAATTATTATCATAAATTTTGACGGGAAAGGGCACTCTTTTTTGTCGTTTTCCGTTGATCCTGTACAAACTAGGTTAGGATATTAATAGTCTACTTGGAAAAGATAGGGATGGGGACAATGAGAGGTGTGGTAAAGACAAGGATAAAATTAGAACTTTTTTGTTTTTGCAAAAAATTAAAAATTTGTTTTCTTTTCCTCTTTTCCACCTCGCAAAAAAATAAAAATAAAATCCCAATGCCCATCTTCTCCAGACAGAGCATAAACGAACGCATTTCTTATCATGTAAATGATTATCCTAGGTGGCGACTCAAAACAGTATGAGTGCAAATTTTTTAGTGCGATATCATGGAAAATTACAAATCTGCACCAGCACTTGTCAATTTCTTTCCAGAAAATTTGACTAAGCCCCCGTCGGAATTTCTTCCAATTAGTTTTTGTCGCCTAAAGAAACACAAATTAGAAAAATCAGACAGTAGATCAGTTTTTCGTATGCTTCTTTTTCTTGGTGGAAGAAATTATTAGAATTCCGTTTCTAAATATCCAGAGAAACAACATACCATTTATACACATATTCATAACATAATGACTAAAAATCGTCATACAAAACCTCTCAATTTCGTCAATTTCAGGTCCTAGTCTGTTGGAACGACAGGACATGGCCGTTTAGCTCGTCGGGGCCGCTTGCCAAGCCAGTCAGGTCGTCCTTTCTCCAGTTTAGATCCAGCGAGGTGCTCTCAGCCTCAGGTGAATGGTGCCGCTTCCGAGTGACCCTCACCGGCTCCAACCCGTCGCAACCGATCAAGTGAGGGAAATTTAGCCGGGCCTTAGCTCCGCGCATTGCGAACGCAGCCCGGTCATAAGCCAACCCGGCCTCCTCCGGCGTCTCGTAAGTCCCAAGCCACCTCCTCGCGCCGTTCTTCTTCGGGTCGCGAATCTCCGCCGCGTACTTCCCCCATGGCCGTCTCCTCACTCCCCGATAGCGATACCCTCCGGGCAGTGCCTCATTCACTTTGACGTCTCTGTAATCCACCGCCAATTGCTCATTAGACGAGCTGGGCAATTCGAACCCAATGGCATCCTTCGGGGCGTCAAGATAGATGTCCACGTCGTCATAGTCGTTTGCCTCGAATGACATGGTTGTCTCCGGCGATGAAGATGCGTCGAAGCTTGGATCTGGGCTGTGGAATCGGGCATTTTCAGGGATTTTCGCAAGGGTTTCGAAGTCATCGTCGTTGAGAAGATGCTGGCGAATGCACTCTAAAAGAGCAGCATCTGAGTCTGACATCGTTGAACTTGCTGTGGACATGTTGATCCTGAATAGCGGAGGCTAATGCCTGGACAAGGACTGATTAGGGTTTTGTGCGCACCGGGCAGTTTGTGTGGCGAGAGCTCGACACTTGACGGTATTTATAATAGCATTCTCATGGGAGTCCAATAAAATGATTTTCTAAAAACACTTTGCTAGCATAATAATTTGAGAAGTAACATGAAAATAATAATTTCTTATGACTCATAACTTTTTGAAGAAATATTTATGATTATTTATTTATTTAATTTTTTATAGTTCGAAATAGATTATTATTCTAATAATATATTAAAGACTCTCGGTAACCTTTCCCCTTTCTTAAAATGGTGCATCTCGTTCTTTTGGTATTATTATATAAGCCACATGGTTGCCTTTTCCAATCATGTGGCGTGGCGTACGTACAGACAACCCTTTCGAGGCAATTACTGACAGCTTCATTTAAAAAAAATATATATATGGCATGATGCCCGTGATGACGTATTCATCATTAATCAAGCAAAATTAAAAAAACGGGTGTGAAACTATTATTTAAATTAAGATATGCTGGGCCCTATCAAAATACGACAGAATAACAAATTAAGTTTAGTTTACGAGATTGATTATTAAGTAAAATGTCAAACTACTGTGATTGGTTGTCAAATATAATTGATTCACTCATTTAAAAGCCCTCTCATGCTTAACCCATTTTGTAAACCAATTTCAATAAATATATTATAATGCAAATCCGTTGAGCATACGCCACTGATAAATTGTAAATTAAGTATCTAATGTGATTTCCTTATGAAAGGTTGGTGGGCGTCTCTTCTCAATTTGTTTCTATTTTGTGTTTTAATGTGAATATAATTCGTTACGTGTGGTTTGTACTTGTTAAATATTATAAAATTACCAGTACATGTTACTCTCCCACCCATTGCGGACGCATCCCTTAGACCAACTCCACCTTGTATCTATGTTGGTATCTCAAATGTCAATTATTGATATATTCAATCATAAATCTCGCAACTTTCCTTATTCACATAGATTAACAATATGGCACTAGACACATAAAAAAAAAATGGACACGTATGTGGCAGTGGATCTCATCTCGCCTCTCTCACTGACGACCGCATGCCCCCGTCATCCCCCGTTACTGGCGCCCTCCTTCCCTCCCTCTCAACTAGGGTTTACCTCAGATCAAGGCAGATCTTTCTTAATTTTAAGATCTTTTGCCTTTGACCTCCAATTTTGAGGTTGCAATATAGTTGATCTAAGAATAAAAGCTAGCTGCGAGTTTCAAATTTCATTTGGTGGACTTGATATAATTTCGGATAGGACGATTTTTACTATATTCGTTATTTGAGAGAACACTGTATTCGGATATGTCCGAGTATGATCTAAATAAAAATAAAAATAAAATCTCAATAAGAGAGTGAGTGAAAATCATTTAGGATATCTAATATGGAAAAACTCAAGGCACTCATTTTGATGCTCGTCGCTCTATGTTGTCCCCGCTAGGTCTGCACGTCTCACTTCCCGCTGTCAGCTTGTCACCACCGCCCTCAACCCCAATCATCCTTATAGATCGCTTGCTTCCAACTCCGTCACGCACAACCATCCAAAGCGTTACTTCCTCCAATAAGTTATAGTTCAATTTTTTCTTGGTCGAAGGCCCCATTCTGTCTGTGAAAATTTTTAGCGCCTGTTATCGAGAGTTTCGATGAACATTGCTCTTGTTTTCAATCACGCTCTACTTTTGCTTCGATCTGAATAAAAGGATGGCGGTGATGGGTTAAATGGAGGGGCTCGCAAGGGAGGGTTCGTCTTTAAGACTCATTTAATTTGGTTATGATGGGTCTATGAAACGGGACTGCTTATCGAAATCTAGTTCTGTTTGTTGGGACATTTTGGGTCTACGTCTTGTCCGCTTTCAACAAATTGTGAGCTTTATATTTTTCATCTGATAATCTGTTTAGATCTAGTTCAAAGAAGAATTTCATACCGGAGACAAAGGATTGAGTTCAGTTGTGGAGGACTCAAGTATTGGTTTCACAGTATTAATTCAGAAGCCGACCTGCGAATAAGGAAAATTGAGTGAACAAAACAAGAAAACAAAGAACTGCAGCAGCGTACATCAGATGCGAAATCGTTAACTTCCCGTCATTACTGGAGGATGAAGATGATGATGATTCTGTGGTGTCTTGTCTCCTTCACCACCGACCGTGAGATAGACAATGAGAGAGTTGAGTTAGACTATCCATGTATTTCAGAGTTATATCCAAACATTACTTAGGATATTTCAAATCATATACTTTTGTTATCCTATTCAGTAAAATTGTCCGAACGACCAAACATAGCATTAGAGGTTGTGAGAAAATAGAGGAATGTCACACACATGTAACTATATCAATCATATTTGCATGTTAGCAACTAAAATATCTCCAGGATGAACATTATACAAGTCAGACTGATTATCCTTCTCCTTAGAATTTTATTCAGGAGAAGCATTCCAAAAGTAAAAATGGGGCAGTCATGACTCCATTCAATCTCTTCATTGGGACTATGTGAAATATTGCACAAGCTAATGGACTGTAATTGAAGTCCAACGCGAAAAGAAAACATTATTAAAGAAATCACCAAAGAGCAACAAAGTCTTAAATATTTACATGATTTGATTTGAGCATCATATATACTCTATGAAGAGAACCAGCCACCAAGGAATTCACTATGAATTCAGATAAATATAGATTTTACAATCACTCAATTTGTCAAATGTTTCTCAGCAATAGATTACACTCAAAGCAAAACCAACAAGTATTATCTCACACTCTCTCATAGAGAACCCACTCAGAAAACCCATAAAGAGAAAACCTTAACACTCTTCTTATTTGCTCTAATAGATTAAGACCAAAATCAATTTCTTATATATACATATATACGCATACTTATCTAAAATAGGAAATCCCTTGTAACAGAGTCAAATTAAGAACCCAACTCCAACAAAGTTTCTTTTTTGTTTGTTGCTTCGTATATTCAGTCAATCAAAAGTCACATCAAAACTTTCCTCGTTTAAATTATACGGTCAGATTATGAATAGAGTTTCGTTCATGAGTTCAAACTTGAGAGATGTAATTTCCCAAGACCAACTCATTCTCACAACTTCAATGGGTTTTTTTCCTAGGTTTCGCGCGATAGGATGCAAAATGAACGCAACGATTTGTCCTTGCGTTCACGGGAGACCGCAAAATGAACGCAGCGATTTGTCCTTGCGTTCACGGGAGAATGGTCTAGCGAAGAGGACTTTGAATGAATATATCGCACGTTCTTCATACATATGCTGTCAAGGTGATTCACATAGCCAGGTGACGAGGCGATTAATAGGCACCGTCCATGTTTGACAAATGACCCATGGAAATTTTTCGAACTTCTCGTCTCCATAAAAACGTGAAATTACAGAAAACAGTAAGTCAGACTGTATCTCTTCTCTCCTTTTTCTGTTTTTGTGGATAGTTCTCTGTTTTGAAAGCTCCAGAAATTACGACATCCATGCTCTACTTGAAATTAAATATTCAATTTTTAAAAGTTGTTTTAACTTTAGATTTGCATTTTATCTTGCTGGCTAGTATGAGAATGGAAAGAAAAAATTGAGTTACTAAAGAACTATACTAAACTTTAAATGTGTGTGTCAAAGACAATGTGATACATCTAAAAGATGAAGCATGGTCTCTTCCTTTAGTTTAATTCCATCTCCTGCGTCAATCTAATGCAAGTGTAATTTTTTTTTTTTTTTTTTGCATGTAGACCGACGTAAGATAACACTTGTATTTGAACTCAGGCACTATTTAATCGAGTTTCCTCGTATTTCACTCATCTAATAATGATCGTGCAAAATGTCCATCGTCCAAAGCAGAAATAATGCACGTCGTAGTTATATGTCTTATCGTAGTTATATGTCTTTCCCTTTTTTTTTCTTTATCAATCAAAAGAAAAGAAAATTATTATTTTAATATTCATAGCTAGAGGCTTCATATCGGAACGTAGCTCGAAATTTCAACCCGACACAGTATATGAAACCTGGCTCTTAACTTGAATTGCCGTACCATACGGAAACATTATTTTATTTTTAAATCCTCCAAGACTTGTGTAAAACGTTATATTACTTTATTTAATCAAATTAACACCCATGATGACCTTTTTTAAATTATATCATGTTTATCGCGCGGAGTCATGCTTTTTGTCCGTTTGTATAATGGATTTTATTCGCCTTTCGCGGTTGTCCTAGTTTAGTAGATCTTGATAAATGAAAACATCTAAATCTGTGACGATGACAACAAGAGAAGCTGCAATTACTGGATTAACACCTTTGATTAATGTAGTAATTCGTAATCGGTGGTGATATGGATGCTAGTTGTAATCAAGGATTAAACATGATTATTAGTTACGCGTGAGTACATAATGTTGCTCATGTGTACTGAGCTGTGCTTTCGAGCAAGTCATTCAACTCTCAATTCGAAATGTTATTGAGTTGAAGATGATGTAGATAGTTTATTTTAATTTCATTTGAACAACAAAAATGTTATAATAATTAACATGTCTCACTAAACTTGTATTATACGTAACTCAGGACTTTGTCCGTTTGTAATCTAGAACAACTTAGAAAAAAAAAGAAAAAGAAAACCGTGGTTACTTATAAAATTTCGTGTCATGTGGTCAAATATGTGGATTGTAATCCAAGGATTAACTCCTCGCTGGCAAGACACACACAAATTATATACGTATATGATATTATTTGATATCTATATAGAACGTCATTGTTCTTTTCACTATAGCTCCTCGCGTTCAGCCTTTTCTCTGAAAACTCAACCTAAAAGCTTTTACGCTTTAACTCTTAGGAAAAAATCGAGTTAACTTATTTTAAACTCCCTTTAATGAACTGTTTCAATTAAAAAGGCAAATTAGTAAGCTACTTTTTGATAAAGCAATCTAAATAAAAAAAATACAAATGAATTGATGGAAGAACAATTAACAAATAGATAAGTCGCTAGGAAATAAAGCAAGTTAAACACAATACTAAGCCAACTGATTTAAAAAAAAATGAAGAAAACGGAAAAATAAAATAAAACCATATTAATAGTACACTATGCTACTAAGAAATTTAAACCCAATATTTACAAGTCCCTATGATCATTTAATTATTTCATACGGAATCATCGTGCATTGTAATTGAGTTACATAGAAGTTCAAACTTAAAAACTTAAGCCACATGCATATAAAAAGCATATACATCTCATGATATGATACCATATAAAAAAATCCAACATAAAAGCTAAAACTTGTCGTCTGAAGGAGATTACATCAATATAAAAAGTACATAAATTCTGTAAACAAGTACTATAGGATAATTTAACAAAGTTCGTGCTAGCATTGGTACTTCAGTATGCTACTAGTATGTATGTATGTATCCTAAAGAATTTCCCCATTTGTAGTTCTTTTTAACAATTCCTAACTCTTTCTACGAATTCTACTCTAGTTAATTGTCTTAATATAAAGCATATTCATTCACAATATGTTGGGAAAGATTATTAGGTGTTTTTGGAATCACCGTGGCTGTCCATTCAAGCAATCATGAAGCAGCGAGTATATCACCAATTCATCCATTTTCTTATAATGGAAAGTTATTCTAATGAAATCATTAAAAGAATATTGTGCTCCCTATGATCGACGGATGGACGGTGCCTTTGAATGATAGGAAGGAAACTTTAATTGACATATTAAAATTATTTTTTTTTTGGTCCAATTATTTCGAGATGCGGAAGTCCGATAAAAGAGAAATAAATTTTTTTTTATAGGAAGAGCAGAGAATGCGCATGCCAGTCAAAGAGAAAGGACAACGTATTTGGCGCGGGAAAACCTAATAAATGTATACATATACATGTATATTTATATATAGGTAGCGCATGTGAGTACGATTTCTTCAATTTATAAGCTAAGTTTTTTGTCGCTTTGTGATAAAAAAGACGTGCTGATCAAGCATTATTTTTGGAGCGTACTATTAGCGTTGCATATAAGGTATTGTCCCAAATCTAGAAATACACATGACCGACAGTCTGGAGATACAAAAATTGCAGGGATATTGTATTTTCAAAGGATAAAATATTGGGTACCTTACCAGCTTTACGTCATCCCCTATTCAGAGTGTGCACGCAATCTCAAAAGATCTTCAAGACCAGCTGGTCCGTACATTCATTGAACTTGTGTCTTTGCCCCCCTTAAAAAAAGGCTATATAAATAACTTCCGAGATAATTAAATTCATCTGCGTGCGCTGCGTGGGGAGTTCTTTATACACGGCTATTAGATCCATCCCTGAAACTGAACATTAAAAAGGATTCTTTTTTCCTTCTTTGAGCTTGGTTTCTTGGACCGACCCGATGGTTCCTGCTGATTGGAAAACAGTGGGTGAAATGAAGAGTATCTAGGGCTTTAGATCTGCAGGGCGCTTGAATTATGTTGACATAAACTTATGCATTTTTTTCCACACTATTGCAAGTTTTGGGGTTTTGGTATCACCAAAATCAGTTTGGGGTATTGATGCAACAACACGGTCTAACTTCGGACCATTTCTGACGCAATAGAAAGTATATTGATGTAACGGGGGACATAATTTATGCTTTTTCTGTGGCCTCGTTCCTATTTATTTGGTCATAAATAAAACTTCTTGTATTCCTTTACACAACGAGTGGGTCATTGCGCTAAAAGAGGTCATGGTGGATGAAGACGAAATGTCGCTTAACTTCTCTTGTTCCAGATATAAACACTTGCTGCTTATGATATTTTCATGAGATACTCTTGTTGACTTCTAAGATTTTTTTTTTTCTAATATAAATACTTCTATCATAGAAACCCTGGCCAATCTACGTGAAAAGTCGACTTCTCAGGTGCTGACCATTATCATAATCTCGATTGTCTTTTTAATTGTTTTGTAATATAGTCTCACCAGATATTCTCAAATGTTTGGCGCGTTGTGGTTCAAAGTTTTCAGGCTGGAAATTTTCGGCATGCAGGCATGTTGGCGTTCTTAAGTTGGAATTGGAGCACAAAGATCATGACATTTTAGATACATTTGCACACATATCATGCCGCCAAAGTTTAACTTTGTTGAATTTTGTATTGGCAGCTTTAAACTAATAATAAAGAGCGGAAAATTATTTGTTTAGCATCTCCAATAATGTCACAGATACAGCCAAAGAAACTCGTGAAATATGTGTCAATTTTTTATTTTTTTGGTCGGCGTATGATTAATTCTTGTCGTTTTATTACCCTTCTCATTTTAACAATGTTTCAGTATGTTGACCTATTTATTCTCCTTCGATGTTGTTGTTCCTTCGGTCATCCCATATTGTTTTTTTACTTCCATTTCTAGATGAAAGATGCAAACGTTTGAGTGGTCATAATTCAAGGGCATGGGCAATAAAGACAGCTTACTTGAAGTTTCTTAAAACACCCTGCAAATTTTTATGAATTAGTTAAGTCCAGACCCTTGATTTGCACAGGTAACTCTAACAACAAGCAATTGCGTGCAGTTTGAAGCCTCATAGAACACCCTGTAGACTTCAGGAACCAGTTGAATCTAAACCTTTGGCTTAAACAACAAACTGACATCCAGAACCATTCGTGTGCAATTTGTGAGATTAAAATGGATGAGCTCTAATTTTTTAGCCGGAAAACCCTTAATGTATACATCCAACTGCATCAGTTCTGGGGTAAGTCTGAGGCTCTAACTTAGAGAAAAAAAGTATAAGTAACATTAGGAGAGTGAGGTTATACTTTGCTCTTCATATCTTTCGGATAACATCATTGGGAATATCCGACATTCACCAATTCACTTAGGGGGATAACATTCAAATTTTTGGCATACATCTATTTCTGCTTTGGATCCTTGGTTGCATCCTCTAACCCACATATTAAAATAGGGGGATAACAAACACTTGAAGAATCAAAACTCTTCTATTAAAATAGGGGGATAACAAACACTTGAAGAATCAAAACTCTTCTATGGCTCACATTCTTGTACCGAACTTTGGTTCCCAAACTTCTTTAAATCGATCAATTTTGATTATTCGGTGACTTGACCTGCTGAAAAATTTCACGTGGCATTATTTTAAGAATAATCATTACATGTTTTTTTTTTTTTTAAGGTAAAAGGTAAGAAGTATATAGACTTTTGCACAAAAGTTATACAGCTGTATAGCAAGGGGCCCCAGCACCAGTTTACACTCAGAAGATAATCATTACATGTTGCTCGACAGAGACATCAATCCTTAATGTGTGACGTATTGACAACCCAATCGAGCCGCCAATTAAATTGAGAAATTAGGTTAGAATTACTTCTCAAACCAAAACCCTATCCCAAACCTCAATTTCAATCTACGCGGATCGTGCGATGGTGGAGCGGCCTGACTGTCGGAAGATCTCAAAGGCAGCCTGGGCGCTGGCCAAATTGGACATAAGAGCCCCGAGGTTGCTAGGATTAATTCCGAGGCTAGTTGTGGAGGGAAGCATCGGCGGGTGATCGAGTGAGGACACGATTGGAGGCGAGGTTGATGGCGTCGAAGAGGCCCCGATCGGCAAAGTTGTAGTCACTGGAAGAGTAGGTGGCGTTGCAGCTTTGGCTTCATTGGCTATGATGATTGTAATTTGGCAGTAACTTGAATAATTAACTTTTATAAGTTTTAGAATCAAAGTGGTAGTTTGCAACCTTTTGATGTTAAACTGTATACCATACAATAATTTTGACATTTCTAGTATCATTTTCCTGTCTTTTTATCCTTATAGTTCTTTCAGTGAGTTCCTCGTCTCGATCCAATCGATAGATTGTACATTATCTTCCACTAGCCAGCTAATCCAAATAATATCACCTAAGCGGAAAACAAAAATCAAAATAAAATATTGGGGAGATCGCAATTTGGAAGGTAATTAGTTGTGGATTTTCTTATAAAAACTTGGGGTGGAAAAGCGTTGTTTTCGAGGTACAATTTGTCGATTCTGTCCCATGCATATGATAAATAATGATATAGCCACACTTTTTCATAAGCGTTCTTTGAATTACTACCTTCATGCATATATCCTTTTCACAGAATCATTTCAACAATGGTGTGAAAGAGTTTTTTTCACCTGGATCTTTTATCCATCTCTTAAAGTATGATTAACTTGATTTTTTCGTACGACATGCATATCTTTATCTATTCATACTGGATTCTCATTAATTACTTTTAGAGGAAAATTTTTAAGCATGGGTAAAGAGGTATTATATTTACGTATTGACACCATGTACTGTCTCAAGATCTATCAAATAGGTAGGCTGGGTTCGATGGATTTGGATGGATAAAAAATGAGTCCGAATCAAATTGAATCATATAATTTATATAGATATATTACTATCTAATAAAATCTTAATTCATATTCGATACCATCCGGATTGAGCCCATTCCCAACACATGTTATAATTTAGAGTCAAACACATGTCCCTAGAGTCAAACACATGTCCCTTCACACTTTACGGTGATTATGACGAGGAAAGTCCAAAATTTGTGCACCTAATATGTGTGGGTAAAAGAATTTTGACCATTAATGCGTGTAAGAAAAGGGAAATTCATACCATCGGCCTCGGTGACTTCGCTAGCAAAGTCTTCCCCAACCATGGAGGGACCCACTGACCCCTCCTTGGAGAGAGAGGGTTCAACTCGCCGCGGCATCGCTTGGTGACTTACCCGGTGGGATGGGGTGGTGGTTTCCCCATTCTGCCCTCAGGTTTTTCTTGTCAGCTGTCGGTTTTCGGGATTTCTGGGCCATAAAAAAAAAAAAAAAAGAAAGGGAAATTCAATGTGATGGATCAAATTTGAATATGACCCTTGTAGTTGTTTATTTTAAAAATTCAAGGGTTCATTGAATCAATTTAAATAAAATAAAATTATACTTTTTTACTTTCCTATCAAAACATAAATTACTTTTTATATTTAAAAAATTACAAAAGAATTAAGTGTCAACTTATACATTAACATCTATATTTTGGGTATCAAAACTTTTGTACGATGCTCAGTTGAGTATCAAAACTTTTTTTTTCCTTACTTGAGTGTTACGAATTTGAAAGATCAATCACTTGAGTGCCACTTCCGATTTACCCCACGGGAATATATATATATATATATATTTATATCGGGGTGTCTTTGATGATAAGATTCTGGAATTTAGGGGTGTCTATAATAGGAGTAGGTTCTAGCTTTGCTTTTCCTAGGAGTTTTTTCTTTTGTTCTATGGCTTTGGCAAACTCCGGGCTAAGGTTTTTGGGAATTCAAAAGCTTTGAAAATGGGTTTTTGAAAGTGTCAACTTGTGGTGTGACGAGTTGAGTAGGATTCGAATGGTGGATTCTATCCTATTCAACTGTTTTCCTATGGTCACCAAATGTTGATTACTGTAATTGTTTTGTTCAATGACTTTGTGAGTATAAAGAGAGTCTCCTTGATCTGGAAGCCTAAAAGGAGTAGCTGTTACCTCACTTTCTCCATGTTGTATTTTTATTCTTCTAAGGGGTGGATGATTGGATTCTATGGTTTCACCATTATCAAGTTTCCACTTATAATGATGATCTAAAACAAGTATTTCTTTTGGTTCAAGGAATTGTTCTTCTAATCAATCAAAGAAGAATATATGGACTTCATATTCGTATATGTAGTCGTAATATTTTTGTTTGACGTCTTTTGCCTTTTTTCTTTAGGATTGGCAATGGTCACCAGTGATCCTTGCCGGCCATGGCCACCTTGCCCAGATTGGGTGAAGGCCGCCTCACCTTCAGCGCAAAGATCCTATGCGAGGTTGCAATGATCCTCACCTGCTCTGGGTAGCATCCAACTTTGGGTGGCCTCGAGCAACCCCGCCTAGAGCAGGTCAAGGGCCGTCGTGGCCTTGCTAGTAGTCATTGTGGCCCTAACGTCCCTCATCTACTCTCGGCGAACGTCGCCCACGGTTTCCCGGCGATCGATGAGGGCCCTCGCGACCTCACCTAATTTGGGTAAGGTAGTTGTGGACCCTCGCCGGTCCTTAAAAAAAAAAAAGAAGCAAAATGTAAATAAAAACAAAATATTCAAAAAAATTAAAAAAAAATTCAATGTAGGACATTTGGCTAGAATTGGTACTTACGTGATCGATTTTTTTCCTGATATTCTACTCAAGTAAGCACCGTATGAAAGTTCTGACGTATCGTAAGAAAGTTTAATTCTTATGCCTGTATTTTGTAAAGCTTGAAGTGCTTCGCATTTAAAGGACGTCAAAACACGTTAATCGCAAGATTTCAATTTAATAAAAGATATAGAAATAAAAGTACATAGAGAGAAATTAGATTATTAGACTACTTTAAAAAGCAGGTTTTTTTTTTATAGGTTAACAGTACGGTAACACGCATTGCTTAGTCAGAGCATTTTGTCTTATCGGGCGGTTTGGATTCCCAAATCAAGGAAATCTTAATTTATTTGCCTACTTTAGGAACACCCTCCCTAAAATACTCCAAAATCAATAATACCTTGAATAATGAAAAACATCACATGCACAAATGATTTCAAGAATAACAAACAGCACGCGGAAAATGAGTTGGAAGACGCGACGACTTGGTATAATAAGAGGAAGACAAGAATCACGTGGATATATATCTGGACTTTTACTTTAAGCTGAGCATGCCTGTAGAAAACGTCATCATGGGCTATTTGAATAGAATTCTAGTTGTGTAATGAATGACTGTCTCACTACGATAACCTACTCAAATGCCATCTAATAACCATCGCAACCACAGTAATTTCGATCCCGTATTGGTAAGAGCATGATATTTTGTTTTCGCACTAAATCAAGCAACGATTGTTTGTTTCTTGTCATACCATGAGATAAATGAGTAACCTAGGAAAAAGTAGTAGCTTATAGTGGATTGATGATGAAAAGGGTTACATGCCTAGTCAGCATCAGAATAAATTTGCAATTGTAAAGTAGAGTGAGATGAAAAGGGAGGACTATGAAATAATGTACACTTAATGTAATGAAGAATCCAAAAAACTGCAACATAATGAGTTGTAGATGGTGTAGCCATGATGTTACTAATAATTCGAACAACACAAGCAATGTCAAGGTGAGTAATAGTAAGATATAAAAGGCCACCGACCAATTGCTGATTGAGTGAGGGATTGAAAAAATGAGTATCATCTTTGTTATTTGGCAATAGTCTTCCATGGGAGTTACGGAGATCATGCTATCAGTTTGTCCTATTCAAATAAAAATATATGTGGCACATATTTGGCTTGAGAAAAGTAATAATTGGAGGAACCAAAAGCAACCTCCAATCCTAGAAAACAGCTAAGGCCCTGCATGGTAACACTTCTCAAAAGTGTTTATAAACATTTTTTCAGATTTTTTGTTCCAGGGAACAAAAAAAGAACAGAAACGCGTTTGTTTGCGTTTCTGTTCTTTTTTTGTTTTTTCGTTTCTGGAACAAAATTGAAACAGAAATCAAAAACAACTTTTTGTTGTTTCTCTTCTCTAGAAACACTTCTGGCAAATCGAAAAAGAACAAAAATAAAGAACAAAATTGGAACAAAACGGAACAAAAATTGCAGGCCCTTCTCGTTCGTGCCCGTGCGGTTCTTCTCTCCCCCCGACGTCTCCCCTCTCCGGCGCCTCCCACTCGGGCGGACTCTCCGGCGACTCCCCCCTCCGGCGACTCTCCGGCGCCTCCCCACTCCGCTCACTCTCCGGCGCCGACAGGTGGTGCTCCGTCTACCGGCTGAAGCTTCCCAGTCCAGGTAGGCCCTGCTGCTCCTCCATCTCCGTTCGAAGAGGCCTTCGGCGAGAGCAACCTTCGCCGACCACCACCCAACGCTCGCTCGAGCCTCAAGCGAGCGTTGCTCGCCTAGATCTGCGGCAGATTTGGGCGACCGCTGCTCGGGGCTCGACCGCGACAACTCGCTCGAGCCAGCGCTTGCCCAGATCTGCGAGACGCTCGCTCGAGCGAGCCCTCGCGCTCGAGCCCCGAGTGAGTTGTTGTTCGCCCAGATCTGCGGCGGCATCTGCTCGCTTGAGCGAGCGTCGCTGATTTTTGTGTAGGTTTGCATTTCGTCATCTTGATTTTTGTGCGAGGTTCTGCAATGTGATTGTGGCTGGTCCGCCTTAAGCTTGATGTTTGGTTTTGAATTCTATGGTCAATTTCGTGATTGTAGACGGTGTGCGGTCAAATGGGAGTGGAAGAACTTTCGGGGAGGAGCTTCCTCGGCTTGCGAAAGAAGTGCAGCGCATCACGAACATTCGCGGATACGTCGGTGAGCTTTGATCCCTTCTTGGAGCCGTTGTGTTCGTTGTTCATCCGAAAAAGCCGAAACTTTCTGTCTAATTCTCGATCATTTGCCTCTCCATATTGTGAACTCCACGAGAGAGTATATACTTCTAGTTCTTTCTCGCGTTTGGAGTTGCAAATGGCTTCAATTCTAGCGAACTTGCCGGCAACACCACTCGTCCACCATAAGCCACAGCCCCTTTTGACAACCGTCGGAATATTCTCAGTTTCCACATCTAAAGGTACGAGATTTCTTTTCAGTCTGGTATTTGTTCTAGGCCTATCAAGAATTCTCATTGCCTGCAGTGCTATTCTCGTGGATTACTTGATTGTAAAGTTCCGAACTTGGGAGTCTTTTCTCACTATTCGAGTGTCAGAACTTGCGAGGAAAGAAGGATTAAATGCAAAAACTTGAGTCCTTTTTTAATTGAAATGTAAAACTGTAGCTCGTATGATAGCATACTGTTCTTGCCTATTTTAGCAAAAGCCTACCCATTTTGGCTGATAACTATATGGAGTAAGACTACTAGCTACAAGTGGAAAAGAGGTTCATGATGGAATTGCAAGCGTGCTGCAACTCCCAGTTAAAACTGGGCGTAGGCTCTTTTTTTGTGGTGGTAGATACAACCAGTGATGCCCGTACTTAACGTAGGATTTTATTTTTTATATTTGTGTTTTTCTGTAGAAAGAGGAAGTCGCCTAGCTATTGTTGTAAAGGCTACGGGCGAAAGCTCCGATTCTTCCACCTCCCTAAGCATTGTCAAATCTATGCAAAATATTGTGAGTTACTCCTCCCCCTTTTGTTTTGTACAATGGAGATTGTTTAAGCCAAATTACGGGTACCCTGTACAAAGATGCATTTTCATGTAGCTTTCTACTGGTTTTGACAGGTACGTCATTAGTTAGGAATGTTTTTACGATCTTTATATGAGGAAATAAAGGGTTTTCTCATAACATAAACTGCATCTCTAAGGTGTTATTTGCCTGTCTTTGAAAATTTTGTCCAACTTATTAATTTCATCTGCATTTTCTATTTGGGGTCTTAGTTGGTACCTGGTTCTATCACTTTGTTTCTTCCGGTAGATTCTTTTAGTTGGCACTTGGAATTTCTAACATTCCACTTAGGCATTTCCGAGGCCATTGGACAAATGTGATCTTTTCCCTGATTTGATTTTAATTTGTCTGGACAAAGGGGATAAATCGAGGATCGGGTGGCTATTATTGGCTTGGGGTTTGCGGTGTAGTGGCTCTCGGGCGTCGCAAATCTTATAACGGTACTCCACACTGCTTTGGTTATTTTACACAACAGGTGGAGTCTTGGCATGAGAATTGAGATGTTTAACAAGACTTTGGCACCTACCCAATTCTCCACGAGGTGCCCAATTTGATTCGTTAATCAAAAGAAACTAGGAACTCACATTGCGGATCGGAATCTCGCTTGGCCAAGCTCAAGAAGAGCTGAAGAATCTGAAAGAGCAATTGGTCTCAGCTGAGGCTGCAAAGAAAGTAGCTCAAGAAAAGCTTGAGAAGAAGAAGAAATGGCCTCAAAGCTGAGTCAGCTAGAAGAGGAACTTAAAGCGAGCAAAGAAAACAACATCCAATTGAAGGAGAAATTAAAAGCTGTGGAAGGAGGTAAAGAAGAACTAGAAGTGGAGATGAAGAAGCTGAGGGTGCAGACCGAGCAGTGGAGGAAAGCAGTAGCTGCTGTTCTTGCTGGTGGTGTTGAAATGAATGGGAGACTTCTTGGAAGATGCGGTTCCATGGATAAGCATTTCGGAGGAGTTTTTGAGGCGCCTCATGCAGGTTATGCTGATTTTGTGGGTTCACCAGGAAATATTGATGATCTAGACATGGCTTTGGAGGCGGGAAGCGAAAGAACTTTGGGATCAGAATGTTTGGAGATTTGTGGAAGAGGAAGGGCCAGAAGTGATCCATCATCTCTGTGCTCCATTACCCTATATGGTTCTGGTGTCATTAATGGTTGAAAACGAGGAAAATTGGCGCCTGTTATTAGTCTTTTGGGTTTCGAAGTGCTAGTGCTTTTTGTTCTCTTTTGCTAGGATGAGTGGCACACTATATGCATGTATATGTACAGTAGCAAAACTAAATCCAAACCACTATGGCACTGCTCAATTTGTTTGAGAGTTCTGATATCCATCTTGATCGTTTGTTTTGTTTCTAAGGTGCAGCATTGATCCACATGCAAATATTGCTATCGCAAGTTCAGATTCCCGCTGACTTGAGAAAATAAATTGAGACTATACAGAGTGTGGGAAAGAACGTATGCGAGAAAGTTGAACATCAAGACTTTGATATCTTGGCTATCGACATGAGCAGTTGGTTGTAGATGAAAATTGCATATTCCATGTTTTAATATTCTTCAATCCCCAGTGCACAAGCTCGTGTTCGCAGAATCCCTATCTAAGTATACTCTTGATGGAAAGATGTTCTAACGATCCATCGGTTTGATTCCAAGAAACCAATCTCTCGTTATGTATGAATGTGATTACCACTGAATAAGGTGGCAAATAGTTATTCAATGGGAATCACCCAAAGAAATGGGGGACGATTACTTGGGACAAGTATGAATTGTCGATGGGCAATTGTTTTCTTTCAAGTATGCACATATGATCATGTTCGAACGTTTGTCTTCACTCACCATGAACAAAACAAAATTAATGAGCATTTCATGAGAATGACAATTCTCATCTTGTTTAAACTTTATTTAGAAAAAAACATTTTTTAAAAAATTTAAAAACAGAAATTTTGTACAGTTTACCAAATGTGTTTATGTTCTTTTTCTATTCTAGGAACAAAAATTAACTGCAGTTACCAAACTTGTTTCTGTTCTTTTTTTATTTCAAGAACAGTTTTTTTTTACACTTACAAACGCGTTTTTTTGTTCAAAAACTGTTTCCGGAACAGAAACACTTTTTTTTTGTTTCTGTTCCCTGGAACAAAAAAAGAACAGAAACGTTACCAAACGCGCCCTAAGTCGTCCAAGATCATTCTTTTCAAATTGTTCCTTGAGATACCACTAGAACTGTGTGATGTCAATATTATCATTGCCACTAATAATCATGCCATCCACATACAAAAGTAGAAACAGTAGATGGTGTAAACATGTAATGAACTACCAAACTAGTATCACTAGAAATACCCACTATATCAAGATTAGGAGAAGAAAACCTCAAAGATAAATGTTCATTAGTATAGCCAAGTATGTCATCTTCAAATAATAAATTCATTGAAGGATTCATAAAGAGGGGATCGGCATGAGAGAATTTTGAAAGAATTGAGAGATCAAAACATCTTGTGTTTCCAATAGTTAAAATGACCAGGCATGCAAAGATAGTTAGAGACAGGATTATGCCATACCAGGGTAACCAAAATAGTTAGTCAAGAGGTTCTATCTTCGTGTGTTCATTTTGTAGAAGATGCACACCGGATATGCAAAGATAGTTAGAGACAGGATTCCAACATCTATATCATTTGTGCGTTATGCCGTAGCAGAGTAAGCAAAATAATTAGTCATGAGGTTCTATCTTGGTGCTTTCATTTTGTAGAAGATGCACAAAACAAGCAATGTCCAAGATCAGAGGAAATTTATAATTATGAACACTATCATGTATGCGCTCATAAGGAAAGCTGTTACCTATCGTAGATAATAGAGTATGGTTGATGGTGTAAATAGTAATATGGCTAGACACACCCCGAAATTGTTCAAGGAAAGAGGTTGAGATTAGAAAATTGCATACAATCTACAAATGCTTATGCTTACCTTTGTTCGACCAGTTTGTTGGGAAGTTTCTGGACAAAAATGATGAATGATAGTACCGTTTTGTGAAAGAATTCTCAAAGGCTTTATTTCTTTATTATGCGAGAAACACCTTGAGATGCGAGAAAAATTGTGTTTTTGTAACAGCAACAAATTCAAAGTAGGATATAAGCAAGTTTAGATTGATTTTTAATGAGATGAAACCATTTATAATGAGAACGAACGTCAACAAAAATCATAAAATAGCGATATCCTCTCGTAATGGGATGGAGACAATCTAAATATTAGAGCAAATTAGATCAAAGTAAGCATAAAAAATAGATCTACTAAGATCAATCGGTAAAACATGATATTTTCCCAACATAGGTGGCAAGCAGTCAAAATTATTTGCAGCCAACGGAACTGAAGTAACCAATTAGAGGACCTAATCTAGAGAAAGAAGTATGACCTAATCAAGAGTACCAAGTTTTAGAGAATATTATAGCGAAAGAGTTTGGAACCTTAACGGCCCATCCTGTTTGTCTGTTAGTCCATGGATCTTATACCTGATAACCCTGAGTTCAGAAGTGAATGTCCAAAATTCACATAATTGTTGCATAGATATCAATTTATAAAAATTTAGGAACCAAGGAATTGTTAGCTAAAGTCAATGCAGACGTCAAAATGTTTTCTGTAAGGAAATGTTCAATTTACATAACATTAACGAAAATAGTCGGCATATTGAAACCCGGGGTGCTTTCATTATGTCCTTGTTTTACTTAAATCCGAACAAACAGGGTTAGGATACTAATGTTCTGTTTGGAAAAGATGGGGAGGGGGACAATGAGAGGTGGTGCGAAAAATGAAATTGCTTTAAAACACTAGCCAGACATACATTAGTTCTACGCGTTCTTCTTCTTCTTTTGGGAAGATATCATTGAAATTCCGTTTTCTAATCTCCAGAGAAAGAACATACGCTTCTTACACTTAACACATGTTCCGTTACACAATGACAAAAAGTCACCACATAAAACCTATCGAAACGATAATAGGTAGCCATTAAGCTCATGGGGTTCGCTTGCCAGGCCAATCAAATCCTCCTTTCTCCAATTTGGATCCAGCGAGCCGCTCTCAGCCTTCGGTGAGCGGTTCCGCTTCCGAGTCACCCTCACCGGCTCCACCCTGTCACAACCGATCAAGTGAGGGAAATTCAGCCGGGCCTTGGCCCCACGCATCGCGAACGCGGCCCGGTCGTAAGCCAGCGCGGCCTCCTGCGGTGTCTCGTAGGTCCCCAGCCACCTCCTTGCGCCATTCTTCTTCGGATCCCGAATCTCCGCTGCATACTTCCCCCATGGCCGTCTCCTCACTCCCCGGTAGTGAGACCCTCCTGGCTGTGCCTCATTTGCTTTGACGTCTCCATAATCCACGACCGGTTGCTCATTTGACGAGCTGGGTGATTCGGACCCGACGGCGTATATCGAGGGGTCATGATAGATGCCCAGGTCGTGGTAATCATTTGCTTCAAACGACAAGGTTGTCTCCGGCGACCAAGATGTGTTGAGGCTTGAATCTGGGCAATGGAATTGAACATTTTGGGCGACTTTTGCCGGGGTTTCGAAGCCATCGTCGTTGAGAAGATGCCGGCGGATAGACTCTAATAGAGCAGCATCCGTATCCGATAATGTTGAACTTGTTGCCAACATGTTGATTCTGAATAGTGGAGAGAAATGCGAGGTTAGGGACTGAATGAGGTTCTGTGCGGAATATGCTGTGGCGAGAGTCGACGCTTGACGGTATATATAATCGCATTATATGGGGAGTTTAAATTGAAGTCCTTTAAATTGGTACTTGATCTTTCTCGTCAGCGTTATTATATTCGTCACGTGGTTGCTTTTTCTGATCATCGTGGCGTGGAGTATGTACAGTAGGTCCTTGAATCTTTCGCCAATAGATTCCACTTTTTTAAACATAAGATTGCAATCATGATATGTTATATTTAAAAAAGTCTAGGTACAAACTTGATAATTTTTATGCTCGCATGACACTTGAAAAGGACAATGTTTTTAGCGCGGGAGAACCTAGATCATGTATACGTAGCGCATGCGACTGCAGTCTCTTTGATTTAATAGACAAATCTTTTTTTTTTTTTTGGTAAAGTTTAATAGACAAATCTTTTGTTGCTTTGCAATCAAAAAGGAGAATATAATAACGTGTTCGGTTCATCAATCGTTATTTTTAGAGCATACTATTGACCCTGTAGATATGATACTGTCCCAAACCTTGGAAATACACATGGCCGACAGTCCGGTGATACAAAAAATTTATTGGGATGCCGTATTTGCAGAACGCCAATGCGATCTTCAAAGTGAGGACAGCTGATCCGTACATTTGCGTCGTTATTTTTTTCCCTAAAAAAGGCTTCAAATAACTTCCAAAATACTTCAGATTTTCTGCATGCACTGCGTGGGGGATTATTTACGTATTTCCCAGCGATCCGTGCTTGAAACTGAAAAATAAAAATGAATTTTCTGTTTTCATTCGCGGAACTTGTTTTTTTTGGGCCTAGCTTGATGTTTCTGTAAATCGTTTCTTCCCTTTCAATTGCAGATGAAGAGTAATTTTAGGGCTATGGATATGCAGAGGGCAGTCATTCGATTATGCTGTCGACTTAGATAATCTGGCTTTGGATCTGAAGTTTTGATTAAATAAATTTGCCATCCGACATTCCCTTTTTAGGCCCATTGTTATGACACTTGATTAATTGAAAAACATTTTAGCAGGGCTGCAATAATGAGGAGTAAGGTTGATCAATGATAAATATTGATACATTATTAACCACATGCCACATATATCTGCATATAACGTACTTTTATTATATATCTATACCAAAGTCCAAAGAAACCATGTGCTCAACAATTTATGTGGCATGATATCGATACACTCTATTCATATTGTAATCTATTTATTAGATGTTAGTATATAGTATATTTAAAATGTCACAGGATTCAAAAATGAAATCATGTGTTTGTATATTTCATGATGCATGAGGTGACGTGACATTTTATCTTTATTTTAAAAGACGATTTAGTCAGTATTTTGGGGAAAAAAAAGAATTATTTATTCCAAGTTGAGTTAGTATTTAATTATCATGTGATTCTCATTTTTCCTAATTAAATCCTATACCTCTATCATTAATTCAAGCTCTCTTCTTCCCCTTGAGAGAAAAGATTTTCTCTAACCACGGTCAAGTGTGCACAATTTAGGATATGTTTATTTCGCATTTTCATGAAAAAGTTTTCCTAATTTGCACTAGGGATTAACACAATCTCTCTCTCTCTCTCTCTCTCTCTCTCTCTCTCTCTCTCTCTCTCTCTCTCTCTCTCTCTCTCTCTCTCTCTCTCTCTCTCTCTCTCTCTCTCTCTCTCTCTCTTAAAATTCTAAAGAAGTCAACCAGCTAGAGATGCAGAGTAGAAAAACTTCCCTCAATTAAAGACGTAATAAAACAGTCATTTTGTAAGCATGTTGTGGCATTGAAGGCACTTACACTGTGTGCACATGTAATGGTTAATATTTCTAGGATCATGTACCACTATTTTCCACAATTAGGTACACAACTAGCTATAGTAGAATGCTTCTCTCTCTCTCTCTCTCTCCTAAAATTCTAAAGAAGTCAACCGGCTAGAGATGCAGAGTAGGAAAATTTCCCTCAATTAAGGATGTACTAAAACAGTCATTTTGTAAGCATGTTGTGGCATTGAAGGCACTTACACTGTGTGCACATGTAATGGTAAATATTTCTAGGATCATGTATGACTATTTTCCACAATTAGGTACACAATTGGCTATAGTAGAATGCTTCTCCCTCTCTCTCTCTTAAAATTCTAAAGAAGTCAACTAGCTAGAGATGCAGAGTAGGAAAATTTCCCTCAATTAAGGATGTAATAAAACAGTCATTTTGTAAGCATGTTGTGGCATCGAAGGCACTTACACCGTGTGCACATGTAATGGTAAATATTTCTAGGATCATGTACAACTATTTTCCACAATTAGGTATGCTTCTCTCTCTCTCCCCCTTAGAATTCTAAAGAAGTCAACCGTCTAGAGATGCAGAGTAGGAAAATTTCCCTCAATTAAGGATGTAATAAAACAGTCATTTTGTAAGCATGTTGTGGCATCGAAGGCATTTACATTGTGTGCACATGTAATGGTAAATATTTCTAGGATCATGTACAACTATTTTCCACAATTAGGTACACAACTGGCTATAGTAGAATGCTTCTCTCTCTCTCTCTCTCTCTCAAAATTCTAAAGAAGTCAACCGGCTAGAGATGCAGAGTAGGAAAATTTCCCTCAATTAAGGATGTAATAAAACAGTCATTTTGTAAGCATGTTGTGGCATCGAAGGCACTTACACCATGTGCACATGTAATGGTAAATATTTCTAGGATCATGTATGACTATTTTCCACAATTAGGTACACAACTGGCTATAGTAGAATGCTTTCACAATGTATACTTATTAAACTCAATTTTCCATAAATGAAAAAGATTTTCTATCTAGCTCCACAGCCTCCAACATAAAGTACTTATATTCAATTTGTCATAAGTGAACTTGATGCACGCCTTCAATCAATCTGTGGGTCATTGCGCCAAAAGGTCTTGTTCAATGAAGACAAAGTGTCGCTTATTTTCTCTTGCTGACCTCGAAGAATTTTAAAGTATAAATGTCTCTATTATAAATACCATTATCATAATTGATTTTTGTTCTTTGCTCTTGCCAAATATTCTAAAATATTTGGCTTTTTATATTTCAAACTTCTCGGGCTTGAATTTTTTGGTAAGCATGCTGCTGTTTTAAACTTGAATTGGGGCTCGAAGATCGTGAAATTATAGACATCTTTGTAGACATTTGATGCCGCCAAAGGTTAAAGCTGTTGAATTTTGCATGGGCAGCTTTAAATTAATGATAAAGCGTGAAAATTAGCTGAATTAGCATCTCCAATAATGTCGCAGTTACTCCGAAAGAAAAACATGAACCATGTGTTGGAATTTTGCGAAAGCAAGAATCATCAACGGCGAAAAAGTGGATGTGGCAAGTCAAGAAAATGACCTTTGGTGGGAATATGGTTAATTCTTGCCGTTGAGTTATTAACCTTGTCCTAATATGAGCAATATTTCAATAGATTGACTTTTTTTCTCCCTTGATGTTAGAGTTCCTTCGTCATCCCATTTCTAGATGAAAGATGCAAACTTTTGAGGAATTTTTCTTTTGATCCAGGGGCTTAGACTTGGTGACTCGATTACTTGAAAAGTCGAAGAACACTCTTTAGGGTTCATAAATTGGTTAAGTCTACCTTTGAAATGTACTGGCAACCGTATTCCAGGACAGCTTGCACGTACAACCAACTGCGCCTACACTGGAGTATGTTTGGGGCTCTAACTTGGAGAAAAAAGCATGAGAAACTCAGGATAATGATGTTGTAATTCGCCGCCCGTAGTTGTTAGATAAAGATCATTGGGTATGTCCAACATATACCAATTAATTTAGCAGATCATTGGGAGATCCAAGGCGTTGCCGGAGGAGCGGATTGAGAGAGAGAGAGAGGGGGAGATCGAGCACGGGGAAGGCGAAAGGGCGTCGAACGCCGTGCGACATTGTCACCATCTCTGTCGTGCACGGTTTCCGGTCTTGGCCAGGTAGCCTATCTCCATTGTCATCATCACTGTTGCCGTTGCAGCCCTCTCCGTTGTCCCATTCTTGTCACGCGCCATCGCTACCGTCGTCGCCATCGCCGCCGCCGTGCCTAAGCCTTCTCCTCTTCGGCGCCGCGAATCGAGAACCCTAGGGTTCTCGATTTCTCAGGTCGTGGCCTCGAGTGATCGGATTGGACCGGGCTGTGCCCTCGGGTGATCGGATCGGACTCGAGCCGTGAGTCGGGTAGGGTTTCTCTGTGTTTTGAGGGGCAACTGTGAGTCGGGTCGTGTGCCGAAGCCGGGTCGGGTAGGGTTCCAAAGGAGCCGGGTTGCGAGCCAGAGCAGGTTGTCGGGTTGGGGTCATCGGGCCGGGCCAGGCATCTCCAAATGCTCGGCGATGGCGTCGTTTTGTCCTTTAAAAAAAAAAAAAAAAGTTGGGCACTTAAGCGGGCTGTCGCGTTTTGAGCTTTCCTAGGTCGGACCCAACCCGCGGATCTAACTTGGGTAGGCTTTTATATTATTTTATATAATATTTTAATAAGAAAATCAAAATTTAATTTTTTTGAAAAATATTAAAAAATGTTTTAATTTCTAGAAAATCGAAAAATAATTAAAAAATGATAAAAATATTTTATTTTCCAAAAAAAAAAATTTCATATTTTCCAAAAAATGCCAAAAATAAAAAAAGCCAAAAATTCATGAAAATACCAAAAAAATCCAAAAAAAAAAAAAAAAAATCCCTTTCATGTCCAAAAATAGAAAAAAAACCCAAAAATATTTTTCCTCCCCATCAAATGCACGGAAAACCCTAAAAAATCCAAAAGGCCTTAGGGTTTAAACAAGATTAGGTACCAAAAGGGCATAGTGATTAATTAGTGTAATCAAGTCCCTGATCCTAATTTCTCTGGTTGCGCATGAGCGAGTATTTCTCCCGATATTTCACATGGGTTTCTAATCAACCCACCCCAAATCGATTAGTGGTGACTCCATTTTAAAAATTGATTTACAGGTTAAAAACTCAGACTATTAAAGTCGTGAATTGGTGGACTTAGGAGAGTCCAGGTATAACTAATTTTAGCCAACCCATTAGCCTCCTTAGTTGCTTGTACCCGATTGCGGGCGCCGAAAAAAAGAGGCCGCGATAGCTTGGCAACTCCACTGGGGACAATTTTTGAGGACTTAGGCCATTTTGTTTTTGTTTAAATGCTCTGCTAACTTGGGTTTTTTTTTTCTTTTGTGCAGGGTAATAGCTTAACTTTTTTTAAAATTTCTGTAAAGATAAAATGTTTTGTGATTATAAACTGCTGTGCATCCTTAAATGTTTTAGCCCTACACATGGCACACACAACCCGGTCACCGGACCTAGACCGCCATAGGATTTCTAGGATGGTGTTAAGAAAGATACGACATCGAACGCGATGAGGTTGTTTTTTTTTTTCCCCGAATTTCTTAGCCGAGGTTAGGAGGGTATGCTGCTAACACGAGACTGCGATGAGCAGATACCCTTTTAATTTCAACAAACCTTTTCAATTAGAAATCAAGCCGCACGTCCCATGTGCATGTCTTTGTGCTTGCCATTTTTATTTAAAAGCAAAGTGATTTCTTTACTTTTACTTAGTCTTTTATTGGCCCATGGCAATTTAGGATAAGCTTTTCAAAGTCCCAGTCTATATGTGATGAGGAAAGACGATATCTAGTTCATTCCTGCTCCCAAAGCGGAACTCTTCAGATGGTGGGGTCAATTGGATCAGTTTGCCAAAGAGCGCGTAAAAGCCAAAGTCGGTCATCTCTTATCATTGATTCAAATCACTGTTCGTCCCGAAGTCATACAGGCCATGGCACATTTTTGGTGCCCGAAGACGACTGCTTTTATGTTTGGTGGGTTTGAGTTAACCCCAACTCTGGAAGAATATAGCATTATCACTGGAATGCCTCTCGAGAAAAAACTTGTTAGGCCATCAACAGGCATTATCCTGTTGGGTGGGTTAGCACGACTTTTAGGAACTGAAATCCACATTATGAGGCAAATTCTTGAAAACAATCATAATACCTTCCCACTAGAATTCATGAATGCCTATTTTCAAAATTAGCCTATGACCCAAAAAAGCGAGATTTTCCTCCTGGCCTTTTTTGGGTTCATCATTTTCCCCTATCAAAGAAATGTCACAAGTCTTAAGATGGCATGGATAATTGATCAGATCTCGAGAGGGAAAAATTATGTCAACATGATTTTAATTGAAACATTTTTGTCCTTTAATCGTTTTAAATAAAACACGGAAAAAATCGTGCGGGTCTCTCTGGAAATTTTACAAGTCTGGTTCTTTTCTCACCGAAGTGAATTTCGAGACTTCATGCGATTGTTTGAAATGAATGATTTCGAAAATCCATTACAAAAATTTATGGTTTTAGGACCATACATTTCCAATCAAAGCTGTTTAAATTGGATAAACTTCCTAAGAGATCCGGCTCTTGAGACATTCCAATGGTGTGCTGGTTGGTTCTATGAAAAGAGAGTTCACTTTGCTTTCAAGTGCCGCTATCCAATTCCATTACTTGGCCTCACCGGTGCCATTTCCTATTTCCTATATAGGGTGGCACGACAATATGGAGCCCTTTAGGAGATCCCGCCATCTTTCAAGAAGAGGGTCCCTCCACTCCTTTTCACCCATCAAAGTTTTGAATACACGTTCGAGATTGACATTATCGAGGAAGCATGGAACAAGTGTCATCGCAAAAGGATCGTGGTACCTGAAGGGCTTGAGGGAGAAGAAAAAGCCCACCACGCCTCCATGTCCTACATCCACAACTATCATATCCTGACAAAATGGAAGCCATTAGTCTCTCAATCAATCAGTGAGAGTAGCCAGCATGAGCAAGCAGAGCTTACACAAAGGGATTTGAGAATAGACTGGATACATATCTCAAAGCCGGTCTAAGGAGGCATCCTTGCAAGAACAAGGCTCCTCGTCACATATAAATTGGCAATCGTGTGCCCCTTAGTATTAATATTGTGAAAGTTTTGTCCCATTATTTATGGACTTTTGTTTAAATATCTAGTATTTCATCTTGTCATTTCAATTTCAAGTCTTAGATGTCAAGAGTTGGCAGTTTATAAATCCTCTTTTGATAAATAAAAAAGCAGTTAGACCATTGCCATGGGTCAATTTTTGTTTACTTTCGTGCTCATTCATTATTTTCACAACGAAAGGTAATTATGAATTGCTGGCCACCAATTGCTCGTGAATGGCCTCATGTAATAAGGCCTGATCAGAATGATGTTCAAATCGCCTCATTAATTATGACAGATGTCCATTGTCCTTTGGCAGCTTTCAAAGCAAATGGAATCCACTTAAGTCAAACCCAACTCCGTAATTGCTTTAAGCACCGTTATGACACTTGCGAATTTGCCAGAGAATAGCCAACACCATAGACAATTTGAAAAGATCATGAAAAAGGACGCGCGGACCCCGGGAGTGCCTTAACTTTGGCCAAAGAGACACTTAAGTGCCATAACTTACGAAATGTACATTTAAGTGCCAAAATCGGAGTAAAATGGATCACTTGAGTGCCAATCCGGCGAAAATCCGACCAAAATGTCAACGTGGCACTTTTCCGATGAATCGAGCTCAAAATAACGCTGTTTTGCACGCTGACGTAGCCAAAACGGCATTGTTTTGGCGACGTGGCAAAAAAATAAAATAAAATAAAAATTAAATTAAATTAATTTAAAATATTTAAAAATAATAATTTTAAAATTAAATTTAGTTAAATATTTTAAATTAATAATTTTGAAATTAAATTTAGTTGAAATATTAAAAAATTAATAATTATAAAAAAAAAAAAAAAGAGTAAAGGGGGGAGGCGGCTGAGGGATTAGCCCTCAGCCGCTGCCGTCGCCGCTGGGAAGGGCCGGCGACGGCGGGGGGAGGGTTGGTCGAGGTTGCTAGGCCCTGGCTAGGGGCTGGCGACCCCTCGCCGGATCCTTGCCACAGATTTGGGGAGGGTTGTGGCCTTAGCCCAGATCTGGCGAGGGTTAGCGGCCCTCGCCCGGCCTGGCCAGGGCCCGGCGACCTCGGTCGACCCTCCCCCACCGTCGTCACCCTTCCCGGTGGTGGCGGCGGCGGCGAGGGTTCCCTCGCCCGCCTCCCCCTTTCCTTTTCTTTAAATTTTTTTAAATTTTTTTTTAAATTTTAAATTATTATTTTTTAATATTTCAACTAAATTTAATTTTAAAATTATTATTTTAAAATATTTCAACTAAATTTAATTTTAAAATTATCATTTTAAAATATTTTAACTAAATTTAATTTTAAAATTATTATAATTAATTTTTTAATTTTTTTTACCACATTAGCCCAAAACGACGCCGTTTTGGTCACGTCAGCGTGCAAAACGACATCATTTTGGGCATGTTTCGCCGAAAAAACGCCACGTTGGCGTTTTTGCCGGATTTTGGCCGGAGTGGCATTCAAGTGATTCGTTTTTCTTCGAATGTGGCACTTAAGTGTACACTTCGTAAGTTATGACACTTAAGTGTCCCTTTGGCTAAAGTTATGGCACTTGAAGCGTTCTTTTGCCCATGAAAAAGTTAAACCAGCTACAGGGGCAAAATCCCATGGACTTGTCCAATTACGCCGGTATTGAGATTCCTGAAGAGCTCAAAGCACCTGAATGCGAAAGGTATGCTGATACCTCCCGCCCGGAGACCTACTTGGTCCGAAGGATGATTCAATCGTACCAATCGAGCTTGACTGGCCCTGCCTTGCGTTGGTACATTATCAAGAAGATCAGTCCCCTTAAAACCTGGAGGGAACTAATTCATGTTTTTCACCAAGAGTATAATATATATATATATATTCGAGCAGAAAATATTAAGAAATAGTATTATTTCGGATTTTTTGGCAAAATATTAGATGGCAGAATGTTATGGGATGAATTCCTGTATAATTGATGTTTTTATTGGAGGAAAAAGCGGATACACCACAACAACTTTGGTGGTGCCTCAGAATGTTTCAAATGCCGATAAATATGGCAAATAATTAATATGATTAGGTTGAGGCTAAAGGACCGATTGTAGAATTTATAGGGTTTTCTATTTGATTAACATTGGTAGCAAGCGGAAATTACCTAAATCCATTAAAACTCATGTTTAGTTGGGCTTTGCTGCTCTAAACCCATAATAACCTATTACTTAAATTTTAACTAATACATATGCAATCTAACGCAATAAATATGAGTTGTGATTTGAACTCAAAAACAAGTGGATCTTCATTTCATTTTGACACTCCTTATTGTTTCTATTTTATTAGGCATCGAAGTTGTGATTTGAACTCAAAAACAGAAAATCACATCACGCGTTATAAGTTAGAGTCTAACCTTTTTCTATTCACACCTAAGGTGAAAATGACTAAGTGATGCCGGAGCATTTCTAGACGACATCTGTTCTACGAAAGTGTTATTGATACTTTAATAATCATACCGATACTTCATTAGCCGTGCATTTGAAGGGTGTCCACATTCACTCGAAGGCCATTAATTCAACACATTGGGACAAACAAGTCTTGGATACCTGCGCTCAATAACATTTATTTCTTATATTTTCAGGGTTTAGTAAATTAAAGTTTCTAGAATCCTTATTTAATTGTCAATGTCATTTAGTTTATCTTCCCTATGAGTCATTTTGTCTTCCCAAGGAGTCTTAGCAATTACTCATGCTTAGAGGATTGTTCCAAGTTTGTCTATATAAAACATGCTATGATGAATAAGAAGGTAGACTTGATTTGAGTGATAATCATTTAGCCTTTGGCTTGAGAATAGGAAGGATTTCTTGTTGTGCTCTTATCTCTTAAGTGGATTCTTACGAGTGATGAGCGATCTATCCAATTTGATTCTCACTAGTGTTACTTGTTACTTCTCCACAATCTCTTTGGCATCAAATTGGTAAAAGAGCTTTGGTTCAGTAGCTAGTTGTCATTGACATGGACCAAATTTTGAGTCTTCTACGGCTCAAGAAAGAGACCTACAAGATGTGAAGGTGGATGATTTAAGGAGACATGTGCAACAATTATAGGAGCGTTTGCAACGCTTCAAACTTCTCAAACGTGATAATTCACGTCATGATTCAGAAGATGTTCCCTTTAATGAAGAGGATGTCAACCTCTTTGCCAATACTCGAAGTCATGCTTCAAGTAAGGAAGAGCTTTCTCGACGTCAATATTGAAGGTTCCATGGAATTGAGCAAGATTCTTATGTAAAGGTTGATGTTCCCAAATTCGAGGAAAGATGCAATTGGAAGAATTTATGGATTGATTGTATGATGCAGAAAGAGTCTTTGACTATAAAGGCATCTTAGATGATCGAAAGATGAAGCTAGTTTCTATCAAACTCAAAAGGCATGCTTCTATTTGGTGGAAGCACTTGAAGAAACAAAGAGCTCATGAAGGAAGAAGCCGCATCGTTATGTGGGAGAAGATGAGGAAAGAATTGAAGAAGGAGTTTTTACCACTGATTTTAAACAAAAGGAGCTGTTCGTGGAAGAATATTCCGTGGAATTTGATCACCCCATGATGCTCTACGATGTTTCTGGAGGAGAGGAGCAAACTATTGCCCGTTACCTTGGTGGACTTTGATTTGAAATCGATAATGTTATCCAAGTTCAACCTCATTAGACTTACAATGATGTTTGTCAACTTCCACTTAGGGTGGAACGGCAAATTAAAAAGGCTCGTGGTCGTACCTCTCAACATCGAAATAAAAAAGACTTTTCTAAGGGTGAAAGGGCATCCACTTCTAAGATTAGGGTGTTCGCTTCAAAGTTGACTTGTAAAAATGATGGAGCGTCCAAGTTCCAAGTTCCCTAACTCTCTCCGATCTTCGATGTTCCAAATGTCAAGGGTTTGGATAAGTTGCATCCAAATGTCCAAAACACAAGAACATCTCTCTAGTAGAATAAGAGCTTGAGGAAGAGTAACGTGAAGATTCCCTTAGTACGATGAAAAATCTGAGGAGAAAAATGAAGTTATCTATGAAGATCAAGGAGAATCTATAATTCTTCGCCGGGTCTTGAATGTTATTCCTAGTAAGGATGGCATGTGGCTTCGCAATAATAGTTTTCATACTAGTGCACTTCTCATGGAAATGTGTGTAATTTTATTGTTGATCGAGGAAGTTGTGAGAATCTAGTGGCTACAACAATGGTGAACAAATTGCACCTCAAGATGAAGAAGCAACCACAACCTTACAAGCTCTCTTGGCTTCATAAAGGAAACGAAATAAGGGCTGCTAAGCAATGTTTTGTTCAATTTTCTATTGAAAAAATATATACTGATGAAGTATGGTGCCATGTTGTTCCCATGGATGCTTGCCATTTGCTTCTTGGGAGACCATGGCAATTTGATAGAAAAAAATAAGCATTATGGGTTCAAGAATACTTACACTTTTAAGAAAGATTGAGTCAAAATCACCTTGGGTCCTAAAATGGAGAGCACTCCTAAACTATCTAATGGGGAGGGGAATAATTTATTCTATAAATCTAAGTTAATAAAGCTTTGGAAGAATCCTTAGAGGCATATGCTCTTGTGGCGTTATAAGAAAATGAAGAACATTATGAAGTCCCTTCTCAAGTAAAACCTCTAATTCAAGAATTTAATGATGTTGTTTCAGAAGAGATTCCACCCTGTCTTTTACCCACAAGAGACATTCAGCATTGTATTGATTTTGTTTTGGAGTCACCATTCCAAATAAGCTAGCCTCCCAAATGAGCCCTAAAGAGCATGAAGAACTTCAACGACAAGTGGATGAAGTCATGGCTAAAGAAATGGTGAGAGAAAGCATGAGTTCATGTGATGTCCCTGCTCTTCTTGTGCCAAAGAAAGATGGGTCGTTGCGTAGGTGCATCGATAGTCAAGTGGTGAACAAGATTACTTTTAAATACTGTTTTCTATTCCTCAACTCGATGATCTTCTTGACCAACTCTGTAGCGCTACTATATATATTATAATATTGATCTTCTAAGTAGATATCATTAAATTCGAATAAAAGTTAGAGATGGATGGAAAACCGCTTCGAAACAAGAGATGGCCTCTATGAATGGATGGTCATGCCTTTCGGCCTCTCTAACGCTCCTAGTACATTTATGCGCCTTATGAATCATATCTTTAAACCATTTATTGGCATCTTTGTTATTATTTATTTTGATGACATTCTTGTTTATAGTTCTATTCATGAGCAACACTTAGAGCATCTTTTCCAAATTTTCAGGGTTCTTTGGGAGCAAAAGTTATATGCCAACTTAAAGAAGCGTCACTTCTTTACTGATAGCCTTGTCTTCCTGAGCTCTATTGTTTATAAGGAAGGCATCAAGATGGATTATAGGAAGGTGGAGGCAATCATAAGTTGGCTCATTCCAACATCTATTTGTGATGTCCATAGTTTCCATGATTTGACATCATTTTATTGTTGTTTTATTGAGCACTTTAGTACCATTATTTCTCCTATCACCGAATGCTTGAAAGGAGGAATTTTCAAGTGGACTAAAGAGGCACAACAAAGCTTCGAACTCCTTAAAAGGAAGGTAAACGAGGCTCCTATTCTTACATTTCCAGATTTTAATAAAGTCTTTGAAGTTGATTGTGATGCTTCTAATGTGGGAAGTAGTGTGATTCTTAGTCAAGAAGGAAAGCCTATTGCATTCTTTAGTGAGAAGTTAAATAATTCCCACAATAATTACTCTACTTATAATTAAGGATTTTATGCTATCGTTAGAGTTTTAGATCATTGGCAATATTATCTATTGTTTAAGGAGTTTGTTTTCTACTCGAATCATGAAGTCTTGAAGTATGTAAATACTCAACATAAGCTCAACAATCGGCATGCCAAATGGGTAGAGTTTTTTCAAGCTTTCACTTTTCTTATCAAGCATAAAGCCAGAACTCTTAATTGAGTGGTGGATGCATTAAGCTGTAGGCATTCCTTGCTATCCACAATGCAAGTGACGGTCCTAAGCTTTGACAAGATCAAGAAGTTTTATGAAGATGATCTAGACTTTGGACAAATTTGGACAGATTGTTCAAGGGGTCCAAGTTGGCAATTCTTGTTGCAAGATGAGTTATTTTTCAAAAATAATTATTTGTGCATAGCGGGAAGTTCTCTAAGGGAAGCCATTATCAATGAGCCCATGGCGGAGATTAGTCGGATATTTCGGAAAAGAAAGACTCTCTCTTATAAAAGAAATTTTTTATTGGTCTCTCATGGAGAAAGATGTTATGAGACATGTGAAGCGGTGTCAAACTTGTCACATTGCCAAAAGCTATACTCAAAACACTCGCTTGTATACTCCATTACCGGTCCTAACTGCCCCTTGGGAAGATGTGAGCCTAGATTTTATAATTGGTTTACCTTGGACATAGAGGGGTCAAGACTCAATTAAGGTGGTCATTGATCGATTCTTCAAGATGGCACACTTTGTACCATGTAACAAGAATTCAAATGCTACTCATGTGGCGAATCTTTACTTCTAGGAGATCATAAAACTTCATGGTATTCTAAAAGCAATGACATCCATTTGAGATTCAAAGTTTATCAGTCATTTTTGGCGCACACTTTGAAAGATGCTAGTCGCAATGCTTCAATTTAGCTCTTCTCATCATCCCCAAACAAATGGGCAAACTAAAGTCATTAATCAGAGTTTGGGAAATCTTTTAAGGAGCTTAATCAGAAGTAGCTTGCATCAATGGGACATCACTTTGGCTCAAGCTAAATTTGCTTATAATCGGTCTTCAAGCCAAACAACTAGAAAAAGTCTTATTGAGGTTATGTATGTGAAAAATCCTATTAGTCCCTTAGACTTAGCTCCACTTCCCATCTCTCAACATTTTAGTGAAGATGTTGAGGATCATGCCAACTATCTAAAGAAGCTTCATGAACAAATTTGTAAAAGGGTCATAAAGCACAATGCGAAGTATCAAGAGAGAGCCAATAAGCATCGAAAGTCTATAACTTTTAAGGAAGGAGATTTGGTTGAGCTATATCTTAGAAAGGAGAGATTTCCTCGAGGTCATCATGCATAGTTGAAGCTTAGGGCTGACAGGCTTTTCAAAGTGTTGTAAAGAATTGAAGACAACACCTATAAGATCGAATTCTCTGATGAATATGTTGTTTCAGCGACATTCAATGTTGCAAATCTTTCTCCCTACCAAGAAGATGAAACAATGAAAACTCAAGAATGAGTTTACGCATAGCAAAAGTGTATGATGCCGGAGCATTCCTAGACGATATTGGTTCTACGAAAGTGTTATGATCGCATAGTTATTGATACTTCTTAACCATACCAATACTTCCGTAGCCGCGAGCTTGAAGGGTGTGCACATTCACTTAAAGGCAATTAATTTGGTACATTGGAACAAGCAAATCTTGGATACCTAACCCAATAACATTTATTTCTTCTGTTTTCAAGGTCTTGTAAAGGCCATTTAAAGTTTCTAAAGTCTTTATTTAATTGTCAATGTTATTCAATCTACCCCATAAGTCCTTATGTCTTCCCAAAAAGTCTCAACAATTACTCATGCTTGGAGGGTTATTCCAGGTTTGTCCATATAAAACATGTTATGACAAAGAAGAAGGCAAACTTGATTTAAGTGATAATTCATTTAGCTTTTGGCTTAAGAATAAGAAGGATTTTTATTGTACTCTTATCTCTTAGGTGGATTCTTAAAAGTGGCAAACAATCTATCTAATTTAGTTCTCACTTATGTTACCTCCTACTTCTCTACAATTTCTCCAGTGTCATTAGGAAAGTCTAAAATTTGTGCATCTAAAACGTGTGGGTAAAAGAATTTTGATCATTAATGAGTGTTAAAAAGAGGGAAAAAATAATTTGAGAGAAACCAAATTATTGTAGAACTTCTTGTACAGCAGTTTATATATATGTGGTATGATAACACACATTGCTTAGTCATGCTCGAGATCCTCTACACGTTGGTGGTTATCTAGCAAGCACATGTCCACTAGGTCCGGCGAGGAGTCTCGTTGCTTCATCGATGCGTCCACGGCTCTTCCAGTGAACTCCCAGGGCTAATAGTAGTCCTTTACCGCATTGCGAGTAGGGGTGAGGGTGGTTCTAGGGTAGAACCGAGAACCGGAGAACCGAATCGGCGGGTCCAATTTAGTTCCCAGTTCTATGAAGGGCCGGGTAGGTTCTCAGTTCCATTTTTTTAGGAACCGGAACCGGAACCGGCGTAACTTGGGAACCAGGAACACCCAAACCCTAAAATAGTCAAATCCCTAATTTGGCTCCAACGTTCCCCTTTGTCTTTCTTGTTCCTCTCTGTCAACAACAAGAAAAGGGAACCCATTTCTCATTCATTCTTCCCCTTGGTCCATTCTTTCTTTGCGACATTGTGGTTCTATTCATCTCGTCGTTCTTGACATCTTGTTCCTCTCCGCGACGCTATGCTTCTCATTCGAATTGTTTGCTATCACCAACGCTGGCCGCGGCTCAACGACCATCATCCAATAGCTGCGCAACATTATCACTCAGGTCTCTCTCTCTGCGATTTTGAGTGCATTAATTTGTTCCCTCTCAGGACACTTTGTTGAAACTCTCCCTCTCTCCCTCTATCTCTTGCTCTCTTTGGTAGTTGTTTTTTTTTTCTTGTTTCTTTTACGGTGAGTGCGGTGACAAACATTTACTTGGGGTGTGGCGGTTGTGTGATTTTTTTTCTACTGCAAATTGCCAATTTCATGAAGAACACATGCCCTAATGAGTTTCACACAAGAAGATATAATCCATACAAATATAGCATGCAATTTCAGATAGAAACAGATTGTGCAGTTTCTGAAATAATTCGATTAAAATACCCGAATGACCTCTGCAAATTATGAAATTTTACCAGGTTATAGCTAAGAAACTAAAGTAGATTTTTTGTGAAGCAATCTAGGCCATATTCGTTCTAGATAATTTTCTATAGACGCCCGAAGCTCCTGATTCTAGCACCGAAACGTCCAGTATAGCTATCTCCGAAATATCGAGTTTTCACCTACTTATCCTTCTTCGTTTCCTCTGAAATTTGGATATGTTTTACTTCAAGAGGTCCCATACAAATTTTATTCAGGGATCTAAGCCAAATTTCCAAAGAATAGTCACCATATAGGTCCATGAAGCCTCGGGTGTCCAGTACCGTGTTTCCAGATTTACCGTCTTCAAGAGTAAGTCGATTCACTAGGCTAAACTTGCTCATTCTACTTCAAATTTGAGTATATTAGTCTTTAGGATGTCCTCTACAAGTTTCATGAAGAAGTAAAAGAGAAATTCTCGGTAAAAAGCAACATGCAACCCACAAAACTACCAAAAGGTCAGCAAAGCAGTTCCAGATCTAGTGTCTTCGTAGGATGAGGGTTTGACCCCTTAAATCTCCACCATTTTATCCCAAATTTTAGTATGTTGTATTTTAAGATGTTGGCTACAACTTTCATGAAGGAATCGAAGTCAAAATCCAACTCAAACATGCATGCAAGCTTCTACAAGATTCTGGGTCAAGCGGTTTACACGAAATCAGCAAGCATTTTCAAGAACAAGTCACATTCTAGCTTTGGTTTTACCTACCCTAACCTCCGAAATCTACCACCAACAAATCACACATGCAAGGCATACATGCAAGAGTGGAAATCGATCCCAACTTGCCTCTAAGATCAAGCGGACAGTGGCACACGGACGGCACACCGACGACAGACGGACGGAGGGCATGCGGGCGGCGACGAACCTCCTCCTTCCTTTCCCTCTTCCTCTCTTCCTCTCTTTCTCTCTTTCTCTCGGCACCTAGAAGATTTTGGCCACGTGGAATTTAGTAATTAAATTCCTAAAAGGAAAGAATAAGAAATGGTAAAATTTGATTTATTATTATTATTATTATTTAGGATTGGGCCTTAGGCCCAAAGGTGGATTTTGATGGGCCAAGATGGCCGGCCCAATTAGAGCCCAAGGAAGAGGCTACCGTCGACCATGAGGGGGGAGGAGTGGCCGGCCCAATCCAAGCCCAAGCCCATTTTGCATGCCTTGCCAAGTGGCAAAAAAGAGGCTTGCATACATTGACCATTGAGAGAGGCAAGTAATCATTGCCAATGATGGAGATTTGGGGGAATAAAAGGGAGAGGAAGAGAGAGAGTGGCCGGATTGAGGGCCACCGTCCAAGCCAAAGAGAGAGAGAGAGAGAGAGTGAGGCCGAGAAGGAGGAGGAGCCCGCCCATTCGTCCGCCGTGTGCCGTTGTTCTCTTGAGTTTAGAGGCAAGTTGGGATCCACTTTCTACTCTTGCATGTGTGTCTTGCATGTGTGTTTGGAGTGGTGTCGAATTTTGGGTGATTAGGAGTGAGAAACCGGAGCTAGTATGTTTTGTTCGTTGAGATAGCTTGCTGTTTTCGTGTATATCGCCTGAACCAGAATCTTGTGAAGGCTTGCATGCATGTTTCGAGTTGGATTTTGACTTCGATCCCTTCATGAAAGTTGTAGAAAAAATCGTAAACTACAACATACTAAAATTTGGGACAAAATGGTGGAGATTTAAGGGGTCAAACCCTCATCCTACAAAGACACTAGATTTGGAATTGTTTTGCTGACCTTTTGGTAGATTTGTGGTTGCATGTCGATTTTTATCAAGAATCTCTCTTCGATTTCTTCATGAAACTTATAGGGAACATTCTAAAGGCTAAGTGCATGACAATTATTCTCGTTCTTAAACTATTTTTGAAACAGAAATATATTTTTCTATTTCTATTTCTAGAAGAATTTCTAAGCAAAAATAACCGTTTGATAACAACACAAAATTTTTAATCTAAAAATAAAAATTTGTTTGATAACGATACAAAATTTCTTCATTTCAGAGCGGTGGCGATAACCGACGACCTTTAATATAAAAAATAAAAATAAAAATGATTTAGTAGCAAAAAATATAAATAATAAAATAAAATAAAATAAATCATAAAAAAATAAAATAAAAATATCATTTTATTTTTAAATTAAAATATCCTTAAAAATAAATTTATTTTATTTATTCTATTTTATTTTATTTTACGAATAAATTTATTTTAAAATGAATAAAAATTAAAAAATTAAAAAAATTATTTGGCAAAACACTTAAGGCAAATAAAAATAAATTATTTTTATTTATCATAAATAAATTATTTTAAATAAATTTAATAAATTATTTTTAATAAACTAAAAATAAAATGATAAATAAAATAATTTATTTATTTTTAATAATTTTTTTTAAATTTTTAAATGAATAAAATGAACATTTTTATTTTTATTTTTAATAAAATGAGGAGAGGCAGAGGAGGAGGAGGAGGCAAAGACGTAGAGGAGATGAAGGAAGACTCACCAAAATTAGGGTTAAGTGGGAGAAATTATTTCTAATTTCTCTTCCAAATCAATTTCTAGAATAAAAATTTATTCTAGAAATAGAAAAACTGAGTAGGTTTATCAATAGATTTCTATTCCAGAAACAGATTTGGAATAGAAAAATTATTTTTGAAACAGAAATTTTGGTTATCATGCACCCCCTAACATACTCAAATTTGAAGCAAAATGAGTAAGTGTAGCCTAGTGAATCGACTTAATCTTGAAGACGGTAAATCTGGAGACACGGTACAGAACACTCGAGACTTCATGGACCCATATGGTGACTATTATTTGGAAATTTGACTTAGATCCATTAATGAAAGTTGTAGGGGACCTCTTGAAGTAAAACATATCCAAATCTCAGAGGAAATGAAGAAGAATAAGTGGGTGAAGACTCGATTTTTCAGAGATACCTACATTGAACGTTTCGGTGCTAGAACCAGAAGTTTCGGATGACTATAGGAAACTATCTAAAATGAATCTGGCCTAGATGTCTTCATGAAAAATCTACTTTAGTGTCTTAACTATAACCTGGTACAATTTCATAATTTTTGGAGGTCGTTCGGGTATTTTAATCAAATTATTTCAAAAACTGCACACTCTGTTTCTATCTGAAATTGCATGCTGTATTTGTGTGAATTATATCTTTTGTGTGGAATTTTATTGGGCATGTGTTTTTTCATGAAATTATTATCTTATTGTCTTGTCTATCACATGCCTTGATTTCATGAATTTTGATAATCATATGGATACTTAATTTAAATATTTTATAAAATGGTACAAGCTGCAATTTAATAAACTTTAAAAAGGCATGATGAGTGGACTATTCTAAATTGTACGGATTCCATGAATTTTATTGTTATGAATGATTGGAGATGCATGTATGAATCAAATGATGGAAGTGATTTTGTTTGCCATTACATCATGTGCTATGCTGAGTTGAGACCTACATTGGTAAACATGAACAATGATAAATGAGGAAACTATTTGAGGCGGTTGATAATGCCTTGGGAGTATCAGGATGCCCGAGATGGAGGGTGTCAAATGCCAGGATTTTATTGAGATACAAGGCCGGATGTTCTCGGGAGTTTCAAGATGCCCGTAATGGTTGGGTGCCGGAAGCCTCGGAGGTTTTTGCCCTAGGGAATGCCTCGTGATGCCAGTTGGGATGCGGGATGCCCGAAATGTGGGGGTGCCGGATGCCTGGTGGCCTTAAATGGCTGAATGCCAGAAGTTTTTCTCATGATGCTAGGTTGGGGTGCGAGTGGTAAAGTATGGGATGAAATTGCTGATCCTGAAAAAGAGAAATGTGGTGATCAAATTGAAAGATAAAAGTGAAAATTGAATCATGCACATGTGATATGAGGACATACGTATGGTTGTGTGGCATGATGATGATGATATGTATGTGACATAATAATGATCACCTATGGCATGATGATACATGTGTGTGACATGATAATGATCACCTATGGTATGATGATACATGTGTGTGATGTGATGATGATCACCTATGGCATGATGATATGTGTATGATGTGATGATGATCACCTATAGATGATGATGATACATGTGTGTGACATAATAAAGATCACCTATGGCATGATGACATGTATGTGATATGATTGTGATAAGGATGTATGATGGTATATGCATGGCTTCAAGGTAAGTATGCTTGGATGCATGTACTATGTTATGATTGTATTGTGTGATGCATTGAGTGGTTATTGTATCTTTTACCTGCTGAGTAGCTGTACTCACCCCTTCGGGGACCAACATTTCAGATTAGCAAGATGCCGTTCCTTGCTGTCATACGGGGCATATTTTACGGCCTTCCTTCAGATGTAAATGTCGAGTATGTGGAGATCGACTATCCCAAAAAGTTTAAAAATATGCAAGCAATATATTTATTTTTCTATTTATTTTGGACAAAAGCAGTTTTTTTTAGCACGCTTAACAAGTGCATAAAATTTGCTTTTGCTGTTCTGTTTTAGCTTTTTGGTTTCGCTATTTAGGGTGCGTTTGGTAACATTTCTGTTTAAAAATTGTTTCACGAAACAGAAATAGAAAAAAGTGTTTATGTTCCGAGTAACAATTTTTGAACAAAAAAAAAACGCGTTTGATAAACTTGTTCCGGAAATATAAAAATAAACGGAAACACGTTTGGTAATTTTGTATAATTTTTTATTTTTAAATATTTTTATTTTATTTTTTCTATTTTCTTTCTTATTTTTCTTATTTATTTTTTATTTATTTATTTTTTATTTTTCCTTCTTTTGGCCGGTCGCTGGCCTCGGCCATGGCCGACGACCGGCCGACGAGGGCCGGCAGCCTTGCCTTGGTTGGGCGAGCTCGAGCTCGCCCAAATCCGATGAGGTTGACCCTTGCCCAGTGGCCGGCGAGGCTCGGCCTCGCCAGGCCACCACCAGGCGACGCCGACCTGGCGGCAGCTCGATGAGGCTGAGCCTCACCGACCGCTGGGTGAGCTTGGCCTCGCCGGATCTGGGCGAGATCGAGCTTGCCCAACCTAGTGCAAGGTCGGCCTCACCTTGGCTGGGCGAGCTTGAGCTCACCCAGCCCGCCGACCTGGTGGTGGCTTAGCGAGGTCGAGCCTCACCAGCCGCTGGAGCTCACCCAAATCCGGCGAGGCCGACCCTCACCTAGCTACGGCGAGCTCGGCCTCGCTGGGGGCTGGTGAGCCTCGCCGTGGCTAGGTGAGGCCGTCGGCGCTCGTCGACCGGTCGCTGGCCATGGCTGAGGCCGGCGACCGGCCAAAGAAAAAAGAAAGAAAAAAGAAGAAGAAAAGAAGAAGAAAACAGAGAGAAGAAAAGTGTTTCTAAAATTTGTTTTAGAAATAAGAAACAACTTTTTTTTGTTTCTTGTTTTTGTTCCAGATGTATTTCTAGGAACAAAAAAATAATTTTGGAACAAAAACACACCCAAATGCGTTTCTGTTCCTTTTTTGTTCCCAGGAACAAAAAAACAGAAAAGTTGTTTAAAAAAAAAAGAAACAAAAACAAACGCCCCCTTACTTGCATTAACTCGTGCAGTTTTTTTGCTTTTGTAGGTTGAGGAGAACATCAGCAAGTTCGCCAGGAAAGGTTTGACGCCATCACAGATTGGTGTCATTCTTTGCGACTCTCACGGGATTGCCCAAGTGAAGAGCATCACAGGGAGAAAGATTTTGTGTATCCTCAAGGCTCACGATATGTTTTACTTCGCATGTTCATTATATTTGTGAAGTGAATTTGCCGGTTAATATATATGAAATGGATTTCAGATCTACAGAAGTAACTCTTTATATGCCATGTAGTACTTAAATTGTAAGCTTGATGACTTTGGTGGCTGACACCAGTTAAAGCACAACTTTAAGAGGAGATAAATTAATTTTTAGAGCTTGCTATGTTCTTGGGGTCCCAAAATCATCATGAAAACTACGTTGTGCACTATCTGTTGTTCATCAAAAGTTGATTTTCAAGGCTTGATTTATTATTGGAATTGTCTTACTTCATATCTAGCTTTAGCATCTTTCTATTGTTCATGTATCCCTTTCCCGTATTCTAAAATGATTGGCATAATAGTGACTAGTGAGGTGAAGCTAATTTGGGTTTGTCTTCGAAATTTTAAAACAGCATAAATCGTACAGCTTTGTCCTCTTTGTAAGTTAAGCTCATGATGATTGTCCTCATGCAATCACCTTGTTCATTAGGCGGTTCTATGATGAGCTTGTTTCTGTATAGAACTAAGTTGCTTCATCGGTGGCTGAATCAAGTGAATCGGATTTAGTTTCTGATATAATATGCTGCATATGGTCTCTGTCATGTACAAGATATTCTTGAAGCTGTTTGGGCCAATTATTACTCCTTGATTCTATCATCTCGTGTCATTGCTTTTATGAATCCTCGCTTGCATAAATTGCTAATTACTGTCCAACCATTCGAAATATGAATGACCTCTTTCTCTTGTTTCGGATTATAGCAATATCTGAACAGGCATCTGAGTACGTGGAGGACTCCAAGAGCCCTGGAGAAAGCTCAAACCCTTTGGGCTAGAAACCTTTCGACATGCGTGCTGTTGTTGCTACTACTGAGGATCTTTGGCTATATATCCTCTCTGAAAAGGGTCTGAGGATGGGCATTTTCCTCCTTCGGGAAATAATTAAAGTAGTAGATACCTTTCTATTGAATCAAGTAGTAGGTTGCTCATTGTCGTATGAGAAGGGATATGTTCAGCAGAAGTCCTAAAACTTGTGCAGAAAGTGCAATTGAATGCTAAAACTTACAAAAAGTTTAATTAAGTCCTAAAACTTGTCCAGAAAGTGCAATTGAGTCCTAAAACTTACAAATAATTCAATTAAGTCCTAAAACTTGTCTAGAAAGTGCAATTGAGTCCTAAAGTTAACACCGTTAAGAGAGTTAACGGAAATTGCTGACGTGGCGCTGACATAATATTTTAAATGATTTTTTATTTATTTTTCAAATGGCTTTTTAAAATTATTTTTTATTCAAAATATTTAAAAATTAGATTAAAAAATAAAAAAGGAAAATCTAAATTTATTTAAAAAATAAAAATCTAGATTTATTTAAAAAAGAAAAATCTAAATTTATTTTAAAAAGAAAAATCTAAATTTATTAGAAAAATAAAATTGTTCAGAAAAAAAAGGGCGGTGGACTTCCGCGCCGCCCATCGCCGACGACCGTCGCCGGCCCTAGGCGGGGTGGCCGGCCCTCGCCGGGGGCCGGAGGCTCCCCAAGATCGGCGAGCCTCGCCGGCCCCGAGCGAGGGCCGACGAGGCCGCGCCCGGGCGGGCGACGGTCGCCGTCCTCGCCGAGGGGCCGAGCGACCGTCGCCGGCCCCCGGCGAGGGCCGGCGATGGGCGGCGGCGGAAGTCCCCCGCCCTTTTTTTTTTTTGAACAATTTTATTTTTCTAATAAATTTAGATTTTTCTTTTTTAAATAAATTTAGATTTTCCTTTTTTATTTTTTAATCTAATTTTTAAAGAATTTGAATAAAAAATAATTTTAAAAAGCCATTTGAAAAATAAAAAAAATCATTTAAAATATTACGTCGCGCCACGTCAGCAATTTCCGTTAACTTTTTTATCGGTGTTAACTTTAGGACTCAATTGCACTTTCTGGACAAGTTTTAGGACTTGATTGAACTCTTTGTAAGTTTTAGGACTCAATTGCATTTCTGAACAAGTTTTAGGACTTAATTGAACTCTTTGTAAGTTTTAGGACTCAATTGCACTTTCTGCATAAGTTTTAGGACTTCTACTACACACATCCCCGTATGAGAAGGTTGAAGCTGTACAATATTCAGAATTAGAGGTTTATAAAAAAAAAAAAAATCTATGTTTGGGACAAAGAGAACAAGAACAAGTGAGTATGATCTTCATTACAAGGGGCTTACTAATTTGTGATATATGTATTTGCAGGCTTAGGCTATGCTAGCAAGGGTAACTCTCGGATTTCGATCTCTCGGTCAAGCGGTGAACATGGCCCCAAAAGTGTGGTTGGCCATGTTTCTTTGAATGGTATTGAAGCCAAAGTTTCATACATTTATTTTAGACATCCTATCTACATTATTTGTTCATTTGAGTCATAAAGCACCTGAGACTTACTGGATTTGTATATCTTGGCTGATTCAAAGGCTTCTCAAGGTGCACTAGCTTTACAAAATGCTCATGTTACTTCTTTGGCTTTTGCAGAGAAATACATTATCTAAGTTGCAAGTTAAATAGTCTCAATTCCCAAGACAACAATGGAGATGGCAATTCCAAAAAGGTACTTGTTTGGTAGTATCCATTATCACTTGTCATTTGTAAAATATTTAGCATAGGTGAGACGTGGTATGTGGCATACTCATTTTTGCTAGTATCACCAAGTAGAATTTTTTTTTTGTTCGGTACCGTGTAGAATGTTGGTTCACATTCTAGAATATTAAAAGCTTACAAGTATTATAGATTTTGTGTTTGTGTTGTATTCTCTTTGATGAATGAAAAACTTGTTTATTATTGCTGCATTCATTTCTATTTTTTTAAACTTAAAAAGAAAAAAAGAAAAAGAAAAGAACCTATTGGAATCTAGAATCGACTCTGGAACCTATGATAAGGTAGGTTCTAGGTTCTTAGTTTTGACGGGTAGGTTTCGAGTTCTAAAAAATGAGAAACCTATACCCAAGGGTAGGTTTTAGGTTCCAAGTGGAACTTGTAAAGAACCGAGAACCGCTTACCCTTAATTGTGAGTCTTTTGCTGCATTTACATTCCCCGCTACAGGCTATCCAGCGCACCAGTTCAAACCACAACTTTGTCCAGTCCTGTTCAGCGAATCTCGACGGGTCCAGTGATCATGGTGGTTTTCTATACACCAGCCACTTGTTTCGCAAGACATCCAGCAACCCCGGCGATAGTTTCTATTATACCCAGGGATCCTCTTATAGACATTGGTCCCCTTTCGGCATGCCACCAGCGAATCAGCATGGCTCTCCTGCATCACTGCAAACCCCCTTGTCAAAGTCCTTGGTACTCTTGATGTCTTGCGGATCTTTGTTCGAAAATTTTATCAAGTTAGCAGGCCGACGAGCTTACCAATCTATTGTGGCCTCAGTTCAACGACTCTTCAACCATTGGCTAGTGTTGTTCCGGCTTCGCTGTCCCAGTTTCCCCAAGAAAACTCCATCACCAACCTGCATAGTGGTCCTCACGTTACCCTCGTGCGGGTAAGTGGAGTTATATTCAACTTTCCATGATAGGTTAGTTTTATTATATATTCTTTAATTGCACGTTATTAGTTGATAGAATCTTAGGTTATTATGATTCGATCGTTTTTTCTGCATCAATCAAGGCATATTAGGTTTTTGAACCTTTAGACATTAAGATCGGATCCTATTATTGTCTTGGTTGGTTCGCTATGCTGATTCGATAAACTAAAAATTCTTCTCGATTTTTTAAATTAATTTTTTTAAAAAGTAACAACACAATATAAACTGACCCGGGTCGGACCTTCGGATGGCCAGAGAAGAGGCCCCTTTTTTGTCCTTTTTAATTTTCTTTTATTCCCTTTTGATTTTCTTTTCTCTTTTATCTCTCTAATTCTCTCTCTCTCTTTCTCTCGTCTTGTCTTTTTGTCCCGTCCACTTTGTCTTTATTCCTTTATTTTTGACTGCTCTTTCCTTTTTCTTCCCCGCGCGGTCATCCTCTTCAAGCATGGCCTTTGCCGAAGACCATTCTAGTATCACAAGGCCCCGGCCGGAGCATCCCTCGCCACGGTCGGCCGAACTCACGCATTCACCGGACCTCCGACAGTTGCCGGCCGATGCCGCCGGCGCGGAACCAACGGCCACCGCCGCCACCTCTCATCTATACCGGCTTATAACTGGTCTCTGGCGGAACACGATGCGCAAGAAAAAAACGACGAAACAAGGTGAAAGGATGGCAACGTGGATCTGTCAAAGCGCATCTAACGAGCAACGAGCACTCACAATGAACGAACAGATCTCATTTAGGCATTTCATCAAATACGTTGGGTGCGTTACCCGTTCTTAACGTTTCCAGATAAAACGGGACTCGGTCTCGCACCGGAACTCATGACGATCAACATGTACAACACTGGTAGAGAACAGAGGGGTGACGCGGGCCGGAGCTTGTGCTGGCCGGACGGTCGTGGGCGTTGGTTCGGTGTTGCCTGAAACGGGGAAAACATGAAGCCGCCCTGTATTTTTAGGTGAGGAGGCCAGTCGGCAAAGCTGTTCGGACCGCCCGTCCTTAGTGTGCGGAAGACCAGACGCGTGCAAGACGACCTACGGCAGAGAGAGGAAGGTAGACTAGCGACGGACGGGAGGCGGAGCAGGCGCCAACAGTGGCGCCGAAGAGAGGAGAGCAGGCCTAGCCGAGGTAGGGCCAAACCTGTTGTGAGTGGACGGCAAGGGGATGCTGGTTTGGCCAGGAAGAGGCTCGGTCGGCACGCTGAGGACCGGCGGTCCGAACAGCTTTGCCGACTGGCGAGGGCCTCGTGGCCCTCAGTCAGCAGCCAACATGGTTAGCCACCGAATTTCATTGGAAAAGAAATAAAAGAAAGAAAGAAAAATTAAAGGAAATAATAAAATAAAATAAAATAAAATATTATTGAAAAATCAATAATTAAAATAAATAAAGATGATAAAAAGCTGGGGGCGAGATGGCCCTGGACCTACGCAGAAAAGAGAAAAGGGACCCAACCCCCAAAGCCAATGTTTTTCTTTTAATTAATTAGTAATAGTAATTTTAAAATATATATATATATATTTATCGAAAATGCAATAAAATAAGGGAAAATAAAACAGAAATAAAATTTAGATGATGCAAATAATATTAATGCTTATGTGATGTGAAAATATATTTTATTAGGGCCAAATTGGTCCCTAATTTTCCATGCAATATAATCCTAAATATTTTGCCAAAAATTTAAGTGTCAACACATGTCATCCACATTAAAAAGCAGAAACATATAGCCACAAAATTTTCAAAGAGAGCTTGGTTATAAGGACTATATGTCAAGCCAATGCATTCCATGATAGTTTGCATGACCCACTTTGTTAGGAGGATAATGTATCCACGAGAAGGTTCCATATAGACTTCCTCAATGAGATTACCCTTGAAGAATGCATTCTTAACTTTCATATGAAAGAGAGACCATTGCTTAATAGCTATAACCACAAGAAGACTTCGAAATAGTAATCAAATGTGAAATAAGAGCAAAAGTCTCATCAAAATCAACTAAGTAAAGCCTTTGCTACTAGTCGAGCTTTGTTGTGCTCTACTGTACCATGTATACTCCTATTTACGACCTACAACAGACTGTCCAAGGGGCAAAGCAACCAAAACTCTCAAGTATGAATTTGTCTAAAGTTTGTGATTTATCTGCTAATGCTTGTTACAAAAGAGAATATAAAGTAACTTCTTTATATATGCAAGGGTCATTATAATAAGTAATGGTAGAGTAAAATAAATAAATAAGTCGAATAAAAGGTTAGATTACACGTGTGGAACGATGAACAGGAGAGGAGGGAATTTTTTAAGGGTGGAGAATCCTTAGATGGTGTAAACATGTCATGAGCTGCCAAACTAGTATCACTAGAAATACATACAACATCAAGATTAGGAGAAGAGAACTTCAAAGATGAATGTCCATAAGTATAGCCAAATGTGTCATCTTCAAGTAATAAATCCATTGAAGGATTGATAAAGACGGGTTCGGTACGAGAGGATTTGAAAGAATTGAGAGATGAAAACATTTGGTGTTTCTAATCGATGACATGACGACATGCAAAGACACTTAGAGATAGCATTCCGATATCTATGTTGTTTGTGCTTTATGCCATACCAGAGTAAGCAACATAGTCAGGCACGACGTTCTAACTTCATGTGTTCATTTTATGGAAGATGCACAAAACAGGCATTGTCCAATAATGAAGGAAGATTGTATTATGAACACTGCAATGCAAGTGCGCAAGCGCTCATAAGAAAAGCTGTTGCCTATAGTGGATGATGGAGTATGGTTGATAGTTTACATAGCAATATGGCGTACTCAACCTGAAATTGTTCAAGGAAAGAGGTTAAAATTAGAAAATTGCATACAAGTCTACAATATGCATATGTTTATCCATTGTTCAAACATTTTGTTGCAAAGTTTTCCGACAAAAATGATGAATGACATTACTGTTTTGAGAAAGGATTCTCAAAGGCTCTATTTCTTTAATTTCCCTGGCATTATGTAAGAAACACCTTGAGACATGATAAAATTGTGTTTTTGTGATGGCAACATATTAGAAGTAGGATATAAGCAAGTTTAGATTGATTTTTCATAAGATGAAACCATTTATAATAAGAATGAACGTCAACAAAAATCATAAAATAGTGAGATTTTCTTTTAGTGGGTTGGAGACGATCTAAATATTGGAGCGGATTAGATCAAAGCAAGCAAAAAGGATAGATCTACTAAAACCAACTGGTAGAACATGATATTTTTCCAACTTAGGTGGCAAGCAGTCAAAATACTTGCAGCCAACAAAACCTAAGTAAAGGACCTAATCTAGAGAAAGAAGCATGATCTAGTCAAGAGTACAAAGTTTTAGATGACACTGTGCAAACTCTAGTGAAAGAGTTTGGAACCTTTACGGCGTATCCTAATTGTCTATTTGTTCATGGATCTTATGCATGATAACAGTGAGAACAGAAGTAAATGTCCAGAAAAAGTTCACATAATTGTCCCACTATATCAATTTATTAAAGTTTAGGAACAAAGGAATTGTTAGCTGACGACAATGCTGACGTCAAAATGATTTGTATAAGGAAATGTTTAATTTACATAAAATTGACGAAAATAGTTGGTATATGGAAAACCGGTATGTTATCATTATTTCCTTGTTTTACTCAATTGCGAACGAACAGGGTTGGGACACTAATTTTCTGTTTGGAAAAGATGAGTGGGGGGACAATGAGAATTGGTGTAGAAAAATGAAATTGCCTAGGAACACTACTAGCAAGACATAAATTAGTTTGCGTTTTCTTCTGTTTTTTTTTTTTTGGTGGAAGATGTCATCGGAATTCCGTTCCCTAATCTCCAGAGGAAGAACGTATGCTTCATACACTGACACATATTCATTACACAATGACTAAAAATCATCACATAAAACCTCTCAATTTTGTCGAAACGATAGGAGGAAACTATTGGGCTCATGGGGGTCGCTGGCCAGGCCAATCAAATCCTCCTTTCTCCACTTCGGATCCAGCGAGCTGCTCTCGGCCTTAGTTGACCGGTGCTGCTTCCGAGTCACCCTCACCGGCTCCACCTCGTCGCAACCGATCAAGTGAGGGAAATTCAGCCGGGCCTTGGCCCCACGCATTGCGAATGCGGCCTGGTCGTAAGCCAGTGCGGCCTCTCGCGGCGTCTCAAAGGTCCCCAGCCACCTCCTTGCGCTGTTCTTCTTTGGGTCTCGAATCTCCGCCGCATACTTCCCCCATGGCCGTTTCCTCACTCCCCGGTAGCGGGACCCTTCAGGCAGTGCCTCATTCGCTCGGACGTCTCCATAATCCATGACAGGTTGCTCATTTGACGAGCTGGGTGATTTGGACCCGACAGCGTCTTTCGGGTGCTCATGATAGATGCCCATGTCGTCGTCACCAGTTGCTTCGAACGACATTGTTGTCTCTGGCGACGAAAATGTGACGAAGCTTGAATTTGGACAATGGAATCGAACATTTTGGGCGGTGTTTGCCAAGGTTTCAAAGTCATCGTCGTTGAGAAGATGCTGGCGGATACGCTCTAAAAGAGCAGCATCTGTATCTGATATTGTTGAACTTGTTGCGGACATGTTGATCCTGAATGGTGGAGAAAAAAATACGAGGTTAGGGACTGAATAAGGTTCTGTGCGAACTATGCCGTGGCGAGAGTTGAAGCTTGACGGTATATATATAATCGCACTATACGGGGAGTTTTAATTGAAGTCTTTTCAACTGGTCTTGTCAGCACTATTATAATCGCCACATGGTTGTTTTTTCTAATCATCGTGGCGTGGAGCATGTACAACCGTGACGTTTTCATTATTAATTGATGAAGAAAAAACAGTGGGTATGAAAGTATTATAGGTTCCTTAAATCTCTCACTGTAAAAAAAAAAAAAAAAAAGATCTTGAGAAATGTTATATTTACTTATAAAGTCGATTTATGTAAAGATATTTCATATTGTGATTGGTTCTCGAATAAGAAGGCTTTACCTAATAAATCAATTTTGCACACCAAATTTAGCATGTCTAACATAGTTCATATCTATTAAGAAAATTGTTGCAAAAAATAGATAATTGAACAATAAAATAGACATGACAAGAAAATAAGTTGGCTACCAGATTTACGTGATTCAGTCACAGTGATCTAACTCCATGAGAAGAGTAGCAATAAATTTCACTATGAATCAAGTAATACAACGAAAATTATAACAATACTTGAATCACTCAATCACTCATAATATTTCCCAAACTCCAATTATATCTAATAGTTCACGCAGTATTTAGCCACACAATTTCTCGCTAAATAATCTCTCAATCTCATGAAAGAATTACACAAAATTTTTTACACAAGATTTAATGGATTACAAACACTTGAATTCTTGGATGTAATCTGTCCAAGAAATACCCCCTCCACGAAGAAGCACACTTCCTATAAGCGTTCATCAACGTGCGCCCCTTAAAACTCCCACAACCGACTATAAATCATATATACTCTAGTAGTCCGAATTGGAGAAGGAGGACCACCCAACTTGGACTTCCCTATGTCTATGTGTCTTTCTTCACCGAATACAGGAAGTTGAAATCCGAATATTTCAGTAAAAGTTCTGACTTTCCTTCTTGATTTTCCGTTGCCAATTTCTGCTTTAATCGGGGGAATATTTCTTTATCCGAAGTTTAACTAAATTGAGGTTCGGGTCGAAACTTGCTCAATAAATAACTAAAAAAAATTAACTACATGCTTCCCTTCATCTTAGGTTGGGCTTCATTCGCGAGGCTCAAAATCGAGACATATTTTAACACAGATAATATTAGAAAATTTTAAATGAAATGTCTAATATGATCCGTCATAAAAAGATAATGGCCATCTTTCCTCAGCACGGAGTTCGTTAGTAAAGGCCGAATGCATTCAACCATCGTGGCTGTCCATTCAAACAATCACGAAGCATCAAGTATATCATTAATTCTTCCATTGTCTTTTAAAGAAAAGTTATTTAACTTATGCTCCTTACATGATTGGTTAGATGGTCGTGCCTTTGAATTATAGGAAGAAATCTTAATTGGTATATTAAATGAATAATGACACTAATAATCTTTGAATTTTAATCAAATATGTAATGTGGTCCCTGGACTTTTAATTTGTTTAATGTAATCTTTGAACTTTAGCTTAATGTGCAATATGATTCATGAATTTTCAATTTATAATACAATGTATCAAAAGTTTAGGAATCACATTACCCATTAGGCTAAAATTTGTGGTTCATATTGGACAAATTAAAAGTTTATAAACCATAATGCACATTGAGTCAAAGTTTATGGACTATTTGTCTCATTTTCCATTGGTTATTTTGAAATGCGGAATCCAAATAATGCTCGTGTGTCCCTTGAAAAGGACAATGTTTTTGGTGTGGGAGAACCTATATAATGTTGGACCTAAGTAAGTCCTTAAAATGCTCAAGGAGGCTCTTAATGGGGGAAGAACCCTAGAGGGACGAGACTCCATATAGTAATCCTTTGTATTCATTCCTATCGGGGAAAAGAAAGATAGGATGGGAATTGGGGGACCTATTAGGGGAAGATAGATTTTACATTAGTGCTTTGGTATTGGCTACAATCAGGTAGACGAATGTAGTGGCTCTTTGCGCCTGGGTTGAGACAAGGCGGCTTCACAACCGTCGCAGGGCAGTTGAGCTTTGCGCAAGTGTTTCAACCGAGGATACCGACTGCTTTCCTTGTATCCTCGGTTGAAAGATTTGAGTTTCACTAAAAAGGAATCGATTTTTTTGTCTGGTTATTGCGAAATGCAGAATCCAAAGATAAAAGCAATTTAAATGCTTGCGTGTCACTTGAAAAGTACAATGTTTTCAAAGTGGGAGAACCTATATAATGTATAAGTAGCGCATGCGAGTGCAATTTCTTTGATTTAATAGACAAATCTTTTGTTGCTTTGCAATCAAAAGGAGAATATAGCCAAGTGTTCATCAATTGTCATTTTCTGAGCATACTGTTGACGTTGTAGATACGATACTGTCCCAAATCCTAGAAATATACATTGTTGTGCTATGATGCACGTGTGAGTAAGTTGTGGCAGAGAAGTCTCATATCGGATAATTAATGTGGTGTAGAGTAATTAATATATCATAATTGGTTTATAACCCATTGACTTAAGCTTTTAAGTGAAGATGAGTCCAACTAGATATATTGGTGGGTTCAGATTTGAGCTCTATTTTGGTGATCTCCCTACTACGTGCTTTTAACAAATGGTATTATAGTCGATGCTTGTGTTTTCCGAGCAAGTAGGCATTGTGGTGTAGCAATGTGGGCCCGTAAGGATGATGTTAGGCCAGAACGATACCTATATTGGGGGAGAGCATGCCTAACATTGAGCTCACACGTATGTGAGTGAATTATGTTAAAGAAGTCACATATCAGATAATTGATATAGTGTAGGGCAGTTAATATATCTTAATTGGTTCACAATACATTGCCTTAAATTCTTGAGTAAATGTTAGTTTAATTGGATATATTGATAGGCTCAGAATTGGACTTTCTCTTAGCGGTTGACCCGCTGTGCCCTCTCAACAGGCCGACAGTCTGGTCATTCAAAAGATTGTTGGAATGCCGTATTGACAAATCGCCAAGGCAATCTTGAAAGAGGTCTTTGAGGACAGATGGTCCTTACGTTAACACGGTTATTTTTTAACCTAAAAGAACACTTTAAATAACTTCAAAAATACTTCAAGTTAGCTGCATGCACTGCGTTGGGGATCATTTACGTGTTTCTCTGCGACCCTCGCTTGAAACTGAACATAAAAATTGATTTTCTGTTCTTCTTTCGTTGATCTTGGTTTTTGGCCGAGCTAAAGGGTTTCGATACGTAAAATGCAGTAATATGATGTTTCTGTGGATCGTTTCTTCCCTTTCAGTTGTAGATGAAGAGCAATCTAGGAAAATGGATATGCAGAGGGCAGTCATTCGATGACGTTGTCGACTTAGATACACTCGCATTGGATCTGAAGTTTTAATTAAACGAATGTGCGATCGGTATTGCACTGACATAAACGGGCAACCCCGCTTTAAAAAGAGCACCATTTTATTTTTTTCCTTAATTTAAATAATTTTCTTTGAATTACATTTGTTGTCACTTACTCCTGATTACTTTGTAGGATAATTCTGTCGCTAGTCCGCTGAAATTTTTCAATATATGTAATGTCATTTTTTACTTTTTTTGCGGGGGGGGGGAGGGTGAAATTAGGTCCTTTGAAGTATATATAATTGTCTGTGGACGGTAGTTCTTCAGTTGAAAACCTTAATTGAAATGTTGATGTGATTGCTAAGCATAATTAATCATAAATATTCAGCATATATTGTGGAAAGAATCTGTGAGGGATGTGAAGTGTAGATTTCATAACTGGAGATACACAGTGGAATCAAGCAAAATTTAAGGACGAATTTTGTAACTCTTCGAAAGTAAATTCCTTTTCTTGGCCCAAAAAAAATTAAAAAATAATCAGTTCACGAGGTCAAATTGGTCCTCACCCCTCATAATGGGATTTGCTCTTCGCTAGACTGAACTTACGTAGCTGTTTGGCCACTCGTTGAAGCAAGACGATTGCACACCAATGAGTATATCATTATCTAGTGAATTAAGCATACGACATTGATTAGAGTATCCATTCATTAAATTAATTATAATGAATTGCCAGAAGAAAAGACAGAGTAATTACCGGAGTAGGGTCTACGAGCACCCTTATAAGAGAGTAGTGGGGGCAGCAATAATGAGGATTAAAGTTGATTAATCATAGACATGCCACATATACAAAGAAAGCATGCGCTCAATAATTCATGTGACGTGATACCGATATACTCTATTCACATTATTGTAATCTATTTATAGTATATAGTAGATTTGAAATGTTGCGAGATTAAAAAATGAAATCACATACGTTTATATTTCGTGTAACGTGATATGATTTGACATTTTATCTTTCTTCTAAAGAATGGTCTCTTTAGTTTATTTTTATTTTTTAAAGAATTCTTTATTTCAAGTTGAGTAAGTATTTTATTAACAATGTGATTCTCATTCTCCATAACTAAATCCTATACTTATATTATTAAGTCAGCCACTCTTCTTCCTACTAAGAGAAAAGATTTTCTCTAATGATAGGCAAGTATGCACAATTTAGAATGTGTTTATTTTGCATTTTCATGTATAGGTTTTTTAACTTTGCATGAGAAATTAACACACACAATCTCTCTTTCTCTCAAAATTTTAAAGGAATCAACCGGCTAGAGATTTAGATGTGAAAAATTCCCTCAATTAAGGATGTAATAAAACAGTCATTTTGCAAGCATGTCGCAGAAAATACATCTATAATCATGAAAAGGAAAATCAACCAAGATACTTAAACCTTGTACACATACAATAGTAAATTTCTAGGATTATGTACGACTCTTTTCCACAATTAGGTTCACAACTTGCTACAATAGAATGCTTTTCCACTGTATATTTATCATAAATGAAAAGGATTTTCTATTCAGCTCAACGGCCTTTATTGTGAAGTTCTTAAATTTAATTCAGCTTAAGGGAATCAGGTACATACCTTTACCCGACAGATGTGTCGTCGCGCCAAAAGGTCTTGTCCAGTCAATCCAAAATGTTGCCTACTTTCTCTTGCTCCAGATGATGGGACTTGCTGATTGGATGTCGTTTTCATGAGGTGACCTTGCTGACCTGGTGGAATGTTATAGTATACATGTCTGTATTATAAAAACACCATTATCATAATCTTGATTTTTTGTTCTTTGTTCTGGCCGAATATTCTCAAATAGAATATTTGGGCCGTTGCAATTCAAACTTTACGGGCTTGAATTTTTTTGGCATGCGTACTAGTGTTTTTAAACTTGAATTGGAGCTTGAAGATCGTGACATTATAGAGACACTTGTAGACATTTGATGCAGCAAACGGTTAAAATTGTTGAATTTTGCACGGGCAACTTTAAATTAATGATAAAGGGTGGAAATCAAGTGAATTAGCATCTCCAATGATGTCACAGGTACTGCGACAGAAATTCATGAACCTTGGAATTTCCCGGAAGCAAGGAATCTTCATCGCGGGACAAAGCGGAAGTGGCAAGTCAAGAAAATGATTTTTTGGTGGGTGTATGATTCATTCTTGCCGTTGAGTTATTGATCTTCTAATGGGAGCAATACTTTAGTAGATTGACTTTTTTTTCTCCTTTGGTGCTATTGCTCTTTCGTCATAACATTCTAGATGAAAGATGCAAACATTTGAGTATTTTCTTTTCTTTTAATTCCAAGGCATACACATGGAGTTCTGGCTACTTGAAGGCTCGAAAAACACCATACAAGCTTTATAAACTGGTTAGGTCTATACAATTGGATTGTACTTCTAGAACAACTTACATGTAATTTGTGCAATTCGAATGGACGACCTCCACTTTTTGAGCTGAAAATCCATTGACACGTACAACCAATTGCACCAACTCTAGGGTAACTTTCAAGCTCTAATTTGGAGGAGAAAGTACGGGAACCTTAAGAGAGAAACTTAAGAGAATGATGTTATAATTCACTACCCATATTTCTTAGCAAAGATCCACAGGAATATCCAACATATACCAATCAGCTTAGCAGACCAACTTCAAATTTTTTGCATCCATCTGTTTCTACTTTGGATCATTTTGATTGCATCCTGTAATGGACGGATTAAAACAGTGGGACAACAACACTAGAACAGTCAAGACTATTGTACCAAAATTTATTTCTTGAAAGTTTGAAAATCGATCGATTGATGAACGGTCTTGTTTTCAGTCGATGTTCTCATCATCTGTTTCACGTCATATCTTTTGGGGTAAGTACACTAGAAGTGCCAAAAGTTGTATATGGCACTCACTTTGGTGCCAAAATTTTATTTTGGATCACTTAAATGTCAAAAAGTTTAAAAAACAATCATTCCAGTGTTAATACCGATCTGGTTGGCTAAAAATTCGATATGACAGTTTTGTATTAATTTTTGAAGCTAATGTGGCTCGCCAAAGAGTATAGTCAGCATGCAAACAATAAACGACGCTATTTGACGTCTTTTTCCCCAAATAAGACCTAAATCCCCAAATTGAAAGAGAACTGAAAGTTCAAAACCCCAAATCTCTAATTTGAGCGTATACTTCAAATTTCTCCCAAAATTATCAACTTGCTCTTGTAAATGGAGAGCATAAGCTTCAGTATTGGCTCACATTTGTGCCAAAAAAGCGAACTAGATAATGAGTATTTCTGTTATTGTGGGTTGTATCTTGGACTTGGTTGAATCCTGGAGAAAATTCCATAGGTGTAACAAATATATAGGAGGCTCGAAGCGCAAATATTTCAAATGAATCGATGTGAAATTCTCCAATCGAGTGACAAAAATGATCTTGGAGCTACTTAAAGGCCAACATCAACCTCAACCTATATTAATGGACGACTTAGAGGATGTCAACTCAATGTAGGCTCAAATGTAGGGTTTAACATCCCTGGTCAACCATTTAAAGGTGGAGGTTTCAAAATTGAAAATTGAAAGAAATTTTTATCGAGCATTGATTGTGTTGTTATTCTCTTGTATAGTCTATTCAAATGTGAAGTAAGTAATGTGAATAAGTTTGTATATTTACCATAGTCGAAAATGTGGATTATGTACTTGTATTAAGTTATTTATAAGTAAAGTGTGTTATTGGTTTCCTGCAATTTTTGTATGGAACAAAAGGCTTTGTTGCAGTTTATGGTAAAAATGGAAGGTTGGAGTTGGAATTCATTGCACTTAAAAATTTTCTTGCTTAGCTGTGTATTGTCAATGTTTGTCTTGTTTAGATTTTGCTTTGGATGTAATGGTTTGCTGCATTTTTTGTTTGATGATGGTTTGCAGTAATTATTACTGCAAACCATAGTGAAATTAAGGGATGATGACAAATTTATGATTAACTATTTCAATGCCATAAGTTGTAAATAATAATTGCTTGAATGTAATTTTTTTTATAAAAATAATCATTTAAGTGTCAATTGTAGTTAAAAAGTGATCACTTGTGTTACACAAGTTTTAAAAAAAGAATATGTTAGTTTCAAATGTCACTTGGCTTGCATCAGTCATGGTGCATCTTGTTGTACCTAGGGGTGAGTATGATCCAGGTTGGGCCGATTCACCCCCTAACCCTAAGACCAACCCGCACAGTGTTGATTCTCAATTTTTGAGACCGAGGACCAACCCTATTGAGTTTGGGACCGAAAACCGGACCGAACATATACCGACCCAATAGGTTCGGTCCGATTCTAAGATCAACCCGGGACCAACTAATAAATTTTTTATTTTATTTTTTGTACTCCTTAAAAAAACGATTGAGGACCGGACTGACCTAATGGGTTCGATCTGGTTTTAAGATCAACCCAGGATTAACCAATAATTTTTTATTTCATTTTTTGTATTCTTTGAAAGGGTAATAGAGGACCGTACCGACCCAATGGGTTTGATGATAAACAAGGTTAGCTAAGAAAGGCAAGTGGTGAGGGTCAAGTGGGATGAGTATCAAACAGAATGAGCATCGAATGTCGAGTGGGGAGCAATAAGCCAAGTGAGCATCAAGTGGCGAGCGGCACTAGTGATCCAAAGAGAGCAAGGCGAGTGACGAGTGGTAAGTGGAGAAGTTGTTTTTTTCGATTTTAGCAAATTAAATACTAAGAGGACAAAAAAAAAAAAATCGAATACTAGAAAAGAATGTCATAAGGTGCCTTTTTGGATGCCGTGAGGACTTCTCACAAAAACATTTTTCTCATTCGTAAATTATGACTATTGACGCCGTAAAAGACATTAAAAACCTAAGTTATTAAAGAACAATGTAAAATTACTTGAACTCCTCGCTAAAGAGCTGTTTAATGTTGATAACAGCGTTTATTTTAAGGTTTTCTCTATATAAAAAAATTATAAATAATATATTATATATGTGTGTGTGTGTATGTATATATATATATAATTAGGGTTGGTCCAGGTTGAACCGACCCGGAACTCTCAAGACCGATGATCGACCCGTACAGTGTTGGTCAAGGAATTCTAAAATCAAGGACTGATCCAGTTTCCCTGAGAACCAGACCAAGACCTGCAGGGTTGGGCCGGTCCAGGGTCGGTTCAGGGTCAACCTTGGACCAATGCTCACCCTTAGTTGCACCAATTGGCTTGCTGGTGCATTTTGTTCTTGCACCAGCACCTAGAATTACTCATGTAAGAAGATGCGGTACCCACAACTGCACTAAGGCTTGCCGGTGCATTTTGTTCTTGTACCAGCACATACAACCAGAATCCATAAATTCAGTAACATTCACTACTTCAACCAGCAACAATATATGCACACGACTTCTAAAAACAACATCAGCCTTATAATAACGTTGCATTAGCAGCAAAAAATTTATGCAACATAACCATCTTGTCAGCATTACTAGCTAAAATTAAGACAAGAGAAAATAATTTTAAAAAAAACAACCATTGCCATTGATTGATTCTTTGCAAAGGAAAAACATGTTTGACTTCACTTCCCAATAACTAATGATTCAATACCTTCCTCAAAAAGACAATGGCCTTCTCAAAAAATGATGGCAGCAACTCCCATCAATAAAGATACAATATCTAGCACCCTCCTAAAAAGGAAAACATAAAAAGATACCATATCTAGCACCCTCCCATTAGTCAATATGCGTAACACCCCCACCTCATTTTCCTTTTAAATCTTTGAATTAACTCATAATTTGAGCACTCTTTTAAACTGGACGTGCATGTTCTTTAACTAGCCTTTCTGTCACCTCATTTTCCTTGTTATTAGTAGCAACTATTTTTTTTTCTAATACATGTCACGTGTTGATCCTATGGATCACTATTGCTCCCATGATCAGTCAGTTGAGATGGAATTGGTGTTGAGTTCTTTTTATGCGGTTGTTTTCGAGTTGTACCCATTGTTTTCTTCTTTGGAGTACTCTTCTTTGGCTACGCCTTTGATTATTTAGTCAGCCAACCTTGAGAGATAAGCACATCCGAAGTTCTCCCAAGTTACAAAAACATAGCCATATTGTCAACCAAATGAATTCAAGTACAACAAATTAAATACATGAGTCCTACAAATGTTACATTCAAAATAGTCATTATAGTTCATTTATTTGTGTAAATCTCATAACCATATTACCTTAATCTTTTTTCAAGAGCCCCTCCTGTTCGTTGTGGTGCATCACTTTCAACAGCAACCAATGGGGGAGCAATTTGTGCAACTTGTGCAGTTGCTCATCTTTTCACCTGAGAAACACATAACTAAATTAAATTTCAGCCCACAAAAGACAAACACAGCAATGTACAATTTACATTATATTTTTTCCTTATTTGTTCAACAATGAACTCAGTTATTGTTGATGTTGTCCTACCTGTGCCAATCCCTATCTCTACACTTAGGCCTATAACAGGGCCTTTTTCTAGCCTTTTAGTAGGCCTTATAACAGCGCACTATATTAGGACTATGGCTAACCATAACAAATAATTAAACATCTACTCATTTTCATGTGGAAACAAATGAAGAAAACTTCTTAAATTAATTATAGGTACATGATAGAGGAAAATGATAAAAGAAGCCAATGCATGGTCAACCATAAAACTCTATCGAATATGAACTGAAAAGTTACTAGGCAAAGAAGATACTTATTTTATAGCAAGGCTCTGCCCTTCACTAGGCATTACAGTAGGGTCTTCTATCCTCCCTTCAATAGGCTCAATTACAAGCTCTTCAATTGGCCCTATTCCTGATCTTAAATCAACCATTGCATCTTGCTATTGATGTTGCTTTTTTAGCTCACAACCTTTCTTATTATGTCATTTCTTGTGGCAATAGGAGCATTTCAACTTTACCCCAATCATACTCATCCTATGACTTATTGCATCTTCATGCTGCATTCTTTGTCTCCTTTTTTTGCTATTCTATTTGCTTCTTTAGACAAAGGTAGAGAGCCTTCACGATTTGTTGACTCCCAAAATTTGCTACTTCTAATAAGTTGCATTTAAATTAATACGAAGCAAAGTATGAGTTTTTCTTGTATCAATCATCTAGGTAATCCTTAAGGTTTTGTTGCTTCATCTAAATGGCACAAATGGTATGGGTATAGGGAATTCCATTTAATTGTCAAGCTCGGTATGAACACTTTCTTCTATCTAGGTTGATAACATATTTATCATAATTTTCAATTATCTCATATCCATTGTCTCCATCCAAACTGGATGGCAAAGCCTACTAGTATCAATGTTTGCATCCAATTTCTTCACAATCTTAGGACCACAGTTTCTAGTTTATTTCGTAGCATCATCTCTTTTCCTATGCAGTTTAGTCATGACCATAACTCATATATTATCAAACATGCTAATGATTGGTTTACACTTGGCCTCTAAAATTCTGCCATTATAACCTTCACTGAAATTGTTGTTAATGATATCGCATTTGAACTTTTCGCTAAAGAAAGCCCAACACCAGTGCTTAGCTTTTTTCTGGAAAAGCGCATCAAAACGTTCCTTTGTTAAACTGCAACAATCTTTGTTTGGCTAATATGAAATTAGTTATATTTGTACTTTTCGTTATCTATTAGAACTGCTTATGCAACTTATCTCTTTTGAAACTCTTTGACCAGTTTGCGTATATGTGCCTCACGCACATTCTATGCTCGACATGTGACGTCAACTTAGCCAATGTAGGAACAAATTCCTACAAAAATTCAAACCAACAAATACAAATTAGAAAAAAAAATGTAAGTGATTAATATTTAAAATGAATTAATTGACAATGGTATTACCTTTTATTAGTCACTCATGATTGCCTATCATCCCCAATCAGTCATCTCAAGGTCAGCCATTAAAGTTTTAAGAAATCAAAACCAAGTATCTTTGTTCTCCATCTTCACCACTACCCAAGCTATCGAAAACATTTGATTGTTGGCATTTCTCCCCATAGTAGTCAACAACTTTCCCTTGCATAAACTCTTCAGAAAGTATCCATCTAATCCTACAACTCTTCTACAACAAACCAAGAAGGCCTATTTGCATGCATCAAAACAGACATAAAATTGATCAAATCTAGACTCAAAATCAGGTAGTGACCTCTCGATAACCTCTATATATAGCCCACTAGATGAGTTTTGAAGAATGTATTCACCAGAACAATCACATATTTGCGCATATTCTTCCTTGTACCGACCCATCAATATTTTCATCATTCTCAACTTAACTTTCTTGCATTGATTCATCAACACATTAACCTCTAATTGCTCATTCACCAATAGCTAAAATTGAGGACTCTTGATCTCGAGTATTGCTTTAATAGTATTGAAAGAAATGCTTTGACAACCACATACTTGTTACCCTTCTATTATCAAATATAAGTGAACAAATATGCTCATCTCAAAAGGACCTAATTTGGAATAACCTCTTTCTACTCAGCGTGCCACAAAGCTTCTATGGACAATTGGATTGTGAACACTTAGTTCTCACAAATGCATTTATATTTCTAATGAATTCAATATTCTTCTGTTCAGCAATGGAGCTCTTGACAACAGCTTCTTTTAATTGTTTAGCATTGTCAAATTTCATGCCTACAAACAAAACAAATTTATCAACAATTGGATTATAGTAAGGGTACTTACGTTTTCTTCTACACGTGGGTTCTTCATCATCATTACCAAGCTTATTCTTCGAACCAGCAATTTCATCGCCACAACTTTCTCCATTTTTACATCTATTATCTTTAGCTAGAGCTCCATTCCTATTTACTAGCTCGGGCCTTTCTCCTAAAGCTACAAAAAAAATTCTGAGAAATTCCCTTTGCTTTTATCTTGACTATGCGAGTTCGTTATCATTTTCGTCACTCGGGAAATTTACTGTAATCAAATATTCATATTCTGATTCACTAGATAGATCAACTTCTCATTCTAATCCAATGAAGTATTCATCGCCCACATCTTCACCCGATATTTTAGGACATTTCCTTATTTATTTATCTTTGTCAATATGACTTGTCTCCCTCTCCTCCCTCACTTGCTTCTCATTTTGCCTTTCATCTAACCTAAACTCATCTCCGACTTGATTACCCGCTTGAGTAGGATCCCTCTCTTCTCCTCTTTCAATGGTCTACTCATCCCTATTATCATCCTCATTATCACTATAATACTCAACATATACCCTAACTTTGTCACCATGAAGATAATGGTAGATAACATCCTTAATATCATTATCGTTATTAAAAAATCTTAAATCATCCTTCAATTCCTTTTTAGGAACATAATAATGCAGTTTTTGCACTTTCCATTGTAAAAAATACATCAAATCCCTCACAGAATCAACATATAATGGCTTCCCAGCATTGATATAGACAGTAACTTTATTTCCACCGGCATATTCCCAGTTCTTGGCGCCAATAACAAACTCCCCACCATAACTTATTTGATTCTCATCCATGTCAATTCTGCATCCAAGGAGGAAAAAAAATCATTAGTTTTTTGGACCACATAGCATAAGCAGTAACTTCACATGTAGGTCCTTGTTATTTTGTTGAAAGAAAAAAATGCAACCAATTTATTCAATTCAGTCTCCTTACAGAAACAAAAGGAAGCTGAATTGAATAAACAAAGTGAGGTCTCCATCATCCATTTTTCAATTTAATCCTCCACGGAAGCACTCAAATTAATTAAACAAAGTGAGGTCCTATCACTGTTTCCCTCCAAGCCGAGCGTTCTTTTTTTCCTTATGCGCCTCATTTTTCTATTTGGTCCCCACAAAACAAAGCAAATCATGTTAGTAAACAAAAGTGAGGTCCCTATCACTTTTCCTCCGAGTTGAGCCCTCAATTGCCCTTTACGCCTTAACTTGCCTATTGGAACCCTAAATTTTTCATGCAATTGACTCACGGAGAGAACATAACAAACCCAAGTGAGTGAGAGTTGTGGACACAGCCACCAAACTACAACGAACGGCAACGCAACTACAATGGTGGCCAAGCGATGACGAGCGAGCGAGCGAGCGATAGTGGGCGAGTGAGTGACGGTGGCCAAACAGCTATGGTCGGTATTGGTGAGAATCGTAGTTTGTATGCGCCAATGAACCCAATTCCACTCCCCCTTCAGCGATGCCATTTTGGCCATATGAGTTATGCGGCATCATTTTTGTAAAGGAGTCAAGGTATTATGGCAAAACGACATCATTTCTTAGGAGAAAGAAAAACGGCATCGTTTATGCCATTTCACGTGGATATCCTTCTTAAATTTTTTTTCACGTTAGTTTTTATTTTTAAATATAAAAGCCACGTAGCCAATTTGGTTGAAATTTCTCGTCGGTGGTATCAAAGTAATCATTTTTTCTCAGATGGCACTTAAGTGATCCGGCGGAAACTTTTTGCACCAAAATGAGTGCTGTATACAATTTTTTGCACTTCTAGTGTACTTACCCCATATCTTTTCATTCTTTGTCTAGTAGATGATGTTGTCTTAGGCTGATTTTCTCATCATATATGCCGTGTTTAATCTTTCACATTATATAAAAGCTACAGAGCGCTTTTTAATGATTTTAATAATTTTATTCGATAAGCCAAGTTACGAAGTATCTTAAATAACTAATTCTTAGAAGTATTCGATTCCAAGTGATCATTTGCAAAGTTTTGATAATAAACTATGCATCTTGCAATAATTTTGACACTTATAGTGTTTTTTTTCCTCCATTTTATAGATTAAACCCCAAAGTTCTTTCTTGTGGATTCCTTATCTCGACCCATCGATAGAATCTACATAAAATGCCGCATGCTAGCTAATCCAAAATAAATACCACATCAACTGAAAGCAAAAATTAAAATAATGTAAACGGGACGATCACATTTTGGAAGGTAATTAGTCGTGGAATTTGCATAAAAACTTATGGTAAAAAGGATTGATTTCGAATTGTAAATCGTTGATTCTACCCCATGCATAGTATGAAATATTATATAACAACCCTATTCATACACATCCTTAAAATTCCTATCTACATGCATTTACCTTTTTTTCATAGAATCATCTAAACATTGATGTGGAAGAGTATCAGTTGCACTAGACCTTTTATGTATCTCTGAAACTACGATAAACTTGGTTATTTAGTACGATATGTTTATAATTTCTAGCAATTCTCTTAAAACCAAATTCTTATTCATATAAATGGTTATTTATAAAGGAAAATCCTAAACTTAGGTAAAGGAGCCAAGTACTAATTGCTTGTATCTTATCTATTTTATCAACCATTAAAATTGTCATCATGTTGATCCAATAAACAATTAAGGAAAAACACAACCATTTATCTGTCCTTTTCCTCACCTTAACCAATGCTAAGGTGACAAAGGTGGCGGCTCTCAACAACATTGCTATGGAAAAGTGGGGCAATGGTGGGGTGTATGGCTGTGACATCATTGGCCAGGAGTTCGAGTCGGAAGTGGTTTTCTCCCATGCTTGGGTCATGTAGATGGAGATGATTGTTAGAAATTTGTGGAAAATCAAGATCCTGATTATCAAAATTGAATGCGGAAATATGTAAACTTCTATACTAATTTCTAGCCATTAATGATGTTACAAACAAATACGCGAAACTTGAACTATGAAAAATAGGCATTTTTAGCCAATTACCCTCTCAACATTGATGGTGTGTTATACGTTTATTAGATATTAGATTATCAGATAATAAGAAAAAATGGAATTATTGGAATTATAAGAGGGTTTGGTTTAGATGACCTATTTATATTATATGCCCACACAAATCCTAGTAGATATAGTCTTCCATCAAGATATATACAATCTCTATAGTTATCAACAATTATATTTGGATAACAAATCCCTAGTAAAATATAATGCACGCAAATTTTGAAATGAATGTGGGATCACATTAATAAAAGTATTATAATATTTTCTCACTTGATCCCAACATTTCATTGAACAAAATATTTAACCAAATCCACAAAACTTCATGTTGAAAATTAAACACATAAATATTGTGACATCCCAAATTTTCAACCTTGTCTTCTACTGAATAAATCGGGCATTTCATTGACGCGTCTATAGGGATATTCTCGAGCCGATCACTCGAGATAACTAGACTATCTCGGGGAAATTATTAAGGAATTTTACGGCAATAGACTTGAGAACTCAATCAGGAATCGGCTTCTTGACCGTGTCCATCTTTAGAGGTCACTACGGCACAGTTAAAAATCGATTTGAAATCAGAGATAGATTGGATCAATAGAGATATGTGACTAATCGTGGGTGACACCACTGAATTAGAAAATTCTCGTCGGCCGACACTAGACTGATTTTCTTATTGTTTTGGTACCCTGTGTCCGTATTTGAATCCTCGAGATTTTCACGACAATCAAGAGTCGCCATTGAGTCGAGTGGGTTCATAGTGGCTCAAAGAAAATCGACCACGGGTCATTTGCCTTAAAAAGTTTTGAAAACTACCCGATAGTCTAGGTCACGCTAAAAACGCGCCGAATGAAAATTAACCGCCAATTCGAGTCCGATTTCAGAAATTGAAGTTTTGGCCATGTCACAATAAATTTTAGGAGCATCGACTCAGTCTCAGAAGATTTTTCAAAGATTCGGGAAAATTTACGGAAATTGGGTTCGGACGTCGCAGAAATTTGGCAGAAGTTCAGATTGGCTAAATTAATGGGAAATTTGACTTCCGGTTTGAGCCTGTGTGTGTCGGAGATTTATAGAAAATTTCTTGGGATTTTTCTACATCAAAATCGGACCTCAATTTGGAGAGATTGGAATTGAAAATAAGTTCGAGCTTAGTTAAAATCGAATCTTGAGATGGGGGCGTGCATCATTGGTATCAATTTGGATTTTTGGTGGATTCTTGAATGAGGAAAAATGCAGAGACGATCAATGAATGATCAATTGAATTTGTGAGAATTAAATTGAGATGGAATCAAGAGATAATGGTTGTGCAATTTAAGCCATCTCCCCCAAATTCGTGTACCCCCACCTAGCCACAACATTTGGACCAATTTGGCTTCTAGAAGAATGCATGAGAAGTCCATTGTGAGCCAAGGAAATTATGCATGGCTGAGAATTGTTTTTGTGAGAGATATTTGGTAAAATATCAAGCTTAAGGGGGCCCTCACCCCTCATCCTCTTCCCCAAGCTGCCGTGGATTACTTCTACTCTCTCTCCCTCTCACTTCATGCGAAACTCTCTCCATTTCTCACGCCACAGCCCAGCAAAGAACGAGCTGCTAGGCGTCTCCTCTTCCTGCGTGCAGCACCGAAAGAAGACTTCATCACTTCTGCATCCACGCGTCATCTTCGGTCAACAGCGGCAGCAACCGAAGCTGCTTGGTTGACCGCAAAAGCCCCACATCCGTGCAAAGATCCGTCGCCAGCAACATCTGCAAGCTGCCAGGCGTCTTCCACTTCTTCGGCCAAACATTCCTTCAATTTTTCTGCCGTTGAAACCCACCGAAATCCCACCATCGTTCCTCTCTCTTCTGCCACGAATCAAACTCCACCGAGATTTCCATCCTGTTGACTATAGAAACCTCATCATCCGAAGACCAAAGCTGTTTCGTCCGTTTCTTCTCAACTCGTGGCCTCCACCAGCGTGACTTCATGTTCCGCCCAGCAGCAACATCGAGCAGTGTCTTCAGGCTTTGACTCCAAGAGCCAGCGAAAGCCCACGTCTCCCCCCACCGAGTGAAGCCACACGCGAGCTGCCCCTCTTCCATTTCGTTGCAGCATCCTCCGTCTTCGCGTAGAGTTGTTTCGCTGTGTCAACTTCAGCTTCACGCGTCTTCACCGAGTCAATCTCATCCCCACCGTTCAAACAGAGTCCACGAGCAGCTTCCGTCTTCAGTTTTCTCCAGCGGCGTGCCCTCAGCCTTTACGAAATTGTCGAGGCCCATCTCTGCCTTGTTCGGCCCGTCTTCATCAGCCCAGCAAAGAGGTCAAGCCAGCCCAAGAAGCCAGTCCAGCTCAGCCCATTTTCACAGCAACAGTTTGGCCCACGTTTTCAGCCCAAGCAGAATTAAGTCCAGATCAAGTTCAGCCCAAGATTCAAATAGTAAAGCCCAGCCTTGCTGAGATTTGTTGGGCCAAGCTTAAGGCCCAGTCCAAGTCCGCCGGTGTTGTCGAAAGCCCGATTTCGGCCGCCGTCGCGTCGCCGTTGCGGTGATTCGATCTCCGTTTTTAATCAAGTGAGTTTTACTCACTAATGCTTTATTAGTTTGCTAATTATGCCTTAGGGTTGGTTAGATTTAATTACATGCACTTAGCTGGTTAGATTAGGTTAGAACAATTAATTTAGTGACTTAATGATGCATGTTAGGTGGTTAGACCTAGCTATTAGCAAGTAGAAATGTTTGGTTATTTATTGAATGCATCTCGGGATTTTTCCCGAATTGCTTTGAGGTTCCAATCAGGCAATACGGGCCTAAATTGGATTTTTACTATTTATTTATTTAATTTTCGAAATTATTTATTTAATTATTTATTTTTCCGGAAATTCAACCGGGATGGCCGGTGACCGGAATTTCGTGCCGATTGTCGTGGTGCAATCCGTTTATTTAATTGAGCTTCAATTTTTATGGAATTGATTTAAATTGTGAAATTTGAGGAATTGTCCCAAATTGTTGTTATTGAGTATTTGATTGGTAATGGCCGAGCATGGTTATATAAGCGCCCGAGTATGTTGATGGGCTATATAGTAGAGAGAATGGTGAGAGCTAATCGAGAACATTATTGGCGAGACCAATCGAATGCGATGTTATTGGACATCGTGGTTCGGTGATTGGGAGTATCACTGGCGAAAACGGCGCCTTAAAGAACGCACGTAAATGACTTATAGACAAACGTGGTTCGGTGATTAAGGAAATATCACTGGTGAAAACGACGCCTTAAAGAACTCACGATGTTGTCTATAGCCGATGTCACCTTGGCGAAAACGCGCCCTAGAAAGGACACGTGGTTCGGTGATCGAGGATATCATGAAAAACGGCGCTTAAAGAACGCATGTCGGTGATCGGTATGTCATTGGTGAAAACGACGCCCGAGAAACACATGTGATTTGGTGAATGAGTACACCACTTTGGGAAATCATGGTATGAGTGGGAATGACCTAGAAAGGGTCTCACGATGACATGTAATCGACTCGACTCGATTGACCGGTCTTGATCGGATGTCGTGAATTGTTTGAATATCTGTGTTTAACCTTGAATTGCAGGTTGGGCGAGGCCAAGGTAAGTCCTCTCGACTCGTGTTGTGCTTAGGCAACCGTATGGCGTATTAGTTTATTAATCGAGTCTTAGGGGTAGGACTCGGCGAGACGTGGTCTCATTGGTTATTGAATAACCATTTCGGACCCGAGGAAAAGCTGAGGAGGAAGAACCTGAAGGGGAGAAAGTATTTTGAAGTAGAAGATGATCCAGAGAGAGATCTTGAGTACAACCCAGATGTGGATTGAGATCCCATCCCTTTTGTGCACCCTGTCTTAGTGTAGATAGGTGTGAGACTTTTATGCTGTAAATAGTATTGTAAATATACTATAAGTTATGCTGTTAATGAAAGTGTGGTTGTGAATTTCAATATGAAAAATATGGCATGCTTTCCTATCCCATTGTTTTATTGTCTGGGGATTTATAACTGCTTCCGCATGCGTAATAAAAAGAAAGGGTCGGCGATAATTAGTCCTGGGATATCGCACTTTAATAATCGACCAGATTGAAGGATGGGCGCGTCCCCGAGGATCGGGGCATGACAAATATGGCGGTAAGTCATCATAGAACGAGTGTTATCTTCCATGTGCTAACAACATAATGTGTACATAACTTATTGAATAAACATTATATTTATATTCTAGGTCAAAGCTTTTTGTTATTTTTAGAAACAACATAATGTGTACACCGAAAATTGAGAATAACATCAAAACTGAATAAGAGTTTCAAATTCGTCCATATGATGAAAATTTGCATAATATGACTAATTTCCATCATAACCACATGATCCTCATAACTCATTGATGGCATGCCTTTAGTTCAAAAACTAGCTAACATCAATTCAATGCTAAAGTATTCAATGAATACTTTCCTCTCTTTAATACGTTCCCATATAGTTAAATACTTAATATCGATGTGCTTGCTTCGACCATCACTTTTGTAGTTTTTAGCCAATAAAATTGCAACTGAATTGTCATAAATATCCTTAATGGCTTAGTAATAGCATCCACAACTTTAAGCCCTCATAAGAAACTCTTCAACCACAAACCATAGAGGTGGCCTCTAAACAAGAAATGAATTTAGTTTGTCTATACATAAACAGATAACTTTTTGTATCTTGAAGATATCTTATCATATTTTTTGCAATTTTCCAATGGTCCAAACCCTAGATTCCCATCACTCACATAGAAGAGATAATGTCAAGTTGAGTGCAAACCTAAGTATACATTAAGCTTCCGACAGCGGAAGCATATCAAATATTTTCCATTTGTTCCATTTTTAGATCATTTTTTGAGCACTAGTTCAAAATAAACTTGTTGCCCTTTACAACAAGTGCTACACTTGATGAATAATCTAAATCTCTTTAAGATTTTATTGATATAAGTTTTTGGAGATAATCCTAATATGTCTTAAAATCATCTCTATGGATCTTTATACCAATCACATAAAATGTCTCACTCATATCTTTCATGTCAAAACTCTTAGAGAGAAATTGTATCACTTCATGTAGCAATCTCTTATCATTTATTGCAAGTAAAATATCATCCACATATAAGGTAAAAGAACAAATTTTACTCCTACTGACATTCTAGTGTATACACTGATCTATGACATCTTCTACAAAACTGAATGAAGAGATGACATTATGAAACCTTAAGTACCATTGGTGAAATGCTTGTTTCAAGTCATATATAGATCTTTTAAGCTTACACACCAAATGTCCATTATTACTATAGGAGAATCCTTTGAGTTGTTTCATGTAAACCCATTTCTCTAATTCTTCATTGAGGAACGCAAATTTCACATCTATTTAATGTAATTCTGTGTCAAAATAAGCAACAAATAACAAAACAATACGAAAGAAATCTTTCTTAGATATATGAGAAAATGTCTCCATGTAAATCAATTTACTCCCTTTTAGTAAATCCTTTGGCCACAAATTTAGCTTTATATCTCTCAATATTACCTAATAAGTCTTTTTTTTTTTTTTGGTTTTAAAGACCTATTTACAATCAATGGCCCTCGCCCTGTTGAGCAACTCTATTAAATATCAAATTTCATCAAAATGCGATAGAACTCGTCTCTTCTTTCATGGTATTGTACTACAAAGTGGATTTATCACAATTCATGACTTGTAAAAATGTTTCAAGATCATTCTAAGCACCAACATTATAGTCATCTTCTTGTAAATACACAAGATAACCACTATAACTTATTGATTTCTTTATTCTAGTAGATTTTCTTAATGTTGCATCAACATTCTCGTGAGAAGCATGTTGTTCAACCGGTTGTTCAACATTTTCTGGTAATTGATGAGCAGTTGGATCTACTAGATTAATATCAGCGGGTTATAGAACTCCAACAATTAATTATTCAATAGTTGAATAATCTAGAGAGGGATTACGAATAATAACCAATCTAGTACTTGATGTGAAAAGTTGAGTAATTGAATGATCTTATTCTAAAACAAAGTTCTTGAAGTGATCACCCCCCTAATCAAGTCATTCTCAAGAAATTTAGCGTTTCTTAATTCCACAATCCTAGTAGTGTTGTATTATGGTATTCGCCACCTCTATCTAATCTCACGATCTTAATATGCTTATCGCATTATTTCTCCACTTCAGTTTTAAATATTTTAAAGGTATCTAATGCTTCATTCTTATTATGAAGCAAGTAAAGATACACAAATCGTGAATAATCATTTATGATAGAGATACAATACATCTAACCATAAAAATTCAAATCTAAATTACAAATATTTGTATGCATGAATTCTAATATTTTTGTACTCATCTTGGTATCTTTCTTTGTTTTGTTAGTCTACTTTTCCTTTTATGCAGTCCACACCAGTGTTACCAATTTTTGAGGCCACAACATAAAGGAATTTTTATTCACAATACATCATTTGATACCAGCGTTATCATTAACATATATTACATTATGAAAGCAATTGTTTTGTAAATTAATACGAAAATGACCATCACACAAAATATCATTCTTAACAATTTCAAATTTAAAAGAAAAGCTGAATGTTGAATTTGAAAAGATGAAGGAATAACCTAATGGTATTAGTCTTGAAACCTAAATCAAGTTTCTAGAGAAACTTGGAATACAAAATGTCTTTTCCAAATTCAAAACCAAACCATTATTAAGAACTAATTTGCATGTTCTAATAGCTTCTACATGCGAATGTATCTTGTTTCCAAAATAGATAAATTGTTCACTTCCCATTAGTTTCCGATGGTTTTGAAAACCTTACAAGGAATCTAAAATGTGGATTGTAAATTCCAAATCAATACACCAAGTGTTGTGATTTACATCAACCACATTAGATTCATAACAAAATCATGAGATTAGATTACTTTTTTTTTTTATCAAGTCATGCCTTAAATTTGACACAATCCGTCCAAATATGCTCATTCTTTTTATATAAGAAACATTTTGATTCTTTTTTAATGTCAACTTAGAGAGATATTTTACCATTTCCTTTTCGCCTACCATACTCTTTAAACTTCTCTGGTGTTGCCAAATGAGTATTCATGCCTGATTCTATATGCATCATTTCTTCTTCTTGAACACACATGGTCATGAGCTTATTAATTAACCATTTATTCTTATGTGCATTATAAGAGATCTTGAAAAATGTATACTATTATGGAAGAGTTTAGAATATAATACACAAGAAAATATTCAATATCTCAACCTCAAGTTTCCTTAACTGAGTCACAATGTCATTTATCTTTATGATGTGCTTACGCACACCTCTGATATTAGTTGGTTTTAACAAATAAAACTTCATGACTAGGGTCATGGCATGTGTATTTTCAAAAGTTTCAAATTGCGCACCAATAGCCTCTAGCAATGTTTTGGCATTACTATGCTAAGTGATTGAATCATGAATATTAATAGAAAGTTAAGTTATTATGAACATTACATTGAGGCGGTTAGATCCTCCTATTATTCATAAAGAGTGACTTCAGCTGGGGTGCTAGCATCAGTAGGGGAAGGTGGTTTATCTTTTCAAATATGTAATCAATGTTTATGCACCCTTATTAAAGAAGGATTAATTCTTTCCAAATTTTATAGTCTTCACTATTTGGTATAGGATCATTCTTAAATTTAGAGAAATTCAGAGGTTACAAAACCGCATATCAAGCAAATATGCTTATGTTACAAAATTTGAGACAAAATTTACGTAAATCATATTTTACCAATGTAAAATATGTCACAAAATATGAATCACATAACATAAAAACTACCTATAAGCTAAGTTTTTAATTTGAATAGATTCATAATTATTTCATGAAGAAACTATAATCTTACATTCCTTTTCTTAATCCCTATAAGTAAATTAAGAAAAATAATATGATATTTCATCCTAATTAATAATATTAATAGGGATAACTGCAATAGAAATCCTAAAACTTGTAACGAAAATGCAATTAAGTCCTAAAACTTATAAAAAAAAATGTAATCAAGTCCTAAAACTTGTCAAATTGGTTTAATCGAGTCCTAAAGTTAACAATGTCAACCTTTTTAACAGAAAAATGCTGACGTAGCGTGGACATGGCGTTTAAAATGAATTTTTATTTTCCATGTGGCTTTTTTAAAATTATTATTTTTATTTAAATTAGATTTAAAAACTAGAAAAGAAAAGCTAAAATTGGTTGCCGACCCCTCTAGCGATGGGCGGCGGCAAAGGAAGCACCTGCCATTTTTTTTTTTTTTGAACTGTTTTGTTTTTCAAATAAATTTTAGCTTTTCTTTTCTAGTTTTTAAATCTAATTTGAATAAAAAATAATTTTAAAAAGCCACATGGAAAATAAAAATCATTTTAAATGCCACATCAGCTTTTCTATTAAAAAGTAAAACGGTGTTAACTTTATGACTCGACTAAATAAATTTGACGAGTTTTAGGATTTAATTGCAATTTTTACAAGTTTTAGAACTCAATTGCATTTTCGTTACAAGTTTTAGGACTTCTATTGCACTTATCCCATATTAATATAATGAAAATTCATGTGGGATATCTTTACCAAAAAAAAAATTCATGTGGGATAGAATTCATCATATTAACGTGTTTAATACAATCAATATCCATTTCTAAATATGATTTGAAGGCTCTTAATATATAATTTAACTAATTAAAAATGTTGTGGCTATGCTTTAATTAATCAGAATATGTGGATCACTAGACATTTATTTCATGCATAAAATATTGGCAAATAATGCAGGAAAAGGACAAAATAGTAAATTAATGCAAAAAGGGCAATACAATCAATGTCCTTTCCAATATATATAGAATTTAAGATAATTATCAATGCTGTGGCTAATCTCTAATAAAGTTATATGTGGGTTAGTAGACATTTAATTTCTGCATAAACATTCACCATATTGCATGAAAGGGCAAAACAGTAATTATCCGACCTAAAGGCATAACGTAAAAACAACAGTTCAAGGGCAGAACGTTAAAATCACGTAGACAATGAGGCAATATAGGAAATTAATGCGAAAGAATGTAAACCGGTCAAATCACCTGCAAGCTGCATGGGCATGTGCCCCGCACGCGGGCGCGTGAGCTGTATGCGCCCAATCCTTCTCATGGCACGCGTGGTGCACATGCCAAGGATCTTGCATGGGCACGTGGATCACATGCGCCTATGCACATGTAATTCACATGTCCTAGTTTCTTCTTCGCGCGTTAATGCATGCGCGCGCATATTGGATCCACACTCGTGGCCGTGCCTTCCGCCGTCCAATTCTCCTCCAGTAGGCCACTTTAGACCAAATAAGCCCTGGAATACTAAGACCACGTCGGCACAACCACATAGGTCCAAGATTCGGCAAAAACGATGAAAAAAATTGCTTGAAATCAAGCAAATTTTCACCAAAACGCAAAGTCTAGCCACCACGACTTCGGTCGCTTAATCCACCTCCTGCAATCAACATGATGCCAAACTAACTTAAGGCTTTTGTTGCCCATGGCGGAGCGACCGTACTAATCATCTTGTACTTTAGCTGGTACATCCATGATGGGGTGCGAGATATTATTGAAAGGGTATGAAGTGAGAGGTATAAAAACCTCTTAGAAGACAACCGTTGGTTGTTGTAGTTGGCAAACATACGCACCAAATTTCTCTCCTTTTCCATCAAGGAAGAAGAAAGCATTCCATTTTAGTTTTGCAAGAACAATCGGCATTTACGCCGTGGAAATCAGGTATTTTCCTTGTGATTGCATCCAGACTAACGTGAGGTAGTATTGTTTGTGATTTATTCACAATTCAACGTTCGTTCCGGGGCTATTTGCTGTTTGCGCATCGGAATCAGGTAAGTCGTCTTCCGCCGACTTGAATTCTAACATTGATATTAGAGCCCGGTCGTGGTTTCTGCCTTGTTTTTCATCGAGTTTTCTTATTTTCTATTTGATATTGAGATCAAAAGATTGTATTCTACATTGTTTTTGATGATTATTGGTCGGAATTGCAATCTAAAAAACTCGAATTTGAACCGAGGCAAAGAACGAGTTCAGGGTCGCGTGCATCCATGAGGTTTTGGCTGTTTTTTGAAATAATTTTTTGGTCAAAATTAATTTTTGAATATACAGGGTGAAAGAGCTCGTCGAGACGAGTCCGGCGATGGGTCGAGCACCACCAGGCGACGCCGGATGTGCCCTTACGTGTGGGTGCCACGCGCCTGAAGTGCTGGCAGAGCCAGCGCGTGCGTCACACGCACCGGCCGGCGAACCGACACATGCGCGACGTGCGCCAGCCGACGAACCAGCGCGTGGTGACGTCACCGTGATGTCATCCAACGATCGGTCGCCAGATGACGTCATCGATGACATCACCGCCGGCGATAGTTGGCTGGCCGGTGACTCAACCCGACCGGCGACCCGACCTAGGATCCAACCGGGTTCACCCAACTCGACCCGACCGTTAACCAGTCAACGGTTGGACCGGTCAACCGGTCTGGTGGTCAAACCGGTCGGACCGGTCAACCGGTCTGGTGGTCAAACCGGTCGGACCGGTCAGGAGCCATTTGGCTTGCTGGCGCATGCGCCACACGCACCACGCACTCAGGCGACGCGTGGGGGCGCGTGCGGGCTCCAATTGGAGCGTGGTCAGAGGCGTTTGGTTCGTATGAATATTCTCTACACTGTGGTATAATTATTTTATACTTTTGAATTTTAGAAATATATGAAAATGCGTAGGAAAGCCTATGTACGTGTATTTTTTGGGGTTTAACGCAGTTTATTCATTTGTAGCTTGTATTTTCTTGTGATTTAGGAAATACAGTAGCTAGCTTGTGTGCAAATGATGTTATATATGCTGTGTAAAGCTTGGTTCTATGATATGATGTATATATATTTTAATATACTTGCAATTTTCTAGTTGCTAGAAAATTAGAACAATGTAGGAAATCGATTACATGTTGAATTGCATTTTTTTATTATAGTTGAAGCACGATTGTTGTTTATATGTTGGTTATTATCATGTTATGTTTTTTTTTGTTAAGGAAAAATGTAGAAATTACATAAGATCATGTAATTATTTTTCCTAGTGGGAGTTTGTAGGTTGGTAAAATTGAAATGAGTTCTCACTTAGAATTTAAAATTTGCGCAAATTAAACTAATTAATGATAATAGAACAATTGTACATAGAAGTTGATTAGAAACATAGTGAACTTTTACTTTTGTGTCTTTTTTTGAATTATCATTAATTTAGTTTGTCTTTGCTGCAAATTAAATATGTGTGTTACTCTGTAAAGTGTGCTAGTATTGATTCTGCGTTTGTTATGTCAATGTATTATAGTAATTGATTATGGCTTCGGCATCCAAGACCATTGTGGCTAACCTCAATAAGCGTGAGAAGCTGAACGGTGACAATTATGATATTTGGTACCGAAATGTTCAGTATATCATCGAGGAGCAAGAGGTTTTTGAAACCCTCAATCATACCACTGATGAACCTGAGCATGGGACTTCAGCTCAACACATGAGAGATCTGGAAGCTTATCAAGCTTGGAAAAAGAAAAATAGCATTGCTCGCATCACGTTACTAAGCTGTGTGAGTTTGAAAGTTATGATAAAGCTCAAGCTATGTGGGTTGCCTTGAAGGACAAGTTTGGGGGTACATCTGCTACTATGCTGAGGAGACTTACCATCAAATTTGACACTTTCCGAAAGCGCTCAAATGTAACGATGAGGCAACATCTTAGGGAGATGTCAAATATGATCCGTGAGCTGAAGTCGGCAGGTCACTCCCTTATTGATGAACAACAAGTTCATGCTGTTATAAGGTCTCTTCCTGACAATTAGGAGCATATGAAGATCAATATGACACATAATGAGAACATCGTCACTTTTGATGATATTGCGCATTATTTGGAATTAGAGGATGAGCGCCTAGAGGCTGCAAGATCCTCTACCCATGCTTATGTTGCTGAATCGAGTTCACGCAAAGCTTCGGGCTTCAAGTGCAAGAGGAATCTTCAGTTCAACAACAAAGGGAAGATGACTGATCAGGGACCCAAGAGGGCTAAGACCTTCCAACGTAAGAAGCATGGTGGGAAGAAGGACAAGGCCAAGATGGAGTGCCACAATTGTGGCAAGATGGGTCACTTTGCTCGTGAATGCACTCAGCCGAAAAAGGTACCCTATTACTCCATTACTTTGAGTAATGCTTTTGTTTCTAGTACTGTAATGCTTGCTGAATCTCATCCAATGTGGATTGTAGACTCAGGAGCAACATACCATGTAACTAGAGATCGAAAAGCATTTGTAGAGTATCGTCGAATACCGCCTGAAAGAAAATCGATATATGTTGGGAATAACTCAAGAGTTGAAATGAAGGGTATCGGCACATGTAAATTAATCTTATGTGGTGGTTGAAACCTATTCATGCATGATGTCCTTTATGCTTCAAATATTCTATAAAACTTTGTCTCTGTTATTCTTCTTAACTTAGGTTATGTATTGAATTTCCATGGTGATTGTATTGGCATTTTGTATGGAACAGTTTATTATGGTTCAGGTCATGTATCGAATGGTTTTATGGTGTTAGACATTGACTATGATCAGTACAATGTTAATGTTGATTGTTGTTTTTTCTTTAATTGCATCTTTTAATAATGTTGAGATTGATGCAAGTACTTGGCATGCTAGATTAGGTCACATTGGATTGCAAAGAATGCAAGGATTAGTTAGAGAATGCCTTTTAGGGTCATTCACTAATGTTAGTCTATCTGTATGTGAACATTGTCTAGCGAGAAAAGTAACTAGAAAACCATTCGGTAAAGGGACTAGAACTGAATTTCCATTGCATCTCATACATTCTAATATTTGTGGTCCTTTGAATGTGAGGGCGAGGCATGGAGCCTCATATTTCATTACTTTCATAGATAAATTCACACGTTTTGGTTATATCTTTCTGATCTCCCATAATTCAGAAGCATTAGACTGCTTTAGACGAGATATAGCAATGGTAGAGAATCAGTTGAACAAAACAATAAAAGCATTGAGAACCGATCGTGGACGTGAGTATCTATCGGAACAATTCAAGACTTTGTGATGAAAAAGGGAATTGTACGACAATTGACTATTCCTGGTACTCCACAACAAAATGGGGTAGCTGAGAGAAGGAATAAAACCCTATTGGAAATGGTTAGGTCTATGATGGCGCAAGCAAATTTACCTATCTCCTATTGGGGAAATGCGTTATTGACTGCTGCTTGTATACTTAACCGTGTGCCCTCAAAATTGGTCACTTCCACCCCTTATGAATTATGGACTGGTAGGAAACCAGACTTGAGTAGTCTACGTTCATGGGGATGTGCAGCTTATGTTCATGATTCTTCCCATAAACATGGCAAACTAGGTCCTAGAGGGAAGAAATGTATCTTTATAAGATATTTCGAACACTCCAAAGGGTACGCGTTTATAGGTGAACAAGCTGATGGAAGTGTAACCGAAATGGAGTCACGAGATATCACGTTCTTGGAGAATGATTTTCCTAGTAGAGGTGAGATTGATAAGGACTTTCAATTATATGAGATGGAAGATCCTGATAACACACCCACTGATGTTGTAGAGGGAAATGAAAATTTACCTCAACACACAAGACCTAGTGGGAGTGTTGCATCGCCTGATGAATTGAATTCAAGAGAAATTTAATTGCATAAAAGTAATCGTAAAAGTATTCACCGTCGTCGTTTTGAGATTGAATGGGAAGCATTTATGATTGCTCAAAATGACGATGCCGAGCTTAAGACTGTTCAAGAGGCTCTCTCATCCTCTGACAAGGAAGAATGGAGAAAAGCTTTGGAAGATGAGATTGAGTCAATGAGGGCAAACCATGTCTGGGACTTAGTTGATCTACCACCCAATTGTAAGGCCATTGGAAACAAATGGGTCTTTAAGATTAAGTGAAAGGCGGATTGATCCATTGAAAAGTATAAGGCTCGTCTTGTGGCAAAAGGCTATACTCAACAATAGGGTATAGACTATGAGGAAACTTTTTCACCGGTTGTAAGATTTGCCTCAATACGCCTTATTCTAGCCATCGTTACACATTTGGACCTTGAATTACATCAAATGGATGTAAAGATGGCATTTCTCAATGGAGAACTATATGAGGAAATCTATATGAAACAACAAATATGTTTCATAGCTAAAGGTCAAGAACATAAAGTTTGCAAGCTTCATCACTCAATATATGGCCTTAAGCAATCATCTAGACAGTGGTATCTTCGTTTTCATCAAGCAATAATAACTTTTGGTTTCACGATGATCGAAGAAGATCAATGTGTATATATCAAGCGGTCCGAAGATAAATTTGTGATTTTATCACTTTATGTTGACAATATTCTGTTGGCTGGAAATGACAAGGTTTTGGTTATCACCATAAAAGAATGGTTGTCCTCCAATTTTGAGATGAAGGACATGGGAAAAGCTGCTTATATATTAGGAGTTAAGATCGAAATAGATCGATCAAGGAAACTCCTTACTTTATCACAAGAGTCTTATATTATGAAGATTCTTGAGCGTTTCAATATACAGCATTATAATCCCATTGATACCCCTATCATGCAAGGTGAAGGCCTAAGTACTGAGAAGTGTCATAAGACTCCAGAAGAAATCAAAGTGATGGAAACTATTCCTTACGCTAGTGCAGTCGGAAGTTTGATGTACGCTATAATGTGTACTCGACCCAACATATGTTATGCTGTGGGATTGGTGAGCCGATATCAATCAAATCCTGGTCAAGCACACTGGAAAGCAGTGAAAAGGATCCTGAGATACTTGAAGGGCACCATGGACTGTCGACTTTGTTACCAAGGGAATGATTTACGCCTATTAGGTTATTCAGATGTCGATTGGGGTGGAGACCTGGATGAGCGTAAATCGACTTCTGGATATGCGTTCTTGCTCAATGGAGGTGTGATTTCTTGGAATAGCAAAAAACAGACATGCACGGCCTTGTCTACGATGGAGGTAGAATTTATCGCATGTTCTGTCGCAGTGCAAGAAGCAGTATGGCTAAAACGTTTCTTGAAAAATTTAGCCACTGTCACTGAAGTTCCAAGACCAGTGACAGTTTATTGCGATAGTCAAGTAGCTATTGTCTATGTGAAAGATCCCAAGTATCATGGAAGGACAAAGTACATTGACATAAAGAATAACTTCATCAAAGATATTGTAGCGCATAAAGAAGTGATCCTGCAATACATTTCAACTAATAGAATGGTTGCTGATCCATTTACGAAGGCCATTCCTAGAGACATATTCTTGACCCATAAGATGTCGCTACGATTGCGTAGAATGTGATATCTGTTATTGTAAAGGATCATTGATTTATGTATTTGTGGACAGATGTATTGTACTTGTTTGTTTATTAGTGATTTGATGTTTTAATCAATAAGTACAAATCAACTATGAGACTAGCACAAACACACATATATTATTGAAAAATATGTCAGCAGGCAATGATTGGCTCACTCACACGAGCAATCGCCTCAAGTGCTTTAGAAAGCACATTGAGATGAGACGTTATGTACAAATAAATGCTAAAGAGCAAGTCTGGTACATAAAATATGTCGCCTTGATTAGAGTCAAGATAAGATCTGTGATTTATTTATAATAAGACCGAACATGATAGTCCCCATAATCATGTATGCTTGTGAGATGCCGGATGCGAGTACTTAATTGAGCGCTATAAAAAGCGAGCTGATATAGCACTCAGGCTAAACATGAGTACGTGAGAAGCATGTGACTATGTTTAGGCTAAGATCCGTATAGTGGATATATTTAATGAATGACATACGCTCTTATAGAAAGAGTAATCCATTATAGCATGTAATTCATATTATATATGCATTATACGACCAACAAGGGAATGTGAGTAAAATTATCCCTATTTGCTCATCGCGTAAGCCCTTGAGGTAATTTATAATTTACCTCAATTTTTGTGCCCTATGTTACTTCTGACTATGTTCTCAAAGTGAAAGATCAATATTGCTATTTTAACATGTTACTGGCGGTCATGAATAGATATGGTCTATGGGACATGTCTAGGAAAGCAGTTGTTCTGAAATTGAGAGAGATATGAGTGCGAAGGAAGAATATTGTTGTTTTACATGTATCACATGTGTTTACTGGTCGACCAATTATATCGCCCTATGTGATTGCGAATGTAATTGTAAATACATGGTGTTTTTTAGAATAGTCAAATATAGCCTTTAAGGGATAGGTATACTTGGATTGATGTAACAAAATATGTCTGGGGCACTATGAGACATCGATTGTTTATTTCTTTTCAGGGTTGTAGCCATTATGTCATCCCTAACAGGTGCATAATTTGAGCTTCCAAGTGCAGGTGTACTCACTGGTTGCACGGCTTATTTGCCAGTACGAATTGTTTTGTAAAGTTGATGAATGTTGAATGCCTTATATTCTTGATAGAGCGATATCAAGCCCATCATGTCCGAGTGGGAAATGTTGTACTTTATCTGGTACGTCCATGATGGGGTGCGAGACATTATTGAAAGGGTATGAAGTGAGAGGTATAAAAACCTCTTAGAAGACAACCGTTGGTTGTTGTAGTTGGCAAACATATGCACCAAATTTCTCTCCATTTCCATCAAGGAAGAAGAAGGCATTCCATTTTAGTTTTGCAAGAACAATTGGCATTTACGCCGTGGAAATCAGGTGTTTTCCTTGTGATTGCATCTAGACTAATGTGAGGTAGTGTTGTTCGTGATTTATTCGCAATTCAATGTTCGTTCTGGGGCTATTTGCTGTTTGCGCATCGGAATCAGGTAAGTTGTCTTCCGCCGACTTGAATTCCAACAAATCCAAAAATGGGTGATGGGTTACCCAAATTTTGCTGAAATCACCAATTTTTCTCTCAATCAAATTTTGCCCTGAATTTTTAATTCAATCAAAAAAGCTTTGCAAAAATCAACAAGATAGAGATATAAACAAGCTTTGACACAAACTGTTAGAAATTTGCGGAAAACCAAGATCCTGATTATTTGGATCGAATGAAGGAACATGTAAAATTATGTACTAACTTCCAACCATTGATGAAGTCACAAACAAATAGGCAAAGCTTGAACTATCAAAAATAGACACTTCAAGCCAATTGCTCTCTCGACATTGATGGTGTGTTCTCCGTTTATCAGATCTCCAATTATCAGATAATCAGAATAATCAGAATTGTCGAAATTATAAGAGGGTTTGGTTTAGATGACCTATTTGTATTATATGCCCACAAAAATTCTAGTAGTTATAGTCTTCCATCAAGACTAATATCAGTAGAGATGGGCAATCTCCATAGTTATCAACAATTAGATTTGGATAATAAATTCTAAGTGAAATCTAACGTGGGCAATTTTAAAATGAACGTGGGATCACATTAATAAAAAATATTATAACAATAATATCCACCCCTTCACCCCCACTAGATACACATGCAATGCATGAAGAGAGATATGGAAAACTATCATCACCGCTTTGTAGAGAAGAGGAGTGTGAGGTTCTCTTCGTAGAAGTAAAGATTAGGTGTGCGGTCGTTTTCTCTGAGAATAGTTTGCATACCATCGCTTAACATTTCCTTCATACCTAAGTTGAAATGACGAGGAAAGTCTAAAATTTGTGGATATAATGTGAGGATGAAAGAATTTTGACAGTTGACGAGTGTGATAAAAAAAGGGAAATTTCATTGTGATGTCAAATTTGAATATAACTTTTCGAATTGTTTTTTTTATTTTTGGTAAATTGAGGGCTTGTCGTTTCCACTTAAATAAAAGCAAAAGATTTTGTTTTTGTTTTTGTTTTTTTTTTGTTTTACTTTCTTGTCAAAATGTTGAATATTATTCAAACTTTGAAAGATTATGAAAGAAAGACGTGAATCTAAGCGTTTTGGCACTTCAAAATAAATAAATAAATTGCGTGAATCATAAGATTTCGACTAAATGAAAAAAATAAAATAAAGTAAGTCCAGAAAAACAAGATTATTGTTGTACCCTAGTCGTACGGCAGCTTTTTCATTTTTATAGGTTAACAGTGGGGTAACACGCATTGCTGACTCGGAGCTTTTTTGTTTTGTTAGGTGGACTGGATTCCCTAATCCGGGAGATCTCAACGCATTCAACTGCTTCAAGAACTTCCTAACTTATAATATATCCAGGAGTTTTAACTCCTTGTATTATTTTGACCAAAAAAAAAACTCCTTGTATTACGCAAAACATCGCATGCACAAATGATTTGACTTTTAGAAAAAGACGTGGAAAATGAAGTGGAAGACTCGAAAATTTCATTTAGAAAAGGAAGGGAAGAAGCACGTAGATGCATCTTCACTTTGACTTTTATTCACTATTAAACAAATTGGGGTTATTCGACCAAAAAAAAAAAAAAAACAAATTGGAGTTGCCCCCATATAGATATATGACAAAAGGTGTTTGGTAAAAAAAATTTGGGCCACGTGGGGGATATGGCAGTATTGACAAAGCTGAAGGGTCGAGATAGGTGGGGTCCTTCTTGGGCTTTAGACTTTCTGCTTTCGTCTTTTGAAATCTCTTTTCCTAATGAGCCCATTGGAGTTACAATTGGATAAAGAGTAGCCGGTGCCAGCTATCATGGAAAAGAAGCCTTTCTTGCCTATCTCTCAGGAAAAGTGGCATACCCCATAAGAGTAGAAGCCTACCAAATCCTTTTTCTTTCCAAATTACCCCCAATAATAATGTTTTTGCTCTTGAAACTATTCATCTTATCTACAAATATGGAATTCGCAGAGGTGGAGGAGCTAGACGCCAAAGAGGGGTCACCTGGGTTGCGTGACACTGCCGTTGCATCGCCTAGAGTCACACGGCCTTGGCTAGCCATCACTTGACTGGCATGAAGTTGAAGTCTAGACTTGCCGCTTGGCTCCTGCGACATTAGAGTCGAGCTCTAACTCTCCTAAGGTAGCGCAACCTCGCCATTGTGTCACCTAGGGTTGTGCGACCTCAACGGTCCTCACCTTATGTCGTGCTGACCATTATAGGGCCAGATTTTGGAAGCCCAATCCAAATATTAGACTTAAGAAGTTCGAGATCTCACGAGTTAGGTGTCGATTCTCCTAAGGTCACACGACCTTAATGATGGGCCTCACCTAGCATCATTGAGCTCTATAGTGATGGTCGGGCTTTGTAGATCTGCTTGCATGAGCTTTGTTACGATGGTCAGGCCTCACTGAGCTTTGTTTCACCTAAGCTTTGTTGCGACGAGGGTCACTGATTTATGCTCGCCTAGCCGATGGTTACTGCCAAAGCAAGGGAAGTATCCTTGCCCTCTTCGTGTGTGGTTGCTGAGTTGCTCCCTCTCTTTTTTCTTCTTTCCTCGTTTCCTTTTTACATTAAAATCGCTTTACACAAAATATATATCAACCAAACACTATTTGCTTTTAACAAATACATCTTCGGTCAAAAAATTTGGGAAAATGGCTTTATATCCCCAAAGTTGAATCAAACAAAATCATTTTTTAAAGAGATTTTAGAGACCCAAAATTCCTGAGAAAGTTTAACCAAACGCAGGGAATATACATTTGGCTAATTGGCTAATGTTGATGAGCACAACCACTTCCCTTTGGGGAATGGCCTGGGTTGGCACTTAACCCTTAATTATGGGGGATGGAAGGGTGAACTGAGTTTGCAATCTGATAATCTAATATCTATAAAACATGTAAATTTGACTTTTATACATAAAATGCGGTTCTATTAATGCAAGCAAAAGTCAGACCCTGAATAGAAAAATAAGCCATACCTCCTTTTCGTTTTATTTGTAATTTAAAAACTGACTTTTGCTCATTGAATACCAAAAAAAAAAAAAAAAAAAGTCGTTGTTCTTCTTTATAAATAAAAAATTTATTTTGCGAATTTAGATTTCAGCAATCTAAAATAATCGTATGAATAATCTTTCCACTTATCAAAGCAAAAGAGAATAATCCAAAACACAATGAAATTTTATCCTGTAGTAAATCATGTTATAAGTAAAAAAGCTTTTTTAACTGTTAACCTATTGATAAGCGGATATATTCACCCTAACCTATATTCGATAGTATCGACTTTTGTTATCTACGTGATGGTAGACTTTTAGCACGAAAAGATACGAAGTGGAAAATAAAAAGATTTTCATCATATATGTTTGTTTTTATAGTATACAACAATAATGTGCTAGGAATAATTTTTTTATGATTAAAAATATCTCCCTATCTATTTATATGAATCGGTTAGTATTTGAGTAAAAAATAACTCTGATGTGCACTTTGTAATTATAAAATAAAGAAAAAGTATCTTTTAATAAACCTATAAATTACTATAGAGAGAAAAAGTGACTTCGTCCCTCGTTATACATTATGTAGAAGAAAAAACTCACGTTATCTGAAACAATATACCAAAATAGAAAGAATAAACTATAAAACCACAATACTATGCGCATTTTTTTATGTGATTGTAAAAATATATATGTAATTAGAAACATAAATCGATTCTGTAAGATAAAGAATCAAATTACTTTGATCCCATCCAATGCAATCTTGTTTATTAACAGCTTCACTTTTTTTAGCATATGATGGCCATGATTACGTCTTCATATAATGATCATAAAAATTTAACGTGAAACTATTACTCAAATTAAGACATGCTGGGTACTGTAAAAAAGTTCTAGAGAAATGCTACCACAATGTGAGTAGATTACAAATTATAATTAATTTATGAAATTGATTTATTAAGTGATATGTTAGACTGTGATTGGTTGTCGAATATAACCCACTCATTTAAAGCCCTCACATATTGACCCATTTTGTAAACGAATCTTAGTAAATCTATTAAATATACGATAGTGGTAAACTTTAAATGAAGTGTCTAATGTGATTGCTTTATAAAAAAGTGATGAACATCTCCCCTCAGTTTGTTCCCATCTCGTGTCTCGCATCGTGTAGTTGTACCCATCATTTATGTCGTTAATATTTTACCACCAACTCTCTCTCTCTTTCTCTCTCCCCTTCTCAAAAACCAACTCCACATTATATCTTTGTTGGAACGTCTATTGACGCCTTAATTTTATTTAGGTTTTATTTTATTAATTAAGTTTTCGGATAATAAAAAAAACAAAAATAAGAAAAGCAAAAGCAAAACCCAGCCCAGCCCTTCTTCCTTTCGCGCGGGCCCTAGGCCCACTCTCCTCCTTCTTCACCCCCCGGCCCGGCCCCTTTCTCTCTTCTTCTTCCTCCTTCCCTCTCCTTTACCGCTGCAACTCATGCGCGCGAGGGAGGCCAACGCGCGAAGGATGGCCTACGGCCGAGGAGAGTAGGTCAACGTCGGTCGAAGATGATAAGATCTCAGGCGCCAGTAATGCTGAGCAGGCTTTGCTGTAAAGCTCGATGGGACACCGGTTCAGCCAAGGGGAACCGGTGGGCAAGCTGGAAGCCGGCGGCCGAGGCCCTCCATCAACTGGATTTCCTTCGCCTATAAATAGGCGGCCGCAAGCACCGTCAGAGGGGGTGGCAAGCTCGGAGATCTTTCACTGAGAGACATCGGGAAAGATCGAAGGGCGAGCGCAGGGGAGAACTCGAGTCGCGAGCTCAGCCCACCCTCCACCGAGAGACTTCGGAGAAGGCCGGCGGTGAGCGAGTTCGAGAGGCTTAGATCTGGCCGATGGAGGCTCGGATTTGGCCGGAGTGAGAGAAAATCAAGGTTGAGGAAGGTCCGGCCAAGATCTGCACCTTAGATCTGGGGTGACCGAGCCCCTCCTCGACCTTGACACCATGCCATCGTCCTAATGCCGTTGCCGCCGTCATCGCCATCACAGTTGCTTCTCCAGAAACCCTCGCCGCGCCTCGATCATCGCCGCCAGGTGGGAGGCTGTCCGTCGCCGTTCCTATTCGAAGAAAGGTGAAAAGCCCGCTGCCATTGCCTTTGCTATTCATCTCAATCATCGTTTTCGTTGACCTAGCCGCCGTCGCCATAGCCGCCGTCGCTGCCATAACGCCTCCGTTCCCCCCCCCCTTCGACGGCTCGGATTCGGAAACCCTAGGGTTTGCGATTTTCTAGGTCACGAAGTGGATCCAAGTCTCGAAAGTCGGGTAGGGTTCGCGATTTTAGGGCGGCTGGAAGATGGGTCATGAGCCAGAGCCGAGTCGGGTAGGGTTTCGCCGAGAGATTGGGTTGCCGGGGCCGGGTCATCAGGTCGGGCCGGGCGTCCCCAAACGCCTAGCCGCGGCGTCGTTTTAAGGATTTTAAAAAAAAAAAAAAAAGCCGGGCCCCCGTAGCGAGCCGTCTACGTTTTGGGGCGGCCCAAGTCGGTTTTTATTATTTAAAATAATTTTTTAGTAAATAAAAATAAATAAATAATTTATTTTCAAAAAGTCAAAAAAATGATAAAAAATGATTTATTTTCGAAAAATATTTAAAATAGTAAAAATATTTTATTTTCCAAAAAAATCAAGAAAAGATGAAAAATAATTTATTTTCCAAAAAAAATCAAAAATATTTCACATTTTCCAAAAAATGCCAAAAATCCAAAAAAAAAGCCAAAAAGACTTGTATTTTCTAAAAATACCCAAAAATCCAAAAATCCCTTTTATGCCCCAAAAAAAAATGAGAAAAAGACCCAAAGAATGTTTTTTCATCCCCAAAACGCATGAAAAATCCTCCAAGCATCCAAAAAACCTTAGGGTTTAAACAAGATTAAGTACTGAAATAGCATTAGTGATTAACTAGTGTAATCAAGTTCCCGATCCTAATTTCTCTGGTTGCGCAGGAGCGACTATTTCTCCCAATACTTCGCATGGGTTTCTGATCAACCTACCCTAAATCAATTAGTAGCGACTCCGTTTTAAAAATTAACTTGTAGGTTAAAAACTTAGACTATTAAAGTCGTGAATTGGTGGACTTGGGAGAGTCCGGGCATAACTAAATTCAGCCGAGCCATTAGCCTCCGCAAGGCGCCCGCCCTTGATTCAAGCACCGAAAAAAGAGGTTGCGACAGCTTGGCGACTCCGCTGGAGACATTTGAGGACTTAAGCCATTCTATCTTGTTTAAACACTTTACTGACTTGTTTTGGTTTTTTATGCAGGTCAATAGCTTAGAAGTTAATTTTAATTTTGCTTAAAAGAGATTATCTTGTGATTATAAACTGTTGTGCATGCTTTATTGTTTTAAACACTACACATGGCACACACAACCCGGCCGCCAGACCTAGGCCGCCATAGGATTTCTAGGATGGTGTTAAGAAAGATACAACCTCGAACGCAAGACTGCGATGTAGAGGTTGCCTTTCTTTTCCCCGAATTTCTTAGCCGAGGTTAGGAGGGTATGCTGCTAACACGAGACTGCGACGAGCGGATACCTTTTTAATTTCAACAAACCTTATTAGTTAGAAATCGAACCACACGTCCCATGCGCATGTCTTTGTGCTTGCCATTTTCTTTAAAAGCAAAGTAATTTCTTTACTTTTACCCAATCTTTTCTGGCTCTTGGCAAAATAGGGTCAGGTTGTGTATTTCGCTTTCTTATATGTGATGGAAAGAATTGATATCCAGTTCATTCCTACCCCCAAGGGAGAGCTTCTCAGATGGTGGAAAAACTTAGATTAGCTTGGCCAAGAGCGCGTCAAAGCAAGAATCGGTCATCTCCTCCCATTGCTCCAAATCAATATCCACTTTGGAGTCATGCAAGCACTACCACATTTCTGGTGTCCTGAAACATCTACCTTTGTATTTGGAAAATTTGAATTGACTCCAACATTGGAAGAGTATAGTCTCGCCATAGGAATGCCCTTGGGAAGGGAGCTCGCTAAACCACCATTTGGCATTGACCCCGTGGTCAATCTATCACGCTTTTTAAAAAATCATTCGCTAAGAGAAATTGTTGGAGCCAACAACAATGCTTTTCCATTGTCATCCTTAACTGAATGTTTTGAAAAACAATCAATGACCCAAAAAACCAAGATCTTCCTATTGGCCTTCTTTGGATTTATCATCTTCCCATATAGAAAGAATGCCATAAATCTTTCAATCGCATGGGTAATAAATCAAGTCACTTTCGGAGCAGGATATGTAAACATGGTTTTAGCTTAAACCTTTTTATCCCTTAATCGTTTCAAGGACCAAAAAGAAAAAATCATGAGGGCCGCTCCAAAAATTTTACAAATGTGATTCTTTTCCCATATCAAAGGATTTGGGCACCTCATATAAATATTTGAAATCAACGAGTTTAAACACCCATTACAAAAGTTTCAAACCTTGGAAAAATATTCTCCCAATGAAGAGTATTCTCGGTGGATTAACTTATTAAAAAAACCCCGTCCCTGAGACATTCCTATGGCGAACTAAATGGTTCATTGCAGGAGAGGTGCGCTTTACGCTTAATTATTACGACCCCATCCCGTTGCTAGGCCTCTCTGGAGCTACCTCATAATATCCATATAAGGTGGCTCGTCAGTACAGGGTCCTCCAAGAAATCTCGCCACCGCTCAAATCAGGATTGTTCCGAATCCTTTTCACCCATATAGATTACAACTACTTGGAGGAGATCCGCATAATTCAGAACGTATGGAGTATATGTCACACTAAAAAGATTGTCATACCCAGAAGGTTGAAGGAGCAGGAAAAAGCCCATCATGCATCCACATTCTACATCCTCAACCATATAATTCCTGAGAAGCTGCAACCAGTAATCCCCGATGTAGTTGATAAACTTACCCTGCAAGGGCGAATTGAATCTCTTGAAAAAAGTTTGATGACAAGTAGGAGACACGTATCAAAGCTAGTATGAAGGAGCAAGCAGCTTCACAAGACTGGAACTTCCCATCTTATATAAAAATGGGCAGCTTGGCTTTTTGATGTGAATGTTTCTGATGTGAATATTTAGGATCATTCTACCCTGTTTAAAAGGCCCTTTTGGCATTGTATAAATCCCCTGTTAATAAATAAAAATGACTCGACCCTTGCCATGGGCCAGTGTTCCATATGTTTCCCTGGCTTACGTTCTCTCCATTTTTTTTTTTGCAATGCAGGTAATCACGAGATAGTTGCATTCGCCAAAAGCTAAGCTAGAATGGCTGAAGAAAGTGTACCAAGCCGTATCGAGATTGTGGAAAATGAAATGAAGCAAGTCTTCAATGTGCTTCAGCAGCTCTCAAAGCAGATAGATTCCATCCAAGGCAAATTGGCTCCTGCCCCAGCCTCAATCGAAGTATTGTTACCACAATCGTTTATCCAAGGTGATCAAGGAAGAGATACCGATGATAACATGCCCGAATTAGAGGATGATACGCACCAAATCATAGTTGAGAAAGCAAAGCCCAACAGTTTGTCTAAGACTGAACATGACAAACGCCTTGAGAAACTTGAAGAGAGGCTAAAACAACTGCAGGGCCTTTAAGATCCTACTTCAACAGACCTCTCCATCTACTCTAAGGTCAAAATGCCTGAAAAATTCAAAATGCATGAGTTTGAGAAGTATGATGGCACGACTTGCCCAAGGGCTCATTTGCAAATGTACTTGGTTCGAATGACCCAATACATTAATAATATGCCTCTAATGATCCAATTGTTCCCGTCAAGTCTAGTAGGTCCTACCCTGAGGTGGTACATCACAAAAAATATAAACCTCCTTGAAACATGGAATGAAGCAAGTGAGGCATTCCTCAAACAGTACAAGTTCATAATGGACATTACCCCTTCTCGTGAGGATCTTGAGCGCACGGAAAAGAAAAAGCATGAATCTTTCAAAGAATATGCTATTAGATGGAGGAATCTAGCCGCCCAGATTAGTCCCGAACCAACTGATTTTGAACTAAGAAAAATGTTCATCAAAACCCTCCCCTATGAATACCGTAACCGGATGGTGACTATGATCGCTGAATCATTCAATCAACTCATTCCAGTAGGAGAGCAGATTAAGATAGGGTTAAGGGAGGGTTGGTTCGCTGAGCCTGCACTCGTCAGCAGAATGCTCAACATGAAAAAAAAAAAAAAAAAAAAAAAAGGAATCCCTAGTAGATGTCAATGCAACCTACACTGCAAATACCGGTCACCTCCTGACCATTCAAGAGAGCACAGGGCAACAATAGACCACCAGTCATCAACCACCCTAACGCCACAACAATAGAAGACAATTCACCTCGCTTCTTGGATCTTTATCACAGGTTTTGGCGATCCTTCGAAACAAGAACCTCCTCTCAATTGAGCCAAAGTGACCCAATGCTGAAAAATTCTCCAACTATGACCCATCTAAAAATGCAAATATCACATGGGAGAAGTAGGCCACTCGATTGGTGAATGCTTCACTCTTAAGCACCGGATCCAGAATCTGCTAGATACTAAAGCTTTCTCATTCCAAACTACAAAACCAAATGTTCAAAGCAATCTGCTCCCTGATCATGCTGACAAAGTAAATGTGATATTCAGTTCTGAAGCCGGTCAAATCAGAAATATCAATGCACATATTGTTGACATCTATCGAGGGCTAATAGAAACCGGGTATTATCCAGGTGATGAAATACCACCCTTTGCAATAATAGAGGAAAGGGTATTAAGAATGATAGAGGCTGGAATAATTGTGTACGCCGACCACGCTAGCATAGTTTCTACCATATTGCAAGTCCTCATCAACTGGGAGGAAGAATTTGCCGAGCTAAATGCAGAAAAGGAGAAGAAGGATTCCACCTCACCTGAGAGCGTCTTTGAAAGGAAGGGAGCCATTGTTCAAGCATCAACAGCAGAAACAGCTATAGTCATCGAGATTCCCTAGCCTTACAAATACAAATACAACAATGCAGTACCATGGTCTTATGACCTTGATGTTGGTTTAGTCACAAGATCTGGGTGAACCTATGCTCAAGCAAATACTTAGTCTGCTAAGCCCATCACTGACGAAGAAGCCAAGGAGTTTTTGGCCGTAGTTAAGGCCAGCGAATATAATGTGGTGGAATAGTTACGAAAATCACCAGCATAGATCTCTCTGCTGGAATTGCTTCAGACATCTGTCAAGCACTAAAAATCCCTCATGAAAGTACTAAGTGAGGTACATGTCCCTGAAACGATTAAGCATGACAAACTCGAGGAATTTGTCAGTACCATCCTTCTAAAGGATCAAATGCCATTTTCTGAGGAAGAAATTCCTGAGGAGGGTAAAGGACACACCAAGGGCCTTTACATATCAGTCAAGTGCAATGCATTTCATGTCGCTTGAGTGCTAATTGACAATGGATCTGCTCTTAACATATATCTACTAGCGACACTCTGTCGCCTTAAAATAGAGAGATCATGGATCCAGGTACCCAAGACTTCTGTTCGAGCATTCGATGGAACAAAGAAAGAAACAGTGGGAGAGATTGAGCTCGACATTCAAATTGGCCCAACCATATTCAAAATTTTGTTCTAGGTGATAGATATCCCCACTGCGTTCAATTTCCTCTTAGGGCGCCCATGGATCCACGTTGCAGGAACAGTACCTTCAAGCCTCCACCAAAGTGTGAAGTTCGTGGTTGGAGGAAAACTTATCACGGTCCAAGGAGAAGAAGATCACTGCATCTATCACGAGACGGCCATCCCTTATGTTGAACCTAGTGACAAAAGCAAAGCCAGCTATCAATCGTTCGAGCTCGTGTCTACTATACACGAAACTCGAGGGACTTTGCCCCTCATCCCCAGAGGTATCAAGCGCTGCAATCATGGTAGGAAAAATCATGGTTGTACACAGTTTCATTCCAAGACAAGGGCTTGGTAGGAGAGGCCAGGGCATTCGTCAGCCTATTGAAGCCCTGAGGAGACCCTATATTATCGGTTTAGGATATTCCCCAAGTAGAAAAGCAAAGAAAAAAGTTGGCCTTGTATATCCCCGTCTCGAGGAAACTTTCCCAAGCCCAGCCAGGATGATGCATGAGGAAGAGGAAGTGAATACTTCAAAATGGTTCAACCCGCGAAATTGCCCATAATCCAGGGAGATACAACTTGGCCCTCACTTATAAAGAAAGAGGGGCCAGATGACATGACCACCATGTTCGGGGACATTTTCATAGGTGCCATTGAGGAAGAGTAGCTAGAAGAGACAAACGATAACTTCTCGTTCATCCAGCTTCAACACCAAGTCGAAGAATTACGCGAGATTGTACACCATTTGATAGAAAACTTCGCTCAAGCTACCCGTGCATTCCGCTCTCGTCACAATGGGGAGCTTGTAGTAAATGAAGAAGACCCTACTGACACGACCTGGCGAGGGGCACGGCTACCCTTATCCCCAAGAAGCACATGGCCATATTCGCCTCTTCCTAAATCAATGTCCATTATTTTCCCCATCCTCCTAGAGTAGGGGATAATCGGCAGCAAACTGAGCCATCCTACTCCTGAGTACTTCCTTGAATATGATCCATCCAAGCAATGTGATTATCATTCGGGGGAATTAGGACACTCGCTAGATGACTGCACCATCCTGAGAGACAAGGTTCAGGATCTTTTGGATGCTGGGGTATTCACGTTCCGCTCTTCGTGGCTGTGTTTTGGCAAGGATCACCTCCTTGTGGTATCCAACACTTGTACCATGTTCCCTGAGCATGTTAAGGAAGCACGTAGAGGAGAGGCAATCATGGACACTTTGGGTCAACCAAGTGGTAAATTTGACTACTATGTCAATTATTCAATCCCCCAAAGTTTCTATGATCATTATCACAACATCGTCCCTAATGGATGGGAAGGCATAAATGATCTGAAATTCGCAAAGCCGGGAGCATAGGGACACGTGGCTGGCGACTGGTATAAAGACTTCTTCATGGGCGCTATCAACAAAGGACCGTCAGGGGAAATGGGTGCAGACCCGCTCGAGTAGAATCCTTTTTAATTCCTCTGCATACTCCCCTACGTGGGAGCCTGTACATATTTCTTAAAGTCTGGCTTATTTTGTTTTCAACATCAGTCCCACTTAAGGAACTATTTTTTGAAATCACCCTGTAAATCCGTCTACTAATAAATAAAGTTGAAAACATTTTGAGGGCATGAGGAGACACACCAAACCGGCCCGTTGATGATAGCCAACCGTCAAATAAAAGAAGAAATCTGAGGCCCGGGTCTCCTCATGTTTCCTTGTCCTAAATCTTCAAGAACAATTTATCACATTTTAAAAAGAAAGAAGCATGCATGCTACTAACCTTATTTGTTCCCTTAGCCTATCTACTCTATGACACAGGAATAATCTAGCGGCAGATGAGGGAATGGGAACGGTCCAAACCAACACCGTAGATAGCCATGATAGCAATTCTGATAGCTCGGATGATGACTTTGATAATTCTGATGAAATTCATCGAGATTGGGAGCGTCATGAAGAAACAAGGCCCCCTACTACTGAAGACACCGTCATTGTCAATTTAGGCAGCACAGAAGGTCCAAGGGAGATAAAAATTGGCGCGAACCTTCCTAAAGAAGAAGCTGCAAGCTTAATTGCCCTCCTAAAGAGGTATCAAGACGTATTCGCATGGTCATATGCTAATATGCCAGGCCTCGATCCAATAATCGTGGAGCATAGCTTGCCAACCAACCCCGATGTGGCCCCCAAGAAGCAGCGGCTAAGAAGAACTAAGCCTGAGTTGTCAAAAAAGATTGAAGAAGAAGTAATGAAGCTCCTGGAAGTAGGCTTCCTCGAAGTCTCGCAATATCCTAGTTGGGTAGCAAACATTGTACCGGTGAAGAAGAAATATGGTCGAATTCAGATTTGTGTCGACTACCACGATTTGAACAAAGCAAGCCCAAAGGATGATTTCCCGCTACCTCACATAGATGTTCTTGTGGATAGTACTGCTGGATTTAAAATTTTCTCTTTCATGGACGGATTCTCAGGATACAACCAAATAAAAATGAAGGAGGAAGACAAGGAAAAGACAGCATTCATTACTCCATGGGGGACATTTCACTACAAGGTCATGTCTTTTGGCTTGAAAAACGCTGGAGCAACTTACCAACATGCCATGGTCACCCTTTTCCATGACATGATGCACAAAGAAATTGAAATATATGTCAATGACATGATCGTCAAAACCAGACATGGAGAAAACCATGTGAAGACCCTGGAAAAATTATTCAATCGACTTTGCCAGTTCAAGTTGCGCTTGAACCCTGCAAAATATGTGTTCAGGGCAACTTTTGGCAAATTACTTGGATTCTTTGTGAGCTGTGAAAGGATAGAAGTGGACTCGTAAAAAACTAAAGCGATATTTGAGATGCCTCCTCCCTCGACTGTAAAAGAAGTTCGGAGCCTCCTGGGAAGATTAAATTACATTGCGTGATTCATTTCCCAGCTTTCCGAAACTGCAAAACCTTTCTTTAAACTTCTCAGGAAAGATGCACAAATCAAATGGAATGATGACTGCCGACTGGCGTTTGAACATCTAAAGCAATACCTGATGAAACCCCTGGTTTTAATACCCCCGACTCCAGGGCACTCTTTGACCCTCTACCTTACCATCAACAGTGAATCCCTAGGTGCAATGTTGGCACAGAAAGGACCCCATGATGAGAAGGAGCGAGCCATTTACTATTTGAGTAAAAAGTTCACCACGTCGAAACAAAACTACTCCAAGTCAGAAAAAACATGCGCTGCATTGGCATGGGTGTTGCACAGACTCCGGCCGTATACCTTGCATTACCAAACATTCCTTGTAACTGACAGTGACCCAATTAAGTATTTGCTCGATTACCCGGCCTTGGTGGGAAAATTGGCCAAATGGCAAATCCTGATCTCAGAATTCGACATCCAAGTGATGTCGCAAAAATCAGTTAAAGGTCGAGTGATTGCTGATATGTTAGCAGATTGCCCTAAGGAAGTATGCGAGGATGATTCCCCAGACGACCGAATTTCAACAGTAGAAGAGGACATATGGACTATGTTCTTTGACGGAGCTGTAAATTTGTCAGGTTCCAGCACCGGGGCGATCTTGATATCTCCAAATGGGCAACATTACCCTGTGGCTGCAAAATTGATGTTTCCGTGCACCAACAATATAGCCAAATATGAAGCATGCATCCTTGGCCTGCAAGCGGCTATTGGAATTGAAGTGTCAAAACTAAAAGTGTTCGGTGACTTCGCCTTAATTATCCTTCAGACTTTGGGTGAGTGGAAGACAAGAGACATTAAACTAGTGCCTTATCACGACTACTTCAAAAAATTGGTAGGAGAATTCTAGGACGTCTCGTTTGAATACCTACCTAGAATTCATAACCAGTTTACTAATGCACTAGCAACGCTATCATCTATGTTGCAAGTAACGAAAGGATTAGAAGTAGAGCCTTTGAAGATTGAAGTCCTGACAAGACAAGCCCACTGCATGACTATAATTGAAGAACCCGACGGGAAACCCTGGTATTACGATATCATGAAATACGTCCAGAATTAGGAATTCTCTAAAGAAAGCACTCCCTTCGATCAAAAATACCTAATGAAAATGGCTTGGAGGTTCTTCATCAGCGGTGAAAATTTGTACAAAAGATCATATGACTTAGTCCTGCTAAGGTGTGTGGATGCAAATGAAGCCACACAAATAATGCAAGAAATACATGAAGGAATATGTGGCCCTCACATGAATGGACGTATGTTGGCCAAGAAAATAATGAGATTGGGTTATTACTGGCTCCCCTTAGAGAGCGATTGTGCCCAACATGTGTGAAGCTGTCATCGTTGTCAAATTCACGGGGACAAGATAAATGTCCCTCCAACTAAATTGCATCAGTTATCTGAGCCGTGGCCATTTTCAATGTGGGGCATCAATGTAATTGGCCCAATCAACCCAAAGACATCAAACGGGCACCAATTCATTTTGGTTGCAATCGATTACTTCTTAAAATGGATCAAGGCCACATCCTATGCAAGCGTAACTACACGAACGTTATGAAGTTCATCAGACGTGACATAATCACCCGTTATGGCGTACCGGAAGCTATTGTCACCGACAATGGGTCAAACTTGAACAACAAGTTGATTGATCAATTGTTTTCTGAGTTCAAAATCCAACATTTGAACTCGTTCCCTTATCGTCCACAAATGAATGGAGCCGTGGAAGCCGCCAATAAGAACATCAAGAGAATCCTATCCAAGACATCTGAAAACTACCACAACTGGCATGAGAGGTTACCCTTCGCGCTAACAGCATATCGAACTTCGATTCGAACTTCCACTAGGGCAACGCCTTTTTCCCTGGTTTACGGCATGGAAGCGGTTTTGCCTGTAGAAGTAGAAATCCCTTCCCTGCAAATTTTATTCCAGGCAGGATTATCCAAGGAAGAATGGACACAACAAAGGCTCGAGCAATTGAATATGATCGACGAAAAATGACTGAAAGCCCTCTGTCATGGTCAGTGTTACCAGCAGAGGGTAGCTCGATCGTTCAATCAAAAAGTACGACCTAAGCACTTTGAGGTAAACGAGCTTCTCTTGAGAAAGACACTACCAATCTTTCCAGAGCCCGGAGGCAAGTTTGCCCCAAATTACAAGGGTCCCTATGTAATAAAGAAGATACTCCCAGAGGAGCCTTGATCATGACTGAGATGGATGGGCGAGAATTCTCTAAACCAGTTAATTCTGATGCTGTAAAAAAGTATTACCCTTGAAAGATGTTCATTGTCTAGCATTGCCAAGCACTTCTCTATCAGAATGAAATTGCCTATGCACCTTTATATATGAGTGATGTATTTACACCATCATAAAAAATGTGTGTTTGGTTGACTCAATGAAGAAAAATGAATGGTAATCACCAGCATTTAAGGAAGTGTCGAAAATCAAGTAGCAAACTCGATGGCATAACTTGAGCAAATCGACATTACCCAGGCAGACGCGTAAGAGTAATCCATGTCAATTTCGCCTAGCTCGATGTAAAGGAGGCGTCATTCAGGAACCAGTCTGGTTAGAAAGAACCTTATGTCCCAGTCAACAATCTTAGAATCTGGAAGCCTCACTTCTTGTTCCAGACACATGCTCTTGCTAGAAGTAATAACTATTAGAAAACTAGAAGTTTTGATTGTCCATTTCAAATTCTATAGAAGCTTGAGGTACATGACTTTGCCCGATGCTGCTATAATCAAAGGTAGAAGGAAAAATTCCACAGAAGGAAAGCATTGAAAATCAATCAACGACCAGCAATCATGCATACGTGGCCATAAGTAGGAAAGGCCAGTCGAAGGAAGCATTGAAATGTAAAAAAGGCCGTCAGCAACTTCCCTAAGAGCCAGCACAAATAAACTCTGGGGGAAAGGTAATTTGGCATCATTTCTAACACTCACTCTCTGAACTCATATTGACAGGAAGCATTGGGATTCAAGAGCCAGATTAAATGGTTAAATAGGGCAAACCAAGTGATCCAAGTTCGAGGCAAAAACAAAGACGTCCGATCAAATTATCAACCCCTAGCTAATTATTCATGTGATATCTCCCTATTCAATAGGGACAATCCATCGACACCCCTTTATGAATACTCCTTTTGACATTCAAGGTTTAATATATGTTTAACCCCTAAAGCTGTCAATAGAATCCTTTTGAGCAAAAAAAAACCATTCATTTATGCTAAGAATACAAACTTTATCACATCATACATTGCATGCCTTTTTCCAGGTGAATTTTGCATGACGATTTTGTCTATCTAAATCTTTGATTCTATTAAGGATTATTAGAATAGACTGCTAAGTGAAGAATACAAGATTAATTGAGTATGCTAGATGAGGCGCGTCAGAATGATGATAGGCAAACCATATACCACACACAGTCCCCTATCTATACACTTGTGAGATGAGTGTAGAAAATTCCATGACTGTAGGGTAAAGAGTTCTCTCGCAAATGGTACGATAACCAAAACAGTGAGAGGCATTTCATTGCTCACCCCATTGAGCCCCATACATTGGTGAAATTTCTGTCCTACCCCCATCAAGAACCACCCCTACACTGGGGAAGATCGGAGGCAAAGCAGCATCACAAGGTGAGAAGAGAGATAGAAATTTTCTTGCTTGCACTTGCATCAATCTTCGGGTGTCTTTATTGCATACGAACACTTGCATTAATTTAAGTGCCCTAGAATGATGAAGAGCAATTCTTTCTTTACGCACTTGTATTTATTGTACAACCCAATTGAGTTTGTAATTTCACCCTCACATGGAGGCAAAACATAAGTTACTGCCATTTAAGCAGCATAGCCCAGAGCGCCAGCTGAAGATGAAGACTCAAGAGTCTAAATGATGATGCTTCGATTGAACTTGCCTAGATTAGTTCTTCAAGCAACAAAAATAAAAATAAAAACTAGGGGCATAAAAAAGCAGTGTACCTGGTAAAAGCAAGGTCAAATGCCCATAAATGAAAATTTGGGATAAAAAATAGGGGCATGAAAAAAGCAGTATGCCTGGTAAAAGCAAGGCCAATGCCCCCAGCAAAAAAAAAAAAAAAACATCAAAGAAGTTGTTGTTGTGGTTCGATTGATAGAGCCTCCTTTTGACAGTGAAAAGAAAGATTGGTAACAAATGCCAAGGCAATCACCAGCTCTCACCCTTTTACATATGAGTCAAGCCTACATTGCATCCCATTGTAAAAGTCTCTTCAAACTAGGGGCACTTTAATTAACGTAGGATTTCATATGTGCATAAGCATTGCTCGAAGAAGTACGGGCAAGATTACTCTATCTCTTTTCGCAGGGTTCTTGACTTGTAAACCTGGAGATGATCATGCAACATTTTCGTCCATCGGCTTCAACCTTGATGGTCCCCTTTGATGAGCCGCTGACCAAGACTTCATCACAGTTTCGACAAAGACCTCTCACATTGGTAAAGTCATACTGTTTGCGAGAATACTCAAACCCCTGCTGACATGATGACAGTGAGATAGTATGGTTCTTATAAATCCTGCATCAATGGTCATGATAGCCTTTTCCATAAGAGTGAGCGGAAAGTCCTTTCGAACTGAAAGTCCCTCATCTGGCATGCTCAAGACATCTACATTCTAAATGAAGGTTGTCTTTCAAAATCTTTCCCAGTGGAAATCAGATGATGCAAAACTGACAAAATTATCATGCATGAATCTCATCTAAACTCATAAATTTACAGCATATACAATCATGTGTGCATATTGTGCAAATAGCAGACATACTCTCAGAGATCAGAGATATTGCCAGGTAAGCATATCTCTATCCCCATTTGACTTAAAGTACCTACCACTATCCAGGTACTCTCTTCTTGACACTCGACCTATTCGAGTCGTCCCTTGAGTTTGGGTAATTGCAACTATCTAAGTATTCCCTTGTCTTTAAGTACCCACCACTTGTCGGGTACTCCCTCTTATCAACACTCGACCTGTTTGAGTTGTCCCCAGAGTATTCATATTTGCGACTGTCCAAGTATCCCCTTGTTTTTGAGTGCTTGCCATTACTCAAGTGCTCCCTTTGTTGACACTCGACTTGTTCGAGTTGTCTTTAAAAGTTTGGATGCTTGTGACTATCCAAGTATCCTCTTGTCTTTAAGTACCGGCCATCATTCGGATACTCCCTTTTCGTGACACTCAACTTGTCCGAGTTGTCCTCAACATTGTATCTTTGAATACTAGTAGCCATTCAAGTATACCATCGCATTGTGCACCTACGGTTACCCAGGTATGCTATCTTATCATCATGACACTTAGACTTGCCTGAGTGGTCCCAAATCATATCATTAAATACTTGTGTTCATCCAAGTATTCCACTACTTTGTACACCTACGGCTACCCAGGCGTCCCAACCCTTTTGAGTGCTTGTGGCTAGCCAAGCAAGCCTCGTACCACATTCAAGTTTATAATACCAGAAAGTGAGAAACCTTCATGAATATGTGAGGTACGTCCTCGATATTCCCCATTACCGGAAGGTGGGAGACCTTCATGAATATCCCAAGTACGTCCTTGGTATTCCCAATTTCCAGAAGGTGTAGACATTTCCGAATATGTGAGGTACGTCCTCGATATTCCCCATTGCCAGAAGGTGGGAGACCTTCACGAATATCCAAAGTACGTCCTCGATATTCCCACTACCAGGAGGTGAGAGACCTTCACGAATATGCGAGGTACGTCCTCGATATTCCCTTTTTACCAGGAGGTGAGAGACCTTCACAAATATCTAAGGTACGTCATCAATATTCCCATTACTAAGAAATGAGACGCCTTCACAAATACCCAAGGTATGTCATCAATATTTCCAATTATCAGGTACCCCTTCGATGCTTGTGAACATCTAGGTGTCCTTCAAGAATTCGTACTTGTGATCATCCAAGTACCCCTCTAATGCCTATGATCAGCCAAATGCCCCTTTTGATGCCTGCAAAGGCACAAATATCCTTCAGGTTAGTACTTGTGAATATCCAGGTACTCTTTGATATGCCTATGAATGTCCAGGTATCTTCCAGAATCAATGCCCTGAGAAAGGTCGGCGCATCCTCCCGAGAAAGGTCGGGTTCCAACTGGTGTCTTCGACAGAAGTCAAACACCCCACAAATCGATGCCCTGAGAAAGGTTGGCGCATCCTCCCAAGAAAGGTCAAGTTCCTAGCGGTGTCTTTGACAGAAGTCAGACACCCCCAACAAATATGATGCCTTGAGAAAGGTCGGCGCATCTCTCGAGAAAGATTGGGTACCAATTGGTGTCCTTAATACAGATCAAGCACCCACAAATAGATGCCATAAGAAAGGTTGGCACATCTCCTGTCATGGCGACCCAAGAAAGGTTCGGGTCCGAGACAAACCACTTACTGCTCTGACAAGCAACCGAAGAATGTTTCGGGCCCTAGAAAAGCATTTTACGTTACGACAACCGAAGAAAGGTTCGGGTCCGAGGCAAATCACTTATTGCTCTAACAGGCGACCGAAGAATGGTTCGGGTCCTGGAAAGGCAATTTCCCGTCAAGGCGACCAAAGAGAGGTTCGGGTCCTAGATAAATTATTGATTGTTTTAACACTCGATCGAAGAATGGTTCAAGTCTTGGAAAAGCAACCTCCTCATATCACCAGGTAAGATAACGCCTTGATACTTGCCAAACTCGGGGTTCACACCCTATCTCACTTACTCCCGGTAAGTAACTACAGGTATCTTCTTATCTGTCTTAGTAAATGTAAAGTTATATTGCTATTTTTCCGCATAGAATAATAAGTCCAAAATAAAATATAATCTGCTGCGCATGCTGGATAAAATTTAGGCATCGGTTGTCTTTGAATGCAACCTCTGCGAGCTCACCTTCAAAGAAGGGCAGTGTTGGCATCTTAATTTTATTTAGGTTTTATTTTATTAATTAAGTTTTCGGATAATAAAAAAACAAACAAAAAAACAAAAATAAAAATAAGAAAGGCAAAAGCGAAAGCCCGGCCCCACCCTTCCTCCTTTCGCGCGGGCCTTAGGCCTACTCTCCTCCTTCTTCACCCCCCACCCGGCCCCTTTCTCTCTTCTTCTTTCTCCTTCCCTCTCTTTCGCTACTGCAACTCACGCGCGCGAGGGAGGCCGATGCACAAAGGACGGCCTACGGCCGAGGAGAGTAGGCCGACATCGGCTGGAGAGGATAAGATCTCAGGTGCCATTAATGCTGAGCAAGCTTCGCTGGAAAGCTCGATGGGACACCGGTTCAGCCAAGGGGAACCGGTGCGCAAGCTGGAAGCCGGCAGCCGAGGCCCTCCGTCAACCAGATTTCCTTCGCCTATAAATAGGCAGCCGCAAGCACCGTCAGAGGGGGTGGCGAGCTCGGAGATCTTTCATTGAGAGACATCAGGAAAGATCGAAGGGCGAGCGCAGGGGAGAACTCAAGTCGCGAGCTCAACCCACCCTCCACCGAGAGACTTCGGGGAAGGCCGGCGGCGAGCAAGTTCGAGAGGCTCAGATCTGGCCAATGGAGGCTCGGATCTAGCCGGAGTGAGAGAAAATCAAGGCTGAGGAAGGTTCGGTCGAGATCTGCGCCTCAGATCTGGGGTGACTGAGCCCCTCTGCGGCCCTGACACCGTGCCACCGTCCTGATGCCGTCGCCGCCGTCATCGCCGTCACTGTTGCTTCTCCAGAAACCCTCGCCGCACCTCGATCGTCGCCGCCAGGTGGGAGGTTGTCTGTTGCCGTTCCTATTCGAAGAAATGTGAAAAGCCCGCTGCCGTTGCCTTTGCTATTCATCTCAATCACCGTTTTCGTTGACCTAGCCGTCGTCATCGCCGTTGCTGTAGCCGCCATAATGCCTCTGTTCCCCTCCTTTGGCGCCACGGATTCCCAAACCCTAGGGTTTGCGATTTTCCAGGTCACGAAGCGGATCCGGGTCTCGAAAGTCGGGTAGGGTTTGTGATTTTGGGGCGGCTGGACGACGGGTCGTGAGCCGAAGCCGGGTTGGATAGGGTTTCGCCGGGAGATCGGGTTGCCGGGGCCAGGTCATCGAGTCGGGCCGAGCATCCCCAAACACCCGGTCGCGGCGTCGTTTTAAGGACTTTTTTTTTTTAAAAGTCGGGCTCGCATAGCGGGCCCGTCTACGTTTTGGGTTGGCCCGGGTCGGACACAACCTGTGGATCCGACCCAGGTCGGTTTTTATTATTTAAAATAATGTTTTAATAAATAAAAATAAATAAATAATTTATTTTCAAAAAAAAAAAAAAAATGATTTATTTTTGAAAAATATTTATTTTCCAAAAAATCAAGAAAAGATGAAAAATAATTTATTTTCAAAAAAATATTAAAAAATATTTATTTTCCAAAAAAATCTAAAATATTTCATATTTTCCAAAAAATGCCAAAAATCCAAAACAAGCCAAAAATTCATGAAAAAGCCAAAAAATTCATAAAAAGCCAAAAAAAAAAAAAACTTGTATATTCTAAAAATACCCAAAAATCCAAAAATCCCTTTTATGCCAAAAAAAATTAGAAAAAGACCCAAAGAATGTTTTTTCATCCCCAAAACGCATGAAAAATCCCCAAAGCATCCAAAAAACCTCGGGTTTAAACAAGATTAGGTACACGAAAAGACATTAGTGATTAACTAGTGTAATCAAGTCTCCGATCCTAATTTCTCTAGTTGCGCAGGAGCGACTATTTCTCCCAATACTCCGCATGGGTTTCTAATCAACTTACCCAAAATCGATTAGTGGTGACTCTATTTTAAAAATTAACTTGCAGGTTAAAAATTTAGGCTATTAAAGTCGTGAATTTGTGGACTTGGGAGAGTCCGAGCATAACTAAATTTAGCTGAGCCATTAGCCTCCGCAAGGCACCCGCCCTTGATTCGGGCGCCGAAAAAAGAGGTCGCAACAACGTCAAATTTCAACTATTCATACCCCCACCAACTCTCTCTCTCTCTCTCTCTCTCTCTCTCTCATTATATCTTTGTCAGAACGTCAAATCTCAACTATTCATACCCATCATTTATGTCGCCACCAACTCTCTCTCTCTCTCTCTCTCTCTCTCTCTCTCTCTCTCTCTCTCTCTCTCTCTCTCTCTCTCCTTCTCATAGACCAACTCCACATTATATCTTTGTTGGAACGTCAAATCTCAACTATTCATATATCGAATCATAAATATCACATCTACCCTCTCTCTCTCTCTCTCTCTCTCTCTCTCTCTCATAGACCAACTCCACAATATATCTTTGTTGGAACGTCAAATCTCAACTATTCATATATCGAATCATAAATATCACATCTACCCTTATTCACCTAGATTAACAATAGGGAATGAGACACGGAGAAAAGACACATATGGAGCCTAATACTCTAAAAGAACTCTCAACTTTAGATCCAATCTCAACTCTACTCTGAATTTTTTTTTTTTTTGTCTCATAAAAAGCCACCAACTTTTAATTGAATCTAATGTCTACTTCTATAAACCCTCCAAACAAAATCACTTTTAATGATCCTATGTGGCATTCCATGTCATTACTCTAGTTTTTCCTCAAATTTCAAATCCAAGAAGATGTCTTTTGGAGATGAATTTGGGTAAAAATTAGAGTAATTAGGGTCGGCTTTCTTCAAGTTCTCTTACTTTTAAAAAAGTCTTCCTTGCATCTCGCTTGGGAATTTCAATTTTGCACTCAATCCTCAATCTCTTGTAGTTGGGAGTCTCCTATTCTCATAGTCAGAGAGGTTGTCTTCGAGAGACTTGGCCCAGGATGCTCGAATAGGTCACGCTCGAGAGTTTTTCATCTCTTGATTGTCAACGAGAAATTTTAGACAGAAGATTAAGATGCGTAGTTTTGGGATTCAAATAAAAGTTAATGAGGAACGAGACATAGAGGAACGAGACGTAGAGGGAAAAAAAAAAAGACGCAGTAGATCTCAACTCGCCTCTCCCAATCACGACCGCATGCCCCGTCATCCGCCGTTGACACTAGCGCTCTCTCTCTCTCTCTCATTGAATTTTAATCGCAAAAAGGTCCAACGCAGTCCATAAATGAGTGACGAAATGCCCGAAACGGTGTAGGGCGAATGCATTCAACCTTTCCCTGGAAAACTCAAGCTTTTAGCGATGAAATTCAAGGAAAAACTCAAACTATTAATGAGAGTATATTTTCTATTAAAAAAAATACTTAAAAAATTTTACACTTTTAACTCTGGGAAAAAAAATAATTAACTTGGAACCACTATTACTGTCCATTCAAACAATCATTTAGCATCAAGTATATCATGAATTCTTCCATTCTCTTCAAAGAAAAGTAAATAACCGATCGTTTTTAAGAAAATATTTTTCAAATCATTTAATTTCGCGAAATAAACAGAGCTATAATCAATCTAAAGATTTTTTCTTCACTTTCAAATGTAGACAAGAATATCTAGGGCTATGGATATGCAAGGCAGTCATTCGAGACTTATTCACTTTTGCGTTAAATCTAGAGTTTTGAGTAAACATGTTCGCAATTAGATGTTTCCTTTTTTTTTTCTGTTATTATGATACATAATTAATCCGAGAAAATTTTTAGTTATCATCCTCATGCTTTGCACCGACATAGAATATGCATCCCCACATTTTAAAAGCGCCATTTTAAATTTTTCTGAATTTTAATATTTCACTTTGAATGGCCTTTGCTGAATCTTACTTTTGTTTACTTTATATAGGATAAAGCCATCGCAAGTCACTGAAATTTTTAGACATATGCAATTTCCTTTTTGACTTTTTTTTTTTTTGGGTATAATCGGGTCCGTTGAACTATATATATTTGTCTAGTCACGTTAGTTCCCCAGTTGAAAACCTTAATTGAAATGTTGATGCGATCGTTATCATGAATATTCAGCATATATCATAGAAAGGCTTTTCGAGGGATAATAAGTGTAGAGTTCAAAACTAGAGATATGCCGTGAGATCAAGAAATAAAAGTAAGGATGAACTTTGTAGTTTTTCTGAAAGTCAATTCTTTTTCTTGGTCGAAAAATGAAAAATAAATCAATTCATGAGTTAACTTGGTTTGTCCCATGAGAGGAGACTAATAATGTCTTATTCGACAATTGGGACTCTGTCTTCAAATTGTTGTTTCGTCATTGTCTCGGACTTACGAGGGATGATTACATAAATAGTCCTTAAACTTCAATCAAATGTACAATACGGTCCCTAAATTTTCTTTTGTTTGATGTGGTCTTTGAATTTTATCCCAATTTGCAATGTGATCCCTGAACTATTAGTAGATGTTCAATTTAGTCCTTAAATTATATAAAAATATTCAATATTATCTTTCTATTAATTCAAGTTCAAAGACGACATTGAATATTTTCATATAATTCATGGACTAGATAGAACATTCAAGGACCACATTGCACATTAGGCTAAAATTTAAGGATCCTATTGAACAAATTAAAAATTTAGGGACCACATTGCACCACTTATCAAACTTCAAGGACCATTTGTGTCATTTTCTCAACTTGTAATGCAATTTATATGTTAATTGCTTTATTGATTTTATGTAGCTGTTTGGCCTCAGATTGAAGTAAAGATGATTCCACACTTAATTAAGCATTATTTGGCTAACTAAGGCTTTGTTTGGTGACATTTCTATTTATCCAATTTTTTGTTCCTTTATTTCCGAAACAAAAACAAAACAAAAAAAGAACAAAAATTCATTTGGTAAAGTTCTTAAAAAAAAAGTCAACTAATTTTTTATTCTTTGAAATAGAAAAGTAACTGAGGAATAGATTTGGAACAGGCACAAGAAATAAAAAATAATTGCTTCTTGTTCCCGGGAACAATTTCCGAATAAGTCATTTTTTCTTTTCTTCTTCTTCCTCTTCTAACTATTCATCACCACTTGTCACCCACTCACTGCCCGTTGTCGTGAGCTGCCATTGGCTAGAGAAGGAAGAAGAAGAGAGGAAAAAAAGAAAAAAATCTAGAAAATATTAAAAGAAATTAAAAGAAATTTCACGTCACGAAAAAAAAATTTGTGGGTCATACCAAATTCATCATGTTCTTTTTCTATTTCAAAAATAGAAATTTTATATGGTTATCAAGCACGTTCTTTTTACTCAAAAACTATTCTAGAAAATAGAAACAAAAAAAAAACTATTTCTAAAAAGATATTATTCCATAGAACATAAATGTTACCAAATACACCATGAATTATTAGAAGGAAAGACAAAATGTAATTAAGTGAGTTGGGTCTATGAGCATCTTTTTAGAGGAGTAGTGCGGCAACAATAATGACAATCAAAGTTGATTAATCATAAGAATCGATACATTATTAACCACACGCCACATATATCTGCATATGATATATTATAAATCTGTACCAAAGCTCAAAGAAAGCATATGCTCATATAATCCATTAGGCGTGATACTTATACACTTTATTCATATTGTAATCCATTATTATTTATTAGTATATAACAAATTTAAGATGTCTCGAGATCCAAAAATGGAATCACATTTTTGTATACTTCGTGTAATATGATATGACATGACATTTTGACTTTATTATAAATGATGATCTATCCAATTTATTATGGAAAAAAAAAAGAGAATTCTTTTTTTTCAAGTAAACATCTAATTACAATGTAAAAAATTATCAAAAGAATTCTAAATCTATTACATTTATACTAATTCAATCTTAAAATTTTTAATTTTGCCAATCTAATCATAAATCTTTTGAAAAATTTACGAAATTAGTCTTAAACATTTTCCAACTTTATCAATTTAGTCAACCTTTTACAAATTTTCCAATTTAGTTCTTCCAACAAATTGTGGCCAAATATCGCCGACGTTGTGGTCTAGTCAAGACTAGCCTTTCTACGTGGTACAATTAGTGTTGACATTGACAATTTTTGCAATGATTTTTTAATTTTCTGGATTTTTTCTTTTTCTTTTCTGTTGTTTTTCTTTATTCTTTTTTCTTTTTTGGCCTTTTCTCTCCATCAACCATTGTCATGTCAGGCCTCATTGATTGCCGGCAAAGGCTGCTAGCCTTAGGCAATAGCCACCCTCACCCAAGGCCAAGGAGGGGGGGGCTTTATCAGACCCAACAAGGGTGGCCCTCACTAGTAGCCAACGACCTCCGTTGAGCATGAATGAGGTCCAGTGATGGCCATCAAAGGGAAAAAGGGAAAAGGAAACCAAAAGGAAAGGGAAAAAAGAAAAGGAGAAAAAATAAAGAAAATTAAAAAGAATTACAAAAATTGTCTATGTTCCATACCATATAAGACCATCAATGTTGACTAAACTGCAATGTCAACGACTCTCAACCAAAATTAGTTGGAATGACAAAATTATTAAATCGTCAAAAGCTTTAGGACTAATTAGTAAATCATCAAAATATTAAGATTAAATTGGCATAATTGAAAAGTTTATAACTAAATTAATAAAAGTACTCAGTATGTCATAAATTGTTCCATTTTCTATTAAAAATATTTTAATTAAATCCTTAACAAAATTTTGTGCTCCTTAATTATTTGCTTGATGGGAGAAATATTCAGTGGTTAGAGATTACCACGTCATCTGCTGATCTAGCATACATGTTTTAGTCCCAGCCACTCATTATTTGATAGATGTTCACTGACGTCAAATTAAATAAAAATTTAAAAATTGCCAAAGAGATCTACTCAGCCTAAACCATGGAAGAACTTTGATCGAGTTGCAGCGCCTCCCCCTTGCCGTGGCAACCAACAGAGTTGCCGGAACCGCTCCTGCGCATCTAAGCCAAGCTGCCCCTTCAAATGATAGTGGAAGCAATCTTCAATAGGTATACTAGGATCATAGAGGAAGCCAATTTTTTATAGGAAGAAAACTAAAGACAATATGCTTGAGTGTCACATAAAGAGGACATCGTATTTGGTGTGGGATAACCAAATGAATTAAGTAGCACATGTGACTGCAATTTCTTTGATTTAAAAGATAGCTTTCTTGTCGCTTTGCAATCGAAAGGAGAATAACCATCGTGATGACCAAGCATTATTTTTATGGTGTTGGCCCAAACCCCACAAGTACACATGACCGACACTCTCGAGAGATTCAAAAATGTTGGGGATGACCGTATTTTCAGGAGGGGAAGATAATTTAATCTATCTGAACGTGCACTGTTGGGGAATTGTTTGACATAGTACTCTTAGACCCATTCTTCAAACTGAACATTACAATGGATTGTTCTCTTACTTCATTGAACTCCGTGTTATCGGTACCATTGAGGACAGATATGGACGAACTAAGGTCAGAAACAGACTTGACACGCCAAAATACCACCGGTACCGGTCCAAAATCTCCACGAACCGATCAGAAAATAATTGAAGAAACCGATCCGGCAGAATTGTGAACCGATCTGATCTACTGAATAGAGAATTGACTGACCTGACAATAGGCTTGGCTGCTGATATGCTTGAGCAAGGGTCGCCCTCCCAAGACTTGCCCAAGCGACACCCTGGCTCAAGCAAGCTTGTCAAATCTGGCGAAGGAGACCTCACTAACACTCACTCCATCGAGGCCAACCCTTACTTGTGGCAAAAAGGGTAATCCTTGCTCAGGCAAGGCTAGTCCTTTCCAAGCATGACACCATTTTAACTACCGACAACAGTCGTAGAATAAAAAGAAATGAAAAATTATAATAAAAAAATATTCCTATTAGTGTCAATCTATCATGTAAGTTGACTAACATCAACATTTGCAATTTGCAATTTAAATAGACTAAATGAACTGATTTGATAAAAATATTCAAATATTTAAAATTGAATTGATATTAATATAATAAAATTAGGACTCTCTTGGTACTTTTCCAATAAACGAGGTAGACTTTTGTTAGATCCTTATTCACACTCGAGGAGCGATGTCAAATAATCAAATCCAAAAAAGAATTCAAGATCCACGACAAATTGTTTGAACTGGAAATAAAGTCGAAGTACTTTTGCTCTACTTTTACCCTTAAAATAAGTGGGAACACCTGAATAAAAAAGTGAAGCGTACATTCTGCGGTCCCCTTTTGCTCAAATTGGCTTCGCACTGCTTTTCTCCGCGGACCAAATTTTGGAACATGAGAGGAAAATGTTTACCAACACTAAATAATAATAATAATAATAATAATAATAATAAATTTCGAAAAGTTACTGCATGATCTGTAAATTATGAGAACCATTTTTATTTTAATTTTCCACACGAATAATGATTAAGATGGATTCAATTTGTTAAATCACGTAATAATCTTTTTTTTTAAGTGCACGGTCAACCTTCAGTTTAGATTGCTCATGGTGTGCATGTCTAAAAGCTTTGCTTGCGCCAGGCATACATGCATATGCTGCTCTCAACAATGACTAGTAAAATTCGATATGCAAAAACACGGAAATTGTGATGACAACGACGTAAATTTAGTCTACGAGATAAACGTAAACAAATGGGATCAGTTCTCGAACTTATTTCGTTTATTTATATATCATTTGGCATTTGTCACACATATCCTTACTATAAATTCATTTTTCTTCATACCAAATTACCAGCCTCATCAGTTTTAAGAAATATGAATTTTGTTGAATGGCATTTTTTAACGACGTTAATTTCTAGGAAAATGATTTAATTTACTTGTGGTTGGTTGGCCTTTTCTCATCATTATCATTATAGGAAAACTATGGAATGGGAATACGAAAAATAAAAAAGTTTTGAATAGAACCCTAAGACTCGAGTTCATACACAGGGTCTCAAGTCTAGCTACCAAGAGGCCAAGGTCCAAGCATTGGGGATCTAAATCGAGCTGCCCAGCCTCCAAGGTCTGGCCATCGGGGACCTCCGGTCCGACTGTCAAGCACTCAGGTCCAATCAATGTCGATTGTTTGCATTCTTCTTGTGAAAGTTTATTTTGACTCACCTAGAATTCGAAACTTGTCAATCAAAACTAATTGTTTAATTTGCATACGCATTTACCTTACTAGACCGGTAAATTCAAAATGGCTCGTTAACTATTATGGGTATTGGTAGCTCATCAGCCAAAGGTCAAACCTCACTAACTGTGTGTAAATCCTTTTGAGTTACAACGCTTGTTGCATAGGCTAAATGCTCATATCTAACCGGTTCATGGGGCATTCAAAGTGTTTGGCGAGCCTTCAAATAGCTTTACCTTTATACAAGTGCATTCGGTTTCTCAGATTATAGAAAACAGCACGTTTTATAAGCATAACTTGTTTAGACTTAAAATATTCAGTCAAGTATTGCTAGTTTACGTGATAAGAATAAAAGAAAATGGCCACCTAATTCATTCCATATAAATTACATTTACCAAAAAGAAAAAAAGAAAAAACTTATCTTGTCTATTGTATTGCTAAAAAAGGATTAAACCTTCAAATAATCTTCATACATTCAGATTTGGTAAGAAAAAAAAGCTATATTACCGAATAGAATCAATGCTCGGTATTCGTTATGTTATCAAATCAATTTTTCAGTACCTAAATTATAACAAGAAAGTTTTGGAGGTGGGGAGGTTACCACAAGTCTAGAAGGTTGTCAATCAAAAAGGGATTACTGATAGCGAAATTCAAATCTCGACATGGTGCAATGGAATCTTAGATAGTTTAGTTTTGTCAAGCAAACCCTTGATTCCGCACGAGTTTTTGAAGTAGGGTTTCCGACAGTCGAGGAGCCATCTCCAATCCTCAAATCCAAAAGAGAAATCGAGATCCACGACTACAGTGGTGTCGGGTAGACTTTTGCACTACTTTGCAGCGAGCATTCTGCGGTCGCCTTGCTCAAATTTGGCTTCGCGCTGCATTTGTCTTCTATTTTTTTTTCCCTCTATGGCCGGAATTTTTAAACATGAGAGGAAAACGTTTAGCAACAGTCTTTAAAAAATCATTGTCTATTTTGACAGATCAAGTAGATGCGTAAGCGTAAATTTCAAAAAGTTATTGCATGATCCGTAAATTATAGACAAATCACATAACATTTTTTTCCCTAAATTTTAAATCCTTTTAGTGTATGATTGACCTTTGGTTTATATTGCTCATGCCGCACATTCTATTGTGTATGCACATATGCTACTTTCAAAAATGACTCATAGAGTTCGATATGCAAGACACGGAAATGGTAATGATAGTGGTGTAAATTTAGCTTACAAGATAACGTAAACGATTGGAATCAATTCTCAAACATATTTTACTTATTTGAACATTATTCAGTATTTTTCCCACATGTTCTTGCTATAAATTTATTTTTCGTCTTGCCAAATTACTGGCCTCTCTTATTTCAAGGAAAATGAACTTCGATGAAAAGTATTTTTTGTTAAAGTTATTTTCAGGAAAAATTATTTGACTCACTTGTGTTTGGTTTTTTTTTTTTTTTCCATTATTACTAAGAAACACACATGAAAAAGAAAAATCTCAGATACAACCCTAGGACTCGAGTTCAGGCGCAAGGTCATAGATTTGGCTACCAAGGGGCCAAGGTCCAAGCACCGGGAATCTAAATCCAGCTGCCAGCTTCCAAGATCTGGTCATTGGGGACCCCGAGTCCGGCTGTCGCACGCTTAGATCCACAGTAGAGATCGGGCTGTTTTTATTTAAAAAAATGTGTAATTTTTCCGGGTTTAACTACAGATTTTCTACTGATTATAAAAGTCCTTTGTCGACTCATTTTTCTAGATTAGTCGAACCACTCAATTTGGGAATTACTTTTTGTCCTTTTATAGTGGAATCAACCCACGTGCCAAGAATTAAGTATGGACCCATTCTGGATTTCAAGATATTCCGATAAATTTGGATCCGTCAAACTCTTCCTTCTAATTGCGAGATCTTGTAATATTATTTCTAACTATTTTAAAATTTTAAATTATTAAAATAAAAACGTGATTTATTATTTAAATATTTTAATGCCCGTCACGTACCTTGTCCTCCACTTGGCTGGAATTTTATCATGTCGCCTGCCTATTTTAAAAATTTAAATTATTAAGATGAAAACATTATTTATTATTTAAATATTTTAATGCTCATCACGCTCCTTCCACGTCGTCCTCCACTTGACTGGAATTTCATCGTGCTGCATGCCTATTTTAAAAATGTAAATTGTTAAAATGAAAAGGTGATTTATTATTTAAATATTTTAATGCCCATCACGTTACTCCCATCTCGTCCTTCCACTTGGCCGGAAATTTCATTGTGTCGCCGCCTATAAGTAGACCAAACCTCACATGCCCCTAGACATACAGGGGGAAGAGAGAGAGAGAAGAGAGAGAGAGAGAAACCTCACGTGCCCCTACACATACAGGGGAGAGAGAGAGAGAGAGAGAGAGAGAGAACCTCACGTGCCCCTACACATACAGGAGAGAGAGAGAGAGAGAGAGAGAGAGAGAGAGATGAGTTCGAAAGAGATGACTCAAAAGCCGCATGCAGTGTGCATGCCCTTCCCAGCCCAGGGCCACATCAAGCCCATGCTCTGCCTCGCCAAGCTTCTCCACCACAGGGGCTTCCACATCACCTTCGTCAACACCGAGTACAACCACAAGCGCTTCCTGCGTTCCCGCGGCCCCTCCGCCCTCGACGGCCTCCCGTCCTTCCGGTTCCGCACCATCCCAGACGGCCTCCCCCCCCCTGACACCGACGCCACCCAGGACATCCCCACCCTCTGCCGGTCCTCGCGGGACCTCTGCCTGCCCTACTTCCGGGACCTCCTCCAGACGCTCGACGAGGAGAGCGCCACGTCGGGCTCCCCGCCGGTGAGCTGCGTGGTGTCGGACGGCGTGATGAGCTTCACGCTCGACGCTGCCGAGGCAGCCGGCGTGCCACTGGTCTTGTTCTGGACGACGAGCGCGTGCGGCTTCATGGGCTACGTGCAGTATCGCAGTCTTGTGGACAAGGGTCTTTCTCCACTCAGAGGTATATGCATTAATGAACAATCGTTAATCTCACTTAGCAGATTTACAGCTAATGATTTCTTTTCTTCTCTTTTGCGTGATATTGTTTAATTGATCGACTGTCGATTTGCAGATGCAAGCTACTTGACAAACGGGTACTTAGACACCATCATCGACTGGATACCCGGGATGAGGAGCATCAGCCTGCGAGACTTGCCGAGCTTCATACGAACTACTGACCCAGACGACTTCATGGTTGACTTCCTGTCGGTCGAGACCGAGAGGGCGAAGAGAGCTTCAGCCATTGTCCTCAACACGTTCGACTGCCTGGAGCACGAGGTCGTCGATGCTCTCAAGGCCATGTTCCCTCCCATCTACACCCTCGGCCCCCTTCATCTCCTCACGGCGCAGCTGCCTGATGACGGCACCGGGTCTATCGGATCCAACTTGTGGAAGGAAGAGCCGGGCTGTCTCAAGTGGCTTGACTCGAAATCGCCCGGCTCGGTCGTGTACGTGAACTTCGGGAGCATCACGGTGATGTCCCCAGCGCAGCTGGTGGAGTTCGCATGGGGACTCGCGAACAGCGGTCAGACGTTCCTATGGATCATCAGGCCCGACCTGGTCGCCGGCGACACGGCGGTCTTGCCACCGGAGTTCTCTGCCGCGACGGGGGAGCGGAGCCTGCTGGCGAGCTGGTGCCCCCAGGAGCGGGTGCTGGGCCACCAGGCGGTCGGCGGGTTCTTGACCCACAGCGGGTGGAACTCCACGATCGAGAGCATCGTGGCGGGCGTGCCGGTGGTGTGCTGGCCGTTCTTCGCGGAGCAACCGACGAACTGTCGGTACAGCCGCGAGGAGTGGGGGATCGGGATGGAGATCGACAGCGACGTGAAGAGGGACGAGGTGGAGAGGCAGGTGAGGGAGCTGATGGAGGGGGAGAGAGGGAAGGGGATGAAGAGGAAAGCGATGGAGTGGAAGGAGATGGCCCGGGAGGCCGCGTGTCCTTCCGGGCCGTCGTTCTTGAACTTGGACGAGCTGATCAATAGCGTGCTGCGGCTACCCAGGAGATATTAACGCTCCTCTCGTTTCCCTAAAAATAAATAAAGAATTCGAAACAAATATTTTTCGAAAGATGATTACTTGTGATTTGGAATAATTAATTATTCAATTATGTAAGCAATGCATATCATCATTTTTAGAAAAATGTTTTTTTGTATCAATATTTTCTTTGAAACATGTTAAATTATATCTCAAATTTTGAATTTACATACGAAATGTGATCCAATTGAAAAATGTTAATCAGTCCATATCGCAAGAACAATTGGACAGACTTTCATCAAAGTCAGGCTTGGACTTTGTTCTATTATAATTTGTTTTCCTCTTGGATAATCACAAGATCCAAGATTCGGTCAACAAGATACTCAAAGGCCGTGGTTTGTTTAGAGTTGGAGATAAATATTCAACGTTGACCGCGGGGCGAGTAAAACCCAGTTTGACCGCCTAGGGGACTGCAAACATATATATTGCCGTACAAAAGAAATCGTGCGGGATCAGGAAGTGATTAGAGAAAAAGGAAATAGAATAACTAAGGCATTCGCTTTAGAAGAAAAGTTTTTCAGCCGGAAAGTTTTCCGTCTGGCTTTTTCTATAGAGATCAGCTACCGACGATAGTAACCATAGTAGAGTGGTTATAAACAAGGCAGATTCTCGTTAGATCCTTGACTCGAATAATCAAATCCAAAAGAGAATTCAAGATCCACAACAAATTATTTAGAAAAAATGTCACAAATGGTTCATAGATTTTTACTTAATGTGCAATTTCGTCCATGAACTTTCGATTAGCTCAATTTTTTATCAATAATTATCAAATCTAGTCATTCCATTAAAAATTAACTGTTTTTCCTTCTTCTTCTTCTATCTTCCCTTCGCCGGCCATGGCGCAGTGGGTGGAGGGAAGAGAGAAGAAAAAAAAAGAGGAAAATCAAAATACCCAATTTCATTAATTTTAACTAACAAAAGAACGAAATTGATAGTCAGATACTAGATCGGACATTTATCAATAATTCAAGAGCCAAATTGAGATAATTGAAAGTTTAGATATGAGATTGCACGTTAAATAGAAATCCATGAATCATTTGTAATATTTTCTCAATCGTTTAAACTGGAAAAAAAAGTCAAGAGTACTTTTGCTCTGCTTTTACCCTTAAAAAAAGTGGGAACACTTGAATAAAAAAGTGAACCGTACATTCTGCGGTCCGCTTTTGCTCAAATTGGCTTCGCACTGCTTTTCTCCGTGGACCGAATTTTGGAACATCAGACGAAAACGTTTACCAACGCTATAATAATAATAATAATAATAATAATAAATTGAATAAATTTCGAAAAGTTACTGCATGATCCATAAATTATATAAACAGTTATTATCTTAATTTTCCACACGAATAATGATTAAGATGGATTCAATTTGTTAAATCACGTAATAATCTTTCTATAAATTTTGAATCCTCTTAAGTGCATGGTCAACATTTGGTTTAGATTGTTCATGTTGTGTATTTCTAAAAGCTTTGCTTGCGCCAAGCATAAATGCATACGCTGCTCTCAACAATGACTAGTAAAATTCGATAAGCAAAAACACGGAAATTGTGGTGACAGTGGCGTAAATTAAGTCTATGAGATAAACGTAAACAAATGGGATCGGTTCTAGAACTTATTTCATTTATTTATATATCATTTGGCGTTTGTCACACATATCCTTACTATAAATTCATTTTTCTTCATGCCAAATTACTAGCCTCGTCAGTTTTAAGAAAAATGAATTTTGTTGGATGGCATTTTTTAACGATGCTATTTTTAGGAAAATAATTTAATTTACTTGTGATTGGTTGGCCTTTCCTCGTCATTATCATTATAGGAAAACTATGAAACGGGAATACGAAAAATAAAAAAAGTCCAGCTTCCAAGGTCTGGCCATCGGGGACCTCGGGTCCGACTGTCAAGCACTCAGGTCCAATCAATGACAGCGGTCTTGCAACAGTGGATATCAAAGTCGTTTCGGATTTCAAGATCTTCCAATAAAACTGTGGTTGCCATTTTTACCCTAACAAGAAAATATTGAAGCCGAAAGTTCATTGGATCTCGTCTCGCCCGCCTATAAATAGACCAAACCTCACTTGCCTTCCTCCAGCACCATAACCATTTCCCCCGTCTCTTCATTCATACCCCAAAAGGAGGAACAAGAGAACGATCAAAACACAGAGAAGAGAGAGAGAGAGAGAGATGAGAAGTTTATTTTGACTGACCTAGGATTTGAAAACGATCAACTTTCAATCTTGTCAGTCATTTGCATTCTTCTTGTGAAAGTTTATTTTGACTCACCTAGAATTCGAAACTTGTCAATCAAAATTAATTGTTTAATTTGCGTACGCATTTACCTTACTAGACCGGTAAATTCAAAATGGCTTGTTAACTATTATGGGTATTGGTAGCTCATAAGCCGAAGGTAAAACACCACTAACTATGCGTAAATCCTTTTGAATTACAACACTCATCGTATAGGCTAAATACTTGTATCTAACCGGTTCATGAGGCGTTCAAAGTGTTTGGCGAGCCTTCAAATAGCTTTACCTTTATACAAGTGCATTCGGTTTCTCAGATTATCGAAAAACAGCACGTTTTATAAGCATGACTTGTTTAAACTTAAAATATTCAGTCAAGTATTGCTAGTTTACGTGATAAGAATAAAAGAAAATGGCTACTTAATTCATTCCATATAAACTACATCTACCAAAAAGGAAAAAAAAAAACTTATCTTGCCTATTGTATTGCTAAGAAAGGATTAAACCTTCAAGTAATCTTCATACATTCAGATTTGGTAAGAAAAAAAAGCGATATTACCGAATAGAATCAATGCTCGGTATTCGTTATGTTATCAAATCAATTTTTCAGTACCTAAATTATAATAAGAAAGTTTAGAGGTGGGGAGGTTACCACAAGTCTAGAAGGTTGCCAATCAAAAAGGGATTACTGATAGCGGAATTCAAATCTCAACACGGTGCAATGGAATCTTAGATAGTTAACTTTTGTCAAGCAGACCCTTGATTCCGCACAAGTTTTTGAAGTAGGTTTCCAATAGTCGAGGAGCCATCCCCAATCCTCGGATCCAAAAGAGAAATCGAGATCCATGACTGCAGTGGTGTCAGGTAGACTTTTGCACTACTTTGTAGCGAGCATTCTGCGGTCGCCTTGCTCAAATTTGGCTTCGTGCTGCATTTGCCTTTTTTTTTCCACTCTGTGACCGGAATTTTTAAACATGAGTGGAAAACGTTCAGTAATAGTCTTTAAAAAATCACTATCTGTTTTGATAAATCCAGTAGATACATAAGCGTAAATTTCAAAAAGTTATTGCATGATCCGTAAATTATGGACAAATCACGTAACATTTTTTCCCTAAATTTTAAATCCTTTTAAGTGTATGATTGACCTTTGGTTTTATATTGCTCGTGCCGCACATTCTATTGTGTATGCAAATATGCTACTTTCAAAAATGACTCGTAGAGTTCGATATGCAGGACACGGGAATGGTAATGATAGTGGTGTAAATTTAGCTTACAAAACAATGTAAATGACCGGAATCGATTCTCAAACATATTTTACTTATTTGAACATTATTCAGTGTTTATTGTTGTAAAATATCGCGTGGCGAATATATAATAGAGAAGAGATTAAAGAAGAGAAAGCAAGTGAACACTAGAAATAGTAGAGAAAGCCAGATATTTCACTGTATTGTAATTCTGTGTGATTGTATTTTTGTACATCAAAACTAAACTCCTATTTATAGGAGAACAAGAAAGTACTTATCATTAATATCAATGTATCAAATGATACATGTACAGGATGAGGGAGACGAACGTTCATTGTATAGGGAGATGTACTTAGAACATTTGATACAAATGTACCATAATAAATACATTGGATAAGATGAATATAATGAATATTCATTCATGTATTCTATCCATTCATGTATTTCATAACACTCCCCCTTGAATATTCATCATATTCATTACGAATGTGCATCGAATGATACTGCCTCATTAAAAACCTTAAGCCGGAAAAACCCAATGGGATAAAAACCGAACAAAAGGGAAAAAGAGTGCAGAGCACAAATGTTATGATATCTCCCTTTTATGGATGCATTAATTGCCTCGTTAAAAACTTTAAGCCGGAAAAACCCTATGGGAAAAAACCGGACATAAAGAAAAAAGAGTGCAATGTATATATAGCCACTCTTGGGACTAATCATTATTGCATCTTGTGAACTAGCCGCATATTAATGCTGCAATGCATAGTTCATAATATCTCCCCCTCAATAGAGCCATATAGCCACTTCTGGGACTAATTAATCTTACATCTTATGAACTCGCCTCATACCAATGCCATATACTAATTTCTCAAAACTTGATGTTGGCAATGATTTGGTAAAAAGATCTGCAAGATTATTTATGGATCGAATCTGTTTAACATCAATTTGTCGACTTTCTTGGAGTTCATGAATATAGAAAAATTTCGGCGAGATATGCTTGGTCCTATCACCTTTGATATATCCTCCCCTGACTTGTGCAACACAAGCAGCATTATCTTCATAAATTATAGTGGGAGAATTGGTAACCGGTATTAAGCAACAAGAATTATGAATATGTGTTATAACGGATCTTAACCAAACACACTCCCTTCCAGCTTCATATAAAGCAATAATCTCAAAGTGGTTAGAAGATGTAGCTACTAGCGATTGCTTCGTAGAACGCCAAGAAATAGCGGTGCCGTTATAACAAAATAAATACCCGGTTTGAGAGCGAGCCTTATGTGGATCGGATCTATATCCAAAGCATCAAAGATATCCAACTAAACCAGAGTTAGTGGAATCCTTGGAATAATATAATCCCAAATCTATGGTTCCTCGGAGATAACGGAAAATATGTTTAACTCCATTCCAATGTCTCCGAGTTGGCTCAGAACTAAAACGTGCCAATAAATTTACCGCAAAGCGATATCTCGGTCTCGTACATTGTGCCAAGTACATCAAAGCCCCAATTGCATTGAGATATGGTACTTCAGACCAAGTATCTCTTCATCGATTCTCTAGGACGAAATGGGTCCTTTTGGGGATCCAGAGACCTTACAACCATAGGGGTGCTTAATGGGTGAGCTTTGTCCATGTTGAAACGTTTAAGCAATCTTTCAACATATGCTTGATTGATGGACGATTATTCCATTTGCTTTATGCTCAAGCTCTAGACCAAGACAAAGTTTGGTTTTACCCAAATCTTTAACTTCAAACTCCTTTTCAAATATTCAGTAGTTTCAGCTAACTTTTCTGGAGTTCCAATTAAATTTATACCGTCGACATAAACTACTACAATAGCAAATCCGGTTTCTAATTTCTTAATAAACACGCATGGGCAAATAGGATCATTCTTGTACCTTTCCTTATTAGGTACTCACTTAGGCATTGATAATATATGCGACCGGACTGCTTTAACACATACAAGGATCTTTGCAATTTTATTAAGAATAAATTTCAGAGAGTGCATGCTTCAGGCATTCTGAATCCCTAGGGAATTTTCATATAAATATCATAATCTAATGAGCCATATAAATATGCCGTCACAACATCCATAAGACGCATTTCCAATCTCTAAGAGATTACTAGGCTAATGAGAAAACGAAATGTAATCATATCCATCGCAAGTGAATATGTTTTATATAATCAATCACATGTCTCTAGGAGAATCCTTGGGCAACAAGTCGGGCTTTATAACTAACAACCTCGTTTTTCTCATTTCATTTATGGAAAAATATCCATTTATATCCAACAGGCTTTAAATTATCGGGATACGAGTCTACAGTCCAAAAACCTCTCGTTTAGTTAAGGAAGCTAATTCAGCTTTAATTGCTTCCTCCCACTTATGCCAATCTTGCCTTTGACGACATTCAATAATAGATTGTGGTTCACAATCATCATCCATAATTTGATGAGCAACTAAGAATGCAAAAGCATCATCAATGATGATTTCATTTCGATCCCAAATTTCATTACAATATGTAATGGAATTCTCAGTATTCCCGGGGCTAGTGCTCCTTTCATGGGTTTGCGCCTCTTCAGGGGCAATAAGCTCTTTGGGAGTAAGCACAACGCCAGGCTCTTCTGGAGCAGATTCTTGATTCTTTCCCCTTCGTTTTCGAGGAGCAGTATCTTTTGATCCTATCGGTCTGCCACGCTTCAAGTGTGGGGGATTTTGATCCATTTTAGCCTGTTCTTCGGGAACAGCTATCCTAGCTGGAGCATTTGCAGCTGGAATATGAGACTTCGTTACCTTAGTAGCATCATTAAATGCGTCAGGAAGTCTATTGGCCATAGCTTGTAAATGGATTATGCGCTGCACCTCGTTTTCACATTCAAGAGTCCTTGGGTCTAATTGAGATAAATTTTTCTCATTCCAGGAGAAAACCTTAATTGGTTTTTGTTTTGCAGTCATGGAAGTTATAGGTATCCCAATTGATGGAAACCTAGTCTCATCGAAATGACAATCTGCAAACCTCGGCAAAGAAAAGATCACTCGAGTTGGTTCCAAGAACCTAATGATAGATGGTGAATTAAACCCAACATAAATGCCCAAACGGCGTTGGGGACCCATTTTCGTCCTTTTTGGCGGTGCTACGTGCACCTGTATCTTGCAAAACCAAAGGTGCGTAAATGTGAAATATCTAATTTATAACCAAAAACCATTTGAATGGGAGATTGTAAAAGACTAGCAGTGGGGCATAATCTTATTAGGGTTACCGCATGCAAAACTGAATGACCCCATGCTGTATCATTAAGATTCGTTCTCAATAATAGAGTGCGAGCAATGATTTGGATATATTTAATCAAGGATTCTGTCAATCCATTTTGAGTATGAACATATGCAACCGGGTGCTCAACCTCGATTCCGAGTGAAGCACAATATGTATCAAAACTCTTTGATGTAAATTCACCAGCATTATCCATCCTTATGCTCTTAATTGGATAATCAGGGAATTGTGCCCGGAGCTTTATAATCTGCGCAAGTAAACGTGCAAATGCGACATTGCGCGTAGATAATAGGCAAACATGGGACCATCTACAGGATGCGTCCACTAATACCATAAAATATCTAAATGGTCCACTTGGTGGTTGTATTGGTCCACAAATATCACCCTGAATTCTTTGCAAGAATAAAGGAGATTCAAAATTAACCTTTGTTATAGAAGGTTTAATAATGAGCTTTCCTTGTGAGCAAGTCTCACAATTATAATCTTTGGACAACAATACCTTTATATCCTTTAAAGGGTGCCCTTTTGTATTTTGAATTATCCTACGCATCATTGAAGCGCCAGGATGACCAAGGCGATCATGCCACAGTCCAAATCGATCGGGGGCTTACCAATCTCCAGGATGTGGTAGCGTAGGTTTCAACAGCTTTAATCATGACACAATACAAACCCATAGAAGAAGCTTCTAGCTTCTCATGGATGGTCTTCGTGCCCATCTTATAAGAGGAAATGCCAATGTATTCCTTATCTTGCTCATAAATAGTCTCAATATGGTACCCATTACGGCGTACATCTTTGAAACTGAGCAAATTCCTTTTTGATCGAATGCTTAGAAACGCATTCTCAATATGCAGGATTGTACCATTTGGCAAAATAATTGTAGCATTCCCAAAACCATCAATAATCGAAACAGGACCTGATATTGTATGGATTTGTGCCTTACGCAATGTCATACTCGAGAAAAAGTGTCTACTACAAAATATAGTATGTGTTGTTGCACTATCAAGCAAACAAACATCTTCCTTTTTCTCGGTATTTTCCATTTGCATTTATATTGACAACTTCAGGTGTCAAGTATCATAAAAGTTGCATATTAGTTATATAGTCGAATAAAATTTCAAAGATAAATATTATATAAGGTTCATAAGTATTTCATAAAGAACAATAAAAAAAAAAGTAATACATTTAAAGCGAAATAACATAAAATTCAAAATTCAAATTATCATCCACCAATCTGATTCATCAAAGTAATCAGAGGTCCTCAAAGAAATCAGAGACATCCAATGATGCATTTGCTACTTCAGGAGCAAGAGGAGTCCCACCAACGGAGATATTGTTGGCATCAACAGTGGTTATGGCAGTAGGATTGATTTCAATGGCATGAGATTCACCACGCTTGCCCGTATGCTTTAAAGATGCCGGTATAGGTCAACAAAATGTTTTGGCGTACGACAGTGCACGTGACTGCGGTGCCACTGGCATGCCATGCCACAGCGATGACAAATACTTTCATTAATCACCTTCTTTTGCTTCTTTTCTTTGCCATGATTCAGGCCAAAGTTTGATTTCCTAGGGCGGTTAAATTTCTTGCCATCCCTTCTAGGATTATATTCTTGCTGCGCTTATAGCCCTTAAAATGGCCAGTATTTTTCTCAAAGTTAGCATGTGCTTCGCAATGCTTTTGAGCCAGCAGGTCTAAGATCATGATTTTTGAGCAGCAATTCATTAGTTTGCTCGGCAGTAAGAAGCACAGAAATTAATTCAGAATATGTGGCAAACTGACGTTGCCGGTATTGCTGTTGCAATACAATATTCGAAGCATGAAAGGTGGAGAAAGTTTTCTCAAGCAATTCTGCATCAGTGAGTTTGATACCGCATAACTCAAGTCGAAAACGATATCAAATAAAGCAGAATTATAATCGACACGATTTAAAATCTTGCAGTCTGAGATTTTGCCAATCATATTGTGCTTGAGGGAGGATAACAGTTTTTGTATGATCATACTTATCCTTCAACCTCCTCCACAAGATATGTGGGTCTCGAACGGATAAATATTGAGTCTATAGGCTCTCATGCAAATGACGGCGAATAAAAATCAGCGCATTTGCTTTATCCTTTTCATTTGAGGTTCCATCCTCTCGTAATTGTATTAGCGAGACCTTGCCCTTGGAGGTGCATTTCCATGTCAAGGCGCCAGGATAGATAATTCTTTCCACTCACTTCCAGGATGTGGAATTTGGGCTTTTCAATATTTGCCATAATCCTTGCAAAAATAAATCCTTAAATTAATTAAAAGGATTTCCAAATATCCACCGCTACTTCAGGAGCAGAAGGATACTTTTAGATTTAAAAGTTTGGCTTCGGGCCAAGAAAAATAAAAATGAAGAATTGATAGAAGAAGATGAAGTATAAGTTGATCAATAATAACAATACCCACCTTGCAAAAATTACTTACTCAGTCGATAGATTTTCGTGCTTGCAAAAGTTACTTACTCAATCGGTAGATCCTCGTGCTGATAACGTGTTGTAAAATATCGCGTGGCGAATATATAATAGAGAAGAGATTAAAGAAGAGAAAGCAAGTGAACACTAGAAATAGTAGAGAAAGCCAGATATTTCACTGTATTGTAATTATGTGATTGTATTTTTGTACATCAAAACTAAACTCCTATTTATAGGAGAACAAGAAAGTACTTATCATTAATATCAATGTATCAAATGATACATGTACAGGATAAGGAGACGAACGTTCATTGTATAGGGAGATGTACTTAGAACATTTGATACAAATGTACCATAATAAATACATTGGATAAGATGAATATAATGAATATTCATTCATGTATTCTATCCATTCATGTATTTCATAACATTTATCACACATATTCTTGCTATAAATTTATTTTTTGTCTTGTCAAATCACTGGCCTCTCTTATTTTAAGGAAAATAAACTTTGATGAAAAGCATCTTTCGTTAAAGTTATATTCAGGAAAAATTATTTGACTCACTCGTGTTTGATTTTTTTTTCCATTATTATTATGGGAAAACTATGAAACACACATGAAATAGAAAAATCTCAAATACAACCCTAGGACTCGAGTTCAGGCACAAGCTAATAGGTCTGGCTACCAAGGGGCCAAGGTCCAAGCATCTGGAATCTAAGGGCCTATTTGGCAACTTGGCAAACAGTGCCAGATTCTGATTTTTTGTTCCCAAAATCAATTTTGGACGAAAATCGCATTTGATAAACTTTTTGTTCCCGGGAACAATTTTGGACAAGATTTGAGAATAAAAAAAACTTTGATTCTACGTTCGAGAATCAGAAAAAGAATCAAAATGGTAAAACTCTTGTTCTTCTCTTTCAACATCTCGGTTGCCGTTCGCCATCGCTTGCCACCGTCCGCCGCCGGTCGCCAGTCCGGCAAGGTCGCCGGAGGCTCACCAGGCTAGGGCGAGGTCCGGCGACCTCGCTGGAGGCAAGCCTAGCCACCGGTGAGGCCGACCTGGCCACCAACAGGGCTGGGCAAGCCCCGCCGGTGGCCAAGTGAGCCTCGCCGGTGGCCAGGTGAGCCTTGCCGGCAGCTGGGCAAGGCTCGGCCGAGCCTCGCTGGTGGTTGGGTGAGCCTCGCCTAGCTGCCGATGAGGCTCGCCTGGCCACCGGGGAGGCTCGCCTAGCCTCGCTGGTGGCCAAGCTGGCCTCGTCGAGGTTGGGCGAGCCTCGCCCAGTTGCCAGCGAGGCTCGGCCGACGAAGGCCGACCTCATCGAGGGCCGGCGACGCTCCGGTGAGCGTCACCGGCCCTCGTCTGGCTGGTCGCCGGTCCAGCGACCAGCCAAATGAAGAAGAAGAAGAGTAGAAAAAAAGGGGGAAAAAAAGGAAAAAATAAAAGAAAAAAGTAAAAAGTAAAGAAGTTATTTAAAAATCAAAAGAAATTAATTTGGAACATAATCAATTAATACGGTACCAAACGCAATTCTATTCTAGAATAAAAAACTTTGAATAGTTACCAAACGCGCTTTTTTACTCAGAATCAGTTCCTGAGAACAGAATAAAAAATAATCATTTCTAATCAGCATCAGCTTCTGGGAACAGAATTGTTACCAAACGCGCTCTAAATCCAGTTGCCAACTTCCAAGATCTGGTCATTGGGGACCCCGAGTCCGGCTATCGCACATTTAGACTTAATAGTAGAGATCGAGTTGTATCCATAAAAAAAAAAAAAAAAAAATTGTGTAATTTTTCCGGGTTTAACTACAGATTTTCTACTTATTGTAAAAGTCCTTTGTCGACTCATTTTTATAGATTAGTCGAACCACTAAGAATAAGGAAATTATTTTTTGTCTTTTAATAGTGGAACCAACCAACACGCGCCAAGAATTAAGTATGAACCCAATTTTGAATTTCAAGATCTTCCAATAAATATGGATCCGTCACACTCTTCCTTCTAATTGTGAGATTATTACTAACTATTTTAAAAATTGAAATTGTTAAGATGAGAACGTGATTTATTATTTAAATATTTTAATGCTCACCGCCTTACCCCCACCTAGTCCACTTCGTTGGATTTCATTGTGTCGCCGGCCTATTTTAAAATTTAAATCGTTAAGATCAAAACGTGAATTATTATTTAAATGTTTTAATGCCCATCACGTTACTCCCCACTCGTCCTCCACTTGGCCGGAAGCCGGCCTATAAGTAGACCAAACCTACAGGAGAGAGAGAGAGAGAGGGAGATTTTCTCGAGAGAGAGAGATGAGTTCGAACGAGATGACTCAAAAGCCGCATGCAGTGTGCATCCCCTTCCCAGCCCAGGGCCACATCAAGCCCATGCGCTGCCTCGCCAAGCTTCTTCACCACAGGGGCTTCCACATCACCTTCGTCAACACCGAGTACAACCACAAGCGCCTCCTGCGTTCCCGCGGCCCCTCCGCCCTCGACGGCCTCCCGCCCCCTCTGACGCCGACGCCACCCAGGACGTCCCCACCCTCTGCCGGTCCTCGCGGGACCTCTGCCTGCCCTACTTCCGGGACCTCCTCCAAACGCTCGACGAGGAGAGCGCCACGTCGGGCTCCCCGCCGGTGAGCTGCGTGGTGTCGGACGGCGTGATGAGCTTCACGCTCGACGCTGCCGAGGCAGCCGGCGTGCCACTGGTCTTGTTCTGGACGACGAGCGCGTGCGGCTTCATGGGCTACGTGCAGTATCGCAATCTTGTCGACAAGGGTCTTTCTCCACTCAGAGGTATATGCATCAATGAACAATCGTCCATCTTACTTAGCAGATTTACAGCTAATGATTTCTTTTCCTCTCTTTTGCGTGATATTGTTTAATTGATCGACTGTGATTTGCAGATGCAAGCTACTTGACAAACGGGTACTTAGACACCATCATCGACTGGATACCCGGGATGAAGAGCATCAGCCTGCGAGACTTGCCGAGCTTCATCCGAACTACTGACCCAAACGACTTCATGGTCGACTTCGCGTCCGTCGAGACCGAGAGGGCGAAGAGAGCTTCAGCCATTGTCCTCAACACGTTCGACCGCCTGGAGCACGAGGTCGTCGATGCTCTCAAGGCCATGTTCCCCCCCATCTACACCCTCGGCCCCCTCCATCTCCTCACGGCGCAGCTGCCTGATGACGGCACCGGGTCTATCGGATCCAACTTGTGGAAGGAAGAGCCGGGGTGTCTCAAGTGGCTCGACTCGAAACCGCCCGGCTCGGTCGTGTACGTGAACTTCGGGAGCGTCACGGTGATGTCCCCAGCGCAGCTGGTGGAGTTCGCATGGGGGCTTGCGAACAGCGGTCAGACGTTCCTATGGATCATCAGGCCCGACCTGGTCGCCGGCGACACGGCGGTCTTGCCACCGGAGTTCTCGGCCGCGACGGGGGAGCGGAGCATGCTGGCGAGCTGGTGCCCCCAGGAGCGGGTGCTGGGCCACCAGGCGGTCGGCGGGTTCTTGACCCACAGCGGGTGGAACTCCACGATCGAGAGCATCGTGGCGGGCGTGCCGGTGGTGTGCTGGCCGTTCTTCGCGGAGCAACCGACGAACTGTCGGTACAGCCGCGAGGAGTGGGGGATCGGGATGGAGATCGACAGCGACGTGAAGAGGGACGAGGTGGAGAGGCAGGTGAGGGAGCTGATGGAGGGGGAGAGAGGGAAGGAGATGAAGAGGAAAGCGATGGAGTGGAAGGAGATGGCCTGGGAGGCCGCGTGTCCTTCCGGGCCGTCGTTCTTGAACTTGGACGAGCTGATCAATAGCGTGCTGCGGCTGCCCAGGAGATATTAACGCTCCTCTTGTTTCCCTAAAATTAAATAAAGAATTCGAAACAAATATTTTTCGAAAGATGATTATTTGTGATTTGGAGTAATTAATTATTCAATTATGTAAGCAATGCATGTCATCATTTTACGAAAAATATTTTTCGTATCAATCATTTTCTTCGAAACATGTTAAAATATATCTCAAATTTGAATCTGCGTAAAAAAAAATGCGATCCAATTGAAAAATGTTAATCTATCCATCGCAAGAACAATTGGATGAGACTTTCATCAAAGTCAGACTTGGATTTTGTTCTATTATAATTTGTTTTCCTCTTGGATAATCACAAGATCCAAGATTTGGTCAAAGATTAGATCGGACATTTATCAATAGTTCAGGAGCCAAATTGAGCCATTTGAAAATTTAGGGATGAGATTACACATTAAATAGAAGTCCATGGACCATTTGTAATATTAGGTACCCTCAAAGGACCACGTCATTTGTGCTCTAATCCATTCACCGATCAACACCTATCCAGCGGTAGGTCCACGTCCCTCTTCACTTTTCTCGCGCTTCTCTCTCTCCTCTCTCTTCTCACTCTCTCCCAAGTAACTCCGTGGCTGGTGGCTCAGCTCGGCTGAGCATAAGAAAGCACGGACAAATGGATAATAAATGCGCAACATCCCGCTTAAAATTTCTCTCTCCTCACTTGAATATTTTCTGGACTCTCTCTCTCTCCTCGTGGACGAGCTGCACTTCCTCTGTTTCCTTCTTAGCGCATTCCACCCCCTCCGCCCTCTACCTCCACCTCTCCAAGAAGCCTCGCCAGTCATCTACCTCTGGCACGTCGCCTCCTCCAAGAGCCCCGCTAGTCGCAGCTGGTTCCCGACCCCCTTCGCCTCCAACTGTTTCCAATGCCGAGATCAAGCATAAGGTTTGTGCTTGCATTGGTCTCTCGGCAACTTTTGGGCCTCCGTCCGATTGCCTCCCTCCGACGAACTCGTCATCAACTCTGACTCTTAGCTGCCGTCACCACCGTCGTTGATGGCATCCTCCGTCTCTGTCATCTGCTCATCCTCCCCCTCCCTCAGGCCGAAGACGTCGCCGGCCTCCACCGTGAAGCCGTCGGCCTCCGGCAGGAGGGAGGCGGCCTTGGTTTTGTTCTCAAGCGGGCCAGGCTCCCCGCCGTTGACCGGGTGTTGTCCCTGTCGCTAGCCCGATTGGTCGCAAGGGAGATCTCGGTGGATCGGGGCAGGGCCGACGGTGCAGTGAAGAAGGAGAGGCGTGGGCTAGGGGGCTGGAGAAGGATTCCCGCTCGTTGTGGACGAGGTATGTAGACTAGCTACACCAGCACTGGAGCTAGGGCTTTTCCTTGGACGTGAGCTTAATCGGGTTCACGGATGAGTTTGTGGAGGAGATAGAGCCTCAGTTCCAAGCCGCGTTCAAGGCAATGGAGGAGTTGGGGAAGGGCGCTATCGCGAACGTCATCATGTGCACATCGGATGCTTTCTTCCTTGCTAAGGAAGAAAGCTTTTGATGTATTGGAAAGGGTAAGTGTTTTTGACTTAAGATCGTCTGCTCTTGCATCACTAAATAGCCTGTCGCTTTTGTAGTCCGTTTCTCTCTTGTTTAATTTGTGCAATTATTTCCCAGTCTCCACATGCTTGCTGAACATTAAATCTGCTTCATGTCCTAATTGCTGCATTCAACAAGTCATTTTGGAATTAAATTGTGTTCAGATCCTGACATGCTTGAAGTTGGAAATGGTGGAATGACCACAGAAGAATACCGTTCGCATTTCAGCATATGGGCATTGGTCAAGGTATGAACAAGACATATTGAAATAAACAGACACCTAAGACTCGTTTTTGCTGAGTTTTTTCTTTTTTTCTTTTTTTGGGTCCTTCTGAACAAGCTCCGTTGTTGATTGTTTGTGATGTGCGATCGATGGACAACACGACCCTCGTGTTGTTGAGCAACAAGGAAGTTATTGCTGTTAATCAAGACATATTGAAATAAACAGACACCTAAGACTCGTTTTTGCTGAGTTTTTTCTTTTTTTCTTTTTTTGGGTCCTTCTGAACAAGCTCCGTTGTTGATTGTTTGTGATGTGCGATCGATGGACAACACGACCCTCGTGTTGTTGAGCAACAAGGAAGTTATTGCTGTTAATCAAGGTATCGACAAATTGTGTTACAATGGAGTGCCTTGCGATGAATTTTTCCTCATTGAAAGCATTTTCACTCTTTTGTAGACGGGCTTGGCGTTCAGGGGAAAAAGGTTAAGTCAGATGGCAATCTTGAGGTAAACTTTCTTTAGTATGATCATCCTTCCTTGCATTAATAACAGTACCCGGAAACTAGTACGTCAGTCATGGTACAGCTAAAAGCAACATTGTGTATGCTCTACATCAATTATCAATATCAAAACAATGCATAGCCCATTGTAGACATTTGAAAGCAAATGGATTATAATAATTTGCAAGTTGTCTATATTTAGGGGTGTAAGTGTGTCAACGCTTCCTCGTTTGTTCAAGTTAACACACAAAAAAACTTTAAACCTGTGGCTGGGAAACCAACAGAAAATTAGTGATAGATCCCAACTTATATAAATTTAATTAAATCATTAGAAGTTACAGAGTTAAGTTGATGGAAGAAACAGAAATCTTGTATCCATCACAGCAATGGATTCAACAGCAGGGTTGATTATCTGGTTAACCAACCTAATATTCTGTCGGTCAGTTTATTATTTTGTTCATGACCTAAAAGGACATTCCTAGCATGCAGCTTTGCATATTATGGCAATCAACAAATAGTCATGCAAAGTAAATACCAGGGTGACTAATAGATTACGTGAAATTATCTTTCAAAAAATGTTGTTCGCCCTATCATTTTTAGCAGAATCTTATAAAGTTCACAATCATGCATCCAAAACAATGTAGGTTTGGGCAGGTCCCCTCAGCGCGAACAAGGCAGCAGTGGTTCTATGGATTAGAGGTTCATCGCGAGCTACAGTCACTGCCTCTTGGTCTGACATTGGCCTCAATTCTACAACAGTAGTTGGAGGTAGCGGCGGCAGTGGCTAGGAGTTGGAGTTGACGACGAGTTTGTCGAAGGGAGGCAATCGGATGGAGGCCCAGAAGTTGCCGAGAGACCAACGCGAGCACAAACCTTATGCTCGATCTCGGCGTTGGAAATAGTTGGAGGCAAAGGGGGTCGGGAACCAGCTGCGACTGGTGGGGCTCTTGGAGGAGGCGACGTGCATAAGGTAGATGACCGGCGAGACTTCTTGGAGAGGCGGAGGCGGAGGCGGAGGCGGAGGAGGTGGAATGCGCTAAGAAGGAAACAGAGGAAGTGCAACTCGTCCACGAGGAGAGAGAGAGAGAGTCCAGAAAATATTCAAGTGAGGAGAGAGAAATTTTAAGCGGGATGTTGCGCATTTATTATCCATTTGCCTGTGCTTTCTTATGCTCAGCCGAGCCAAGCCACCAGCCGCGGAGTTACTTGGGAGAGAGTGAGAAGAGAGAGGAGAGAGAGAAGCGCGAGAAAAGTGAAGAGGGCTGACGTGGACCTGCTGCTGGACAGGTGTCGACCCGCGAATGGATCAGAGCACAAATGACGTGATCCTTTGAGGGTACCTAATATTTTGCCAATTTTTAAACATGAGAGGAAAATATTCAGCAACACACTTAAAAAACTATGTTTTGACAGATCTAGTAGATGCGTAAGCGTAAATTTCGAAAAGTTATTGCATGATCCGTAAATTATGGACAAATCACGTAACATTTTTTTCCCTAAATTTTAAATCCTTTTAAGTGTATGGTTGACCTTTGGTTTTATATTGCTCGAGCCGCACATTCTATTGTGTATGCACATGGTCCACTTCGCTGGATTTCATTGTGTCGCCGGCCTATTTTAAAATTTAAATCGTTAAAATGAAAACGTGAATTATTATTTAAATATTTTAATGCCCGTCAGGTTACTCCCCCTCGTCCTCCGCTTGGCCGGAATTTCATCGTGTCGCCGGCCTATAAGTAGACCAAACCTCACGTACCCCTACACATACAGGAGGGAGAGAGAGAGAGAGAGATGAGTTCGAACGAGATGACTCGAAAGCCGCATGCAGTGTGCATCCCCTTCCCAGCCCAGGGCCACATCAAGCCCATGCTCTGCCTCGCCAAGCTTCTCCACCACAGGGGCTTCCACATCACCTTCGTCAACACCGAGTACAACCACAAGCGCCTCCTGCGTTCCCGCGGCCCCTCCGCCCTCGACGGCCTCCCTTCCTTCCGGTTCCGCACCATCCCAGACGGCCTCCCCCCTTCTGACACCGACGCCACCCAGGACATCCCCACCCTCTGCCGGTCCTCGCGGGACCTCTGCCTGCCCTACTTCCGGGACCTCCTCCAGACGCTCGACGAGGAGAGCGCGACGTCGGGCTCCCCACCGGTGAGCTGCGTGGTGTCGGACGGCGTGATGAGCTTCACGCTCGACGCTGCCGAGGCAGCCGGCGTGCCACTGGTCTTGTTCTGGACGACGAGCGCGTGCGGCTTCATGGGCTACGTGCAGTATCGCAGTCTTGTCGACAAGGGTCTTTCTCCACTCAGAGGTATATGCATTAATGAACAATCGTCTATCTCACTTGCAGATTTACAGCTAACGATTTCTTTTCCTCTCTTTTGCGTCATATTGTTTAATGGATCGGCCGTCGATTTGCAGATGCAAGTTACTTGACAAACGGGTACTTAGACACCATCATCGACTGGATACCCGGGATGAGGAGCATCAGCCTGCGAGACTTGCCGAGCTTCATACGAACTACTGACCCAGACGACTTCATGGTCAACTTCGCGTCGCTCGAGACCGAGAGGGCGAAGAGAGCTTCAGCCATTGTCCTCAACACGTTCGACCGCCTGGAGCACGAGGTCGTCGATGCTCTCAAGGCCATGTTCCCCCCCATCTACACCCTCGGCCCCCTTCATCTCCTCACGGCGCAACTGCCTGATGACGGCACCGGGTCTATCGGATCCAACTTGTGGAAGGAAGAGCCGGGCTGTCTCAAGTGGCTCGACTCGAAACCGCCCGGCTCGGTCGTGTACGTGAACTTCGGGAGCATCACGGTGATGTCCCCAGCGCAGCTGGTGGAGTTCGCATGGGGACTCGCGAACAGCGGTCAGACGTTCCTATGGATCATCAGGCCCGACCTGGTCGCCGGCGACACAGCGGTCTTGCCACCGGAGTTCTCGGCCGCGACGGGGGAGCGGAGCCTGCTGGCGAGCTGGTGCCCCCAGGAGCGGGTGCTGGGCCACCGGGCGGTCGGCGGGTTCTTGACCCACAGCGGGTGGAACTCCACGATCGAGAGCATCGTGGCGGGCGTGCCGGTGGTGTGCTGGCCGTTCTTCGCGGAGCAACCGACGAACTGTCGGTACAGCCGCGAGGAGTGGGGGATCGGGATGGAGATCGACAGCGACGTGAAGAGGGACGAGGTGGAGAGGCAGGTGAGGGAGCTGATGGAGGGGGAGAAAGGGAAGGAGATGAAGAGGAAAGTGATGGAGTGGAAGGAGATGGCCCGGGAGGCCACGTGTCCTTCCGGGCCGTCGTTCTTGAACTTGGACGAGCTGATCAATAGCGTGCTGCGGCCACCCAGGATTAATTAACGCTCCTCCTGTTTCCCTAAAAATAAATAAGAATTCGAAAAAATATTTTTCGAAAGATGATTACTTATGATTTGGAGTAATTAATTACTCAATTATGTAAGCAAAATATATCATCATTTTCAGAAAAATATTTTTTGTATCAATCATTTTCTTTGAAACATGTTAAAATATATTTAAAATCCGAATCAGCATACGATTGAAAAATGTTACTCAGTCCACATCGCAAGAACAACTGGACGAGATGTTCATCCAAAGTCAGACTTGGACTTTGTTCTATTATAATTTGTTTTCCTCTTGGATAATCAAAAGATCCAAGATTCGGTCAACAAGATACTCCAAGGCCGCGGTTTGTTTAGACTTGGAGATAAATATTCAAGGTTGACCGCGGAGCGAGTAAAATCCAGTTTGACCGCATAGGGGACTGCTTACATATTTATTGCCGTACAAAAGAAATCGTGCCGGATCATTGATGTTACTAAACATTTTTGAAATCACCTTGGCTGCCCATTCAAATAGTCACTAAAATTCTTTTTTTTTTTATTATTCTGAGATGCAGAACCTAAAGAAAAAAAACAATTTCCCTATTTAACATGCAGTTTCCTTTGTCTCTCTGTAATTAAAAGGAGATCAACCATCGTGCTGATCAAGCATTATTTTTATGGCGATCGGCCCGAACCCTAGAAATACACATGACCGACCGACACGGTCTGGGAGATACATCAATGCAGATTGGATCGCTGTACTCTTGAGAACGTGAATCACCATCTCCCAAGAAGGATCTTCCTGAAGTAGGCCGCGAATAGCTTCGGTTCTCTGCATCCGGCACTGCATGGGGGAGTTATTTACGTACTGCTCTTCGACCCATCCCAGAAACTGAACGTGGAAATGAATTTCTTAAACCTCCGTTGAACTTGGGATTTTGGATCTAGCTAAGGGTTGTTTAGATACTTGGTAACAACAGTAAATGAAGTGAAGGAATCTGTCTCTATATCGTAGGCGATCCCTTTGTTTCTTTCTCTTTCACCTGCAGATGGAGAGTATCTAGGGCTATGGATTTGCAGCGTAGTTGCTTGTTGGATTATGTTGTTGACTTCGGTACTCTTGCCTCGAATGTGAAAGTTCTGAGTAGATGAATTCCTGGTGATTCGACGTTTCTCTTTTGGCCGCTCGATATGAAAATTAATTTGAGCAAATTTCAAATATCATCCTCACTCGCATGCCCCTTTTAGAAGCGCCATTTTAATTTTTTTTTCCTGAACATTAGCAATACACATCTAGTTGAATTTGTTATCCCTGGACACTTAGGGCGCGTTTGGTAATGATTCTGTTCCCGGGAACTGATTCTAACCAGAAATGATTATTTCTGATTCTGTTCCCGGGAACTGATTCTGAGTAAAAAAACGCGTTTGGTAACAAATAAAATTTCTGATTCTGGAATAGAAAAAGAATAGAAACGCGTTTGGTAACTATATAAAATTTCTATTCCAATTCTTTTTTAATTACCTTTTTAGACTAAAATAAATTTGATATTGAATTTTCATAAACCATTCACTGATTAATTATATTTTTATACTAAGTAATAAAAATATTAACTAATCAATTTTTATTATATAGTAAATAATAAACCATAGTATAAGCTATACTAATATCCCTACAATATGTAATAAATAAAAATACTAAATTATAACATAAAATTAAATATGTATTATATATACAACAAATATATATTTCATACTAGGAAGAAATAAAAATAAAATATAGAAATAATTTTTTTTTGATTCGGCACTTTTGATTCTCTTTTTTGATTCTCGGACGGAGAATCATATTTTTTCTGATTCTGAATTCTTGTCCAAAACTGATTCTGGGAGTAAATTTGTTCCCAGAATCAGTTTTGGACAAAAAATTTACCAAACGCGATTCTGTTCCCAAACTGATTCTTGGAACAAAAAATCAGAATCAGGCACTGTTTGGATGGTTGCCAAACAGGGCCTTACGTTTGTATACTTTTATAGGTTAAAAGATATTAGGGCCCTATTTGGCAACATGCCAAACAGTGACTAATTCTGATTTTTTTGTTCCTTAAATCGTTTGGGACAAGAATCGCGTTTGGTAAAATTTTTGTTCCCGGGAACAATTTTATTCCCAGAATCAGTTTTGGAGAAGATTTAAGAATAAAAAAAAATTGATTCTGCGTCCGAGAATCAGAAAAAGAATCAACACAATAAAACCATTTTCTTTCCTTCGGCCATCCCACGACCGTCGCCGCCGCATCCGCCCGCCGCCCGTCGCCGCCGCCGCCGCCCGCCGTCCGGCGAGCTCGCCCAGCCTCGGCGAGGCCCGCCTGTCCACCGGCGAGGCCCGCCTGTCCACCGGCGAGGCTTGGCCGATGAGGGCTAGCCTCGCCGAGGGCCGGCGACGCTCTAGTGAGGTCGCCGGCCCTCGTCCGGCCGGTCGCCGATCCGGCGACCGGCCATAAGAAGAAGAAGAAAAATAGGAGAAAAAGGAAAAAAAGAAAAGAAAAAATGAAAAAAAGTAAAGGAAAAAATGAAAACAGTAAAGGAAAAAAGGAAAAAGAAAAAGAAAAGAAAAAGTAAAAAAGTAGAAAAAATTATTTAAAAATTAAAAAAAAAGTAATTTGGAACAAAATCAAAAAACACGTTATCAAACGTAGTTCTATTCCAGAATCAGAAATTTTAGACAGTTACCAAACACGTGTTTTTACTCAGAATCAATTCCCGGGAACAGAATAAAAAATAATCATTTCTTGTCAAAATCAGTTCCGGGAACAGAATCGTTACCAAACGCACCCTAGGTTGCCAAATTTTTTCAATATTTGTAATGTCGCTTTTGACCCTTTCTTTTCCTTTTTGTGTTTCTATAAAAAAAAAAATTTGGCAGTAGTGTTTCTATTATTAGATCTTTTACATTATATATATTTTTGTTTGTTTACGTTAATTCTCTAGTTGAAAACCTCAATAGAAAGTTTGACGTGGTCATTAACTGTGAATAATCATAAATATTCGGTGCACGCTGTAGAAAGACTTTCTGAGAGATGCAAAATGTAATCAAAGGAAAAATTGAGGATGAACTAGGTAATCCTTCTAAAAGTAAATTACTTGGCCCAAAATTTAAAACAAAAACGATTCATAAGGTTAAATCGGTCCTCATGATGAGAGGAGACTAATAATGTCTTGTCCGACAATTTGTGACGTGACATTTGCTTCAAACTTTTGTTTCTTAATTGTGAAGTGCCTGCGTGCGATTGATATCCTCTTTGCTGTATTAAGTTTATAGAGCAGTTTGGCTATAACGTTGAGTGTCTCATTATGTAATTAATCTAGCATTCGAAATTCATTAAAGAATTCATTCAGTGATTTTAATTAGCCAATAAAAAGACCAGAAGAAGAGAGACAGAAAGTAATTACCGGAGTTAGGTCACGAGCATCCTCATAGAGAAAGTAGTAGGGTGCAATAATGAGGATCAAAAGTTGATTAATCATAAGAAATGATACATTATTATCAACCACATGCCACTTATTCCTGTACATAATGTACTTCTATTATATAAATAAGTCCAAAGAAAGCATGTGCCCTTGTAATTTGTGTTGTGCCATATCGATACACTCTATATATAATAACATTTTAATACTGTGGGAACTCAAGATGAAATCACATGCCTGTGTATTTTGTATGACTTGATATAACGTGACATTTTATCTTAATTATAAAAGTCAATCTACATATTGACATTTTTTAGCAAAATATTTATTTCAGTGATTTTGACACAGTATCTTACATGTAGTTTATTGGATTCATAAGTGTGGCGGTACTAGGGCGGGCTGCTGCTACTGCTAGGGGAGAGATGTGATATGCGGACAAGTGGGGGCACATGTAAAGGGTTAGACAAATTTCCTGTCAAAATGTAAAATAATATTCAAACTCTAATGGATTATAGAAAAACTCTGTGAGCATATATATCAACATTTACATGTTGTGAAGTTTCACGTGTTTTGCATTTTATATGGTTCTATTAATGCAAGTAAAAATCAGTCCCCGAAATAAAAATGAGAAGCCATACCTCCTCTTCTTTTTTTCTAGTAAATAAATAAAGTAACTTTTGCTCATTGAATAAAATTAATATGTCCTTATCTTTTTTAATTAATAATTTTATTTCGTTAATTTTGACTACAACTATCTAAAGTAATCATATGGATAATATATAGCTTATCAAAGCAAAAGGAGAGATAATAATCCAACACACATTGAAAGTTGATCCTGCGGTGAATCATGTGATAAGGTAAAGACCATCAAGAGAGAATTTGACTCGTCCCTTTCACTATATTTTGTAGAAAAATGAATTGACAGTATCTGAAGCAATATCTCAAAAATAGACAGAATAAACTATAAAACCGCAATGAATATGCACATTTTGGTATGTAATAGTGGTAACATTCCTAAAATTACTAACAAAAGTCAATTTTATAACATAAACAATTAAATTACTTTGATTCCCTCCAACATAACGTGTGTTGACAACAAAATTTTTTCCCCAAAAAAATCATTTCCAAAAAAAAAAATGGAAGCCTGTTTTTCCCCAAAAATATTTCATGTCAAATTCTTGCATATAGATTGTCTAGGCATTTAATATAGTGTTTTAAATGGAAGATCTTTTTCCTTAAAAAAATTAATTACAAATTAAAAATATAAAAAAGATTAGAAAAAAAGAGAAGAAAAAAGTTGCAGCTGATGATCTAAGTGTGACTAGCCAATCTCGGAGGTCAAATTGTAATTAAAATGGTAAATTGGGGCCAAAATGCAATTTCTAAAAGTTGAGGGACCAATTCGCAAATTTTGCAAAATTTCATGCGAGCCCTTAAATCGTCATCTTGGCCCCCAATTGAGTTGAAATTGAATTTGGGTCAAGTCTAATTAATCGAATTGGGCAAAAAGAACCAAATTGCGTTGAATTGGGCATTCTCAGGCAAGAAAATTGTCAACTTTGAAAGACTCTCTTACAAAATTGGGTGGAGACAATTGCAAAAAATTGTCAAGATCTTAAACTAATATACATGAGCTTGCTAATTGATCAAAAACCGCAGCCAAATTGATAGATTAAAGCACCCAAATCAGCTGCCAAATTTTAATTCACAAGTTGGTCTCAATTTGGAGCTGCTAAGTAAGCAATTGGTGGCCCCACCATATTTTCCTTAACTACCCAACCAACCTAATTTTTGCAAGTGATGGAAGACCATTATTGTTAGTGCAAGTGGACAAAAATTGGTCAGGGATAAGCTACTGAAAGCATGGGAAAATCACAGCAAAATTAGGACACTCAATAGCTGCAAAAGTTGGAGATTTTGGCTAAGTCAGAAAGTTGTTAAAGTAGCTTTGTTGATAGGCTTGGTAGGTGGACAAAAGACCAACCAAAAATCCCTTAATTTAGGGGATAAGATCTATGAAGCAAGCTCTTTTAGGGAATGAAGGGCAAGAGACGATAATGAGAGGAGAGAGCTTACAGTCGTTCTCCAAAAACACCTCCAAAAGCAACTCAAGAAAGAGAATCCAAAAATTTCAGATCAATCTTTAGAGAGAAAAGTGATTTTTTTTTTTTTTGGTGAAAGGTAATTATATTGAGCTATAACCAATAGTTACAAATAAACGGCACCAAAACATACACTCATAATGAGTGGAAGGGTGCCGAAGAGGAAAAGGAAAGCCAACAAGGCAAAGCTACACGACATAGCCAGTGCAATGACGGCCACATCCACAAGAAGGACCAAAACAAAAGAAGGCAACCGATCGGCCAAACAATGGCAACCCAAGCCTAAAACCCAAACAAAAGAGTCGTCGCCCAGAAACAACAGTGAATGAGACAAGAGCAGGACCAAGGCCAGCAAGGAAGCATAGCAACTAAGCGAAGCATAGCAATGGACCATCCTACAGCACAACCCCAAAACGGGAATGCTACGGAAGTGCCTGAGTAGAAAAGAAGATGCAAGGGTAAATCCCCCAGCTACATTGAAGCCTCCTGTTTCTTGGATTGTCCATTAATATTTTACAAACTTGCTGCCAAAATTATGTCACGCCCCGACCCTCAGGCACGCACACATCCCTTACTTTTGGTCGATTTTATTATGCGATATCCCCAGGACTACATATCGCCGACCCTATCCTTTTTAATAGCACATGCGGAAGCGGTTATAAATCCCCAGACAATAAAACAATGGGATAGAAAAGCAGGCGACATATTTATCTTACTGAAAATTCACAACTACATCTTTTTACATGCATCTCATAGTATTCTACAATATTATATATACGCAACTCTGGTCTAACGTCTATTCACATACAAACAAGGTCTGACAAGACAGGATGGGGTCTCAGTCCTCATCCGGGTCGTACTCGGGGTTATCTTCGGGGTCCTCCTCCACTACTCCTCTTCGGGTTCCTCAACAAGGATCTCCTCATCAGATCCATGCTCCTTAGGCTCCTCATCAAGGTCCTGAAATGGTTATTCAGTAACCACTGAGACAACGTCTCAACAAGTTCTACCCCCTAAGACCCGATTAGTAAACTAATACACCTTAGGGCTGCCTATGCACAACATGAGTCAGATGACTTACCTTGGCCTCAGATTTCACCTGCATATTAGCACAGATCATATAGGCACCCAAGCAATCATATCACAGATCGAGGCATCGATCTAATCGACTTAATCGATTTCATATCAGGAAGACCACTCACGATCATCTCCCTTCAATCATTCAATTGACAACATCAAATCAAGGCAATGGATCACATCAAGGCACACTCAAATCGAATCATCGATCAATCGACCTAGTCGATTACAAGTCAGTCGAACCATTTCTAGGTCATTCATCCAACACCAAGCAATTCCTTAGATTTAGTGGCTTTACGGTCCCACCCGACCCTCTCAAGATCTAGTGGCTTTACGGTCCCACCCGACCTTTGCAAGATTTAGTGGCTTTACGGTCCCACCCGACCCTTTCAAGATTTAGTGGCTTTACGGTCCCACCCGACCTTTCCAAGATTTAGTGGCTTTACGGTCCCACCCGACCCTTTCAAGATTTAGTGGCTTTGTGGTCCCACCCGACCCTCTTTACGATGCCATATTCTGTCACCGAGCCACGTGCATTCTCCAGGAAGACATACCGAGTCTCCGAGCCACGTGCATTCTCTAAGACTACCTTTTCGCCAATGTGACATATCTAATCACCGAGCCACGTGTCTTTCCCAAGTAACATTCCAATTCACTGGGCCACATGCATTTTCCAGGTGATTTACCAACTCACTTTCGATCACAAGGCCAAAATTTCATTATTCAATGACATAACTCAAAAATGCACCATTAAATCAATTCGACATGAATTAAAGCTCAAATAAATAAACGGACTGCTCCACGACAATCAACACGAAATTCCGGTCACCGGCCATCCCGGTTGAATTTCCGGAAAATAAATAATTAAATAATTAATTTCGAAAATGAATTAAATAAATACAATAAATTCAATTTATCCCAGTATAAAGCTCAATTAAATAAACGGACTGCACCATGATCATCAGCATAAAATCCCGGTCACTGACCATTCCAGTTGAATTTTCGGGAAATAAATAATTAAATAATTAATTTCGAAAATTAATATTTAATTCCTAAAAATACCACTTAGGCCCGAATCGCTTAATTAACACCCGATAAGGGACGGGAAAATCCCAAGAAGCATCCAATAAATAATAGGACATGATTACTAGCTAAATGCACAATCAATTTAATTAACATGCATCAATGAGTCTTTAATTTAATTACTTTAATCTAATCTATCCACCTAATTGCAAATAATTAAATCTAATCAACCTTAAGCATAATTAGAAAACTAATAAAGCATTAGTGAGTAAAACTCACTTGGCAAAGCAAAGATCGGAAATCGCGACGGCGACACGGCAGCGGCCGAACTTGGGCCGGGCCAAGAACTTCACAAGCCCAAAGAAACTCTGAGTTAAAAAAAAAAAAAAAAAAACAAGCTGAACTTGGGCCTGAGCTTGGGCTTCAAACTAATCTCCAATGGATTGCGGACTGATTTTGCGAGCTGGGCCGAAAAACAACTTCAATGGGCTGAACAAATAAACTGAGAAGGGGCTGTTCTCTTGGGCCGAACTCCACATGGGCTTCAATTAAATTAAACCCCCATGGACTGAATTGCTGCAATTCACATGGGCTTCAAGTCTTCAATTGGGCTGAATGAAGAAGCAGCTGTGGCGTTGGGCTCGGTCCAGCTGGTGTGGCGAAGGAAGACCGAAGCAGCTGGTCTTCGTTGAGGAAGCAATCCACGCGATGAAGTAAAGAGCAACCATCAGCAGAGAGAGATTCGGTTGAGGGGGGGGGGCTTCGACGGTCTTCAGCTGGCATGCGTTGGCTTTGCGGAGGGATCGTGGGCTTCCACGGCAATGAGATGGAGAAGCACGTGGCAGCAAAGTGAGATCTCGATGGGTTGCAGCTTCGTGGGAATGGATTGCTCAGTCAACCAGCGGCTTCAACCAAGAGAAGTGTTGACCGAAGAAGGCTAATAAATCCGCAGGTGGCAGCGTGGAGATGGAGGGCTTCACCGCTTGCTGACTTCCACTCGTTGAATTGAAGACGTGCAGCAGTAGCTTCGTGGGACATGGGCCGAGCGGAGAGAGAGACGGCTTTGGTTGAATGGTGGCAGAGACGAAGGGAGCAGAGAAACGTGGGTTGCAGTGGTGCTGGCAGGTGGTCTGGTGGCAACGAGCTGCCCCTGCTGGCCTTCTCCCTTCTTAGTTGGAGGTCGCACTCATGGAACGGAGAAGAAGGGCTTAGACGATCAAGGAGAGAAGCTGTTCGGTTGTGGGGTATGAGAGAGAGAGAGGTGGATAGCTATGAGGAGTGAGGGCTCCACCAAGGTTTGATATTTTGCAAAATATCTCCCTTAAATCAATCTAAACCATGTATAAATACTTGGCCTTCATTAGGCCATCAAAATGTCCCATATAACCTCCCAAGTGGTCCATTCTTGCTAGGGTGTGGGGATGTTACGAATTTCCTAGCAATGGCTTCAATTGCACAACCACTCCCTCATGATTCACTCTTACTTAGCCTCTATAAAATTAATCAATGTCTCCATGCTCCAATTGTTATTTTTCATCATCCAATAACCCATCTTGCATCCCAATTTAACAATAAAAACGGTCCTCTACAAAATTCCGATTAAAACGGCCCTATTTATCCAGTCGAAATTAGAACCCGAAAATCTGGATGTCACAAATTAGCCAAAACCTTCAACTGGAAAGTGAAATTTCACTCAAATATCTTTCTAACCATAGGTTGCATGTCCCAACTGGAGATTGGGAAGGCCTCCTAAAGCCCCTTGAAAAACACCCTCCTAGCAAGCCAAGAAACACTGAAAATTATTCCAAGTGTTGAGCCTAGTTGGTTGAGAGTGAAGGAAAGCGAGTGTTTTTGAGAAATTTGAGAGTCAAATGAGGAAAAGCTTGACTTTTACCCAAAACTAGAGTACATATAGTTTGGTTTGGTGTTAAGTTTTTCAACAAAAAGAGATCTTAAAGTCTAATTTTAGAGGTCAACAAAAACCTTCATTGTCAGTGTTTTTTTTTTTTTTTCTGCAGATCTCATTTCCAATTTGAATGAGCCAACTTCCACGTGCCCCCCAAGGATAATTCTTTAATTTTCTCGGTCAAGAATCACTTGCAAAAGAAACTTGGAAGCAAGATAAGCATCCTAGATGTATTTTTTCTCGAGTTTGAACATGTTTTAATAGTGAAAAATCAAGAGGAAAACTAGTCTAAAAAACTGATTTTGAGGCTAGAATTTTTCCAAGTGTTGAAATCTCTTCAAGAGTATTGCATGTTTGATTTACGATACCCCATTTTCGTGCATTACTTGTCCTTGTGACTTTGATTAATGTTATATGAGAGTACAAATGATGCATAGGTAAGCTCGGTTTAGTCTTTAAATCTCCGTGTGAACTATGAGATCGTCTAAAACTTGGGTCAAAAACCAAACCAACCCACATTGAGACATGGTTGGCCAGCATAGATCATGCATATACGCTTCTCGAAGAGGTCATTTCGATGTGTTCGATTGATCATTCTCTGTGATGTTTGTTGCATTTGAAAGTCTATGTTACCTAGTTTCACTTGGATCAAGTAATATTTTCCTTAGATCTTGTATGTGATGAGTGTCGGGGCTTGAATATGGGCATGCAACCTGTTTGTTTGACTTGGGGTGATTTGATGCACGTCAAGTGTTCGACGAAATGCGCAAACCAAGTTTTAACCTTAAAACGGTCGATTTAAACTCGATTATTGTGATATTCATGTGATGTGTGTTCAATGTTAGCATATATTGGTTTAGGGAATTATTATTATCATTTAAAAATAAAATAAAAATCCAAAAATCCAAAAATTTCAATATATATAAGTGATAGATGGTATCAAATTAGCAAAAATGACATCTATGAAATTTAATAATTTTATAAGGTCATTTTTCCTAATTTAATGCTATTTTGATATTTATAATCATTTTTGTAAATAATCAATTTTCCATAGATTAAAATTATTTAGAATAGTTTTATGCATTTAGAGTAATATCATGCACATTTAAATTATCATTTTTCTCATGGGGGTCCTATCCCAGTGCGTGATAACAAGGCCATGTAATATTATTTACCCAATTTGTATCGGATTTTCCTTTTTTGCATTACTTTCAAGTCATTTCAATTTCTTACATATTTATTTACCGCACCACTTTTCAATAATTTGAGTGTAAATTTCTTTTCTAAAGTATGTTAGGATTAGGTTAAACATTAAATAAATAAAAAACCTACAAAAACATTTGCATTAACACTTAGTGGTTTCATAAAGATAATAATGGTAATCAAGATTGTCTGGCCATTAAGATAAACAACATTCCAAGTTAGTGGTACCGCAAGGGCGCTAATAGAAATATTGGCGTAAACAAGTCTCCGTTCCCAAAAATCTCTAGCTATGTAGGAATTGAGACAACACTCCATTGTCTTGATTGGTTTCTAGCCAACCCCAATAGGCTAGTGGCAACTCCTAAAAATACATAGGTTGTTAAGAAATAAAATATGAAATCCAACATCGCACAAGGTATGGGCTTGGGAGAGTCCGCGCCTAATCTAGGATCATTGGTCCGCCTCTTTAAGCAAATACCCCTAAACCTTCTTCTTCCTTTTCCCTAGACGGAAAAAGAGAGGTCGTGACAACGTGTAGCAAAACTCAAGATTGGAGTAAATGCTACTTAAAGATGATGATTGCTTAAATGAAATTGACCAATCAACGGTCTCAATTTAAAAAAAGCAAAAGCAGCACATGATCAATTCAAATTTAGTGGAACATTATAATTATGATCTTTAATAAGTACAAATATTATAAGAAAAATAAACCCACAATACTTAACCATCTTTGAATTATATTGTTTTAGTACAAATTTCATGGTTATCCTCACTGCTATAGTTCCAAAAATACAATGTTTTCTATACCTTGAATTTGCTTTCATAAAAGGATTGTTAGTAAATATGAAATTTTCCTTAGCTTTGAAACACCAAACGCACGCTTCGCATTGGCAAGTACACTAGTACTATACTCAAAGTGATTTTTGCACATTAAATGCATAAAAAATGAATGGAGTCTTTCCTTTTCCATATGAAAACTTAGCAGTTTTTTCGGAAAAAAGAAAGTCAAAGTTTAGAGGAAAATATCTTGACAATAAGTAGTAAAATTGACCTATGACGATAAGAAAGTACTTTAAAAAAATTTAAAAAAATATTAATATATTATAGATATTACATCTATTCTTTAGTATCTAAAATATTAAGTAGTAAAATTAACTCTACAAGAATGAGAAAGTAACCATAAATTTAATTTCCGGTAAATTTGCTTTATTTATATATGATGTGATAAATTCACAGAAAAAGTATGCTCATATATCAATAGAATAACATACAGAGTATTAATGGTTTTGTAATTTACAATAAGTTATTCTGATTTTATCCAATGCAACAGGATGGCAAAAATAATATTAGAATTAGCGTTACTTAAGGCAAATAATTACTAAAAATAAATTACCAAATTATCGAGTCGAATTAATAGAAATAATTTCTAATGAATTAATTTTTTTGTAAAATATGACTAGGGAGATGTATAGTAAGTCCAGAGTGAATTTATATATATGGCAAATGACCCATAATATTTAATTATATTCAAAATAATATATTTATTATCAAGTGATATTTTTATATAATTTATGATTATTGTCACTGCTATAATTTGAAAATACTATTGAATGTGCAAGAGTAAATTAAAAAAAAATTATAAACCTAATTTTCCAAAAAATGAAATGACATGAAACATAAAAAGAGGAAAACTATGATGCCAAAATTTCCAATACAACAATACACTAATACAAAAAAAAATAAAGGTTAATTAAATATTAGTCCTCTAACTTTCATTCTTATATGATTTGGTCCCCTAACTCAATTTTAGGGACCATTGAGATCTTTATTTTTTTTATAGGAGTAATGACATCGCAAGTACCTAAATTTTGGTCATTTTTATAATTGAGTGCCTAACTTTGTCTTCATATGATATCTCCATTAAGATTCGAACGAAAAATGTCAATCTAGACACTAATGGACTTATCCTGCCATTACCCCTCCATTTTGAAGTCCAATATGGCTTTTTTAGACAATGCCAACTCATAGAGGCCCATCGGACAACTAAAATTGTCTAAATTGATCATCTCTGTGCCCTCGTCACTAGACACCCAAATGGAGATATGCACAATTTTTACCAATTTGATGATCCATGTCGTCAAATATTTGTGTAGAGAGAGAGAGAAAGGGAATGGGGGCAATGACCAAAGACCCTCACGGGGGGGCATCGGTGGAACCCCGCCTGGATAGGGGTGGCTGTCCACTTATCATTGACCGGTCTGCCACTGCCATGACTAGTCGCCCCATCTCTCTGTTTTACGGGATTTCCCTTCGTACAATTAATCAATTCCTTAGTTATTTGCTGATCCAACGTCGCATCGGCTAAAGTTTTCTCTCTATCCGTAAGGGATAGTTTCTTCTCTTGCTTTTGCAGAGTTTCTTCGACATCTCCATGGCACCTTAAACCCGTGTCTCTCTTTCCTGTATTTGTCCCTCTCTGATGGATCCTCAATTCCCTCATCCATTACATATTACCTATCCGACCCTCCCATGCCATCTACTTCTTCTCTCTTTCTTTCGTATTTCCTTTGTTCTTGTTTTTACTTCCTCTGTCCAGCCCATCGGCAGTTTGCATGTTTGATTCTCACCTGTATTTGACTATTACAGTTGATTATTTGGTTTATCTCCCTCATCACCACTTACCCTAGTCCCCGATTCACTTCTGATTGCCGTTTCCTCCCTTTCCCTCTGTTCATGGTAGCTATGGCTGATGAAGATGACCAAAATTCCCCCCGTTTGGCTGCCCTGTGTCAGAGTTTAGGACGCTTGTGCTCCCCTCACGATTTGGAGGTCTGGAATGAAGTCCCCTCACCTGCGAAATTGGATGAATGCCGATTAACCCTTATCGGTAAGCTCTTCGCTGACTCACCTGTGAATTTCTCAGCTTTTCAGAGCTTTTTCCAACGCATTTGGAAAGCGGAACAGGTCGATATCTCTCAGCGAGAGGATGGTCTTTATGCTGCAAAATTTAAGTTACTGAAAGATAAACAGAGGATATTAGATGGGGGACCTTGGGTTTTCTCTGGTCGGCTGGTTGTCTTTAAGGATTGGATTCTGAATACCCCACTTCATTGCTATGATTTCTCCTCTTGTGCTATTTGGGTACAAGTCTTTGGTCTTCCTCTGGAATACTGCACAGAAGCACTCATTAGGAAAGCAGTTATGACTGTAGGGAAAGTTTTAGAAGTAAGGGCTGATGGACATGATACTTTTACGATGAGGTCTGGTCGAGCAAGAGTTGAACTTGATTTTCAGCATCCTCTGCAGGCGGGACGTTTGATTCGTATTAATAACAAAACTCTTTGGCTGGATTTTCGATATGAGCGTCTTGCTCATTACTGCTATTTTTGTGGGATGCTGGGGCATTATGCCACCTCTTGCTCAGCTTGTCCAACTAATATTGCTGAGTTACCTGGGGATGACAAACTACCATACGGAAATTGGTTGCGTGCTGAAGTGAAGACTCATAGCCCCTATTGGAAACTCTACTATGGCTGGACCACCAAGGAGAATGTAGTCGATGATAGTGTACCCGAAACTCCTCCCCCACCTGCTCCCTATCTTGCCTTAATGCCGCCGATACCTCCTTCAACGGTTCCTCCTCTGCAACAGACCTTGGCTACCTCTAGTCCAGTTTCTTCACATCCTCCAACCTCTCTAGTGATTGCCACTTCTCCTCAGCGAAGCTGTCCTCACACAGCTATGATACCTGCTTCAGCAAAGCAAAAAGGAGTTCAGTCAGAACGGCCAAGAAAGCTTAAAAGCCTCGCCACACTACTAAATCAGGACCTGTTAAGAAGCTTAAGCGATACACTCCTTATGACATGCGGAATGTACTGCCAGACAATATTGATGACTCTTTACTAACGGATGCTCCTATTGAGGAAGCAACGGGTGATCGGAATTGGGCATGGGTGGCTGGCCCTCAACAGCCCCCTCAGTACAAATGAAACTGATTAGCTGGAATTGTCAGGGTTTGGGCTCTACCCTGACAATTCAAGCCCTTCGGGCCCTAGTGGTTAAGGAAAAACCAGATCTCCTTTTTTTGATGGAAACTAAAAATGGTGAAGCTCTGCTTTCTCGGTTGCAAGGCAGATTGCACTTTTTGAATCTTCGTGTATATAATCCAGTTGGTTCGGCTGGGGGTTTAGCTATTTTTTGGAATGCTTCAGTCTCTCTGTCCTTTGTTTCTTCTTCAGCCGATTATTTTGACGTACTCTGTACATATCTAGCTTCAACCAACATCTTCCACCTTACTTGTATTAATGCCCCTGCTGTCCCTCGTCTGAGACGTGAGGTTTGGCAGGACCTCATCACCATCAGTCATGTTAATACTCTTCCTTGGGTATGTATTGGTGATTTTAATGAAATTCTCTTTCATTGGGAAAAGCAAGGAGGAAGACCAGCGAATTTTAATAGGTTAGCTTCTTTCCGTTCTGTCTTAAATGACTGTTCTTTAATGCCTATTGAAGCAAAGGGGTGTGCGTTTACGTGGCTTAATAACCGTCAAGGGGAGGATGTAATTAAGGAATGTCTGGATCGTGGTGTTTGTTCCCTAGATTGGAGAATTCTGTTTCCTCAAGCTGAGATTCAGGCTTTACCTACTGTTGGTTCAGATCATAGTCCTTTAATATTGAATACTCTACCGGTCTGTGGATCGAGGCAGCATTACTTTATGTATGAATCTTATTGGGACCAGGATGTAGAATGCCGGGAAGTTATTAATTCTTCTTGGAATGTTGTTCGGTCAAGGCCAGTCCCTTTACATACTAAGATCCGAGCTGTTTCCGCTTCTTTACAGTCGTGGAGTCGTTCTAAATTTCCAAATAACCAACTTAGGGTTAATGCTCTGCAGCTACAATTGCAAAACCTTACTAATCAACAGCATGGATCTTATGATCTTGCCGAGGCAACTAACTTGAAGAAAGAATTGCACACAGTGTGGAGTCGTGAAGAACAGTATTGGGCTATTCGTTCTAGGCTTAATTGGCTTAAATGGGGTGATAAGAATACGCGGTTTTTTCATGCTACAACAATTCAGCGTCGTCAACAGAATCGAATTACTATGCTTAAGGACGATGATGATATTTAGGTGAGGGATCCTACAAGACTCAAGGAGATGGCAACAGGGTACTTTTCGCGCCTTTACAGTTTTGTTGGTCGGCGTGACTATGCGCCAATACTCAACCAGTGTACTCCTTTGGTTACTCATGAAATGAACACTGGTTTAACTGCACTTGTTACTTTTGAAGAGGTGCAGCAAGCTACATTTCAACTAGGAGCATCTAAGGCTCCGGGCCCTGACGGCCTTAATGGCTTATTCTATCAGACGCATTGGGATATTATAAAATCTGATCTATTTGCAGTAGTTAGTACCTTTTTTACTACTGGTGTTATGCCCACAGATCTAAACAAGACTCTGATTGCTTTGATTCCAAAGGTTCCTCATCCTGAAAGTCTGGAACAATATCGCCCAATAAGTTTGTGTAATTATGCTTATAAGGTAATTTCCAAAGTTATTGCCAATTGGTTGAAGCCTCTTCTACCGAGCCTTATCTCTGAGGAACAATCTGCATTTGTTGGAGGCAGGCAGATTCAGGACAATATTCTACTTGTCCAAGAAGTTTTACACCAGTTGCGAGTGAAGAGAGGAAGAGGTACATATAAAGCAGTCTTGAAGGTAGACATGAGAAAAGCCTATGACAGGGTTGAATGGGACTTTCTTCAGGATTATCTTATTAAATTGGGCTTTCACTCTTTATGGGTTGGGTGGATTATGCAGTGTATTTCAACTCAATCATCCTGTGTTAAACTGAATGGCCAGCATCTTAGATATTTCCACCCTACCAGAGGTCTTAGACAAGGTGATCCTCTTTCCCCCTATCTTTTTATTCTATTGGCAAACCTTCTATCTACCATGATTAAGAAAGCTGTTGACATGGATCATCTTAAAGGACTTAAACTAAACAGGTGGTGCCCTACTTTATCGCACCTCCTTTTTGCGGATGACGCCATCTTCTTTCTTGATGGTACTGTTAATGAATGTCAGAATCTCTCCAATATTTTACAACAGTATTGTCTAGCAACAGGGCAGGATATAAATCGAAATAAATCTGGTATCTACTTTGGAAAAGATTGCCCGGCTCTTTTGCAACAGAATTTGGCTTCTGAGCTGCGTGTTCCTATTCTGAATAAGTCTGGCAGATATTTAGGAATACCATCTGATTGGGGACATTCAAAGAAGGACATGTTCTCGTGGTTAATGGGTAGGGTTCATTCAAAGTTAGAAAGTTGGAAATCTACTATGCTTTCAAAGGGTGGAAAGGAGATTCTTCTGAAAACTGTTATCTAGGCTATCCCGCAGTACGCAATGTCTATTTTCAAGATTCCTGTGTCTATTTGCCGATCTATAGAAAAAAGTATAGCTAGATTTTGGTGGCAGACTAACATTAATAAAGTTGGCATTCATTGGAGACAATGGGATGTTTTGAAGAAAAGCAAAGCTAATGGTGGTTTAGGTTTCAGAGACCTTCAGACTTTCAATAGAGCAATGTTGTCAAAGCAGGTTTGGCGTTTGTTCAGTCAACCTTTATCTCTTTGCAGTAAGGTTTTTAAGGGTCTCTATTTCCATTCTGGCTCTATTTTTAATGCAGCTAGAGGCTCTCGCCCCTCATGGGGCTGGCAGAGTCTTCTGCTAGGTCGCGACGCCATCCTACCCAACTTATGTTGGTCTGTAGGCGACAGGAAATCTATTAGAATTCGTAGTGATAAATGGCTCCCATTTGGTATCCTAGGTGGCCTTTCAGCTCGTGAAGAACCTATTTGGGTGGCTAATCTTATTGATTCGTCCACCATTCCGATCATTGAACAGATTACTGCTATCCTTTACGACCGAATTCCGCCAAAGATCAGCTTGTTTGGACTGCTACCAAAGATGGCACTTTTACAGTTAAATCTGCTTATAACACTTACAGTGCAACTGCACCACATCAGCTTATAGGTACGACTTCCTCTTCTTATCAGCACCCAGATTGGTTATGGAAACTTATATGGAAGATGCACTCTCCCCCAAAGATTAAAATGTTTATATGGTCGGTTTGTCAGAATGCTTTAGCCACAAGATCTAATCTCTATCAGCGACATATCAGTGATAACCCCTGTTGCATTCTCTGTGATCGGAATCAACCAAAAACTCTGGAGCATTTATTCCTATTATGTCCATGGACTACAAATGTCTGGTCGCATCCCAGCTTAAACATCAAGATATCACCTATGCAGATTTCTAGAGTAGAAGTGTGGATTGTACAGCAAGTTCAGGGTCGAAATGCCTTACTTGCCTTGGCGACTCTGGCCTCTATTTTGTGGCAAATCTGGCGCGCTCGAAACGGCTACATATTCCGGTGTGAAAAGCTTCAACCATCTCGGGTGGTAGAGGATGCTCTAGCTGCCGATCATGTGGCTCATCTTACAACATCCTCTCTGACCAGCAAAGGCCGCTCACTTCAGCGTATGGGATCTCTGTGGCAGCCTCCTGATCCGGGTAAATTAAAAATCAATGTCGATGGATCGCACATATTAGAATCCACCGAAGGAACTATGGCATGTGTATGTAGGGATCATCACGGACGACTCACCGATGGTTTCTCCAAGCATTTCCCTGCAACGTCTGCACTCCAAGCCGAGATCCAAGCAATCTCCTTCACTCTACAGCATTTGCATCACCGTGGATTAACATCAGCCCCGATCATTCTTGAATCTGATTGCCGCCTGGTGATCGACATTCTGCAACACCGCTGCAAGCCGCCATGGGAGGATCGGCCCCTTTTCCTCGAAGCCGCCTCCTTGCTTTCACTCTTCCCTAATTTGTCGCTAGGGCACCGTCGCGGGGAAGCAAACACCGCCGATTGGGCTGCCAAGGCCCACGACAGCTCTTCCCCTGTTCAGAATTGGGCTGTGTTTCCCCCGTTTCATTTGGTTGATCTCATTTGTGCGGACGCCTTAGCTATTGGTTGTACTGGATTTATTTCTCCTTTATAGATTATCTTTTCTGACCAAAAAAAAAAAAAATACATCGCATCGGCTCCAAATGTCCATCGCCGTCTGGCAAAGGTGCCCTTGCAATTGGAGATGCCGATGCCGATAATTGATGAAAAAAACTTGATTGCACAAAATAAAATATAAGATTTACTTAAATAAACATAATATAGAATTACATATTCGTCAACTCGTTACCAATACGATGAACAAATCATACATGCAGAAAAATAGCCCCCCCCCCCCCCCTCTTTTTAGGAGGCTTTTTAATTGGGGTCGGCTTAGGGCTTTATCAATCAAACTTGACTCAACTCAGAAAATCAAAATTCATTTTGAGGACTTATAATCTTACCAACAGTTATATAGGTTCATTAGGTTGGAACATCATAATGCATGGAGTACCTAATATGCTTAAACTAAGTGTTTTTATGTTCCTAAATATATGGGGATAAGTGTCGAAAAAGTTCTAAACATATCATATTTGTGTCAATTTAGTCTTAAACCTTTTAATGATGTCAATTTAGTTTTCAACTTTTTAACTTAGTGCCAATTCAATCCCGAACTTTTTATTGATGCCAATTCAACCCTAAACCTTTTGAACTAGCACCAATTTAGTCCTAAATGTTTTGACGTAGTACCAATTTAGTCATTCCGACTAATTTTGGTTGAATATTGTTGATGTGGACGTGATCGACTTACGTGGTACCATCAACACTGACATGGATAACTTTTTAATAATATTTTAATATATTTTTTTATTTTTTCTGATTTTTTTTCTCCTTTCTTTTTTCTTCCTTTTGCTGGTGATCAGCCAATGACCATGAGTGATAGCTAGCCACTGGCCATGGCCAGGCGAACTAGCCTCGCTTGGCCAAGGCAAGGCCAAGCCCTAGTGGCTGAACACTAGCAAAAGGAAGAAGAAGAAAGGAAAGAAAAAAAATGAAAAAAGAATAGAAAAATCGAAAATTTATTAAAATATTATTAAAAATTATCCATATCAACACCAATGGTGTCACATAAGTCATCGGTATCCACGTTAGCAATATCCAACCAAAATTAGCGAAAGGATTAAATTGACATGAGTCAAAATGTTTAGGATACTAGTTCGAAGATTTAGAACTAAATTTGCACAATTAAAATATTTAAAATTGAATTAGCACAAAGTTAAAAAGCTTAGGACTAATCTAGCATTATTAAAATGTTTAAGACTGAATTGGCACAAATGTAATAAATTTAGGACTTTTTCCAACACTTTTCCCAAATAGATGAGTAGGTTAATCGGCCAACTGAGTTTGAATTTCCCTCTTTTTGATATATAAGCTATTTGAAAACAATCAAAATCAACTCATGATCAAGTGTCAACGAATCAATCTTGATTGATTTATCTTAAATACATTACACCATCAAAATCAACTCTAGTTTCTATGTTTCTCAAAGAAGCAGTAGTCTATAGAAGAGGGATGATTTTAAAGTTGGTTCCATTTTCTATATCCCCACCTCTCACTTTTCATTTTCAACTTCCCATCTTTTCCAAGAAAAGCATTAGCGATCGCATATCTTCTCATATGTATGATTATCTTAGGTGGCGAGTGAAAGCAGTGCAATAACAAATTTATCAGTACGATAGCATGGAACGTTAAAGATCAGCAGCAGCAGCAGTCAGTGTCAATTTCCTATCCAGAAAATTTGACCAAACCTCCACTGGAATTTCTTCTAATTTGTTCCCCTTAAACCCCCCGCAGCGGCCCTTCCCAACGTCCCGGGGCCCGAAAAAGAAATTAATAAATTAGAAACAAAAGATATACGCTAGACGCTTGACGCATCTTCATTACACAAGACTAAAAATCATCACGTAATACCTCTCGTTCTCGTCCATTTCAAGTTCCACTCTATTCAAACGACATGACATAGCCATTAAGCTCCTCAGGGTCACCGGCCGAGCCAGTCGAGTCCTCCTTTCTACACTTTGAATCCAGCGTGCCGCTCCCAGACTCAGGTGAGCGGTGCCGCTTCCGAGTGACCCTCACGGGCTCCACCTCATCACGACCGATCAAGTGAGGGAAATTTAGCCTGGCCTTGGCCCCTCGCATTGCAAACGCTGCCCGGTCATAAGCCAACCCAGCCTCCTGTGGTGTCTCGTAAGTCCCGAGCCACCTCCTTGCACCATTCTTCTTTGGGTCCCGAATCTCCGCGGCATACTTCCCCCACGGCCGCCTCCTCACTCCCCGGTAGAGACACCCTCCGGGCTGGGCGTCACATTCGCGCATCACCGCAGGCATGGCCTCATTTGCTTCGACGTGTCCGTAATCCACAACCGGTTCCTCATTCAACGTGCTGGGTGATTCGAATCCCACAGCGTCTTTCAGGGGATCGTGATGGACGTCCGCGTCGTCATCATTTGCTTCGAAGGACATTGTTGTCTCCAGTGAAGGGAATGTGATGAAACTTGAATCTGGGCATTGGAACCGAACATTATCAGCGATTTTCGCCAGGGTTTCAAAGTCGTCATCGTCGTTGAGAAGATGCTGGCGAATGCGCTCTAAAAGAGCAACATCTGATTCTGATACTTTGGAACTTGCTGAGTACATGTTGATCCGGAATAGTGGACGATAATGAGAGGTTAGGGACTGATTAGGGTTTCGTGCGTACTATGATGTTCTCGGGTGGCGAGGATTGGAGCTTGACGTTATAAATAAACGCATTTTATCGGGAGCTAATTAAAGTTATTTCTCAAATTGGTACTTCATCTTGTTTATAGTACTATATGTGCAATTCGGTTGCTTTTTTTTCCCTAATCAGTGTGGCGTGGAGTACGTACAGCTAGGTTTTCGAGTCTTTCAATGAAAGCTTCCCTTCTTTTGACATGTGATGGCGACGACGATGATAATATATGGTTATTAGCAATGTCTTGAGTTCGAATTCATGAACGAATTGCAATTCGAAGCCTGATCATATAATTTAAATGAGAAAGTCTGGATCTTGCTTTTGATTGATTAAACATATGAAGCTAAAAATCTTTATTGAAATTGGATTCCTAATATAAATAGTTGAAAAGGGTTTCCTATTTTGGATACAAATATATATATATATATATAAGAGGTGGATTATGGTTCTAGCATATTAGGGCAAACAAGAGAAGTTAGGGTTTTATCAATGAATTTTCTCAATGAGTTCTTTACGAAAGATTTGTCGTGTGGCGTTTATGAGATTACATTGGATATAATCTAGCATTGAGAAATACTTGAGTAATTGAGCTAATGAACGCTATTTATTATTTGGATTTATAGTGCAACTCTTAGCGGCTTGTTCTCCCCATGAAATAGGTGCTAATACTTGTATCTAAGCACACAAATCTCTAGTGTTCATTATCATTCCACATGATTTCCTTGATAATTTCTTCTTCTCATGTTAAATTGAAGTACAAGATCCGTTAGTTTCTTCATTGCTTAACAACATATTCATCATTAATTGACGGAGAAAAATAGTGAGGGTGCAACTACTTTAGATCCCTTGAATCTTTATTTGTTGAACCATTATTCAAATTAAGACATGCTGGAAATTGTAAAAGGATGATGATGATGATGATGATGATAAGAAATTCTAGAGAAATGTCGGACTTACCAAGTTGAGCTTATAAATCGGTTTGCTTAGTGATATGTCAAACTGTGATTGGTTTTCAAGTATGGTCCACTTACTTAAGGGCTGTACTAACTCCTAAAGCAGAAGTAATGCACGGCATTTTTATATATTCTTCCTCCTCCTTTTTTTCATTGATTAGAAGAAAAGGAGAAAAACTCGATGCAATGTTCATAGTTAGAGGTTCCATTTCTGGAACCTAGCTCGTAATATCACGTAACCCCACAGAAATATTCTTTTAATGCCTTCCAACACTTAATATAAATGTTATGTCCCTAAAATTTTTAATCAAATTATTCCACACGAGGACCATCTTCCAATTATATCTTATTATTCTCTCTCTTTCTATTTGTATAGTTGGAGTTCCTCCATCTTTCGCGGTTGTCCTAGTTTAGTATATCTTGATAAATCAAAACATCTAAATCCGTGTCAATGACACCAAGAGAAGCTGCAGTGCGTTTAATTAAAGTAGTAATTTGTAATTAAATTAGAATTTATGTTAAAAAAAAAACCATGAGTCCTTTAAAATTCTTGGTAACGTGGTCAAATTTATGAAGGGTGTAATCTTAGGATCTAACTCCTCCGTCGGGAAATTAAACAAAAAAAAAAAATTGCCTGATTGAGTAACTGGGTAAAATTTTGTTTCCCAAGCAACCCTGGCTGCCGATGCACAAATATATAATATACCATCATCTTGCATCTGTATACAACTTCAAAAGATCGTACACTTTCACTCTAATACTCTAAGCCACATGCTTCCGTCCAAATATGAAGAAAACGAAAATATAAACAAAGCATATCAAAAGTACACTATGCTAGTAAGAGATGTAAACCCAATATTAACAAGTTTCTAAAATCATTCGGTCATTTCATTCAAAATAATATCGTGTCTTATAATTAAGAGCACAGCATAGATGCTCCGGCATGTTACTAATATGTATATCTGCATGCATGTACATCTCCTAAAGAATCTCCGCCCGTAATTTTTTTTTTTTTTTGGCATCCCACACTCTCTATAATAACGTTTTTGGAATCGCTGCGACTGTTCACTCGAACAATCACTTAAAAATCTTTTATTTTTTTTAATCATTGTTCCGAGACGCCAAATCTAAATAAACAAGGCAATTTCTTGATCGGAACAAAAGGCCAACGTTATTGGTGTGGGATAAAACTAACGTACAAGTAGCGCATGCGACTTGCGATTTCCTCGGTTTAATATGCAAGTTTGCTTTGTCGCTTTGCAATCAAAAGGAGGACAGCTATCGTGTTGCCCAAACCCTGGAAATACACACGGCCGACCGACAGAGTCTGGGAGATACAGCAATATAGTCTGGATCGCCGTACTCTGGAGAACGTGAGCCACCATCTCTCCCGAGGAGGATCTTCGAGAGCAGCCGTTCCGTACGTGAAAATCGTTAACTTTCCTTAAAAAAGGGCTGGGTATAGTTTCGTTTGTCTGCATGTGCACCGCGTTGGGGGAGCTCTTTACGTACTGCTCTTCAACCCATCCTTGAAACTGAGGTCGACATGGAATTCTTTAACTTCCTTGAACTTGGCTTTTTGGATCTAGCTAAGGGTTTTTTTAGATACTTGCTAATGGGAAAGCAGTAAACGAAGTGAAGTAATCTGTCTGTTTGTCGTTTGTGGGCGATCCCTTTGTTTCTTTCTCTTTCAGCTGCAGATGGAGAGCACTAGGACTATGGATTTGCAGCGCGCTTGCTTGTCCGGTTATGTTGGTGATTTAGGTATTCTTGCCTCGAATCTAAAGTTTCTGAGCAGACAAATTCGTTATCCGTTGTTTCTCTTTTGGCCGGTCGTTATGAAGCTTAATTAATCTGAGCAAATTTCAGATACCATCGTCACTTCTTGCGCCATTTTGTTTTACTTCTCCTGAAATTTAGTAATACAATTCTAGCTGAATTGGTTATCCCTTGGGCCCTTACTTTTGTCTACTTTTATAGTTTAAAGTTACTATGTGCCCGAAATTTTCAATATATGTACTGTCGCTTTCGACCTTTTTTTTTCCCCTTTTTGTTTCTGTATGATCACATCCTTTGAACTATATATATCTTTGTTTGTTTATATTAGGTCTCTAGTCGAAAACCCAAATAGAAATGTTGACGCCATCATTAAGTGTGAATAATCAAGATTTTTCGGCATATGCCGTAGAAAGACTTTCGGAGGGATGCACACTGTAATCAAGAAAAAAAATTAAGGATGAATTTGATAATTCTTCTACAAATAAATTCCTTTACTTGGCCCAAAAATGAAAACAAAATCAGTTCATGAGGTTAAATTGGTCCTGATCGTGAGAGGACACTAATAATGTCTTGTCCGACAATTCGTGACTCTCTCTTTAAACTATTGTTTCTTCGTTGTCTCGTGCTTGCATGCGATTGATATGCTCTTTGCTGTATTAATCTAGCATAGAAAGTTCATTAGAGAATCTACTCATTAATTTTAATTAGCCAAGAAAAAGCCAGAAGAAGAGACAGAAGGTAATTATCGGAATTGGGTCAACAAGCATCCTCAAAGGGGAGCAGTGGGGCTGCAATAATGAGGATCAAAGTTGATTAATAATAAGAAATGATAACATTATCAACCACGTGTCACATATATCTGTACTTATTATACTTCTCTTATAAAATAATCGATACCAAAGTCCAAAGAAAGCATGTGCCCTCGCAACTTGTATGGTATGATAGATTCCATCTATTGCTTGTCAGTATATATTAGATTTGTTATACCATGGGAATCAAAAATGGAATCACATGCTTGTATATTTCATGTGATGTGATATGATGTGACATTTTATCTTTATTGTAAATGGTCAATTTACGTTATGACATCTTTTTCAAAATTCTTTATGTCAAGTTGCATTGTTATTTAATTATCATGCGATCCTCATTTTCCTTTATAAAATTCTTATTTCAAGTTGCGTTGTTATTTAATTACCATGTGATCCTCATTTTCCACTATTAAATCCTATACCACCATCATTGATTCAACCTCTCCTCTTCCCCCCCTTCCCCCTAACCTTTACTCCCACTAAACTATGTGCTGGAAATGTCATTGAACTCTCTCTCTCTCTCTCTCTCTCTCTCTCTCCCCCCCCCAGTAATGTAAAGTTCTTAAATCCAATTTGTTCGACATGAACTACATGTGTACCTTTTTACTCTGAAAATGCCATTGAACTCTCTCTCTCTCTCTCTCTCTCTCTCTCTCTCTCTCTCTCTCTCTCTCTCTCTCTCTCTCTCTCTCTCTCTCTCCAGTAATGTAAAGTTCTTAAATCCAATTTGTTCGACATGAACTGCATGTGTACCTTTTACTCTGAAAATGCCATTGAACTCTCTCTCTCTCTCTCTCTCTCTCTCTCTCTCTCTCTCTCCAGTAATGTAAAGTTCTTAAATCCAATTTGTTCGACATGAACTGCATGTGTACCTTTTACTCTATTAGAATAATCAAGTATTAAATCACACTTTTATCCAACAACTTAAGCTTTAATCCCACAAAGTCATTCGTGATATCAGAGTAGGTGGTTTTAAATTCAAATTTTTTCAACCCCTTATTTGCCCTTCTTACTATATATTGACATGTTCAATCTCGAGCAAAAGTGCAGCCTATGCATGTGGTGAAAATCCACTTTTATTTGCCAACTTAAACATTTCATTAAGAATTTAAATTTTTAAAACAATCAACAATGGTTTAACAAAATGCTAAAAGGTCTTGTTCAATGAAGACAAAATGCCACTTGCTTTTCGGTCTTCCAAATAATGGCACTTGTCGTTGAGTTATTACCCTTCTCATTTCAGCAAAATTTCAGTAGATTGACTTTATTTCTCCTTCATTGTTGTTGAAATATTGTCCAACATCATTTGACAATATGCCCTTTATATGCATGTGAGGAAAAGTGTTAAAAAAGTCCTAAACATTTTGCATTTGTGCCAGTTTAATCCTAAACCTTTTTTTTTGTGTCAATTTAATCCTAAACTTTTTTATGTTATGCCAATTCAATTATTTCCAGCTAATTTTGGCCGGATTTTGCTAACGAACGTCGGCCGGCTGACGTGGCCGATCAATGCTAATGTGGATAATTTCTAATAATATTTTAATTTTTTTGAATCTTTTTCTTTTTCTTTTTCTTTTTTCTTTTTTTCTTTTTCTTTTTCCTTCTCCTCCTCTTTCCTCCAGCTGGTCGCCAGTGACTAGCCAAAGGTGACCACCGGCGAGGTCGACCTCACTGGCCACCTCGCCAATGGCCGTGAGAGCAACCTCGTGCTGGGTGGCGAGAAGCTAGCTTGAGGCCACCCTCGAGGCCTAGGCGATGAGGGTCGAGCCTCGCCGGCCCAGTGCGAGGCCACCCTCGAGGCCTAAGCGACGAGGGTCGAGCCTCGCCCATGGACGGCGAGGATTGACCTCGCCAGATCCAGGCACGAGGCCGCCCTCACGGCCTGGGTGGCCTTGAGCTGGCTTCTTGCCACCTGGTGCAAGGTCGCCCTCGTGGCCACTAATGAGGTGGCCGACGAGGTTGACCTCACCAGCGATCGCCTCCGGTTGGTCATCGGCGACCGACTAGAGGAAGGAAGAGAAGAAGGAAAAAAGAAAAAAGAAAAAAAATCCAAACAAAATAAAATATTATTAAAAAAATTTCACGTTAGCCGACCAGCGTCCAATTAGCAAAATCCGACCAAAATTGGCCTGAAAAGACTAAATTGGCACAACGTAAAAAGGTTTATGACTAAATTGACACCAAAAAAAGGTTTAGGATTAAATTGACACAAATGCAAAAGGTTTATGACTTTTTTGACACTTCTCCCTCTGCATGTGGTGCCCCTCTACCTAATAGTTTAAACTTTTGGGTTAGACTTTCTAACGTGATATCGATGTTGATGCTATTCCTTTTATGTGATGCAAACATTTGAGAGTTATGATATTCTAGGGACTAAATTAAACATTTTGAGAGGTAGCTAAAAAAACTTTTAAGGGTCTTATTTATTTATTCCTCTCTAATTCAAAGGCATAGGTATGGCAACTTGGCTATTTGAAAACTCATAAAACACCTTAGAAGTATCATGAACTAGTTACATATAGACCTTTGACATGTATAGGCAACCCAAACTCAAAGCATCTTGCACATAGTTTATTGGAGTCAAAAGATGACCTCCAATTTTTTAGCGGACCATGGAAAAGGGTAAGGATAAGGGGTGAGCATGGTTCCAAGGTAATATTTGGAACTAGAGAACCTGATCAGTGGGAATTGGGGTGGGCTACTGCGAGGGAAGAGATGTAATGGGTCTTGTGATTTGCAAACAAGTGGGGCACATGTAAGGTCTAGATAAACGGAGACACTAGATGGGTCTAGTATGGAGATAGCAACCCTTCACCCACTAAACAAAATGCATGCATGAGAGAGAGAGAGAGAGAGTGTCACGCCCCGAACCTCGAGCGTGCAAACATCCCACCATAGTCATGCAAATGCGACATTCCCAAGTAATATCGCCGACCCCATTCATTTATTATTACGCAAGCGGAACGTATTATAAAACCCCTACAATGAAATACGGGATAGAAAAGTAGGAAGTAAAACCACAACATAACACTTTCATAATTCAACAGAATTACAAACAGAGGTCTACGGCCAAAAGTCTACAAAAGACCGACTCTTAAAAAGGAACTGTCCTACGACCTACAAGTCGGACACGTTCTCCAATCCTTATGACTTCACCTCTGTAACTCCTCAAGGCCAACCAAAATTATCTGGCCACTCCGTCCACCAGGGACCTGAAATTTTAATCCCACAATCGGGATGAGACAATATCTCAGTAAGTTCAACTCCCTAAACCCCTATTAGAAAGAAAATACGCCCAAGGGTGGCATAGCCACACAACATAGAGGACTTACCTCGCCTCGATTCCTTCCTACAGGTTAGCATAATTCATATCACTCAATCATATGCAGTAATAAGAACTTAAACAACCGGAACGCATTCACTTTCATATAACCAACAACCGCAGGGGTCCTGATTATAAGACTAAATCGTTATGACACGTCCCATTCCATGCCACATAATTCCGTCCCATAATCCGACACATCAACAACACCCAACATGCATTCCAATTGTTATTCACTACCACACAAGGGCATAGCCTATTCGCAGTTCGGCTATCTACTGGCATATAGCCAGGCATCGCCTCTCCCCATGGAGCGCAGCTTCGTCAGTACGTCGACGGCATTCCCGAATGAGCATGGGCCCAAAATCAATTGCGACCTGCAACCACTTCATGGGCATCCCATATAGGGGCAAGTCCAGCTCAATAGCCCAAGACGATCTCCTTTTAATTATCACACAACAATTTATATTCGGCCTGAGACACTTTGCATTTCACTCAATGCTTCCACTCAAAATAGTGATCCTAGCCATTTTTCTTCATATTAAAAATAGTACATAAATTAGTTACGTGTGTGAGGACACGTCAATTTCGATCCCGAAAACCAATATCTCACTTTTTCAAACCCCACCATTTAATATAATACCGAAAATCCAATCTTTGCATCAAAACCCGACACTTAGGTTTTTATGAATCAAATCCATATTTATCACAATCAACACCCAATTTGCCACATCCATTCATCAAATTCAAATTCTAAATGCACAGCAGCGATCAGCACGAAATTCTGGAAAAATAAGGTCCCGAAATAATTTTCGAAATTTATTAAATAATTAATTTTATTCCGGAAATTAATTAAATAATAATATCCATAATTTTCAAGATCCGCACTCAATTTATAATATTCAATCATCAATTTCAAATTCCAAAAACACAGCAGCGATTAGCGAAATTTTGAGAAAATAAGGTCCCGACAAAATTTTCGGATTTAATAAATAATTAAATTTATTCCGAAAATTAATTAAATAATAATATTTTAATAATTTCGAATAATAAAATATTATTAAATTATTAAAAAATTTCGAAATATTTATTTAATCCAAAAGTAATTCATTTATATCAAATCACCACTATACTAATATAAACATCAACTTAACATTAACTAAACATACTTTAAATTAAACCAACCTCTTAATCTAATTCACAATTAAATAAATTAAACTAACCACCTAAGTTTACTTAACTTAGACTAAGCACACTTAGGGTATCATTAACCCTCTAATCAAGATTTAGTGAGTTAAACTCACCGAATTAGCGAGTCGAGCGGACCAAAATGACGGGATCAACGCAAGGACCGACTTTCCTCAAAGTGGGCCAAGCTTCCGGGGCCGGGAAGCCGGCCAAAACAGGCCAAACGTCCGCTGTTATACCCACTTTTCTAGCTGCTGGTTGAGGCCGAGAAGGAGTGGATCCAGTGCTGGCTTGGGTTGGAAACGGGCGGAGGAGCTGCAGTGATGCCGTTCGCCAACGGTGGGGTCTCACGGCGGCCGGAGGTGAGCTGGACGGCTTCGATTGAGCTTCCCCAGATCTGGAATGGTTGCTAAAATAGAGGGTCGGCAAGATGGAGGCGGAGATGGGCAGAGCTGCGGCGAGTAGCAATGGCCTTAAGCGGGGACGAACGACGATGGTGGTGGCGTGCGACTGTTCCAACGGTGTTGTTGGCCTCGTTGTCTTCGGCTTGCACGGGCGTCACACAGCAAGCGGATGGGGGAGAGAAGCTACTCAACGAACAGAGAAGAAGGAGAAAGGAGGGGGCCGACTAATGGCGGTTCAGTGAAGGCGTGCGACGGCGTGAGGCCCGGCGACTTGCTGGTCGATCTTCGCTGTGGCTGGTGTCCGAAGAAGAAAATGAAGAAGATGGAGGAGAGAGGGTCGACGGGAGAGAGGAAGGAGAGAGGGAGGAGAGAGAAGGAGAGGACCATTTTTTTTCTCTTTTTCTCTTTCTTTAATCCCACAAAATAGCCCACCATGACAACATCAAGTGATGTCATACTCCACTATCTCCAAACCTCCCACAATAATCTTCAATGGGTCCAATTCCATCCTCCGCCATGGCACACGAATTTTTAAACTTTGTACATCCCATTCTTCAATTCTCTTCCAATTGAACCAAATTGAAATCCATAAGATTAATCCAATGTTATCACATTTAAATTCACACAATCACTTGACCATAGAACCATCTTAGATCTCAAAAGCATAACCAAAAGCGGGCCTATCAATTTTCCAAATCAAATTGACCATACTTTGATTATTTTGCTGAAAAACCCAGTTTATATGTAAAAAATTTTCTAAAGATGAATCAATGATCCTAAAATGATTTGTGACATGCCCGGACTTCCAATTTTTGAATTTGATCTCAATTCACGGTTAATTTCACTCTGGCACAATATTAGCGCATCCTAATTTACCGGGTAGCTTTTAGAAATTTTCGTGCATTTGACCTATGGTTGATCAAGCCACAATGTATATCTTTAACACACTGACGACTCTCGGTTGTCGGAGTAATCTCAAGGTTTCAAATACGGACATAGGGTACCCAATCGACGAAAACGTCGATCCAGTGCCGATCGACCAGAATTGTGCGATTTGGTGGAATCACCCACACTTGATCACATGCCTCCGTCGAGTCAACCTATCTCCGGTCTCTAATCAATTTTTAATTGTGCCGTAATGACCCTTGCAGATTAGCCCGATCGAAAGGTCACTTCCTAGTCAAATTCTCGAGTCTGATGCATTAGAATCTCTTAACGGTTTCACCTGATAGACTTTCACATGAGTGGCCGACTCAAGGAAAAGAACTATATGCATGCCAACGAAATGCCTGTCTCAATTTATTGAAAATAGAATTGGAAAATCGGAATGTTACAGAGAGAGAGATAATCAATTTCTTTATAAATTCATATTCTAAGACAACAAACACATGTTATGATTTATAGTTTAACATTTCCTTTCATGCCTAAAGTAAAATGACGAGGATGTGGGTGAAAGAATTTTGACAATCATTGCGTGTTAACCATAGGGAAATTCACTTTGAGGATTCAAATTTTGAATATGACTCTCGTAGTTGTTTATTTTAATGATTCTGGAGCTTGTTCTTTTCACTTAAATAAAAGAAAAAGGTAATTTCTTTTTTTGAAATTCTTGTCAAAATGTATGATATTATTTAACGGATTACACAAAAGTTAAATGTGAATCTATATATGAATTTTTTATGGTTTTGCATTTAATATATGCAAGTAAAAATCAGTCCGTCCAAAAAATAGAAGCCATACCTCCTTCTCTCTTGACTTGTAAATAAAAGAACTAAATTTTGTTTATTGAATACAATTAAAATGTCCTTATCTTTTTTAAGTCATAATATTATTTTGTGAATTTTGACTACAACTATCTAAAATAATTATATGGATAATCTATAACTTATCAAAGCAAAAAAAAAAAAAAACATTGAAAGTTGATCCTGCGGTAAATGATGTTGAAAGGGAAAGCCTATCAAGAGAGAAATTGACTTCGTCCCTTGCACTGCATTATATAGAACAATGAACAGACGGTGTCTGAAGCGATATGTCAAAAATAGATAAAATAAACTTGAAAAGCACGATGATATGCACATTTTGGTATATGATAGCGGCAATCTATCAATAGTTACTAACGTAAGTCAATACAATAACAGAAACAATTAAATTACTTCAAATCCCACAACATAACAGGTAGCAAAACTCAAGATTGGAGTAAATGCTACTTAAAGATGATTGCTTAAAATAAATTGATCAATCATAGTCTCAATTTGAAAAAAGCAAAAGCAGCAGATGATCAATTCAAATTTAGTGGAACGTGATATTTAAGATCTTTATTAGGTATATAGTCAATCATCTGTCAAAATGAATTATAATGTTTTAGTACAGATTTCATGGTTATAGTCACTGCTATAGTTCCAAAGAATGCTATGCTTTCTATACCTTGAATTTGCTAGAGCATAAAAGGATTTTTAGTAGATATGAATTTTCCTTAGGTTTGAAACACCAAACCCATGCTTCGCATGGCAAATACACTAGTATTATATTTAAAGAGACTTTTCACATTAAATGCACAAAAAATGCAGGGAGTCTTGTCTTTTCCAAATGAAATCTTAAGAGTTTTACCAAAAAATGAAAGTCAAAATTTAGAGGAAAAATTTTGACAATAAGTTGTAAAATTGACCTATGAGGATGAGAAAGTATTGTTTTTCTAAAATAATCAAAGAAATTTTCTAAAATATTAATATATTGTATATATTAATATATAAATTATTAATAGTAAAATTAACTCCATAAGAATGAGAAAGTAATTACAATTTTGATTTTGTGCAAAATTGGCTTTATTATATATATGATGTTATATATTTACAGAAAAAAGCTACTCATATTAGAATAATATGGAAAGTATTGTTGGTCTTATGGCTTTCAAAAATTATTCTGATTCTATCCAATACAATACGTAGGTAAAAATTAATATTAGAGTTAGTGTTACTTAATGAAAATAATTACTAAAAAAAATTACCAAGTTATCGAGTTGAATTAAAGAAATAATTCCTAATGAATTCAATTTTCATAAAATATGACTAAGGAGATGTATGGTAAGTCTAGAGTGAATTTATATATTTATATATGGCTAATGACCTATAATATTTAATTATCTTCCAAATGATAAATTTACTATTGAGTGATATTCCTTATACAACTTTATGATTATTATCACTACTATAATTTATAAACACTATTTTCATTTAAGTTGAATGCGCAAGAGTAAATAAGCAGTTTTAATATACATAAAATTTTCATTTGGGTGTTGGGTGGTGAGAAAAGAGAGAGTGCCGACTTAGACATTTTTAGCCACCCAATGGGCCTTTACTAACTGGTATTATCTCAAGAAACCACATCGGACTCAAAGTGAAAAGTTAGGGTCTGTTCGATAACGCTTTTATTCTGAAAAGAAATTTCTTTTTAGAAATAGTCTTTTTTTTTTATTTCTATTCCTTAAAACAATTTCTAAGTAAAAAAACGCGTTTGGTAATCAAGACATAGGAAAAAAGCAAATATAGGAATGGTAACTCTCATCCCACGTCTCTTGCTCACAACCCCATGCCCTCCAAGCACTCTCATATCTGCCATTCACCATTTACATTAGCGCCTCCCAATGCTTGTGTGTGTCAAAGGCCATAACTAGGTTTTCTTAAACTTGGATCAGGCCAATGTTTCCAAATTTGAGATATTTTGCCTTCTACCTCCATTTTCGAGGAGAACAACCTGAAGTAAGGCATCAATATATTCAGCGTTCTTTAAAGTTTTACAACTCTTATTTCCTGAACCCAACTGGTTTTGCTGGTGGCCTAGCTCTGTTTTGGAATGATCTGGTTTATTTAGATGTATTACGCTCCACACCAAACCTTTTTCATATCAGTTGTAGAGAAGGGAGAGGAGGCAGACTTCTTAGTATTACTTTTATCCATGCTCCAAACCAAACAACCTGAAGTAAGGCTTCAATATATTCAGCGTTCTTTAAAGTTTTACAACTCTTATTTCCTGAACCCAACCGGTTTTGCTGGTGGCCTAGCTCTGTTTTGGAATGATCTGGTTTATTTAGATGTATTACGCTCCACACCAAACCTTTTTCATATCAGTTGTAGAGAAGGGAGAGGAGGCAGACTTCTTAGTATTACTTTTATCCATGCTCCATCTAATTACCAGCATCGTCTTCTTTTATGGGATGATCTTCGTCAGATACATGCTTCTAATGATCTACCTTGGTTATGTGCTAGAGATTTTAATGAGATTCTTTATCCATGGGAAAAGATGGGGAAAAGACCTGCTGATCAGTTTCGAATGATGTCCTTTCGCGCTGTCCTCAATGACTGTGAGTTTACAGAGGTAGAGAGTCATGGTTGTAAGTATACTTGGATGAATAATAGACAGGGGGAGGAGCTTGTTAAGGAAAAACTGGACCGTGTGGTATGCACTATGGACCGGCGATTTTTGTTTCTGGGGCGAGAGGTGTATGCATTTCCTGCGATAGGTCGATCATAGCCCTCTATTAATTCAGTCTTCAGCAACTTATTCTCGAACCAGGAAACCCTTTATGTTTGAGAGTTATTGGAACGAAGATAAGGAATGTCAAGAAGTTATCTATCGGGCTTGGAACTCAATCGCTACGTCACAATCTAGTTTTCTCCCCAAAGTGCGGCGGGTTACAGCAGCTCTGAAGGTATGGAGCCGGAAAAAATTCTCAAATAGGCACAAAAAGGTGCTTATGCTACAAAACCAGCTTCAAAATCTAGTGAATCAACCTCACTTCCATTATGATAAGGCAGCGGCAACCAAGCTAAAAGAGGAAATTCATCGGAGTTGGAGACAGGAAGAACAATATTGGGCTCTTTGATCTAGAATTCTACGGCTGAAATGTGGCGACAAAAATACTCGTTTTTTCCATGCATCTACAATCCAACGCAGGCAGCGTAATCGAATTACTACATTGCTGAATGATGATAATCAGTGGATTCGGGATTCATCTACTCTTCAAGATATGGCGACCACCTTCTTTTCGCACTTATATACATCTGCTGGTGTTAGATACTATGAACCATTACTGAACAATTGCAATCAGGTTGTTACCAGTGATATGAATGACCAATTGACTGCCACACTCACGATGGATGAGGTTCGGCATGCAACATTTCAGATGGGAACTTCCAAAGCCCCTGGCCCTGATGGATTGAACGGTTTATTTTATCACCAGCATTGGGAAGTTGTTAAAGATGATATATTCCTTCTAGTTCAGAATTTCATGATGTCAGGAGTAATGCCTTTGGGTTTAAATCAGACTTCTATAACGCTTATCCCCAAGACAACTCAACCTGAAAAGCTCGAGCAATATCGTCCCATCAGTCTTTGCAACTTTGCCTACAAAATAATTTCAAAGGTACTTGCCAACCGTCTGAAACCTTGGTTAAATATCTTGATTTCTAATGAACAGTCAGCTTTTGTGAAGGGTAGACAGATCCAGGATAATATTCCCATTGTTCAAGAAGTTCTTCATCATTTTAGAACAAGAAAGAGGACTACTAGATTTAATGCAATCTTAAAAACAGACATGACAAAGGCATACGATAGAGTTGAATGGGATTTCCTTAATGATTATCTCCTTAAACTTGGTTTCCATCCACGATGGGTTAGCTGGATTATGCAGTGTATTACTACAGTAGCTTTCAGTGTGAAGTTTAACGGGGAACAATTGCCTTATTTCTACCCATCTCGTGGTTTACGCCAGGGTGACCCATTATCGCCATATCTTTTTATCCTGTTGGCCAATGTCTTATCGACTCTTATAACACAAGCTGTCGGCATAGGACATATTCGAGGTATCCAGTTAAATAGATGGTGTCCTAACTTGTCACATCTCTTTTTTGCTGATGATGCAATCTTTTTCCTATCTGGTAGTATTCAAGAGAGTTAGAACCTAGCAAATATTTTGAACCTATATTGTTTGGCTACTTTGGACAGCTTGTTAATCGCAATAAATCGGGCCGATTTTCTGTAAAAATTGCCCTTTAACTCTTCAGCAGAATATGTCTCGGGAACTTAAGACGCTTATCCTCTAAGGCTGTGGTAAATACTTAGGTATACCCTCTGACTGGGGCCGCTCTAAAAAGGAGATGTTTTCATGGCTACTTGCAAGAGTCAATGCCAAATTGGAGGGATGGAAAGAGAAGTATGTTTCTAAGGGGGGAAAGGAGATTCTCATAAAATCTGTTGTTCAGTCCATTCCACATTATGCTATGTCTATTTTTAGGTTGCCTCTTTCATTTGCAAAGCAATTGAACCAAGAATTGCTAGATTTTGGTGGCGAAATGATCAGAATAGAGTTGGTATCCACTGGTTAAGATGGGAGATTCTGAAAGACAGAAAAGCAAATGGAGGAATGGGTTTTCGTGACCTAGTTGCATTTAATCGATCGATGCTTGGAAAACAGGCTTGGCGTTTGCTACAGCAGCCTCACTCTTTATGGAGTAAGTTATTTAAAGGTTTATATTTTCACTCCACGACTTTTTGTCTCATTGTTAGGGAGGTCGGCCATCTTGGGGATGGCGAGCATGCTTATGGGCGGGGATTCTATTCTACCTCATGTTCGCTGGTCAGTGGGTAATGGTAACACCATTAAAATACGCGGAGATCGGTGGTTACCAATGGGTGTTCTCCATGGTCCTAAAGCTAGAGAAGAACCTGTTCTGGTGGCAGATCTTATTGATCCCATCCACCACAACTGGAACCATAATATGATCCACTGGTTCTTCGAAGATCCCATTTCTACCGAAATCCTTAATATTCCGGTGAGACCTCTTTATTCGAATGATAAACTCATTTGGTCAGCTTCACCAGATGGACAACATACTGTACGTAGTAACTATCATGCGGTCATGCAGTCAGTAAATGATCATCACAGTAACAGAGCATCATCATCAATACATGTCACTACAGTATTATGGAAAAGAATATGGGCAATGAAGACGGAACCAAAAATAAAGACTTTCCTGTGGTCCGTCTGCCATAATGCACTCGCATCCAGAGCGAATCTATTCCATCGTCATATCGTCTCCGACCCTCTATGCAATCTTTGTCAACAGCAAGTTCCTGAAACCATCGAAACCATCGAACATATCTTTTTTCATTGTCCATGGACTCATGCTATTTGGTCTGACTCACAACTCAATATACCGATGTCGACACTCAACAGCAATCGCATCGACTCTTGGCTTACAGAAAGGTTGGATTTACCTCGGCACTTACCTGGTTTAGATCTGGTTGCTAACACCCTTTGGCAGATATGGCGAATGCGGAATGATTTCATCTTTCGCAATCAGAAGCCGGATCCATCCCTCGCAGTGCGATCTGCTATAGCTCAACTGAAATCACACCAGATCTCCTCTTTTGCATCTCAGATCAGATCTGATACTCAATCTCTCAATCCGAATCACCTCTGGCGTCCTCCCGACAGGGATACCTTGAAATGTAATATTGATGCAAGCTTTCAGCCGGGTAGTACTGAAGGTTCAATCGCCTGTATAAGCAGAGATTTTACAGGAAGACTTACAAATCTTCATTCCAGTCGAGTCCCTGCGCAGTCCACTCTTGAAACAGAGTGTCAAGCCCTTATCTTTTCACTTAGACATCTTCTCAGCCAAAGCCTCAATGCTACTGATCTGCAGATCGAATTTGACTGTCTTCATCTTGTTGAAATCATAAAGGGTCTGCGATCGCCGCCATGGGAGCTCCGCTCGGTGTTTGACGAAGCGTTCTTTTTGCTTTCACAGTTTCGTAACCTCACGATGCTCCATTGCAGACGAGAAGCAAACCTAGCTGCTGATTGGGCTGCGAAGGCCCATCTTTATGCTTCGGCCCAGAACTGGCATCTTTCTCCCCCGTCCATATTGCTGGATCTAGTTTATGCTGATGCTTTTTATTCAGGTTGTAATCTCACGTTTTAATGAATATCAGTTGCACTTTCGCCCAAAAAAAAAAACATAATTGATCTGAGAACAACAGTTAACAAAATCTAGCCATGAGCTTTAGAGGGTGGGAGAAGGGAGAGGAACTGTCATAGACATGTGACCACATTGATCATATTTCCATATTAGCAGGTAAATTATCTTGAGATCAGCATCACATAAGATCTCCCCTCCAATTTTATAAAAGAGAAGCATATGAAAAAAGTAAGAATGAGATTGTCATGACTTGATTCAAGGTCTACACTAGGGCAACTTCTTTTGACCACTTTATAGAATTTTCCTTAGCTTAACACTAGACCTATCAAAATGGGTTATGAAACCATTTGTTAACCCATATTTCATGGGTTGGGTTATTATATAAGTTAGTTAAATTCAATAAATGGATCATAACTAAGCTTAGAATGGCAAAAGCCAAAATAATATAAAAGCTCAATAGGCTCATAGCATACTTAAACCCAACTCATCTCTATGACTCGTCTCTTCACTCTCTTTCTCCCTCACTTGATCTCATGCTCTCTCACTTCGTGCTCTCACCTTAGTTTTAGTATAATTTTTTCTCAATTTTCTTAAATATAGAAGAGTTTTAACAAAATAGATCAGGTTAGATATGGGTCTAATATGAGTTACTAGATTCATATTGTATGAAAATTGATCAATTTTGGTTGGACCATTTTTAACCGAACCCACTTGTTTGATAGGTCTACTCAACACTACTTAAGGCAAAATTAGCGTAATAACCTGTACATGTAGTTTTTAAGAGATTACACACATATTGTTAATGTCAAATTTTTGCCCGTGGCGATTAAAAGGAGTATAAAATTGTTCAAAAGCATCATTTTGTCAAATTTATGCCTTCAAATTTGACTAAAGTCCATTGAAAATTTGTTCCAATTTTTTCTCACCTAAAAAATGTGAAATTACCCAAAAAAATAGTGTCAGAAAATTTTTGTCACAACCTACCTTCGAGGGGAGAGAATAGGTTTAGGGGTATTACCTAAAGGATGGGCTTATGGACCTTAATTAGGCACAGGCTCTCCCAAGCCCATACCCTACGTAACGTTGGGATATTTTTTAGAAATTTTGCAAAAATGAGTCACCATATTAGCCTATTGGGGTCGGCTATAAATAAGTGAGGCACGGGAGTATGCCATACTTCCTACGCAATCAGAGAATCTAGGGTCGGGGATTTGATTACACTAATTAATCAATTAGTATCCTTTTCAGTATCTCATCTTGTTCATTTTAGAAAAAAATGATTTTTGTTAGACAATTTGGATTGATTTTATACCTATCCACTAACATGTGAGGTGATCATGTGAGTACACAATCATTAAAATACTAATTATAGCTACCAAAATCCTAATTGCAGTAAAATTGAGTAAGTGCAATTAAACATTCGCAAACGTAATTAAATATGCAAATTAAACATGCAATATAACCAATATACAAGAAAATAAAGGACTAATAACACTAAAAAGGAAAGACGCGGCAATTCCCAATCAATTCCTACATTTTTTAGATTTTTGAAATTTTTAAATTTTTAAATTTTTAAATTTTTTTTTAATTCCGAACCCGAGTTCGGTCCGGTTAGGGGGTGGGTCCCTCAACCCGCCCAAAAAGGGCAAGGCCCGACCAATGGTCGGGCCTTTATTTAAAAGTGGGTTGGGCCCAATCGACGGGCCCAATCCCTTTTGCAAAAGGGCCCCCTGCAAGCCCTTAAAAGAAAAAAAAAAAAACACCATCAAAAAGGGGGAGATTGTTGTAGAAAACTTTCTTATTGTTTTGAAGTTGACAAAACGTTTCCATCAGTCTAATCTAAAGAATTCTAGACTCAAGTGTTAAATTCTGACGAACTCCAAACTCTGTCGTTAAAATCTGAAGACCACAAGACACAAGACTCAAAATCTACTCTCACTAACAGTTTCCAGACCGACGAAGAGAAGACTTATCGAGACAGATTTTTCTGTCCGTACGGTTTGTAGAAGATCTTACAGCTAGAGATAGCACATCGTGATCAATTATTCTTATTGGAATCAATTTGAATAATCAGATCCGTTGAAAGGTGAATTATACTTAGAATGTTCTACTTATGGAAACCTAGATCCTAATTATATGGGCGAGAGGAATTGGTGGGCTATCATCACATTTCTTAAATGACTCGAGATCTCCTTAATTAATTATGTCCAATGGGTAGATTGAAAAAACTCCTTTGGAAAGTGCCAACGGTCGTGAAGGCATGAAGAAGTATATAAGGAAAACACTCAAGTTATTCAAGTGTGTGCGTGAAAGAAGAATTCCAAAGTCTGAAGCTCTTACTTTTTTGCTATTTCAAACATAGAGCTTTATTTGTACTCAAAAGAGAGATCAAACACTTATGAAATTTTGAAGATGTGCAGTAGAGTCTCTACACTATAAAGTCAAAGACATAAGACTATAGAATCTCTTTTGATCCTTAGTGAAATCCAACCAGTGGGCTATCAGCGCAAGAGAGTGGACGTAGGCTTGATCTAAGCCGAACCACTATAAACATTGTATCTCTATTCTCTTTCCCTTAAGCTCCTTATTCAATTTACAACTTCATATAACTATTTACTACTGTCTTTATAGCTAGCAAATTGTTCTGAAGTTTCGTAAAAATTTCTTTATCACCTATTCACCCCCCCCTCTAGGTGATCTTACTAGCCCTTTTAATTGGTATCAGAGCTTGTGTGCTCGTTTTATTGAAGTGTTTTTACTTCTAAGCTAAAGATCTATGGCTAGTATTTTGGCTCTAGGTTTGGTTGAAGGCCAAAGCAACACCAGACCTCCTTACTTTGATGGAAAATAATACAATGTTTGGAAAAACAAGATGAAGGCATTCCTAAGATCGAACGATCCTCTGGAATGGGATGTGCTCAATCCTTATGCATTGCCTTAGTAAAGGGAGATAATCACTGCTCGGGGTTTAGAAATGAACAATCAAGCCCAAATTGGTTAAAGCAATGGGTATCAGTGTTTGAGTAGAGAAGGAAATACTCTTCTTCACCTTGGGATGAGTCAAGCTCTAATGAAAATCCCTCTGAGGCTATCACCAGAAGATTGATGCAAGTGAAAGTAATAAAATCTTTCTCAATCATTCGCTCTACAACACAACCGTAACCTCCTATGTTGCCCCAATTTAGGGTCGTTCTCGACAAGGGTACCTTGAAGGATCATCTTTATTCGACCCAAAGGGGAAGCAAGAGATTAGTGCAATGCTTGGGATTGATGAAGGAGACGCCTTTATGATTCCGATCTTTGCACTCAATGCAAATAAATCATTCGTCCTAAGAGAATGTCGCCTTTTACTCAACTCCCAAAAGTATTTGAATGATGTGTTTGGAAATGGCTTGCCTTTCTTCATCCTAAGAACTTCTTGTTTGGCATGGTTATCGTCTCCATATCACTTTGTCGAGATCATCTTAGTAGATCAATCTCCATAGGGAAATTTGATTCAAAATGAATAACCCACAAAATGAGAAAATAATTTTCAGATAAAAATGATGCTCAAAATTTTGTAGAAATTTTTTTTTCTTAATTATACATTTTTGTGCTTGTCTCTAGGAAAGCGCCAAATGTCCTTTTTCGTAATGGAAATTCTCTCTTTTTTTTTTTTTTATTTGAGCATAAAGGCACTTACCTACGGCATGGTGACCCGATAACCCTATAAAGAATGTGAAAGAATATGTTAGCGCAAAGATCTTTAGGGATTGAAATGTTGGAAACGACATATTATTACCCTTCACTTGCTTTTATCCTTTGGGTGCTAACATTTCTCTAATTCACCCCATGGATATTTGGTAACTTGACATTACCCTTCACTTGCATTTGCCTCAAAGTGTTTGATGTTTTCCTATAAAAGGAAAAAAAAAATCATGTTAGAGACACTATCAAAATGAGCAATTGGAATTGACACAATTTACCCTTCACGTTTTTCCGTTCTTCAAGTATGAACTTTGCCTGAAGTAGCTAGAATTGATTGAAAAATGATTATGTGGCCCAGATTTTATGCATGAAAAGCACTTCCCTATTGTATACAACAATTTATAAAGTTCAATTCTTGCTTTTTTTCAAATGCTCTTTTGGAAGAAACGTTTAATTGACAAAAAGCTCGAAAAATTTAAATGTGAATCATTAGATGTGTTTTTTCAAGATCTTGCTTTGAAAGGAGAGGGATTGCTCCTTATTTCCACATTTGGGGACATTGTTCATTAGATGCTTTGCCCCATTTATTGCATTTTCTCCTACAAGAGAGAGGACATGTTATTTGCATTCCAAGATTGAATTGGACCGACTTAAGAATGATGCACCTTTTGTGATGAGTTCAACTATTTTGTTCTAGCACACTTCATTGGTGGGGAATGAGAGATTTTTTTCTAAGTGTTGCTCCACCGCACTTTGTCTAAAAGTCTTTGTTTTGTTCGAGTATACTCTTTTCCTTTTAGAGATTGTGTAGTTCCGGCCCAGGTTGTCCTCACGTAGTCTTGTTATATGCTAGTATTTGCCTCATGAAATTCTGCACAAATGAAGAGACAAGTCATTCCTAAAATAAATCAAATTTAACTTCGAACGATTACCACCTTTTACTCAAGGACAACATTTGATGACCGATTATCTTTTGTATTCATCGAAATCTGGAAGTATTGTCTTAGTCTTATAGACCACCAATAGTCATCTCCATGCAAAGATTGGATGCCTAGAAGAGATGCAGACGGTGAGTAGATAACTTGATGGTGACATTTCCAACACGGCTTCAACAAAATAAATGAGTGCAGAAATCAATCCCCGTCTAGCTTGAAAGTCCTCTTATTTGTACGGTTAAATGAGAAAATGTCAAAGAGTGGCTATTATTCGCATCCTGCGAGAAGAAGACAATGTCAATATATGAATGAGAGAATGATCTCTTAATGAGGTCGCCTCTTACAATGAAATCAAGGTGACGATACATACCCCATAGTCCTTATTACGGGGTTTTAGTATTTTGCCAAGATTTTATCATAAAAGAAGGGGCATCATTAAAAGAAATCAATCTGCAGCCATCAATCGAACGTCCACTCTTATTCTAAAAGTTTCATATGCAAAAGTGGCATTGATTTTGATTTTTTTTTTCTTTTAAAAGAGATTGATTTTATGATTTTACTTTTGCAAAAAATGAAGTGACTTCTATTTTGAGAAATCTATACACAAAATGGAGAGAATTTGATTAAAAATGCAATTTCAATTTTGTGTCCCAATATATAATTGCAACTTGAAAGTTTTTTTTTTTTTAAATACGATTTTGATCCCATAACTAGAAATTTAAATAAAATCATACGTTCAACAAATCAAAGTGTTTAGAACTTGCATTCAATATTCACTTATCAAGAGTGATTGTCAATTTTTAATTATAAGCTTACAACATCGAGGGCATTCAATTGATTTCCGCGAATTTCAAGAAGAAAATTCAATAACAACAAAAAAAGCAGATAAAAAGAAAAAAGATACTTACAGTGGGGAGCGACTTTTCTCTCTGTTTTTTTTTTCAAAATTACATAAACATGCACATGGGATGTGGTTCGATTTCTATTCTATATGGCTCAAAATGAAGCCATGAGATTACCGGACTAAATCAACATGATCATGGTTAGGTCGGGGTTCCCATGACTCCAGCTTCGTCAAAGAGTAGATCCATGTCGCGTGATTGTCGACTAGGGTGGTAACTCTTGACATTAAGAAGGAAACTTCGAAGTTGAGATGGGCGACTCGTACTACATGGTCATAGTCGGAATGGTATCCACCTCAACACCATCCTAAGAAATCCTATGCGGCTCAAGTTCGGCAGCAAGTAGCGTGTGTCATAGTATAGTGCAATACAGAGAATACATGCACAACAGTTTATAAACCAACACCACTTCAAAAAATTCAAAACATAAACATTTATTCTCAACTCTACACCTACAAGACAAGGGTTAACAACCACTCCTCCCCTTTATAACTCCCAACTGCAAAAACATTTAATACTCACATTAGGGACGTACCTAGGTATCCTTGTTGCCAAACAAAAATTATTTTTGAACAAAATAGATTTAGGCCTAAGTCCTCTAAGGTTTAAAACCAAGTCCCTAGTGGAGTCGCAAAGCTATCATGACCTACCCTTAGAGAGAGGAAATAGATTTAGGAGTATTGCCTAAAGGATGGGCTTATGGCCCTTGATTAGACACAGGCTCTCCCAATCCCATACCCCACGTGATGTTGGAATATTTTTTAGAAATTTTGCCAAAATGAGTCACCACTAACTTATTGGGGTCGGCTAGAAACCAAGTGAGGCACGGGAGTATGCCACACTTTCTACGCAACCAAAGAATCTAGGGTTGGGGACTTAATTACACTAATAGACCAATTAGTGCCCTTTCAGTACCTAGTCTTGTTCATTTTAGAAAAAAGAATTTTTGTCAGGCAGTTTGAATTGATTTTATATCTATCCAGCTGATCATGTGAGTACACAATTATTAAAATACTAATTATAGCTACTAAAATCCTAATCGCAATAAAATTGAGCAGGTGCAATTAAACATTCGCAAACGTAATTAAATATGCAAATTAAAGATGCAATATAACCAATATAGGAGCAAATAAAGGACTAATAACACTAAAAAGGCAAGACACAGCAATTCCCAATCAAATCTTACATTTTTTAGATTTTCAAATTTTTTAATATTTTAATTTTTAAATTTTTAAATTTTAAAAATATTTTTTTATTTTTCAAAAAAAAGAACCGGTTCTGGTTTGGTTGGGGCGGGTCCCACGACCCGCTTGAAAAGGGCAAGGCCCGACCAAATGGTCGGGCCTGTATTTAAAAGCTGGTTAGGCCCGATCGACGGGCTCAATCCCTTTGCAAAAGGGCCCCCACAAGCCCTTAAAAAAAACATATAACTAAACCTAGCCCAAGAGACAAAATGAACCAAATATGCCAAATTCACCTCAACCCAAAGAGTGAAACCAGCCCGACCCGGTTTGAGGTCCAAACCCTACCCAATTTGAGGCTCCTGCCCGACCCGCCTCTGATCCGCTGAGGGGACACCGCAGGTCGGCGACCAACCAAGGACTTCGGCGGTGGGCAGCAAACGTGTGGCGAGGGGGACGGCGGTTCGAAGCTGCAGTGGCGTCATTTGGAAGGGGCTCGGAGCGACGTGCAGGGGGGTCCGGCGTTCGGTTCAGGACTTGCTGGCGTCGGGGGCAACGGCGTCAAGCAGAGATGGCGGCAGTAGAGGAGGTGAGCAGCACTTGGCAATGGGCGGCAAACACGGCGACGAGCAAGCGCTGCAGGTCGCGCAGCGAGGAGCTCAGTTGCTGACGTCGGCAGAACTGGGCAGAGATGATGTGGAGCTTCGAACGGAGGGCAGTGCAGACGAGGGCTACTAAGCGTCGAAGCAGAGGCGGAGGCGCACGGTGGCTCGGCGAGGTTCTAGCATCGCGGGAGGGTGCTCGTGCAGAGGTGCTGCTGTGATAGTTCGACAGAGGGGAGCGGCGGACCAGCAGCAGTGGTGGCGAAGGTGAAGGCACGATGGCTCGGACAGCAACGGGTTAAGGTGGGGAGCTCAGACGGCGACAGGCTGAGGCGGCGAGGCCTCCTCTCTCCCTCTAGCTCTCTCTCTCTCTCTCTCTCTCTCCAGCTCTCCCTCTACTCCCTGTGTTTCTCCCTTTCTCCGTTTGCCTCTGTTTTCTGCCCCTCCCTTTTGATGCAGGTTCTCCAAGCTCTTCAAGGCCAATGGCAAGTGTCCCCGGCTCCTACCTTGCCAGCCTGTCGACCGCCCTACTCCCCGACCCACGGATCACGCCAGAACTGCTCCCCCAATCCTCCTGCTCTCTTTGTCACTGTGCTGCTATAGCTCCTCTGCACTCCTATTCTGCGCGAGAGAGAAAAAAAAGAAGGGGGGCGGGCCAGGCCAAGGCCGGATTTGGCTCGACCTGACTCCTAAGGTTTTTTTTAAAATAATAATAAATTATTAATCAATTATTTTAAAATTTTAAAAATAGTTAATTATTTTTTAAAAAAATTAGTGACTAATTCCTAACTTTTGATGCTATTAATTCTTGAGTAAAATGGCAAAATTGAAGTGTAAATAATTTTCTTTTTTCCTTTTTCTTTCTTTGTGAAAAAAATTATTAGCGCTATGTTTTCAAAAGTTGAAACTAAATAATCAATTTTCAAAAGTTGCTTTGGCTTTGGATTTCCATTTGCTATGTTGAATGCCATAAAGATGGAGGGAAAATGGATCTCCTAAAGAACTATAGTAAACTCTATATGAGAGCCTAAGACAATGTGATCCATCTAAAAGATGAAGCAGGGGGCCTCTTCCTTTAGTTTATTTTTATTTATATCTATCAATCTAATACAGAATCACATGTGTCCCCTCTCTATCTAGGAGGTAATGAGGTCTGGCCTAAGGTCTTATCGACCCAATTTGACTTAACTCGAGAAATCAAAATTCGTTTGGAGGACTCAAGTCTTATTGACAGCTACATATATTTATTAGCTTGGAACAACGGAATACGTAGATTGATAATTCAATAATTCTTTTTTGGATAGATTAAGGCTAGCATTAGCCGATACAATCAATTTATTTTGATGAAATCACTGATGATTTGCACATTAAGTCGTGTTGACAATAGAGTTCAGAAGAACCTCGTCAAGCAATTTAACCTGAAAAGAGACTCCGGCAGTCCAAAAGGAAGGGCATTTGACACTTTTTGTTTATTTTTTCACTTGACCTGGGCTGACCGAGCTTGAATTTTAATCCGCGACTGATCGAAGTAGCCGATATGCTTACCTAAGATTTTCTATGTTCGTAGATATATGAGTAGGTTCATTGGTCAATTGAGTTGGAATTTCCCTCTTTTTGATATATAAGCTAGTTGAACATAATCAGAATCAACTAATAGTCGAGTAGTCAACGAATGAATCGTGATTAAATTATCTTGAAAAAATTATACCGTCAAAATCAACTCCAACTTCTATGTTTCTGAAAGAACCAGTAATTTGTAGTAGAGCGATGATTTTGAAGTTCGTTCCCACGTCTCAATTTTCATTATCCAATTCCCATCTTCCCCAAAAAAATTTAGGTGGGGACTCAAAGCAGTGTAAGTGCAAATTTTTAAAGCATTAACATACGCATATGTATGACTATCTTAGGTGGCGACTCAAAGCAGTGTAAGTGCAAATTTTTTTAGTATGATAGCATGAAAATTACAGAGCAGCAGCAGCAATTGTCAATTTTCTCCCCAAAAAATTTGACTAAACTCCCGTCGGAATTCCTTCTAATTTGTGTTTTTTTTTTTTGGTAAAGTTAAGTAGTATTATAGCAAGAGAACCAAGGAGCTACACAAAGAGCACAGCAAAACACATCCGACTCCAAGAGAACATACACTCAACTAGACACATGCGTCCAGATGAGAGGATGGGAGACGGACGCGCTGCACAAAGGAGGAAACAAGCAGAAGAGAAAAGCGCCAAAAACAAGGCGGGAGGAACAACAAAAGAAAGGAAAGGCCAACCAATACGGCCACGGGGAGAGAGAGAAACCATCCCAAAAGAGGAAACGGACACACTCGCTTCAGTCAAAAATAGAAGGATGGATTCCCCAAGCCATTTGGAGCCTACGATTGCAAGGGATATCCGGAACGCCTGAATAAGTGGATGCTTTATCTTTGACGGCATTTCGTAAATGCTCCTTTAAGGCCGGAAGGAAGAGGTTTTGGTTACAAAAAATGATATTATTTCGTTCCTTCCAGATGAGGTAGCATAAGGCACCAAAGGAGAAGCGAGCAATGGCTTGGTGAAAGTTTGTATTCAAGTCGCCTTCACGGAGCCATCTCACCCGAGATTTTTGCCTAAAGAAAGATTCCTCTTTGAGGCGAAGGTCAGAGAAGATGTAGAGGCGATCCTTTTCATTATCAGCCAAGGCTTGGTTATGAGGATCAAGCTGGATGGCGTCCTGGGCTTCCAACAGTAATCGCCTAGCATCAGCAGTCCTAAGTGAGATATCAGAGAAGGATTCCTTGTTTAAGAGCTTAAGTCTTCGCTTAAGGGCCTGAAGCTTACAACAAAGGGTATACATAGGTGAACCAGGGATATGGGACTCCCAAACCTGCCGAACCATATCAAAGGAGGAGGGGTTCATCATCCAAAAATTGAAGAATTTAAAAGGCCTCCGGGAGTTCGGAACCGGAAGGATCCTGACAATCATAGGAGAGTGATCAGACACTCCAGGGGCCAAAAAATTAGCTTCAGAGTAGGAGAAAGTAGAGTTCCAGGCTGCATTGGTAAGCACTCTATCTATCTTTCTCTGCCTTCGCATGGGACCAGAAGAGGCTGACCATGTAAACCTATTTCCCACAAACCGGAGGTCATCTAGACCCGCTTGGATAAGGCAATTACCAAAATTCTCAAAAGCTGGAATCCAATAATTGGACCTATCGGCTCTATCCGACGCATAACGAATGGCATTGAAATCACCAGCAACAATCCAAGGGATATCCAGACACAGAGCACTAGTTGAAATCAAATCATCCCAGAGAGGTCTCCTCAAGACGAAGGAGTGCTCCGCATAGACAACAGATAAATTAAAGGAAATACCCGAAATAAGACACTCCAAACGGCCATGAATGGCCTGAGCAGTGCAAGCAGAGGTGCAAAAAGATACGGCCAAAGGATTCCAACCTATCCAAATACGGCCCCTGATCGAGTTAGAGTAGTTCATAGACCAACACCAACCAGATATAAGAGAAGCAGAAACATGGGAGTGAGCAGCAGGGGGGATTTTAGTCTCCAGGATCCCAATGCAACTCAGCCGATTTGTTCTAACAAAATTCCTAATCTCAGCTTGCTAGAGGGCACCTCCAAGGCCCCTAATATTCCAAACACCAAAAAACATAATTGGAGATAGATCATATTACCTCTTTATGCCCCCCCGTTTCCTCGCCGAGGGAGGAATAGGCTTCGGGCCAGGAGGAAAAGTCGGCTCTGCCGATTCCGAGCGGAGAATTCCTTTTTTATGGGTATGGGGATCTTGGGTTAGCTTATGAGAAGGAGCATTGTCACGTTCCTCAGGAATGGATGACGGCACCTTACAAGGTGATACAGATTCAGATTCACCAGAGCAGATGTCTTCATATTCTTCTTCATCCGTTGAGGCCGACTTGTTCGAAGCATGAGAACCCTGAATTTGAATTAAGGCAGAAGGTGCAGGGTCAGGAGAAGTGCGCAGAACCGGATCAACCGAAGGCGACTCTTCTTCCTGTCTTTTAGTTATCGGTTGAGTATCAGATGGCAAAGGCTTTTGTGGCATAGATAATCCTTGCTGGTCCCCACCAGGATGGGGGGGGATGGGAGGAATCAGAGTCGAATTAAGAACCTGTGCATCAGGAATGTTCTTATTCCGCCTATTTCTTACTTCACGCCATTCATTTTGTGGAGGGCCATGAGACCTTGGGGGAGCAGGGCCAACTTTGGAGGGGCCAGCTTCAGTAGGCACAGGACATTTATGGCCAAAAGTAGAGCAGGATGGGCAGAGGGCCGGAATCCATTCATATTGAACTGTAACTGTTCTAAGTTCCCCTTTCATCATGAATTCCACCACTTTAGGAAGGGAATTAGAAGCATCAATCCCACACAGACGTGAACAAAAGCCACCATTGCCATTTGCTCCGTTCGATTGTCAACAAAAAGCGGTTTACCAATAGCACTTGCTAAAAAACTAATCCCGGCAGCTGACCATAACGCCACAGGCACATTCCTAAGACGGATCCAGATAGGAACGGTGTTATGAGCTATTTTCTTGAGCTCCAACATGGGGTGCCATTGTTGAAGGATCAAGGGGATTTTAGCTACCGTAATCGGGCCTCCATCCAAAACTCTTTTTCTGAATTCACCATCCGGAATGTGAAAAAAATAGAAGCCAAGGTCTGCAGCAATTACCTCAATCAGTTGGTGGCCCCATGCATGTTTGAGGGCGTCCTCCGTGAGCTGGAAGGGTAGCCGTTTACCAATATAGTAGCCAACAAGACACTCCTCCTATTTAGGGTGAGACGATTCCAGCAATTCGTCCAGCATCTGCATAATTTTTGAATTCTCAATGGTAGCCGGAGGAACGAAAGATAAACCATAACCTTTGGTTGCAGACCGAGTTACAGCCGCCCAAGAGCGAACATGGGTCTGGGGTTTACTACCTGAAGGGATCGAGGACGAGATTCCAGACGCCTTCTTGGAGCTAATCTGAACCAGATTCGGGTCCTGTTCTCTCGGAGCAGGCACCGAACGAGCAATCGAGTCTCAACTGAAAGAGATTCTCTTCACCTTGCGAGTTGAGACCTCAGAGAAGACGTTTTCATCTCCCACAACATTAAGCCGAGCAGAGAGTCCCCCTAGCGGTCGAGCCTTTCGAGCTCTGCTTCGTCCCCTGCTACGCGAGCGACCAGACTGGGATCGAGCACCTCTTACAGCAGAGGAGTACCGCATAAAAGCGGGGCGAACAAGTGGGGGAGGGTTAGGATGATCCATCGACGCATCCATGAGGCCTTTTCCCCGAGTATCATCAGCAATCGCAGAGGCGGAAGCCATGCGACCCAGGCAATTCTTGAAGAAGAAACCCTAAAAATTCAGAACGAGAATTCCAGCCGAGTAAGCCATACCAGGGGGATTCGATCGGAGAGGAGAAGAAGCGGCTAAGAAGGGAGCTCGTCTCTAAAAACGGGCACGATTCGATGGCGGAATCGGGCGGAACGAGCAAGCGCGCAGGCGGGTGAACAGTAGCCGCGCGAAACCGACGAGAGCATCTGCGTGAACAGTGTTTCGAATTCTCTTGGTTCAGCTTTTATTCCTTCTAATTTGTGTTTTCCCCCTAAAGAAACAAAAATTAGTAAGTCAGACAATTGAGTTCTTCTTATGCTTCATTTATAAGAAAATTATACACTTGACGCATGTTCATAACATAATAACTAAAAATCAGGACACAAAACCTCTCAAATTCTTCCATTTCAAGTTCCACATTATTGGAACGATATGACATAGCCATTATGTTTGTCGGGGCTGCCGGCAAAGTCAGTAAAGTCCTCCTTATTCGGCTTCAGATCCAGCGAGCCGCTCCCAGCCCCAGGTGAGTGGTGCCGCTTCCGAGTGACCCTCACCGGCTCCACCTCATCACGACCGATCAAGTGAGGGAAAATTAGCCTGGCCTTGGTCCCACGCATCGCGAACGCAGCCCGGTCATAAGCTAATGCAGCCTCCTGTGGCGTCTAGTAAGTCCCGAGCCATCTCCTTGCACCATTCTTCTTTGGGTCCTGAATCTCCGCCGCATACTTCCCCGACGGTGGCCTCCTCACTCCCTGGTATACACACCCTCCAGGCCCGGCATCATATTCGTGCACCCCCGCAGGCATGGCCTCATTTGCTTCGACGTGTCCACGATCCACACCTGGTTGCTCATTCAACGAGCTGACTGATTCGAATCCCGCAGCATCTTTCAGGGGATCGTGATGGATTTCCACGTCGTCGTCATTTGCTTCGAAGGACATAGTTGTCTCCAACGACGGAAATGTGTTGGAACTTGAAACTGGGCAATGGAATCGAACATTTGCAGCGATTTTCGCTAGGGTTTCAAAGTCGTCGTCGTTGAGAAGATGCTGGCGAATACACTCTAAAAGGGCAACATCTGATTCTGATATTGTGGAACTCGCTGTGCACATGTTGATCCTGAATAGTGGACAATACGCAAGGTTAGGGACTGATTAGTATTTGGTGCGAATTATGATGTACTTGGGTAGCGAGGTTCGACGCTTGGAAGTATATATAAACGCGTTTTATCGGGAGCTTATCAAAGTCCTTTCTCAAAGTGGTCTTCTTGTTTATTAGTACCGTAAGTGCAATTTGGTTGCTTCTTTCTAATCACAGCAGCGTGGAGCACGGACAGCTTGGTTTTCGAGTCTTTCAGTTAAAGCTTCCCTTGTTTTTACATTAGATGGTGACCAACATCTCGAGATTGAATTCGTAAACGAAATCCGATGGAAAGCCTAATCATGTAATTTAAATTAGGAAAGCCTATCTTTTACTTTTGATTGATAAATCTTTATTGGAGTTAAACTCCTAATTTGAGTCATTAAAAAAAGGTTTTTCTGGATATAAATATTATGTTATATTATATTATATTATATTATATTATATTATATTATATTATATATGAGGTGGATTTTGATTTTAGCATATTAGAGCAAAGAAGAGGAGGTTAGGGTTTTTATCTACAAATTTTCTCAGGGAGTTCTCTTTGAGAGATTTGTAATATAATGTTTATTATTTCACTTTGAATATAATTTTACGGTGGGAAAATACTCAAGCAATTGAGTGAATGTAAATTATTTATTATCCATATTCATAACGCATTTCTTAACGACTAGCTCTCCCCGTGAGATACATGCCAACTTTAAATCAAAGCACATAAATCTATAGTATTCATTATCATTCCATGTGATTTTTTTGGTAATTTCTTCTTCTCGTGTTAGACTTTAATTATAAGATCCATAAGTTTGTCAAACTGTGATTGGTTCTAATATGATCCACTTACTTATGACAGTACTAACCCCTGAAGTAGAAATGATGCACAGCATTGCTTTATTTCTTTCTTTTTCTTTTATCTTCATTGATAAAATTAAAAAAAAAAAAAAACTTATTGGAATATTCATAGTTAGAGATTCCATTTCCGGAACCTAGCTCCAAATATCACATAACCCCAAAAATCCTTTTATCACCCTCCAACACTTGCTACAAATGTCATGTCCCTTCACCTTTTAATCAAATTATTCCACACAGGGACTATCTTCCATTTATATCTTATTTTATTATGGGGGTATCTATGCTCTCTCTCTCTCTCTCTCTCTCTCTCTCTCTCTCTCTCTCTCTCTCTCTCTCTCTCTCTCTCTGTGGCAATAATTACTGCATTAACACCTTCAATTAAGGTAGTAATTCGTAAAAATGTAAAAAAATATTTATAAAAGAAAAAACTTGGGCCCTCATAAAATTTCGTGTAACGTGGTCAAATTTATGTAGGGTGCAATCTTAGCATCTAACTCCTCCGTCGGCAAATTGAAAAAAAAAAAAATTTGCCTGATTGAGAGACTAGGCAAAAACTTTGTTTCACACGCAAGCCTTGTTGCCAATACACGAATATATAATAAATAGTATGTTGTATCTATATACAGCATTATAAAAGCATATACTTTCACTCTAATACTCTAAGCCGATTGTTTCCGTACTAATGTGAAGAAAACGAAAATATAAACAAAACATATCATACATTATGCTACTCAAAGATTTAAATCTAATATTAATGAGTTCCTAAAATCATTCAGTCATTTCATACGAAATAACATAGTATATTATAATTAAGAGCATAGCATAGATGCTCTAACATACTAGTAGTATGTACTCCTATATAAACGTACATCTCCTAAAGGATTTCCTTTCCCCCTTCTTTTTTTTTCGACATCCTGAATTCTCTCAGTAAGCGTTGCTCTCACCATTGATGTTTAAACATTTCTGGAATCACCGTGGCTGCCCATTGAAATAGTCACTAAAAGTGAGTTTGTTTGTGTTTCTGTTCAAAAATTGTTTCAGAAAACGAGAAATAAAAATAAAAATAAAAAACTATTTTTGTTCCAATGAATAATTTTTTACCAAAAAAACGTGTTTGGTAAACTTATTCCGAGAATAAAAAAGAACTTAAACACGTTTGGTAAATTTGTGTTCTTTTTTTGTTTCTTTTAATTTTTTAATATTTTTATTTTATTTTTCCTTTTTTTCTTTCTTTTTTCTTTTTTCTTCTTTTGGCCGATCGCGGCCTCGGCAACGGCCGGCGACCAGCCAACGAGGGCCGGTGGGTGAGGCCGAGCCTCGCCGTGGTTGGGTGAGGCCCAGCCTTGCCTTGGTTGGGCGAGCTCGGGCTTGCCTAGATCCGGTGAGGCTGAGCTTGCCCAACCACCGGTCGCCTGGCGGTGGCCCGACGAGGCCGAGCCTCACTGATGGCTGGGCGAGCTCGGGCTCACCAAATCTAGGCAAGGCCGAGCCTCGCCCATGCTGGCGACACTCGGCCTCACTAGGGGCCGGTGACGCTCCGACAAGGTCACCGGCCCTAAATGGCGTCGCCAGCCCTCGACGGCTGGTCACCGGTCATGACCGAGGCCGGAACCGGCCAAAGAAAAAAAGAAGAAAAAAAAAAAGAGAAAGAAAATGTTCCAAAAATAATAAACAAGTTTTTTTGTTTCTTATTTCAGTTCCAAATGTGTTCCGGGAATAAAAAACAATAGATTTGGAATAAAAATGCAAACAAATGCGTTTTTGTTCTTTTTTTGTTTCTGGGAACAAAAAAACAAAATTTTTATTCATAAACAGAAAAAAGAACACAACCATGCAAGCCCTAAAACTCTTTTTTTATTATTCCGAGATGCAGAACCTAAAGAAAAAAAAAAGCAATTTCCCATCGTGCTGATCAAGCATTATTTTTATGGCGATCGGCCCAAGCCCTAGAAATGCACATGACCGACCGACACGGTCTGGGAGATGTACTCTTGAGAACGAGAACCACCATCTCCCAAGAAGGATCTTCCTGAAGTAGGCCGCGAATAGCTTCGGTTTTCTGCATCTGGCACTGCATGGGGGAGTACTTTACGTACTGTTCTTCGACCCATCCCAGAAACTGAACGTGGAAATGGATTTCTTAAACCTCCGTTGAACTTGGGATTTTGGATCTAGCTAAGGGTTTTTTAGATACTTGGTAACAACAGTAAATGAAGTGAAGGAATCTGTCTCTGTATCGTAGGCGATCCCTTTGTTTCTTTCTCTTTCACCTGTAGATGGAGAGTATCTAGGACTACGGATTTGCAGCGCAGTTGCTTGTTGGATTATGTTGTTGAGTTCGGTACTCTTGCCTCGAATGTGAAAGTTCTGAGTAGATGAATTCGTGGTGATTCGACGTTTCTCTTTTGGCCGCTCGTTATGAAAATTAATTTGAGCAAATTTCAAATATCATCCTCACTCACATGCCCTTTGAGAAGCGCCATTTTAATATTATTATTTTTTCCTGAACATTAGCAATACACTTCTAGTTGAATTTGTTATCCCTTGATCGAATATTGCTACCTGTAGACGCTAACCAGTTTATATGGCACCACAAACGTTAACATGAATAATTTTTAATAATATTTTGATTTTTTTTTTACTTTTTTCTAGTTTTTTATATTTTTTTTATCTTTTTTCTCCTTTCTTCTTCTTCCTTTTGCCAATGATCGACACCAATGACGAGCGATGGCCAGCCATTGGCCATGGCTAGGTGGGCTAGCCTCGCCTGGCCAAGGCAAGGCTAAGCTCTAGTGGTTGGTCACTAGCAAAAGGAAGAAGAAGAAATAAAATAAAAAAATAAAAATGAAAAAAGAATAAAAAAATCTAAAATTTACTAAAATATTATTATAAATTATCCACATCCACACCAGTGGTGTCAGGTAAGTCATTCGGCATCCACGTTAGCAATATCCAATCAAAATTAACCAGAATGATTGAATTGGCACAAGTCAAAATGTTAGAATACTAGTTCAAAAATTTTAGAACTAAATTGGCACCATTAAAATGTTTAAGACTAAATTGGCATCAAGTCAAAAAATTTAGGACTAAATCGGTACTATAAAAAGGTTTAAGACTAAAATGGACATCAATACAATAGGTTTAGACCCACCCCATTGGTGGTCGCGTGGTTTGCGCTCAATGCCTTTACTGGAAGGGAGCAAGTTCAAAACCTCGCAGTCGCTTGTGCGACTCACCCACAGTCTGGGGGAGGTGGGTCCCCTCGCGTCGCCCTGGGTTTACTGTACGGCAGTTCCCGGGTTACAAAAAAAAAATACAATAGATTTAGGACCTTTTCTAACACTTTTCCCCATATAGATGAGTAGGTTCATCAGCCAATTGAGTTTGAATTTCCCTCTTTTTGATATACAAGCTATTTGAAAATAATCAGAATCAACTCATGATCAAGTGGTCAACGAATCAATCTTGGTTGATTTATCTTGAATAAATTACACCATCAAAATCAAATTTAGTTTCTATGTTTCTCAAAGAAGCAGTAGTCTATAGAAGAGGGATGATTTTAAAGTTGGTTCCATTTTCTATATCCCCACTTCTCACTTTTCATTTTCAACTTCCCATCTTTTCCAAAAAAAAGCATTAGCGATCGCATATCTTCTCATATGTATGATTATCTTAGGTGGCGATTCAAAGCAGTGTAACAACAAATTTATTAGTACGATAGCATAACGTTAAAGATCAGCAGCAGCAGCAGTCGGCGTCAATTTCCTATCCAGAAAATTTGACCAAACCTCCACTGGAAATTCTTCTAATTTGTTCCCCTTAAACCCCCCGCGGCGGCCCTTCCCAACCTCCCGGGGCCCAAAAAAGAAATTAATAAATTGGAAACAAAAAATATACGCTTGACGCTTGACGCATGTTCATTACACAAGACTAAAAATCATCACGTAATACCTCTTATTCTCGTCCATTTCAAGTTCCACTCTATTGAAACGACATGACATAGCCATTAAGCTCCTCAGGGTCACCGGCCGAGCCAGTCAAGTCCTCCTTTCTACACTTTGAATCCAGCGAGCCGCTCCCAGCCTCAGGTGAACGGTGCCGCCTCCGAGTGACCCTCACGGGCTCCACCTCATCGCAACCGATCAAGTGAGGGAAATTTAGCCTGGCCTTGGCCCCACGCATTGCAAACGCTGCCCGGTCATAAGCCAACCCAGCCTCCTGTGGTGTCTCGTAAGTTCCGAGCCACCTCCTTGCACCATTCTTCTTTGGGTCCCGAATCTCCGCGGCATACTTCCCCCACGGCCGCCTCCTCACTCCCCGGTAGAGACACCCTCCAGGCTGGGCGTCACATTCGCACATCACCGCAGGCATGGCCTCATTTGCTTCGACGTGTCCATAATCCACGACCGGTTGCTCATTCAACGAGCTGGGTGATTCGAATCCCACAGCGTCTTTAAGGGGATCGTGATGGACGTCCGCGTCATCATTTGCTTCGAAGGACACTGTTGTCTCCAGTGAAGGGAATGTGATGAAACTTGAATCTGGGCAATGGAACCGAACATTATCAGCGATTTTCGCCAGGGTTTCAAAGTCGTCGTCATCGTTGAGAAGATGCCAGCGAATGCGCTCTAAAAGAGCAACATCTGATTCTGATACTGTGGAACTTGCTGAGTACATGTTGATCCTGAATAGTGGACGATAATGCGAGGTTAGGGACTGACTAGGGTTTCGTGCGTACTATGATGTTCTTGGGTGGCGAGGATTGGAGCTTGACGTTATAAATAAACGCATTTTATCGGGAGCTAATTAAAGTTATTTCTCAAATTGGTACTTCATCTTGTTTTATAGTACCATATGTGCAATTTGGTTGCTTTTTTTTCCCTAATCAGTGTGGCGTGTAGTACGTACAGCTAGGTTTTCAAGTCTTTCAATGAAAGCTTCCCTTCTTTTGACATGTGATGGCGACGACGATGATAATATATAATTATTAGCAATGTCTTGAGTTCGAATTCATGAACGAATTGCAATTCGAAGCCTCATCGTGTAATTTAAATGAGAAAGTCTGGATCTTGCTTTTGATTGATCGAACATATGGAGCTAAAAATCTTTATTGAAATTGGATTCCTAATATAAATCGTTGAAAAGGGTTTCCTATTTTGGTTACAAATACATATAAGAGGTTGATTATGGTTCTAGCATATTAGAGCAAACAAGAGAAGTTAGGGTTTTTCAATGAATTTTCTCAGTGAGTTCTTTGCGAAAGATTTGTCGTGTGGTGTTTATGAGATTACATTAGATATAATCTAGCATTGGGAAATAGAGCTAAAGTAAACTATTTATTATTTGGATTTCTAGTGCAATTCTTAGCGGCTTGTTCTCCCCCATGAAATAGGTGCTAATACTTGTATCTAAGCACACAAATCTCTAGTGTTCATTATCATTCCACATGATTTCTTTGACAATTTCTTCTTCTCATGTTAAACTTGAATTACAAGATCCGTTAGTTTCTTGTTTGCTTAACAACATATTCATCATTAATTGACGGAGAAAAATAGTGAGGGTGCTACTACTTTAGATCCCTCGAATCTTTATTTGTTGAACGATTTTATAAATTAAGACCTGCTGGGAATTGTAAAATGATGATGATGATGCGATTTCCTCGGTTTAATATGAAAGTTTGCTTTGTCGCTTTGCAATCAAAAGGAGAACAGCTATCGTGTTGCCCAAACCCTGGAAATACACACGGCCGACCGACAGAGCCTGGGAGATACAGCAATATAGTCTGGATCGCCGTACTCTTGAGAACGTGAGCCACCATCTACCCGATGAGGATCTTCGAGAGCAGCCGTTCCGTACGTGAAAATTGTCAACTTTCCTTAAAAAAAAGGGCTGGGTATAGCTTCGTTTGTCTGCATGTGCGCTGCGTTGGGGAAGCTCTTTACGTACTGCTCTTCAACCCATCCTTGAAACTGAGGTCGACACGGAATTCTTTAACTTCCTTGAACTTGGCTTTTTGGATCTAGCTAAGGGTTTTTTTAGATACTTGCTAATGGGAAAGCAGTAAACGAAGTGAAGTAATCTGTCTGTATGTCGTTTATGGGCGATCCCTTTGTTTCTTTCTCTTTCAGCTGCAGATGGAGAGCACTAGGACTATGGATTTGCAGCGGGCTTGCTTGTCCGGTTATGTTGGTGACTTAGGTATTCTTGCCTCGAATCTAAAGATTCTGAGCAGACAAATTCGTGATCCTATGTTTCTCTTTTGGCCGGTCGTTATGAAGCTTAATTCATCTGAGCAAATTTCAGATACCATCGTCACTTCTTGTGCCATTTTGTTTTACTTCTCCTCAAATTTAGTAATACAATTCTAGCTGAATTTGTTATCCCTTGGGCCCTTACTTTTGTCTACTTTTATAGTTTAAAGTTATTGCGAGCCCGAAATTTTCAATATATGTAATGTTGCTTTCGACCTTTTTTTTTTCCCTTTTTGTTTCTGTATGATCAAATCCTTTGAACTATATATATCTTTGTTTGTTTATATTAGGTCTCTAGTCGAAAACCCAAATAGAAATGTTGACGCCATCATTAAGTGTGAATAATCATGATTTTTCGGCATATGCCGTAGAAAGACTTTCGGAGGGATGCACACTGTAATCAAGAAAAAAAAATTAAGAATGAATTTGGTAATTCTTCTACAAGTAAATTCCTTTACTTGGCCCAAAAATGAAAACAAAATTAGTTCATGAGGTTAAATTGGTCCTGATCGTGAGAGTAGGACACTAATAATGTCTTGTCCGACAATTCGTGACTCTCTCTTTAAACTATTGTTTCTTCGTTGTCTCGTGCTTGCATGCGATTGATATGCTCTTTGTTGTATTAATCTAGCATAGAAAGTTCATTAGAGAATCTACTCATTAATTTTAATTAGCCAAGAAAAAGCCAGAAGAAGAGACAGAAGGTAATTGTCGGAATTGGGTCAACGAGCATCCTCAAAGGTTAGCAGTGGGGCTGCAATAATGAGGATCAAAGTTGATTAATGATAAGAAATGATAACATTATCAAACACATGTCACATATATCTATATTTAATATACGTCTATTATAAAATAATCAATACCAGAGTCCAAAGAAAGCATGTGCCCTCACAACTTGTATGGTATGATATCGATATACTCTATTCATATTAAATTCCATCTATTGTTTGTCAGTATATATTAAATTTGTTATACCATGGGAACCACAAATGGAATCACATGTTTGTATATTTCATGTGACGTGATATGACGTGACATTTTAGCTTTATTGTAAATGGTCAATTTACGTTATGACATCTTTTTCAAAATTCTTTATTTCAAGTTGCGTTGTTATTTAATTATCATGTGATCCTCATTTTCCTTTTTAAAATTCTTATTTCAAGTTGCGTTGTTATTTAATTACCATGGGATCCTCATTTTCCACTATTAAATCCTATAGCACCATCATTGATTCAACCTCTCCTCTTCCCCCGTTCCCCCTAACCTGTATTCCCACTAAACTGTGTGCTGGAAATGCATTGAACCCTCTCTCTCTCTCTCTCTCTCTCTCTCTCTCTCTCTCTCTCTCTCTCTCTCTCTCTCTCTCTCTCAATTTCAATTAAGGATGTAATAAAGCAATTGAGGATGTAATAAAACAATATTTGTGTAATTATGACCCGGATGCCCGCTATTAGATATTTGTGAGGGAAATTAAAATCAACCTAGTACTTCAACTTTGTACGCTTATCGGGGTAAATATATCTACGATCATTATGACTTTTCTCCCCAACCAAGTCTACCACTTGCTACGGTAGTACGCATTTATAATATAAATTTCTTAAGACCCAATGTGTGTTAAGTGACAAAGATATCCTATCCAGCTCCAATAACCAGTAATGTAAAGTTCTTAAATCCAATTTGTTCGACATGAACTGCATGTGTACCTTTTACTCTGTTAGAATAAGCAAGTATTAAATCACACTTTTATCCAACAACTTAAGCTTTAATTCCACAAAGTCATTCGTGATATCAGAGTAGGAGGTTTTAAACTCAAATTTCTCCAACCCCTTATTTGCCTTTGTTATTATATATTGACATGTTCAGTCTCGAGCAAAAGTGCAGCCTATGCACGGGTGAAAATCCACTTTTATTTGCCAACTTAAACATTTCATTAACAATTTAAATTTTTAAAACAATCAGCAATGATTTAACAAAATGCTAAAAGGTCTTGTTCAATGAAGACAAAATGCCACCTACTTTTCGTTCTTCCAGATAATGGTACTTGTCGTTAAGTTATTACCCTTCTCATTTCAGAAAAATTTCAGTAGATTGACCTTATTTCTCCTTCATTGTTGTTGAAATATTATCCAACATCATTTGACAGTATGCCCTTTATATGCATGTGGTCCCCCTCTACTTAATAGTTTAAACTTTTGGGTTAAACTTCTTAACATGATATCGATGTTGATGCTATTCCTTTCATGTGATGCAAACGTTTGAAAGTTATGATATTCTAGGGACTAGATTAAACATTTTGAGGGGCAGCTAAAAAACATTTGAGGGTTTTATTTATTTCTCTACAATTCAGAGGCATAGGTATGGCGACTTGGCTATTAGAAAGCTCGTAAATCACCCTACAGGTATCATGAACCAATTAAGTATAGACCTTTGACATGTACAGGCGACCCAAACTCAGAGCATCTTGCACATAGTTTATTGGATTCAAAAGATGACCTCCAATTTTTTAGCAGACTATGGCAAAGGGTAGTGATAAGGGGAGAGCATGGTTCCAAACTAAAATTTGGAACTAGAGAACCCAATCGGTGGGAATTGGGGTGGGCTACTGCGAGGGGAGAGATGTAACGGGTCTTGTGATTTGCAAACAAGTGGGGCACATGTAAGGTCTACATAAACGGAGACAATAGATGGGTCTAGTATGGAGATAGCAACCCTTCACCCACTAAACAACATGCATGCATGAGAATGAGAGAGAGAGAGAGAGAGAGAGAGATGCAATCAATTTCTTTATAAATTCATATTCTAAGACAACAAGCACCTGTTATGATTTAACATTTCCTTTCATGCCTAATGTAAAATGATGAGGATGTGGGTGAAAGAATTTCGACAATCAATGCATGTTAACCATAGGGAAATTCTTTTTGAGGATTCAAATTTTGAATTTGACTCTCGTGGTTGTTTATTTTAATGATTCAAGGGCATGTTCTTTTCACTTAAATAAAAGCAAAAGGAAATTTTATTTTTTTTTAACTTCTTGTCAACATGTACGATATTATTTAACGGATTACACAAAAGTTATATGTGAATCTATATATCAACATTTACATTTTATTAAGTTTTGAGGGTTTTGCATTTAACATATACAAGTAAAAATAAGTCCGTCCAAAAAATAGAAGCCATACCTCCTTCTCTCTTTACTTGTAAACAAAAGAACTAACTTTTGTTTATTGAATAGAATTAAAATGTTCTTATCTTTTTTAAGGGGAGAATTACCAAAAAAGTCATAAACCTATTGCAATTGTGCCAATTCAGTCCTAAACTTTTTTTTTGGCCAATTTAGTTCTAAACCTTTTACAATTGTGTCAATTCAATCCATGCAGCCAAAATTGGCCGGCCAACGCCGACGTGGACGCCGGTTGGCCGGCAAACGATTTTTTAATAATTTTTAAAAAAAAATTTCGAATTTTCTCTTTTATTAATTTTGTTTTCTTTTTTTTTTTCCTTATCTTCTTCTTCATCTAGCCGGCGTCGGCCGGCCGGCCAGAGGCAAGGGCCGACGAGGTCAGCCTCACCGGCCATTGGCGAGGCTCACCCCCGCCGGCCACTGGCGAAGGCGAGCCTCACCCAGCAACGGCGAGGCCGCCGTCGCCCAGTAAAGGTGAGGCTCGGCCTCGCCCAGCGACGGCGAGGCTGCCGTTGCCCAGCCAAGGCGAGGCTCGGCCTCACCCAGCCATGGCAAGGTCGAGCCTCACCAGATCTGGCGATAGTGGCCTCGCCTTCGCCAGTGGCCAGCGAGGGCGAGCCCCACCCAGCGACGGTAGCCTCGCCGACCACTAGCAAGGTCGACCCTCACCTAGCCAAGGCAAGGGTCGACCTCGCCAATGGCTGGCGAGGCTACCGTTGCCAGATCATGGCTAGGCTCACCATGGTTGGGCGAGGCCAAGCCTCGCCTTGGCTAGGTGACGACGGCCTTGCCGTCGCTGGGCGAGGCTCACCCTCGCTGGCCACTGGCGAAGGCGAGCCTCGCCCAACAATGGTGAGGACGCCGTCACCAAATCTAGTGAGGCTCAACCTTGCCATAGCTGGGCGAGGCCGAGCCTCACCTTGGCTGGGCGACGGCAGCCTCGCCGTTGCTGGGCGAGGCTCACCTTCGCTAGTGGCCGGCGGGGGCGAGCCTCGCCAGTGGCCAGCGAGGCTAACCTCGCCAGCCCTCGCCTCTAGCCAGCCGGCCAACGCCGGCCAGAGGAAGAAGATAGGAAGAAAAAAAAATTATTAAAAAATCGTTCGCCGGCCGGCCGGCATCCACGTCAACGCCAGCCGGCCAATTTTGGCCGGATAGACTGAATTGGCACAATTGTAAAAGGTTTAGGACTAAGTTGGCCAAAAAAAAAAATTTATGACTAAATTGGCACAATTGCAATAGGTTTAGGACTTTTTTGGTAATTATCTCCTTTTTTAAGTAATAATTTTATTTTTGAATTTTGACTACAACTATCTAAAGTAATTATATGGATAATCTATAACTTATCAAAGCAAGAAAAAAAAAAGGAACATTGAAAGTTGATCCTACGGTAAATCATGTTAAAAGGGAAAGCCTATCAAGAGAGAAATTGACTTCGTCCCTTGCACTGCATTATATCGAAAAAAGAACAGACGGTGTCTGAAGCAATATGTCAAAAATAGATAAAATAAACTTGAAAAGCACGATGATATGCACATTTTGGTATATAATAGTGGCAATATATCTATAGTTACTAACGTAAGTCAATACAATAACAGAAACAATTAAATTACTTCAATTCCCACAACATAACGGGTAGCAAAACTCAAGATTGGAGTAAATGCTACTCAAAGATGATTGCTTAAAATAAATTGACCAATCGATAGTCTCAATTTGAAAAAAGCAAAGGCAGCAAATGATCAATTCAAATTTAGTGGAACGTGATATTTAAGATCTTTATTAGGTACATAGTCAATCATCTGTCAAAATGAATTATATTGTTTTAGTACAAATTTCATGGTTATCGTCACTGCTATAGTTCCAAAAATGCTGTGCTTTCTATACCTTGAATTTGCTAGAGCATAAAAGGATTTTAGTAGATATGAATTTCCCTTAGCTTTGAAACACCAAACCCATGCTTCGCATGGCAAGTACACTAGTATAATATTTAAAGTGACTTTATTACATTAAATGCACAAAAAAATGAAGGTCAAAATTTAGAGGAAAAATTTTGACAATAAGTTGTAAAATTGACCTATGAGGATGAGAAAGTATTGTTTTTTTCTAAAATAATCAAAGAAATTTTCTAAAATTAATATATTGTAGATAGTAATATCTAAAATATTAATAGTAAAATTAACTCCATAAGAATGAGAAAGTAATTATAATTTTGATTTCGCGCAAAATTGGCTTTATTAAATATATGATGTTATATATTTACAGAAAAAAGCTACCCATATTAGAATAATATGGAAAGTATTATTGGTCTTATGGCTTTCAAAAAATTATTCTGATCCTATCCAATACAACACGTAGGTAAAAATTAATATTCGAGTTAGTGTTACTTAATGAAAATAATTACTAAAAAAATTACAAGTTATCGAGTTGAAGTATATAGAAATAATTCCTAATGAATTCAATTTCCATAAAATATGACTTAGGAGATATATGGTAAGTCTAGAGTGAATTTATATATTTACATATGGCAAATGACCTATAATATTTAATTATCTTCCAAATGATAAATTTACTATCGAGTGATATTTCTTATACAACTCTATGATTATTATCACTACTATAATTTATAAACACTATTTTCATTTAAGTTGAATGCACAAGAGTAAATAAGCAATTTTAATATACATAAAATTTTCATTTAGGTGTCGAGTGGTGAGGAAAGAGAGAGTACTGACTTAGACATTTTTAGCCACTCAATGGGCCTCTACTAACTGGCATTATCTCAAGAAACCACATTGAACTCAAAGTGGAAGGTCAAGGTCTAAGAACGTGCTTGGTAATTACATAAAATTTCTATGAAATGGAAAAAGAATAGGAATGCATTTGATATGACCCACAATTTTTTTTTATTATGTATAATTTCTTTAATTTTTAAAATTTTTAAAATTTTTAAAATTTTTCTTTTCTTTTTTTTTTTTCTATGCCACCACCGTTGTTAGCCGCCGTGCAATAGGCTGCAGCGGTGGTAGCAGTTGGTGGTGGCCGGACAATAGGGGGCAATAGTGCCCGGCGGCGAGGGCCAAGGAGGGAGAAAAGAAAAAAGAACTTATTTCTAAAAATTGTTCTTATAACAAGAAACTACTTTTCTTTACTTTTTGTTTTTATTCTAAATCTATTTTCCAGCCACTTTTCTATTCCAGGGAATGGAAAAATTAATTGACATTACCAAATGAATTTCTATTCTTTTTTTTATTAAGGAGAATAAAAGAACTAAATAATAATAATAATAGAAACATTGCCAAATAGGCTCTTAATGGTGATATAATTGCGTTAGCGTCTAGATTGACAATTTTCGTCCGTAAATTTAATGGAGTTCTCGTATCAACCCACAGTTGAAAAGTCAAGATACTTTATTAAATAAAGACAAAGTTAAGCATTCGATTATAAATATGACAAAATTCAGGTACTTACGCTGTCATTACTCCAATAAAAAGAATAAAGATCCTGATGGTCCCCAAAATTGAGTTAGGGGACCAAATCATACAATAATAAAAATTAGAGGACTAAATATTATATTAACGTTTCCTTTTTGCATTTTAGGACTAATGCATGTCACAGAGAGTCAAAGGTGAACTCCATGAGTGGCTCAGTAAAGATAGGTTCAAGACAACTCATTACAACATTCTTGGTACTTAAACCCAAAGGATATTGATATAAATTATCATTCATCCGATATCGCGTTCCTTGTTATACTATTTGACTTGTCTCTATTTCATCCGCTTAACAAATTGTTGATGTCTTCACCAAGACACATCCATCAAGGTATTTTGGGTGCGTTTGGATGGATATTTAGAAAGCCCATTCAGCCCCCAAAGCCCCTTCAGTCAAATATGAGTGTTTGGCAATCAATTTCAAGGAGCTTTCAAATGAAAGCCAGTCCTTGAAATTGCCGAAACCATTTTTTCTTCCTAAACTACCCTCATTAATTTTTCATATTTTCGTTATTACCCCCTATATTTATTTATTTTTTAAATGAAAAAGGAGCAGCCCTTTGCCGGATCGGCGAAGGGCGATGGCCGCTGGCGAGCCAGATCTGGCGCTGGCGGCCGTCGGCTGAGGTCACCCGACCTTGAACAACCTCCGGCGAGGGTCGCGTGACCCAGCCGAGGGCCACCGGAGGTCGCCCAACCTCAAGCGACCCTCGGCGAGGGTCGCACGACCTAGCCGAGGGCCGCTAGAGATCGCTCAACCCAGGGGCCGCACAACCCAAGCGATCACCGCTTAGGTCTCACAGCCGCAGGTGAGGGTCACGCGGCCCCTGGGTCGAGCGACCCTGGTCGCCTGAGGTCGGGCGACCTTCGGCGGCCCTCGGCTAGGTTGCGCGACCCTTGCCGGAGGTCTCCCAACCTCGGGCGACCTCAGCCGACGACCGCTGGCGCCAGATTTGGCTCACCGGTGGCCGCAGCCCTTCGCCGATCCGGCGAAGGGTTTAGCTGAATTTTCAAAAAAAAAAAATGTATATATATACCCATCAAAAGCCCCTTGTAAAAGTTCTTTTTACCGAACGCACATTCAACTCAAAGTTTATTTGCAAAAAAATTTTACCAAACACAATTGCATTTTTCCCGAGTAGCTTTCAGCTTTCAGCATTTGCATTTGACTCAAAGCCCATTGCAAATGCTGAACCAAACGCAGCCTTTTATGGATCTTTTCACCAAATTCAAATTGATCTATTTCAAATCACCTTGAGTTTGAGAGGGATATTACAGATTTAATAAGGATATTATAGGAGATTTTATATATTTCCCTTGACTGGTTTGATTGATTGTAATTGATATTGTGCTATTTTAGATAGTTATCTAGTAAAGCACATAAAGTTTATGTGCTTTTCATTTGATCATTAACAGAATATTATATTTTCTTGTCATCTCAATTTTCAACTTGGATAATCAAACATAGAGAAAAAGCAAATATAGGAACGGTAACTCTCATCCCACCTCTCTCGCTCACAACCCCATGCCCTCCAAGCACTCTCATATCTGCCATTCACCATTTACATGAGCGCCTCCCAATGCATATGTGTGTCAAAGGCTATAACTAGGCTTTTTTAAACTTGGATCAGGCCAATGTTTCCAAAATTTGAGATATTTTGCCTTCTACCTCCATTTTCGAGGAGAATAACATAATCGATCTAAGAACAACAGCTAACAAAAGCTAGCCACGAGCTTTAGAGGGTGGGAGAAGGGAGAGGAACGTCACAGACATGTGACCAAATTGATCATATTTCCATATTAGCAGGTAAATTATCTTGAGATGAACATCACATAAGATCTCCCCTCCAATTTTAATTTTATAAAAGAGAAGTATCTGAAAAATGTAAGAATGAGATTGTCATGACTTGATTCAAGGTCTACACAAATGCAACTTCTTTTTACCACTTTATAGAATTTTCCTTAGCTTAACACTAGACCTGTCAAAATGGGTTATAAAACCATTTGTTAACCCCATATTTCATGGGTTGGGTTATTATATTAGTTAAATTCGGTAAATGAATCATAACTGAGCTTAGAATGGCAAAAAGCTAAAATAATATGAATGTTAAATAAGCTCATAGCGTACTTAAACCTAACTCACCTCTATGATTCTCTTCACTCTCTTTCTCCCTCACTTGATCTCATGCTCTCTCACTTCATGCTCTCACCTTAATTTCAGTATAAGTTTTTCTCAATTTTCTTAAATATAGAAGAGTTTTAGCAAAATAGATCGGGTTAGGTATGGATCTAATATGAGTTACTAGATTCGTATTGTATGAAAATTGATCAATTTTGGTCGGACCATTTTTCACCGAGCCCACTTGTTTGATAGGTCTACACAACACTACTTGAGGGAAAATTAGCGTAATAAAATTAGCGTAATAACTTGTACCTATAGTTTTTAAGAGATTGATCTAAAGCAGACTTTGAGCAACTATATCATTTGATCTCCATATATATATTGTTAATGTCAAATTTTTTCCCGTGGCGATTAAAGGGAGTATAAAATTGTTCAAAAGCATCATTTTGTCAAATTTATGCCTCCAGATTTGACTAAAGTCCATTGCAAATTCGTTCCAATTTTTTGCCACCTAAAAAATGTGAAATTACTGAAAATATTGGTGTCAGAAAATTTTATTTTTTCCTTTTTCTTTCTTTTTGAAAGAAATTATTAGTGCTCTATTTTCAAAAGTTGAAACTAAATAATCAATTTTCAAAAGTTGCTTTAGCTTTGGATTTCCATTTGCTGTGCTGAATGCCATAAAGATGGAGGGAAAATGGATCTCCTAAAGAACTATGGTAAACTCTAAATGAGAGTCTAAGACATTGTGATCCATCTAAAAGATGAAGCAGGGGGTCTCTTCCTTTAGTTTATTTTTATCTATATCTATCAATCTAATACAGAATCACATGTGTCCCCCTCTCTATCTAGGAGGTAATGAGGTCTGGCCTAGGGTCTTATCGATCCAATTTGACTTAACTCAAGAAATCAAAATTCGTTTGGAGGACTCAAGTCTTACCGACAGCTGAATATGTTTATTAGCTTGGAACAACGGAATACATAAATTGATAATTCAATAATTCTTTTTTGGATAGATTAAGGCTAGCATTAGCATATATAATCAATTTATTTTGATGAAAACACTGATAATTTGCACATTAAGTCGTGTTGACAATAGAGTTCTAAAGAACCTCGTCAAGCAATTTAACCTGAAAAGAGACTTTGGCAGTCCAAAAGGAAGGGCATTTGACACTTTTTGTTTATTTTTTCACTTGACTTGGGCTGACCGAGCTTGAATTTTAATGCACGACTCAGCGAAGTAGCTGATATGCTTACCCTAAGATTTTCTGTGTTCATAGATATATGAGTAGGTTCATTGGTCAATTGAGTTGGAATTTCCCTCTTTTTGATATATAAACTATTTGAACATAATCATAATCAACTAATGGTCAAGTAGTCAACGAATGAATCATGATTAATTTATCTTGAATAAATTACACCATCAAAATCAACTCTAACTTCTATGTTTCTGAAAGAACCAGTAATTTGTAGTAGAGCGATGATTTTGAAGTTGGTTCCATCTTCTATGTCCCCACCTCTCAATTTTCATTTTCCAATTCCTATCTTCCCCCGTCCCCAAAAAAAGGTTACAAAAGAAAAAAGAAAGAAAAAAGCATTAACATACGCATATCTTCTCATATGTATGACTATCTTAGGTGGCGAATCAAAGCAGTGTAAGTGCAAATTTTTTTTAGTATGACAGCATGAAAATTACAGACCAGCAGTAGCACTTGTCAATTTTCTCCCCAGAAAATTTGACTAAACCCCGTCGGAGTTTCTTCTAATTTGTATTTTCCCCCCAAAGAAACAAAAATTAATAAGTCAGACAATTGAGTTCTTCGTATGCTTCATTTATAAAAAAAATTATACACTTGACGCATGTTCATAACATAATGACTAAAAATCAGGACACAAAACCTCTCAATTTCTTCAATTTCAAGTTCCACACTATTGGAACGATATGACATAGCCATTATGTTTGTCGGGGCTGCCGGCAAAGTCAGTCAAGTCCTCCTTATTCGGCTTCAGATCCAGCGAGCCGCTCCCAGCCCCCGGTGAGTGGTGCCGCTTCTGAGTGACCCTCACTGGCTGCACCTCATCACGACCGATCAAGTGAGGGAAATTTAGCCTGGCCTTGGTCCCACGCATCGCAAACGCAGCCCGGTCATAAGCCAATGCAGCCTCCTGTGGCGTCTGGTAAGTCCCGAGCCATCTTCTTGCGCCATTCTTCTTTGGGTCCCAAATCTCCGCCGCATACTTCCCCCACGGCCGCCTCCTCACTCCCCGGTAGAGACACCCTCCAGGCTGGGTATCACATTCACGCATCACCAGAGGCATGGCCTCATTTGATTCGATGTGTCCATGATCCACGACCCGTTGCTCATTCAACGAGCGGGTTGATTTGAATCCCACAGCATCTTGAGGATCGCGATGGACATCCATGCCATCGTCATTTGCTTCGAAGGACATTGTTCTCTCTGGCGATGGAAATGTGTTGGAACTTGAATCTGGGCGATGGAATCGGACATTTTCGGCGATTTTCGCTAGGGTTTCAAAGTCGTCGTTGTCGTCGAGAAGATGCTGGCGAATGCACTCTAAAAGAGCACCATCTGATTCTGATATTGCGGAACTTGCTGTGTACATGTCGATCCTGAATAGTGGACAATAATGCGAGGTTAGGGACCGATTAGGGTTTCGGGCGTATTATGATGTTGGGTGGCGAGGACTGACGCTTGAAGGTACATAGAAACGCGTTTTATCTGAAGCTTGTTCAAGTCCTTTCTCAAATTGGTAGTTCATCTTTGTTTATTAGTTAGTACTGTAGGTACAATTTGGTTGCTTTTTTCTAATCACAGCAGCGTGGAGTACGGAGAGCTATGGTTCGTGTCTTTCAGTGAAAGCTTCCCTTCCTTTTGCATATGATGGCAACGGCGATGACAATAATATATATTGACAATACCTCGAGTTTGACTTCGTCAATGAAGTCCGATTCGAAGCCTGATCATGTAATTTAAATCAGGAAAGTCTATATCTTACTTTTGATTGATTGACCATATGAAACTAAAAATCTTCATTGGAGTTGAATTCTTAATTTGAATCAGTTGAGAAGGATTTCCTAATTTGAATACAAATATCATATAATATATATGAGGTGCATTTTGGTTTTAGCATATTAGAGCAAACAAGAGAAGTTTAGGGTTTTTTATCTATAAATTTTCTCATTGAGTTCTCTGCCAGGATTTGCAATATAATGTTTATGAGTTCACCTTGGATATAATTTAGGGTGAAGAAACACGAGCGATTGCACAAATGAAAACTATGTATTATCTAGATTCATAATGTATTTCTTAGTGGCTAGTTTCTCTCTGTCGAATAGATGCCGACCCTCATATCCAAGCACACAAATCTCTAGTATTCATTATCGTCTGACATGATTTTTTTTTTTTTAATTTCTTCTTCTCGTGTTAAAATTAAATTACAAGATCTATAAGTTTATCAGACTGTGATTGGTTCTCAGATGTGGTCCACTTAGTAAAGGCAATACTAACCCCTAAAGCAAAAATGATGCTCAGCATTTTTATATGTGGTGCACTTACTACGGGCAATACTAACCCCTAAAGCAAAAATGATGCTCGGCATTTTTATATGTGGTCCACTTACTAAGGGCAATACTAACCCCTAAAGCAGAAATGATGCTCAGCATTTTTATATGGTCTTTCTTTTTTTATCTTCATTGATAAAAAGAAAAGGAAAAAAAGTACTTATTGGAATATCCATAGTCAGAGATTCCATTTCCGAAACCTAGCTCGAAATATTATGTAGCCCTGTAGAAATATTGTTTAACACCCGCCAACACTTGCCATAAATGTTATGTCCCTTCACTTTTTGATCAAATTATTCCACATGGGGACCATCTTCCAATTATATCTTATTTTTATCATGTGATAATTATGCTCTCCCCTCCCACCCCCCCCCAATGCATGCATGTTGTTTAGTGGATGAAGGGTTGTTGTCTCTTTAACAGACCCATCTACACCTTGCATGTGCCCCAATTGTCCGCAAATCACATGACCCGTTACCCCTCTCCCCTCATAGTAGCCCACCCCAATTCCCACCAATCAGGTTTGTTTGATTCCAAATTCTACTCTGGAATCATGTTCACAACTAGCCGCCACCCTTTGCCAAGTCCACTAAAAAACTAGAGGTCGTACTTTTGAATCCAATAAACCACGTGCAAGATGCTTTGGATTTTGGTCACCTATGCATGTCAAAGGTCTATACTTAATTGATTCATGAAATCTATAGGGTGTTTGACGAGCCTTCAAATAGCCAAGTCTCAAATTTCTAGCCTCTGACACTTTATCCCTCTCAGGAAGTAAAATAGTCGACAACATTTATCTTCTCTTTGATAGTGGCTATCTTTCTAAACAGGATAGAAAGATGATAGCCCTAAACAAAGTTGAAATAAAAGGAGCCCTCATCCCCACTCTTGCCATTTCATCTCCAGTCGCCCAACTCACCCCTTCATTAATATTTTATTCTATCTCGACCCTTACCACATTTGAGAGATCTTATATAAATATGTCCTGAAGATTTTGAATTAGGGGTGAAAAAGGGCTTGGATTGGGTTTGACCAAAATCAAAATGAAAAACCAAGATAGTATTGGAGAAGTGAGAGGAGTGATTATGGCCACCAATTTACTAGTTGGGATGAGGGGTGATCAATTTATCTATAAATTCATATTATTAGACAACAAACACAAGTTATGATTTATAATTCAACATTTCCCTTCATATCTAAGGTAAAACGACGAGGATGTGGGTGAAAGAATTTCGATGGTCAATGCATGTTAGGAAAAGGAAAATTCACTTTGAGAATTCAAATTTGAATATGACTCTTGCGGTTGTTTATTTTAAGGATTCAGGGGCTTGTTATCCTCACTTAAAAAAAAAAAGCAATTTTTTTTCCTATCAAAATGCTGCAATATTATTCAAACTTTAAAGGATTACATCAAAGCTACATGTGAATTTCTGTATCAACATTTACATTTTGTGAAGTTTCAAGTGTTTTGCCAAATATCAAAATCCATTTTTTATTTACATTTCATCAATAATTCAAACTTCTAAAACAATTAGTGATGATTCAACATATGTGCTAAAAGGTCTTATTCAATGGAGACAAAATGCCACTTGCTTTTTCTTCTTCCATATAATGGCACTTGTCATTGAGTTATTACCCTTCTTGGTCAAGCAGCTTTTCAGTAGATTGACTTTATTTTCTCCTTCATTGTTGTTGAAACATAGTCCAACATCATTTGATAATATGTCCTTTATATGCATGTGATCTCCCTTCACCTAATAGTTTAAACTTTTGAGTTGGATTTTCTAACATTGTATTGGTGTCGATGCTATTCCTTTCACGTGATGCAAACATTTTAGAGTTATAATATTCTAGGAACAAAATAAAACATTTTGAGGGATAGCTAAAAAAACGTCCAAGGTTTATTTTATTTTTTTTTCTCTATAATTTAGAAACTAGGTATGGAGACTTGGCTATTTGAAGGCTCGTAAAACACCCTACAGGTTTCATGAACCTATTGAGCATAAGACCTTTGAGATGTAAGGTGATCCGGATCCAAAGCATCTTGCATGTAGTTTATTGGATTCAAAAGTATGACCTCCAATTTTTTAAGGAATTGGCAAAGGGTGGCGGTTAGGTGTGAGCATGGTTCCATGATAGATTTGGAGTCAAAGAACCTGACCGATGGGAATTGGGGCGGACTACAGTGAAAAGAGAGAGATGTAACGAATTTGCGGACAAGTGAGGCACCTGCAAGGTTTAGATAAACAGAGACACTAGATGGGTCTGTTAAGGAGGCCGCAACCCTTCATCCACTAAACAACATGCATGCATGGAGAGAGAGAGGGAGAGAGAGAGAGGAGTATGTCACCCACTTGCGAAGAAGAGGAGTGTGATGTTCTCCGTTCTCTTTTCACTTTTGTTCCAAAGAAAAGATAAGGCATGCAATCAATTTATCTATAAATTCATATTATTAGACAACAAACACATGTTATGATTTATGGTTTAACATTTCCCTTCATATCTAAGGTAAAATGACAAGATGTGAATGAAAGAATTTCAAGAGAGAATTATATCACCCACTTGTAAAGAAGAGGTATGAGATGTTCTCCTTTCTCTTTTCATTTTCGTTCCAAGGAAAGATCGGGTGTGCAATCAATTTATCTATAAATTCATATTATTAGACAACAAACACATGTTTTGATTTATAGTTTAACATTTCCCTCTATATCTAAGGTAAGATGATGAGGATGTGGGTGAAAGACTTTTGACAGTCAATGCATGTAAGCAAAAGGAAAATTCACTTTGAGGAATTAAATTTGAATATGACTCTCACGGTTGTTTATTTTAAGGATTTAGGGTTTTGCTATTTTCACTTAAATAAAAGCAAAGGTAATTTTTTAAATAATTTCTAGTCAAAGTGTGCAATATTATTCAAACTTTAACAAATTACAGAAAAGCTATATGTAAATATATATATCAACATTTACATTTTGTAAAGTTTCAAGTGTTTTGGATTTAATATATGCAAGTAAAATTCAGTTCTTCCAAAAAAAAATGAGAAGCCATATCTCCTTCTATTTTTACTTGTAAATAAAATAACTAACTTTTGTTCATTGAATACAGTTAAAATGTCCTTATCTTTTTTAAGTAATAATTTTATTTTGTGAATTTTGACTACAACTATCTAAAGTAATCATATGGATAATCTATAATTTATCTAAGCAAAAAAGAGAAAACATGGAAAGTTGATCCTGCGGTGAATCACGTTATAAGGCAAAGCCCTTCAATAGAGAAATTGACTTCATCCCTTACACTACATTATGTAGAAAAATGAACTGATGGTATCTGAAGGAATATCTCAAAATAGATAGAATAAACTCTAAAACCACGATTTTTTTTTAATCGGAAACTCTAAAACCACGATAACATGAACATTTTTGTATATGATAGTGGTAATATATCTATAGTTACTAGCATAAGTCAATACAATAACATAAACAATTAAATTACTTTGATTTCCTCCAACACAACGAGTAGCGAAACTCAATATTGGAGTAAATGCTACTTAAAGATGATGATTGCTTAAAAGTAAATGACCAATCAACAGTCTCAATTTAAAAACGCAAAAGCGGCACATGATCAATTTAAATATTGTGGAACATGATATTTGAGATCTAATAAGTGTAAGAAAAATAAACCCACAACACTTAATCATCTGTCAAAATGAATTATATTCTTTAGCACAAATTTCATGGTTATCGTCACGGCTATTGTTCCAAATTACAATTTTTTTCTATACCTTGAATTTGCTCTCATAAAAGGATTTTTAGTGAATATTAATTTTCCCTAACTCTGACACACCAAACCCATGCCAAGCATGGGCAAGTACACTAGTATTATACTAAAAGGAACTTTTGCACATTAAATGCATAAAAGATGAGGGGAGTCTTTCTTTTCAAAAAAGAACGCCAAAGTGTAGAGGAAAAAATTTTGACAATAAGGTTCCGTTCATTTCGCGGAAATGTAGCGTTTTAGAAAATATTTTCTAAAAAGTCATTTTCCAAGAAAATGTAATTATTTTCCAATTTTCAGATGAAACCTGAAAATTAAGTGGACAATATTTTTTGTTGTTCGGTAAGGAAAACATCTTCCTTCATATACTCTTTTTCATTTATTTTATTTTTAAAATGGATTTTTCATATTTTTAAAAATTAATTTTTAATTATTTTTAATTTTAAAAATATATTATTAATTTGTTCTTTTTTTTCTTTTTCTTTTCTTTTTCCTTTGTTTTCCATCTCCTTCTTTCTTGGCTGGTCGCCAGCCACAACTAGGGGTGAGCAGCGGTCTCGGGTCGACCCTAGACCGACCCTGGACCGGCCCAACCCTGCCGGTCCTGGTCCGGTTCCCAAGGGGACTGGGTCGGTCCTTGGTCCTGAAATTCCAGGACCAACACTGTGCGGGTTGGTCCTCGGTCCTAAGAGTTTTGGGTCGGTCCAACCCTGAACCAACCCTGTATAGTATATTATATTATATTATTTATAATTATTTTATACGTTCAAACCTAAGTAAAATGCTTGTTATATTATATTATATTGAGATGTTCTATTAATAGCACTAATAGTAATTTCAATTTAAAACTTTTGTTGAGTATTAATTATGTGTCGTTTGTTTTGTTTTCAGGTGTTTAGAAGTTCAAGTGAATTAACAAGATGTGAAATTATATATTCATGGTTTATATTAAGTATTTTGAACTTTTTATGGTTTAATTGTATTTTATTAATGAATTTTAGCTGCACTTTGCTTTTCAATTTGTGTCAAATGGTAGAAGTTTTTGAAGAATATAGTAGTACTTAGTTGCTACGGTGATTTGTTAGTCAAGTGGTGTGAAGCTTATTTATTGGTTAAGTGGACTCTACATGATCAAATGCAGGAAAATACTTTTGCATATGATGTTATGAATATTAAAGATAGATGATTACAAGAAATTTCCATTTTGTTCCATATCTCGATGAGCGGTTAGCGGTACAAAATTTCTATTATTGTGTCATCTTAAATTTGCTAAATATGTATTGGTATTTATAGTTTAATTACAAAATGTCGCATTGTCGATGGATGTGTAATTTGAATTTGTAGGTTTACTTTTTTTAGGAAGTATAAAAAATAAGACGAAAAAAATTGTCGATCGGTCCGGGTTGACCACAACCGGACCGAACCCATTGGGTCGGTCCGGTCCTTGGTCCCAGGCTTAATAGGGTCGGTCCTCGGTCCTAAAAATTGAGGACCGACACTGTACGGGTCGGTCCTAGGGTTAGGGGGTGGCCCGGACCAACCCGGACCATGCTCACCCCTAGCCACAACGATAGCCTATGACCGACCACTGTTGAGCCTCGAGCTCACTGACGAGCGCAAGGCTCGCCGCTCACCAGATTGGCAAGCACGAGTGCCGAGCTCGATGCTCGCCAAATCGACGAGCGCGTGCTTGAGATCAACAAGCTCGAAGTTCACTTGTCAATAGCCGACAACTAGCCAAGAAAGAAGAAGGTGGGAAACAAAGAAAAGAAATAGAAAAAAAGAAATAGAAAGAAAAAGGAAATTAAAAAATTATTCGAATAAAAAAAGAAAAGAAGAAGAAGAAAGGGGAGGAGAAGTGAGGATTTATAGAGGTGTCAGATAAGAGAGATCAAGTGAGAAAAACATTTTCCCCTAATTTAGAAGACTTTTTTCCTTTCATGGAAAACATTTTCTCCAAGGAATTCATTTTCCATGAAACAAACGCCGTAAAATTCCGGAAAACATTTTCTTGAAAATTATTTTCTGTGACATGAATGGAGCCTAAGTAGTAAAACTAACCTACGAGGATGAGAAAGTTTTTTTTCTAAAATAATAAACAAATCGAAAACATTAAATCATAAAACTTACTTTACAAGAATAAGAAAGTAACTATAATTTCAATTTCACGTGAACTTAGCTTTAGTATAATACATGATATGATATATTCACAGAAAAAGTCTCCTCATATATCTAAGGAGTAATATGGAGAGTATTATTGGTTTTATGGCTTACAATAAATTATTCCGATTCTATCCAATACAACACGTAGAAAATATAATATTAGAGTTAGTGTTACTTAAGGAAAATATTACTAAAAAGAAATTACCAAATAATTGAGTGGAATTAGATAGACATCATTCCTACCAAATTCAATTTTCATAAAATATAATTAAGGAAATGTTTGATAAGTCTAGAGTGAATTTATACATGTGGCAAATGACCCATAATATTAATTATCTTCACAATGATATATTTATTATCAACTAATATTTCTTATACAAATTTATTATTATTGTCACTGCTATTATTGGAAAAATGTTATTTTCATATAAGTTGAATGTGCAAGAGCAAATAAGCAATTTTAATAAACATAAATTTTCAAAAAGTGAAATGACATGAACCATAAAGTGCGAAAAACTTTAATGCCAGAATTTTTAATTGACTGAAAATAGGACCACTCGTGTGCATGGAATCAATGCAAGCATACTCCAATATATGTACGAAAGGAAAGGTTAATCTAATATCTAATCCTCTGACATTCATTTTTATATGATTTGGTCCCGCAACTCTATTTTGGGGAACACCAAGATCTTTTGTTTTTTTTCATTGGAATAATGACACGGTTAGTACCTGAATTTGTATCATTTCTATAATTGAGCATGTAACTTTGTCTTGATTCAATCTAAGTACCTTGACTTTTCAACCGTGAGTCAATTTGAGACTTCCGTTAAAATTACAGACGGAAAATGTAAAGCTAAACACTAACGCACTTATACAGCCACTACCTGTTCATTTTAAAGTCTACTATGGCTTCTTGAGACAATGCCGGTATGTAGAGCCCCATTGGACAGCTAAAATTAAGTCGACAGTCTCTATCCCCTCATCACTCAACACCTAAATGGAGATGGCACAATTTTTGCTGGGTTAGTAAGCCATGTCGTCAAATCTTAGTAGAGAGAGAGAGAAAAGGGCTAGTGGGGGCAAAGGATCAAAGACCCTCAAGGTGGGCCATCGGCGGAACCCTCCCTATACCTGGCAATGGTGGCTGCACAGTCATCATTAACTGATCTCGCCACGGCCACGTCTAGTCGCCCCATCTCTCTTTCTTGCGGGATTTCACATTGTTCTTTCATTCAATTCCTCAGTTATTTGTCGATCCAACATCGCATCGGCTCCACGTGTCCATGGCCGTAAATGGCAATGCCCATCGCAATTTGAGGTGTCAATGCCAGTAATTGATGGAAAAACTTGGTCACACAAAGTAAAATATAAGAATATAAGATGTGATTGGACAAACATAAAGCCGGATGACCAAATTGCACGTATTGTAAAAATTTGAACACTAACTATACTTAACCCAAAAATAATTATAATAAGAGCATGGAAGTGTTGTTTAACTTAGAGATTCCAAGGGCAGAAAAAGCAATGCTGACTACCAACTTTTACGCACGTAAGAGGGGATGATTTTGAGTCCAAGCGAAATGTATCTAGCTATCGGCGAGTCGCTCGAGCTTGACTGATTCCTTGATTTGAATTGAGCTTTGATTAAATCTCGATTTTCTGTCTGAGTCAAGCCTGAGCCGGAATTTCAATGCTCGATTGAGCTCAGGCTATGCCTTGAGCATTGAGTGCGCAGGTCGAGTCAAGTTCAAACTCAGCGCCACATCGCCTCAACTCAGCTCGATTATACCTTTAAAAGAACGGAGAACAGGAGACGCATGGTACCATAAGGGGCATTTATCATTTCTTTTTTGTACAAGTGCGATGTCTAAGAGGCAAAAATTTTCCTCGGTTCGTCCAACTCCGGTATAGATCTTTTGCACTTGCTACTGCAACGATCACATTGCTCATGCATTTCAAGCTAGAGTCTGCGAAAATGAACGCTGTAAGAGAGAGCAGGGGTAATTGCTAGAGCTAATTCGATACGACCCAAATATTCACAAAGTTTTAGTAGTCTATACGCCTAAGCATGTTATTTCGATTTTCTTATATGCTCTGGCTATGTCAACCCAAAGAATATCACAAGAAAAATCTTGGCCAATCGTATTCTTTTCCTCTCTTTTTTTTCTTTTCGATTTTCTTATTTGTTTCTCGGGCCATATGACCCGTTGCAAGTTGAAGCAGCGTCTCATCTGCACCACTTACCGGAGATACATAATTGATAATCAGCTAGTGAAAGATACAGAAAGAAAGGCAAATTTGGTTACTTCAACTTCTTAGTGAAGTCAGAGAGCTGAAGAATCTCAATCCTGGAAATGCTAGCTGCTTCCTCCCTCTCCTTCTTTGTGTTATAACCCCAATCCCCTGCGCAAACTATTCGAGCTTAGTGTGCTGATAAATGGGCTAATTATGCTAGAGAATGCATACACTACAAATGCAGAGGGGAAAAATAAGTAATGCAGAAAGAAAAATATAGGCAAAGATGGAGAAGCAAAAACAAGAATATGAACATGGGGACAGAAGACGGTACCAAGATACAGATTCCATCCGTCTAGCTCAGGCTCTTTAATGACATTCTTGAGGGTTGCAAGTCGATCTTCCACAAAGCTGGTAAACAAGAAAAGGACCTTCTAAATAATTTTCCACTTGTTGGAAGATGAAGAATTTGAATGATCATTTACTGTATTGCGAAGTGATCAAGATTAGTATGTCGTGAATTTGCACTCTTCATTTACCAGAAGCAGGAGAAAATCTTACTGTAATTTTAACCCCTGGTGTTCTGGTCTCTTCTGAAGCTGCTTCAGCACTTCCACCTTGGGTCTGTATACAATTCACAGAATGAAAAATGAGAGAAAATGGACATCTCGAGGGTACCTGCACTAATTTAATGCTTCTTTACAACACTTATCGGAGATTCACTTACCCAGTCCCCAAACCATATATTTTTTCATGGGGTATAGTTACCCCCGCAAGTTTCTGCAGCAAAGCATCCGCAAATCGACTCTGGAGTGGGCATAACAGAAGAAAATTTACTAACTTATAAGACAGGAAAAGGGAAAAGGGAATAATCAATTGGATGCTCAGCAACAATAACAACTCAAAGTGCTGATTGGAAATATTCTGCACTTTCAAAAATTCATAGTCCCACTAAACTAGAGTAACCATGATACTAAGAGCCAACCTGTTTCGTTGTAAC